>OZ012692.1:10167090-10194590 GCA_963942565.1 Maea johnstoni | reverse complement strand
ATTTGTTTATCCAATGTAATTTAGAAGTTGACTATTGGCATATGATTTAATTAAACAAATTCATTTCTTGTAGTTGATGGGCATATGATTTAGTTAAACAAATTTATTGTAGTTGATTAAGGTACTAAAGCATTGGCATAGCTTGTTCGGGGCTGGAATTTCTTAGCTTTCCAGTGGGGAAAGGATAATACATCATTCTGTAACGCTATGGTCTTGGGAATAATGGCAACTAATTGGGTTTTTGTGCCTGGCTTTCTCAGAGCCTTAATGGACAACACCTGCTAGATGAGCAAACCACGCAGGTAGACTGCGAATAAGGAGCAGGTGGTAACTTCTCTATTCTTTAAGAGTGTGCTTAAGAGACCATCAGGCTGCACATGATGAATTTTCTATTGTTTTAAAGTGTGTCCTCAACCAAGTACACTGTAGAAAAGATTTGTACTAAAAATCAATTGGGTGTAAATTGATTCATTCAAGACCTTTAAAACAGGCCTAATACTTTGGCAGTAAAAGTGGCGATATAATCGAAATTCTAAAACCATAGTCTCTCTCTCTCTCTCTCTCTCTCTCTCTCTCTCTCTCTCTCTCTCTCTCTCTCTCTCTCTCTCTCTATATATATATATATATATATATATATATATATATATATATATATATATATATATATATATATATATATATATATATATATATATATATATATATATATATATATATATTGAACCATATATATCGAACCAAAGCCATATGATATGACCGACGTAGAAGGGTGTTCGATTTCTATTTTTCGTAATCAAAAGAAAATAAGCTCCCTGGCTGACAAGGGATTACCTATGTTAGAAAATTCCTTGGGGACTACAATTGCGTGACAGGATCGGACCAACGCTGGACAGATATGCTGTTTGCCTATATTAGAGGTATGTTTATTGAGAATTTCCATAACTTTTCTCATCACTTCATTCAAAAGAACCCTAAGCTGCATTGCTCAGAAGGATTTCCCATAATGATAACCAGTCTATAAAGGCTTTTCTCGTCATGTTCATTTTGGACCCAATTTAGCTACGTTCCTGACATACAAAGGGCAGTCCTCATAGCCGAGTTGTCAGACTGTAGCGTATCGATCGCGAGAGATGTCTCTCTTCACTGCCAATCGACCAGTATTCCAATTTGTATCGAAGCATGAGAAAAAGTTGCCAGTATTGTTTTGTAGTGTTTGTTTAGTTTATTGACTGTATGCATACTACTGTTACAAAATCATTTTCAATACAACATTTTCCTTAAATATAGTATAAGCACAAAAGAAACTTAATGCATAGTTTAACTAAAAGTGATTTGGAGTACGCAGGTGTTTATGTATTCCTTTTTTCCTTATGCTAGTCACGATTTCGTCTTAATATGACAGAAAATGTGACGAGAGAGGACATTCCAGATCCAAAATCCAAATCCTAATTCCTACCTACATCTCAACATTAGTGGCACACAGGAATTTGTCCTCAGTTTTACTGTTAAGACCTCCAGTATGCGATATAGATAAGATGTCGAGTTGATACAGAATTTACAGTGCCAATATTCAATTCTTGCACTAGAATGCGTGGGCAGCCCGGGCATAATGCACGACCGCACGCCTGATTGCCACCCAGTTTCATAGGCATGGATGCAGGAATGACCTCACAACTGAACGTAGCTTTGTTTCGCAAAGCTTCGTGGGTCATTGGCGTGTTTGGTTTATTTCTTAACATCTTATCCATGGGCGATTGTACAAACAGGCACTGGCAGACGTCCGGTCGAGTGATGCAGGAAGTAAATGTCTGTACTGTATGTATGCCCATACTGACTAAAAATACTTCATTGTTAAAGCCCACCTAAGGCCATTTTTTTCTGTTTTTTTAGGAAAAATCCCTCGTTGATTTTTGTCCCCTAATTGAAAAAAGATGTTGAAAAGCTATATTTGTGCATGTTTCATAATAAAAAAAAAACAAAAAAATATATACATATAGTTTTCATTTTAAGCTCGTATAACTGGCTTTTAAACATTTTCTTTAGTTTCCTTTCGCATTGATTTTGGGAGAAAAAAATCAACTTAAAAAAGAAAACAAGTGGCCTTAGCGCACCAGGTGGGATTATGTAAACAGTGGGAATACAGTGCCGACATTTAATTCCTGCACTAAATGCGTGGGCAGTCCGGGCATACTACATGACCGCACACCCGATTGACACCCAGTTTCATGGACATGGATGCGTGGATTACCTCCAAATTGAACGTAGATTTTATCAGCAAGCTACATTAATGACATTAATGTGCTTTGATCATTTTCTGACATGTTATCCATGGGGTTTTGTACAACCAGGCACTGGCAGACGTCCGGTCGACTGGTGCAGGAACTAAATGTCTGTACTGTAGTTTTAACGAGAGTCTGCCTTTATTTGGTCGGTGTCGTTCACATTTGGTTTTGCCATAATGCATTGCAATGTCTCATAGCTTTTGACAAATCGTCCCATTAACCTAGAAGGAATGCATTCCAGCCTATGCACGTCGTATAACTGCGTGTGCGCATGCGCAATGAGGGAATATGATACAGAGGCATTTAGTTACCTATGCATGATTGATGCGACGTTTACCTGTGGAACACTCGTCTTGGGTTTAGCCCTTAAGTTCCGACATGTAAATAGTGAGCACGCCATCAGGCGAAGCCTAATGCGGTCCACATCATACATGTACGTGTTTATCCAATGCAAAATTTGCCAAGCCTTTTCACATATCTAGAGCAATATAAGGATTAAATATTTTTATAGACTTCGCACTATAACGATAATGGAACATTGACTTGAGCCATTTTAGTATACGAATTCGATAAGTAAGCGTGGTATATCAGCATTTTATATCCAGTACACACCATACATGCCATACATTCCATACCATACATGTACGTGCTTATCCTATGCAATAGTTGCCAAGCATTTCTACATATCTAGAGCAGTATAAAGATTTCGTCTATCTTTTTATAGACTTCTTACTATAACAATAAAAGGAACATTGACTTGAGCCATATCAGTATACGAATTCGGTAACCGTGGTACATGTACAGCACAATTCTATATCCAGCATACACACATTCCGTACCTTACATGCACATGTTTATCCAGTGAAGTAGTTACCAAGCAGTTTTACATATATAAAGCAATATAAGGATCCAGTCTTAGCGTTTTAAAGACTTCTCACTATTAGGATACATGGAACATTGACTTGAGCCATATAAGTATACGAATTCGATATGTACAGTGCTGACACTTAATTCCTGCACTAAATGCATGGGCAGTCTGGACATAACACGACCGCGCAACCGATTGCCATCCACTATCCTGGGCATGGATGCATGAATGACCTAACCACAGAACGTTGCATTGATTCGCTAGCTACGTGGGTCACTGATGTGCTTGCTTGGCCTATTTTTTGACATCTTATCCATGGGTTTTGGTACAACAAGGCACTGGCAGACGTCCGGTGCGGGAGATAAATTTCTGCACTGTACAGTGTAACCGTGGTGCATTTGAATTTCACATCCAGCCTTTAAACCTAACCTTTCATATACGTCTTACTATAACGATACAAGATACATTGACTTGGCAATATTAGTATTACGAGTTCGATAAGTAAGCAAGGCATGTTAGAATGATATATCGAACATGCAAGTAGTTCAAGCAAGTAGCAGCTATGCAAAACAATATACCGCTCGGCCATAGGCAGCCCCTTCCGCCGCCGTAAACTCAAACCAAACGTCGGTGCGATAACACATTAAATAATAGTTATCATCTTTCAACATACCTAATTCATAAATATTTGTATGAATTTCCTCATACATTCGCAAATCTATCTTCATAGTCTCTGTATATGAATCTACCAGACTCACTGGAGCAGCCTGGCGATCACTCATTAATTACATAATACACAGGAAATAGAGCTACAATTATTTTTCACTCACTTCCTGCTTAACTAAGGTAATTATCATATATACGTAAACCTAACAAGGTTCACAGGATGTATTGTTCCCCTGCGAGTGACCAATTTTAACAATTTGTGTACTGATTGTAATTATATGAACAAGAAAAAAAAAACATCCGTCATAGACAAATTAAAGAAATGTTCATTCCCATGTAGTTGTACTCCATTTTATCGGGATAGTTTTTTCTTTATTTTTCAAAAGTTTTTGTTTATTCAGTTAGATGTCAAGTAGTACAAGTTTACACCAAGTAAATCGCAATAATTGAACTTTGTACAAATGAATAACTGCACTTCATTATATATCGATTGTATGTATTTGTATAAAATATATTAACGTATAAAAACAAATGTATTCAATTGTTTTTGATTATGAATGTTTTTATCAAGTTTATCGCTTTTCGAACTACGCCTAATGCCACCTTTTCAAGTTGTTGTTTCTTTCAACCAATGCCAAGTTTAAAAGTAATAGTAGATAGAAATATATATATATATATATATATATATATATATATATATATATATATATATATATATATATATATATATATATATATATATATATATATATGTATATATATATATATATATATATAAATATATATATATATATGTATATATATATATATATATATATATATATATATATATATATATATATGTATATATATATATATATATATATATATATTTATTCAAGTTTAAAAGTAAAACTGGTTTTTAATCCTCCTCTATTCGAACATTCACGAATACTTAATAAGTTCGTTACAAGAAAATAGCATTTCCGTTAAAGACCTCCAACAGTTCTGATCCTAAATGGCAACAGTTCCAGGACAAAAAAGTCACACTATTTCACTAGATTAACAGTTACAATTCTGTGAAAGATCCTCAACCAAACTGGGATAGCTTTCATAAAGCTCAACTAAACTGTAATGAATTATCAACCAAACTTCAATGATTTATCTGCCAAACAGTAATAGCCACATGGCCAATATTCTTATGGTTCCCTAATATACTGTAATAGTATATTCGCAAAACTGTAATATTGTAGATTCACACAAGATTGTGTAGAGTAAATTTTGCGAATTTACAGAAAATATATTTTTGCGGTTTTTAACTTTGCGAATTGGCCGCAACATGGAGTGCCAGACATACACTTAAAGTGACAACACTAATCATTGCGAATTTTAGTTTTGAGTCCGAGGCTAATCGCTAGAAACGCAAAAATTAAGCTAACGTAATCTTTTCCGGATTTACAGTACATGCAGTTCCTCAAGCAAACTGTAACGGATCTTCTACTCAAGTATTCAAACTAGCACAGCGACGGTGTCAGTGATGGACAAATTTCAACTGTTCAATACCGCTATGCAACCTCGTTTGAGATGTAGATGGACTAAACAATATTTTAAAATGAGAAAAAGAGCTTTTATAAAATATATTTACATTTTATTTCAACGAATTCGGAATCTTATTTGTAGTTTATGATTACTTGCTCTTCCACATGGAGGCTTTATCATTGCTAGTCAGTTATTAATCTAAGAGGAAACTGAATGTATGTATGTTTATTCATAGACTATAAATTACGTATAGAAACAGACCTAATCCCAAAGTCACTGGTTACTTTTAACACGCCGCAAGCCATATATGAACCCGGACGATATTAGGGAAACTGAGCAGCGATCAACAATGCCTTCGACCAAACGGCTACACGTATACATGTATGCAGGACGCTACCGTTTGCCATAGTGCACCTTATCTAATCCCATCCTCATTGCGGCTGTGCCAAGGCAAAGTCTACATCCTAGTTAACGTCCTTCTGACGTACATTGTATTGTTCCGACTCACCATTGTTTCTCTGGCAGGATTTTCGACCACAATGAATCGAGAAGCACTGTGATATGTTGTCGGTAACCCCACAGTCATTAAACATTTATTCATCCTAAGCACAGCCTTTATTATCAAACATCATATAAAATACTTCATGTATTTTCTCTATATACTTGAAATATTTATTTTCTTTTGTAGCGCATTGATATGAAGTATGAACTGATACAATTATAAAAAATATTTGAACATGTCGCGCAGAATTGCGAGCATTAGCAGCCTGTCAGCCTGACTGACGTGGTGTTATCTTAACTGTGCTACAGATATGTCTATTCACTTACCACGTCGTGGTCGTCGTCGCGGAAGGAGTGGTCTCGCGTGTGTGATATATGAGTTGTCTTCGGAACAATAAAGAGTGAAATATGAGACACCTGGCAGCCATTGTCCTCCGACGTGACTGCTGGTCCTGATGTACCTGTGCACCTTCTCGCATGTCAAACGAGCGCCTTGAGGCGACGAGCACTTAACACCTCTTCTTCTTATTCTATGAGCCGCCATCTTGAACGGCAGCCATCTTGAACAGCTGCTTGAAGATGCTGTTAGGTATTGGCCGATCCAGACAATAGAGTTGATGGCTTTAACCCTTCCAATGCTGAGCCTAATTTCGTCCAAAGCACAATGATGCAAAGCTTTTCGAAAAAACATCTTAACCCTGTCGTGTTGGTATTCATTGGAAAGCTCTCGCTGAGTACTATCAAATGAGTACCCATGAGCCAGGGTTTCAGTCATTTTTCAGGTTTTTTGCATCATTTTGTATTGGCCGAATTAGTCACCAACAGCATAAGGGTTCACACATTTCTATCTGGAGTGGCATTATCGACAACAACATTGGTCATTTTTCGACTTTGGTAATATTTTCAACTCAATATTCACATAATAAACATTCTCACGTTTTGCAGGCTAGAAAGCATATGTAGCTCTTCTGTGTAGATGTCTGACTATCCGTAAAATTCCCCTTTTCATGTATTAATGTTTTTCCTTATTTATTCATATATATTTTCCTATTACTAGAACTTATGATCTTGTAATTTCATACCTTGTCGGTATGGCAAGTAAACAATGCAATGTTATAATGAGTTCACCACATCTCTTTCTATACATTGCAACCATTTGTTTGATTAAAGGAGTATGATCTTTAGTGCCAACAACGTCGTTGCGTAAATTTCTTCTACATTTCAGGTATATAACTCAATACTGCCTTCAAGAGAGAGAGAGAGAGAGAGAGAGAGAGAGAGAGAGAGAGAGAGAGAGAGAGAGAGAGAGAGAGAGAGAGAGAGAGATTCATAGCCGCTGCTAGCTGGCAAGACACCATATCAGTACTGGCGCCAGCATTAGTCAATTATACCTGTTGGCATTATCACTATGTGTTGGCATTATCACTATGATATAAAATGCTACACGTACATCTACCAAGAAGAGTCGCCCGTGTAAATAAAATATCTTAAAAGGGATCTAAAGGCTCACATACAATATTAGCTTACTAGTATATGAAAGTAATACACTTCAAGAATAGGATGCTGTCCTCCTTTATCTCTCAGTGATCCCACGAGGGGAGAATTGTGCGTATTGCCACCAGCCTGCCCAGCCCCCAGCAGGCCCTGGTAGCAGCCATGTTCTCCAATTGCTATCAGCTGTGACTCAGTGAGTGACATTGCCCACTTCCTGTCCCCTCCCCTCTGAGCAGTGCATCATAGACTGTAGTGCTCTACACACCAACTCTCTTCGATAGTTGCATAAAAACGTGTATGAACATCAAAGAGGTAAATGGTAAAATCATGAGCAGCAATTGGCTGTACAAAAGGACAGGGCTAATTGAGAGGACAGGGGTTAAACCTCACACGTATAGAAACCTAGTAAAGTACTTGGCACACTAAAGGCATCAATGAGTCAAAGAACGACGATCAGAAATAATCACTTTCTCGCATTGGCTCTGGTTGTAAATTCCGCATGCATTACCTTGAGTTATCTATGTGGGCCAAATTGAATTTATAAAGGCGAGTGTGCACAATTACCCTATAGACCTTTGCTGGGGAATCAATTCGGTTCACGAAACATTCGTGCTACTTTAACTATCGAGGGCGTCAGAGTTACCATCAGGAATAGGGAGGATTCCATTAGAAAGCTAAGTGGGCATCGTGGACTAGAGACTGAGATGTAATTACGTCTAATCTATGCTTTTCCTGGCAACGTGCCAATTTTACAGTTGAGGCTGCCCCTAGGGCTGAGCGGTCTGGAGCATTGCAATCGGATGCTTGCTGTGTCTGACCACTGGACAAGGTCCAACCATAAACATATCTCGACCTGCACACGTCAAGCAAGATATACATGTACACACAGATTCACTTTAACTCGGTTGTCTGGCTAGGCCTAGGTAATATTACCTGTCTGCCTCCGAGCTAGGTAACATTACCTGGAATGATAGTCAAACCTATGTACCTATCAATTAGTCTGCAGAGTAATCTGGGAACAATATATATATATATATATATATATATATATATATATATATATATATATATATATATATATATATATATATATATATATACATATATATATATATATATATATATATATATATATATATATATATATATATATATATATATATATATATACTAGTATATATATATATATATATATATATATATATATATATATATATATATATATATATATATATATATATATATGTGTATATATATATATATATATATATATATATATATATATATATATATATGTATATATGTATATATATATATATATATATATATATATATATATATATATATATATATATATATATATATATATATATATATATATATATATATATTGGTACAAGCTATTTGAAAATCCGACGGTGAGTTTACCTGGAGTTATACTTCTAAGCGATGAAAAGGGTCAAGTGATGGTGCAATCAATAAGGATGCCAGACTGACTCTTCCCAGACTCAAAGACTTTGATTAAATCTAATCTCCGCTGCTGAAAATAGGCAGATTGCCAGAATCTGCTTATATAAAGACGACTTGAAGGTATTCTGATTCTGACAGTTTGCCATAGCGCGCCTTATCTAAGCCCATCCTCATTGAGGCAGTGCCAAGGCAAAGTCTCCATCTTAGTTAACGTCCTTCTGACTTATTGTTCCTACGCCGCATTGTTTCTCTGGCATCATTTTCGACCACAATCTATCGAGAAGCACCCTGATATTTTGTAGGTAACCTTATAATCAATACATATTCATTCAATCATTTTTATTAATTTTCTCTATATACTTGAAATATACTTGAAATATCTTTTGTAGCGTATTGATACGAATTATGAAATGATAAAATTAAGAAAATATTGAACATGTCATGCGCAATAAAATGAAAATAAAATGCATTTTTGCAGAAATTGAAAAAACATGTACATGTATGTTTGTTGAAATCAAACAAAAAATAGCAATACAAATCTTTAGAAACCGAAGATGACCGACCATTTTCTATCAGGTACTAAGAATTCATATAAGGCTACATCGTAACTAAAATCTAGTAAGTGGGGAAGGAAACTGGTTTACTTAGGGCCTATCACGATGAAGTCCAACATTCCTTAATGAGATTCAATCCTTATGCTGGTTGTGGTTAACTTTGCCAGTATATAGTGATGCAAAAAAGATGCTGAAAAATGGCTGGAAACTTGGCACATGGGTACCCATCGAGAGTACTCAGTGAGAGCTATCTGATGAATACCAACATGGCAGGATTTAGATGGTTATCAACAATCTTTGCAATCCTTGTGCGTTGGATGAAAGTAGCCTCAGCATTGAAAGGGTTAAGTTGCATGGTATTATTTTTGCAGTACATTGGGCCACTCGGCCAGGGAGGCAGCACCCGTAAAATGTACACACTTATCGTATATTCATACGACGTTCTAGGTACCTCTTTCTTTTGATTAAAGTGCAATTTACCCTCACTACAGTCAACAATAATTGACTATTTTCTCTCCCAGGCCTGCCCAGGACTTACGATATGAATAATGAAAATTGTGCCTCAAGCAGGATTTTGGACAGTTACTCGATCAGTAATGGAGACTAAGTCACAGCCAATGAAATGTATTAAATACATTCACGCAAGTTTAATACTTGAATGATTCGAGTTAGAATTTGGTCTCTTTTTCTGCCGGATTATGCTGAATCAATACTAGCCAATTACCAATGGTGAACGAAACTAGAGCGACTTGAAAGGTGCCTTTTTTCTCGTAAATGTCGATCATCTTGATCAATGAACGTATCTATTATCCATATTATATAGTTACTTTGGTATAAGCTTTGGCCACATAGCCACACCTCTTGCTTGAAGGATTTGTTGATTGATTATGGCCATATAGGCCGCGCGTTATTATCATTATCATTATTATCATTATTATCATCATTTTATTATCATTATTATTGTTAATATTATCATATTTATTTTTATTGTTGTTGTCATTATGATATTATTATTATTATCATTATGATATTATTATTATTATCATTATTATTATTGTTATTATCTTTAGTATTATTATTGTTATTATCATTATCATCATTAGTAGTAGTAGTATTGTTATTACATTGTATTATTATTATTATCATTATTATTATTATATCATTATCATTATTATTATTATCATTATTATTATCATTATTATTATTATTATCATTATTATTATTATTATTACTATTATTAATATTATCATCATCGTCATCACTATCATCATCATCATTTTGAGTAGTAGTAATAGTAGCAGCAGTGGAAGAAGAAGACGAAGAAGAAGCAGAAGAATATAGAAATGTTTGTTTGTCACCTATATTGTAAATGCTGTAGGCGTCCAGGTGCTCGCATTGTAGATACTAGCTGACGTATTAAATCATGAATTAATTATTTCAAGTACCGCAATAGGTGCACTTAACTAAATCCCTTGCGTAACAACGTAGCTAAGAGGTACGTATGTACGTATACTCTCATACCACAAGATGATTGGTAAGCTCTCCCACCAAGAGGCTTCATGAAAACATGAAATATGCACGAACGGCAAATCCCCTGGCAGCACTCGTGAGGGAGTTCTTAGTTTATGAGATCCACATGATAAGAGTAAGGTAGACACCGTGACGGCGCCGGCAGCTTCAAGCGGGTCAATTAGCATCAGGGGATGAACATCAATCAATTAAAATCTATCAGTGATGGGACATGAAAAGTCCAAGCATTTTCAATTGTATAGAGGGGGATGCCTCTATGTCTGAGAGGTCTGTTGCACTGCGCGCCTACTGTTTTACATGTCTCACCTCTGCACATAATGAGAATTGGAATTTCGTTTTTCGTCACGTTTTATGCCATACTAGTAATTCGTGACTAGCCAGTTGTAACTGGCGAAGGAGACCGGATCACCCGATGAAACCAGCACGGAACCCCAAGCCACTGGCAAATTTCTCTCATGCCCAGTCCGGGATTCGAACGGACTTGAAAGGTCCAAGCATCTATCGCATATGGGGGCTACCTCTACGTCTGAGCGGTCTACCGCACTGTGAGCTGACTGTTTTACATGTCTCAACACTGAACATAGTGAGAAGGGATTTGAGTCGCTGACATATTGGAAGAAGATCACGTCCTTCAACTCTCCGTCAAACATTACGAGCTTCTTTGCTATTTTCCTGATTTATTCCCAGAATACGTCATAGATTCAGATTACACATTTTATACATAACTCTTAGCATGCTTTGCTCACGGGCCTTTATGCCTGTTGCGCCCAAACGTCCAGACTGTTTGGGCGATTTCTCCCCGACTAGGTCATGTTTGTGAGACATTTTTTCGAGGAAGAAATGATGCCCGTAAGCAAATCAACAACTCTCACTCAAAAAGTCTGTGCTTATCCCACAAATTATTGACACACGTATCATAGATTCATACGACATATGTCAATATATATATATATATATATATATATATATATATATATATATATATATATATATATATATATATATATATATATATATATATATATATATATATATATATGAATATGTGTGTATGTATAAGAATAAATAGCTTGATATTTCATATAGCTCTTTGAAGCCTCTTAAGCGCTAACACATATGAATAGTGTTGCCATATTGCGCTACAGTATTAGCGAATGAATCGCTCAATTTGACCTTACATTTCTACTGTCATATCAGGTTTTATGATCATATCATATAAAAATAGCTTCTCGCGGAAGAAATAGCAGCAATGTGGTTTCAAATAGCATGTAGTATGAAGGGGAATGACATGGCACATGTAGGTGGAAAATTAATGCACTTGTTTGCCTTTAACTGCTGAAGATATAGTAGGAGTAAAAAAACAGGCTCTCAAACGTTATATTCTGAATTGTTCGGCATGCCTTCAAAATGGATGCTGATTTTATATGTTATAATATAATTTAAACTATTAAAAAATTAGCAAAAAGGACCGTTGTGGTGTAATGGTATTATTCAAGGCATTCGTGACCTAGTCGTTATGATACCTAGCTCCCACGCATCAGTTCGCAGGTTCAAGTCTCCGCTGGGTTCCAAAAATAGTGGGTTAGCCTGGTCGCTATATAAATGTGCGGCGTTGTGGAAGGATGTCTATGGTTCTTCTGCGACTGACAGACCCCTTGGAACTATTCGTAAAAGGAAAGGAATTTCATGTCGATTCAGTGTTTCTATCTCGTAGCGCTATGGCCTACGTTGAGCAACGTCAAACCCTCAAACCTTTGCAAGACATTCAAGCACGAAAACTCAATTCACAGAAATGGGTTTACCTGGTTTAAGAAAACCCTCTAGGCCCCCGGCTATCTTTATTCATTGAAATAAGTATTTGAATTTTGAAAGCTACAAAAAGCCAATGAAATTGACATCAAACAGTTAGCCAATCAAACACAAGGAGGGTTATTTGCTGCGGTATTGGTAATGGTTCCTCCAATCTGTTGTGTCTAGAAAGCACATCCTGCTGTCTGCGCAGCTGTTCGTAATGGTGATGGCAACCAGCTATAAGGCTGTTGTAACAGTTCATCCTATGTATCTCTCGTTGTTCCTTAGACCAAAGAAAGTTACGGTCGGTTATCTTCTTTCGCAGCTGCCAAGCTGGCAAGAGATCCTTTGCATTTCCATTGCTGGAACGGGGCCATGTCTTCCACGTTATTAATAAACTCTAGTTGTCCGAGTCTTGTTTTTGCAATGGGCACTCCCCGATGGCAAAGTGGTTCAACGTATTGCAACACACTGCTCTGATCACCGTCTCTTACCAATGTAGAAAGTTGCCAGTGCTTGGAGTTAGGTGGTGCTCTTTGCCGGGTACTCCAGTTTCCCCCACTACTTACCACTGGCTACTCACGAATCGCGATGTACAGACCGGCTAAATTAGCTGATACTTATATTAACTTTGAGATACAGTCAACTGTACACGGTAAATGGTAATATATAATAATAGGTACGTGTCAGTGATTGCTTCTATAGGATTTGTCAATGTTTTCGATATGTGTACCCTAAACTCAGTAAATCAAATTTAGTTATATTCCTTTTTTTATTTTGTACTATCTATCTATCTATCTATCTATCTATCTATGTATATATATATATATATATATATATATATATATATATATATATATATATATATATATATATATATATATATATATATATATATATATATATATATATATATATATATATATATATATATATATATATATTTCGTTATACTCCCTATCTATCACGAAGAGTACAAGGGGTCTTCCATTTTCAAAGATGCAAAAACAGGAAACCCTCTCATATACGTAAATCAGCAGATAATATCTATCTCACGAATGAGGAATAAATATACTGCGTCAAACTTGACTCACTTTTCATAATTCAATTAGCATATCTCGACATTGCAGTGGATGTGTTATGCACAACTGAGTAATTGAATCATGTAATGCATGACTGGAAGTTGCATCTTTATGCCTTGTAGATCCGTGTGAGGTCTCAAATAACAATCCACTAATTAAGAAACATCGTCTAAGGCGGCTTGATTGACGTACGTCTTTCACCGTGACATCTTCATCCAAACATCGCAAGGAAGTTGATACCTGTATGGTTAGCGTCTCTAAGGATATGTTTTGTGGGGAAACTGTCATTTTAGTGCAGTACGTGTCAATCAAATGAGTGACAGGAGAATTTATGTACTCAATTTAAACTTCAATTTTTATCTCATATAGGTTACACCGTTTCCTGTGTGTTTTGTGCGTCTTTAGACATTCTCAATCCCTTTCCAATTCTCTTACCAAAGTATCTCATAATGATTGGTAATTGTAGAACTTCGTCGAATCACGAGCACAGTGAAATATGTTCGTGCCAAGAATTTTCTACATATCTTTTTTTTTGTCATGACTCAAATCTTTAGATGAGACTTCGTGACCATACACGTTTCACTCCTAAGATTGTGTAATAATAAAATGTCATATTGGTGCAACACGTGTGTTGCAACGTGCTCTACATTTTGCTGTACATGTGCGAACCACCTACATTGCCGACATCTAATTCCAACACTAAATGCGTGGGCAGCCCTAACATACTACTCTACCGTGTATTGATTGCCGCCCAGTTTCCTGAGCATGTATGTATGGATATCCTCACAACAGAAAGTAACTTTGATTCGTAAGTTACGTGGGCCATCTATGTACTTGGCTAGTTTCCTTAACATATTGTCCCTAGGCGTTTGTACAACCAGGCACTGCCACACGTCTGGTCGACGGGTGCAGGAACTAAATGTATGTACTGTATTTCTTATTTTTTGACACATTCTGCTCTCTGAGACCCAAAGGGACATCCTCCACGACTAAGCCGTATACCTCAGAAATGTGTTCCCCTCTATATCAAAAAATATTTTCAGGAGAAGTTTGTGGTTCCTTGCTGTATCTTCTCCAGTCATTTTAGTTTCGTTTTTAAAATGAGATAAAACACCAGTAATAACATCCCCCCCCCAAAAAAAAAGGTATGACATAAGAACAATTGTCAACTACTTGATGCAGAGATTAAAACATTATACAGATAGCTACGTGCAAATGGATTTTAATATCGTGGTCTAGGCAAAGTAATGACTTTAAGGCATCTGCTAGTTGAATTATAGAATTCCTCTTTAAGTATTTCAGATGCAACTTATAATATTTGATGAGTAACTTTTTCGTATCGGACCATTAACAGCTTTCCCTTCTTATCTCCCATACAAACTCGCCTTAACCCTTTTGTCCCTCGTGCATAATTTGGTCAATAGAAAATGATGCAAAAGCAGCTGAAAATGCCTGAAACCATGGACAATGTGTACTAATCTGATAGGACACAGCAAGAGCTTTCCAATTAATACCAACATGGCAGGGTCTAAACAGTTTAAAAAATCTGGTTCTTGTGTCTATGATGAAAATAGCCTCAGCATTGAAAGAGGTAAAGAAAGTATCGAACAGGAAATGTGAATCGGAACTCAACGTTACAATTCTCCTTCAGTTTTTTAGAGAATCAATGCCTCATTCTAAAGTTATTTGAAAAAGCACATACCCTGACAATATATAAATTGAATGCAGGATATCCCATTTAACGTGTGTCATTTTAAAGCTTTATGAAAAAAGCAGATACCCTGTCAATGGATAAATTGAATCTAGAACCTACCATACAACAGCTGTCTTGGAAAATCGTCTTTGAAGTTGCTATAATGCTAATCAGGTGAGATAAGGTAGGCATTGCTGGTTGCTTTGTCCCTTCACAGCAGTAAATGAAGTTGAATTTCCCTTGCTAGCTTAAGTTATAGTTCATCAGGGAGGAAGTCTGTTTCCCTGGCCAATAAGAATCCGTTTTGACGAATCGTTCATTGTTAATTAGTAAGTTTGTTTTCAACTACTAACTGAGCATGCGCAGAGTGGTATACTATGCTGTAAGCCTTGTAACTTCCCCTGTCATTCTGCATATATAATTGTAATGAACATGTCATAGAAAGTTCAACCCTATTCGGATTTCTGTCTATATCTTATCCATTTCTTGTCGATATGTATGAAATTGTGAGAAAAGTATTCAGTGAAACCATTTATCAGAAAGCATCATTAAATTGATAAATTGAAACACATATGCATGTTGACATGGCCATGGCAACCGTTTCAAGACAGTTTGCTTCTTTTAGTGGTGAAAATATCAAATTTCAGTACCATTATTTATGATCCTCAATGTTTCAGAAATAATGGGAAAGGTTTACCCTGGGAAATAACAGTTTGCCATCTTCAGAGAGAGAGAGAGAGAGAGAGAGAGAGAGAGAGAGAGAGAGAGAGAGAGAGAGAGAGAGAGAGAGCAACACAGATATACCAGCGAATCCTGTCCATTCAACGCATCCATAAGTTTACCACTTCCACGACATGAGTCGATTGCTTTTTAAGGCTCACTGTAGTTTGAAAGTCTTTTTAAATTTGGTTTTCTGTTCAATTGATATATGTATTACCTGTTATTATAATTTGTATATCATCATTTATTTATGTGTTTGTATGTTTATATCTATTTTGTTTTTGTAATTTCATGTCAATATGATATGGCCAATAGACAATACAATACAATTATGTAGCCGCCCGAATGGCACTTAATTCAAGTGCATAAATATGTGGTATAAGAATCCTAATAAATCGCGCATCTAAGTACTGTACATTGATATTCTTTGCTTGACACCTTAGAGTTTACCTATGCATGTTCCGCCTTACGTAACCTTCATGTTGCCTTTTGATTTATGAAATTTTGTTCTCACACCGCAGCTAGAAACTGTTTTTTGGCGTTTGAAACACTATTTGTGAATTATAGTGTGCCAACACAGTATATATCTGGAAATAATGATGGCATGAAGTAATTAAGATGACTTTAATTGGTTCGTATCACCGTACAGGTTTGCAGACCGTATCATTCGTACAACTGTTGGTTCTGTTAGACCTATTCACTTGGCATTTACTCCGACATGCTTTTGGCACTGTACATAATTTCCAGTAGACAAATTATTTCCTGATTATCTTTTACTATGATTACTATCATTTTGCAGCTCACCACTCCCATACTACATAGTAATATTACTGTATTCATCATGATCATCTTATTGCTATTATTGTCTTTTTGTATCATCCTTTATCATTATTACGTGAGCCATAATGTTTTGTCGGGATTGCGGTAGGTATTGTTATCGTAATCATAAGTATAATCACTGGCCATCATAACCAGCATTACTACCACCATAGTCATCATCATTATCATCAGGATCGACATCACAGCGTCTATCTTCAGCATCACTTTCATTTTATTAACATCATTAGACTTATCATCATCATCATCATCATCATCTTCATCATAATCATCACCAACATCATCACCTTCATCGTCATCAACAACAACATACTAACCAACAAAAACATATCATGGAATTGATTCTTTATTGGCCACTCCCTTATAGTCCATGAGCCAAGCCCGGATTTTTTTGGAAAAACGTGCTGAGAGGGGGAGGAAGGTTTCTTGGTATCAAATGAAAGAGCAGCATCCCTCATTCCATTTTCTACTTGTTAGAAACCTCATCGCTTGCACGTTAAGTTTGTACAGAGGCCTGAAGTTGTGTGTATCAAAAATGGCAGATTTCCAAAATATAGGAAATGAATGGGGTAGGGGTAACAAAATCCACCATGAAATCTGAACTGAACAACTGACGGTAACCAATGACCCCTTGTTACATTTGCCAAAAATCAGGCTTTTGGATGAAACCAAGCAAGTTTCAGAATTTGACCTTGAACACAAGTTGAAGGTCAAATCAGGGTCATTTTGAGGTCAAGGTGAAAATTGGTGAGGCCAAAACCATCGAAAAAAGGTTATTTTTTCTCGCTCCAGGATAAAAATAGTAAGCACAACCATTATTTTGGTCTTAAAACTTGCGCATAAGGAATATCAAAGGAACAAATTTACATTTAGTGTATAAAAAGATGAAGAATGTGTGTTTTCGGGTCAGAAACAAACAAATATGGAGCTTCATAGAAGCGCTCATTTAGGTGTTCGCCATTAGATGTTCTTTGCTGTGTTACATAGTACACTTTGGTAGATGTCCTTGTTAGATTGAATAGTTTGATAAATGCTAAGCATGCTATGTACCAAAAATGTTAGAGGAAGAAACACATTTTATCCAGAAGTATTGCATGTAGAGTTGCAGGAATACCATCTCTAGGATGTGGGTAAAAAGGTCAAAGGTCATCAAGTGCAATGGGCCTTATAAGTAAAGCTGGGGTCAATTTCAGTCTCATCTGTCCTCCTATTTCTTTGCTTCATCAATGACGATGTTTGCACAAGGTGAAGTGACATTCAATTCCATAATATTAAAGAACCCTATTCCCTATTTCATTTTCTACTTGTTGGCAGCCTTGTTGACCGTATATATATATATATATATATATATATATAGTACAGTAGCCAGCTACCCATTTTGGGGATTCAGGTTAACCCGAGAGGTAGAAAATTTCCGTTGGTATCATGTTTTAGGCCCACACTTGGGGCATACCGCCAGGGTGGATGTAGACTTCAGAAGTGGTGCACATCTTTTTTACGGGGTCATGTCTTAGACACCCCACTATATGTAAAAAGGCCCCAAAATGGTAAAAATAATAGGTATAGGGGTAGGAAAGCCACCCTAAAACAGTCATAACTCAGCTTAAACCAATCATAGGGATCAGTGTTTGGTATTAAAATGTTAGTATGAAAGAGAAGTATCTTTTGAAATAGTAAATACATAACCAACTCTATCCCATGATGTAATAAAGGTCATTCAAGGTCATAATGGCTGCCAAATCGTGAATCTGGGATTTTCCGATATTCTATAGTTTCTGTTTATAAACTTCTCAGTTTTTTTGAAGGTATGTATTTCTTTTTTGTAGCCACTTTTTCTGATGGAATGTCTTTTAATGGAATTGTTGAACATTTTAGAAAGTTCATTGACTAGAGTTTTAAGTCCAATTTGAGCTGTAAGGTACAAAGTAGGGTACTAAGCCCACCTGGAGACCCCAAAAGGTGTCTAAAATGGTAAAAATTTGAAAATCAAAATGACTTTATCTTAAATTTTATAAGTAGGAAGGGAGCAGATGATGTACCAAAACATCAGGTTTAATTTTCTCCTCAATCTGGAAGATTATGGAAAAATAATATTGAAATTAAGGGGTGGTTGAAGGTCAAATAAAGGTCAAAATGCCATTTTTCCTCTAAAAATTTCAAATTTTGATCAAGAAATTTTGATGAAGTAGTTGTCTTTTGTCATTATCTAATTTCCAAACCAAGTTACCACAATGATTGACGGATAGATAATCTCAAATATGGTCCAACAAATCATTTTTTACCATTTACTGGTGAAAATGAAGTAGTTTTAAGTCAATAAGGAGGTGTGGAAGGTGGCATTTGGCTATTCCATGCTTATAATAAGTGTTTACGAACGGGTTGTGAGAAGGTGCTAGTATGGGACCACTGTTTAGGTCATAAAAGTTGTGAGCACCAAACAATATAGGCATTGTTTGGTATCAATTTTTTTGTTGTAAGACAGTCTTTCCATTCCATGCAACCAACCAAGGGTAGGGTCTATTGTTGCAATACTAGAGGTCATTCAAGGTCAAACTAACCCCAATTTCATAATTTGAGGCATTTTGTCTTTGAATTTTCCATTAAACAGCTTATCATATTCTCCTAGAATACATATTTTATCCTGGAAATATTTCTAGGTGAGAAATAATTTTTAAAAAGGATTCTGAGACATTTTTAGGTCATTTCAAGAGAAAGTTTGGACCAATTGGGAGTATTTCAGGGCCAAAATTACAAATGCCTGGTTACGGGTGCACTCACATATTTAAGTGAAGCAGCAGAAAGTTGACATAACAGATTGAGTCATATCTTATGGTATGTCAGTTTTCATTTTCAGTAGGGAGAATAAGCCGTTTAACTTGCAGCATTACTTGCCTATTGTGCTTGTCATGTAAGATTATAAAGGCAGTGTAAAATATCTCTGAGATTTAAGGAAAAAATGAAGGTCAAATAAAGGTCAAAACATCATTTTTTCTCTAAAAAATTCAAATTTTGATGAAGAAATTTTGATGGAGTAGATTGTGTTTTGTTATTACATAATATCCTAACCACATTACCACAATAATTGACAGACAAGATACCTTAAATATGTTTTAGCAAAACATTTCCACCCTTTACCTGTGAAAATGAAGTAGTTTAAAGTCAATATGGAGGTGTGGAAGGTGGCATTTGGCTATTCCATGCTTATAATAAGTGTTTATGAACGGGTTGTGAGAAGGTGCTAGTATGGGACCACTGTTTAGGTTATGAAAGTTGTGAGCACCAAACATTATAGGCATTGTTTGGTACCTAAATGTTTGTTGTAAGACAATATTTCCATTCCATGCAACCACTCTAGGGTAGGGTCTATTGTTGTGATACTAGAGGTCATTGAAGGTCAAACTTACCCCAATTTCATGATTTAAGGCATTTTGTCTTTGGATTTTCCACCTAGCAGCTTATCAAATTCTCATAGAATACATATTTTATCCTGGAAATATTTTTAGGTGAGAAATATTTCTTAAAAAGGATTCTGAGACATTTTCAGTTCATTTCAAGAGAAAGTTTGAACCAGTCTGGAATATTTAGGGGCCAAAATGACAAAATGCCTGATTACGGGTGCACTCAAATATTTAAGTGAAGCAGCAGAAATTTGACATAACAGATAGAGACTCATATCTTATGGCATGTCAGCTTTCATTTTTTTATTTGGAGATTAAGTCTTTTAACTTGCCTAATGTGTTTTTATGTAAGATTATAAAGGCAGTGTAAAATATCTTTGAGATTTAAGGACAAAATGAAGGTCAAATAAAGGTCAAAACGTCATTTTTTTCTCTAAAACGTTCAAATTTTGATGATGAAATTTTGATAAGGTTCTTTTTTGTCAATACATAATATCTTAAGCATGTCACCACTTTAATTGACTTTAATTACCTTATATATGTTTTAACAAAAAAAGTTTACCCTTTACCCGTGAAAATGAAGTACTAGTTTCAAGGTAATATGCAGATGTGGAATGTGCTATTGGATAATATTCATGCCTAATCGAGTTGTTAGCAAGTGCTAGTAACATATGGGACCACTGTTTAGGTCATAAAAGTTGTGAGCACCAAATATTATAGGCATTGTTTGCTATCAAAATGCTTGTTGTAAGACAATCTTTCCATTTCATGCAACCAGGCTAGTGTAGGGCATTTTGCTGTGATATGAGAGGTCATTCAAGGTCAAACTACCCCCAATTTCATGACTTAAGGCATTTTGTCTTTGAATTGCCTGTGTAGTATCTCATCAAGTTCTCCTAGAATACATATTTAATGATATTTTTTCCTGCAAATATTATTTTTAGGTGAGAAATGTCTTTTAAAAGAGAAACTCATGCCTTTTAAGGTTATTTCAAGACAAAGTCCGTTCTAATCCTGAATATTCAAAGTCGAAAATGCTCTATGTGACCTTTTGACCTTGGTTTGACATTCCATTTTTCCTTAAATCTCAATAATATTTAACGCTATCTTTAACCTTACATGGCAAGCACAAATTGGCAAGTTAAAAGGCATATATGCCCAATTGAAAATGAAAGCTGACGTACCATATGATAAGCTGTTGTGTCAACTTTCTGCTGCTAAATTGATATTTGGGTGCACCTAAAATCAGGCATTTTGTCATTTTGATGCCTAAATATTCACGATTAGCACAGGCATGAGTTTCTCTTTTAAAAGACATTTCTCACCTAAAAATAATATTTGCAGGGAAAGATATCATTAGATATGTATTCTATGAGAATTTGATGAGATACTACACAGTCAATTCAAAGACAAAATGCCTTAAGTCAATGCCTTAAAAATGATGTTTTGACCTTCATTTGACCTTCATTTTGTCCTTAAATCTCAAAGATATTTTACACTGCCTTTATAATCTTACATAAAAAACACAATAGGCAAGTTAAAAGACTTATTCTCCAAATTAAAAATGAAAGCTGACATGCCATAAGATATGAGTCTCTATCTGTTATGTCAACTTTCTGCTGCTTCACTTAAATATTTGAGTGCACCCGTAATCAGGCATTTTGTCATTTTGGCCCCTAAATATTCCAGACTGTTTCAAACTTTCTCTTGAAATGACCTGAAAATGTCTCAGAATCCTTTTTAAGAAATATTTCTCACCTAAAAATATTTCCAGGATAAAATATGTATTCTATGAGAATTTGATAAGCTGCTAGGTGGAAAATCCAAAGACAAAATGCCTTAAATCATGAAATTGGGGTAAGTTTGACCTTCAATGACCTCTAGTATCACAACAATAGACCCTACCCTAGGGTGGTTGCATGGAATGGAAATATTGTCTTACTACAAACATTTAGGAACCAAACAATGCCTATAATGTTTGGTGCTCACAACTTTCATAACCTAAACAGTGGTCCCATACTAGCACCTTCTCACAACCCGTTCATAAACACTTATCATAAGCATGGAATAACCAAATGCCACCTTCGACACCTCCATATTGACTTTAAACTACTTCATTTTCACAGGTAAAGGGTGGAAATGTTTTGCTAAAACATATTTAAGGTATCTTGTCTGTCAATTATTGTGGTAATGTGGTTAGGATATTATGTAATAACAAAACACAAGCTACTCCATCAAAATTTCTTCATCAAAATTTGAATTTTTTAGAGAAAAATGATGTTTTGACCTTTATTTGACCTTCATTTTTCCCTTTAATCTCAGAGATATTTTACACTGCCTTTATAATCTTACATGACAAGCACAATAGGCAAGTAATGCTGCAAGTTAAATGGCTTATTCTCCCTACTGAAAATGAAAACTGACATACCATAAGATATGACTCAATCTGTTATGTCAACTTTCTGCTGCTTCACTTAAATATGTGAGTGCACCCATAACCAGGCATTTGTAATTTTGGCCCTGAAATACTCCCAATTGGTCCAAACTTTCTCTTGAAATGACCTAAAAATGTCTCAGAATCCTTTTTAAAAATCTTTTCTCACCTAGAAATATTTCCAGGATAAAATATGTATTCTAGGAGAATATGATAAGCTGTTTAATGGAAAATTCAAAGACAAAATGCCTCAAATTATGAAATTGGGGTTAGTTTGACCTTGAATGACCTCTAGTATTGCAACAATAGACCCTACCCTTGGTTGGTTGCATGGAATGGAAAGACTGTCTTACAACAAAAAAATTGATACCAAACAATGCCTATATTGTTTGGTGCTCACAACTTTCATAACCTAAACAGTGGTCCCATACTAGCACCTTCTCACAACCCGTTCGTAAACACTTATTATAAGCATGGAATAGCCAAATGCCACCTTCCACACCTCCTTATTGACTTAAAACTACTTCATTTTCACCAGTAAATGGTAAAAAATGATTTGTTGGACCATATTTGAGATTATCTATCCGTCAATCATTGTGGAAACTTGGTTTGGAAAATAAATAATGACAAAAGACAACTACTTCATCAAAATTTCTTGATCAAAATTTGAAATTTTTAGAGGAAAAATGGCATTTTGACCTTTATTTGACCTTCAACCACCCCTTAATTTCAATATTATTTTTCCATAATCTTCCAGATTGAGAAGGAAATTAAACCTGATGTTTTGGTACATCATCTGCTCCCTTCCTACTTATAAAATTTAAGATAAAGTCATTTTGATTTTCAAATTTTTACCATTTTAGACACTTTTTGGGGTCTCCAGGTGGGCTTAGTACCCTACTTTGTACCTTACAGCTCAAAATTGGACTTAAAACTCTAGTCAATGAACTTTCTAAAATGTTCAACAATTCCATTAAAAGACATTCCTTCAGAAAAAGTGGCTACAAAAAAGAAATACATACCGTCAAAAAAACTGAGAAGTTTATAAACGGAAACTATAGAATATCGGAAAATCCCAGATTCTCGATTTGGCAGCCATTATGACCTTGAATGACCTTTATTACATCATGGGATAGAGTTGGTTATGTATTTACTATTTCAAAAGATACTTCTCTTTCATACCAACATTTTAATACCAAACACTGATCCCTATGATTGGTTTAAGCTGAGTTATGACTGTTTTAGGGTGGCTTTCCTACCCCTATACCTATTATTTTGACCATTTTGGGGCCTTTTTACATATAATGGGGTGTCTAAGACATGACCCCGTAAAAAAGATGTGCACCACTTCTGAAGTCTACATCCACCCTGGCGGTATGCCCCAAGTGCGGGCCTAAAACATGATACCAACGGAAATTTTCTAGCTCTCGGGTTAACCTAACTTCTAAAATAGAGCACTTTTCTTGATCTGGCTACTGGACTAATATATATATATATATATATATATATATATATATATATATATATATATATATATATATATATATATATATATATATATATATATATATATATTTACATACATATTGCCTCGACCTACCACCATTGCATAATGTCCCCATGTGGAGTGGGAGATTAAGAGAATGCAACTTAGTGTAAATTGTCAAAGGAGTGTATCAGGAGATTGCTGAGTCACGTACAGTCCAATCATTTTAAGGGCAGGGGTGTGGTCGACATCAATCAACTGGTTATGTATCTGTGAACGATAAAACTCACTAACGATAAAAGATATATATAGAAGCAATTGATGTTAGCTGTGGCATCTAAATTACATAATCAAAAGAACTGGGGATTCCATATTAAATATATTCCAGGAATATTGAGCGCGTTTTTTCTGTTTGCACAAGAAATCAAACATGCTGATATATATATATATATATATATATATATATATATATATATATATATATATATATATATATATATATATATATATATATATATATATATATATATACATGTATATATATATATATATATATAAAAATATAGGTGTGCATGTACAAGTATGTACATATATGTATGTATGTATGACTTGCGTGCATGTGTATGTGTGTTTCGGATTATAATTCTATCTGTTTATGTATCATTGCTTTATTCCATTGAGTTTCCATCAATTATACATCATACACACAGGGTTGAATATCACACTACACCCTTTCAGCACCCCCCCCCCCCCCCCCCCCCCCCCGCATCTCAGGTGTTCATCCCTTAAAGGCGTGGCAGCATTGTCTCGTGTGGGCACTACAAGCCTGGCTAACACTTCCCTCGCTGTGGCTTAATGACATGGTCTATACCACAGGGGATCTCTGTAAGCACCACATAGGTCATTAATACACAGTTGTGCCAGCTACATGTAGCTCAGAGCCAGGATCAGTATTTACCTGGTCTCCTCATAGACGTCAACACAATCAGCATGTGCGTGGGGGGAGATTGGCCTTTTACGATTAGAAAGGTTTCAATTAACCTCTCCGCACCCCCCGTAACCATATATCCCCTACAACTAATCATTAAATATAGGCATTTAAGACAAATTCTGAACGAGAAATAACCTTAAGTTCTCTATGTTTTTCAGTTTAAGTTACCTTTTTTTCCTTTTTCTTTGTATTATCAAGCGTTATGTATTTTCCTTTGTTTGTAAAATTTGTATTTGTAATTTCGTGTTCTCGAGCCAAAAACGAAAATACAAATATTCTGTTGGCCCCTTTCTCGCTTTTTTTAAACCAAATTCGATTTTTGACCCTTCGTTTTTGTACTATCAATCTGTTTCAGTTTATCCCCTTGTATTCAGAAGAATATTGTTGGATGAAGGCCGGAGCCGTTTTGAGTTGATCGAGGCTAAATGGTAGAGTATCTTATCATGCATCTCAGAGGCATTATCAATACAGTTTGCATGCCGGATAAAAATGTTAAAATTGCACTTACATGTAGTTATCATATTGAAGTTTATGAGCAATGAATTCATCCACCCACAGCTCATATCTGCTATATTAATTACAATTTTAGACAGAGCAGATGTAGACTGTCGATTTGAATCTCTAGGCAACCTCTCTACAAGGATAAATTTCTATAAACCGATGACTGCTAATGTTTAAGCTTACAGTTACACACATAGGAAAGTGCGTTTGCATGTACAATTAAATGGTAGCATGATAACATTGACAAGTATTCCTTTGAAAATAAAGAGGGCTTGCTTATGGTAATTGATTACTCCAAAGCATTTGATACAATAGAATGGGAATTTATTAACAATACCTTATTTTTTTTAAATTTTGATAAACTTATTTCCATGGTAAAATTATTACAGACAGGAGCTGCTTCCAAAATAGAACAGAATGGTTATTTTTCTAAGAAAATTGTTCTAGAACGTGGATGTAGGCAAGGGGATCCGGTATCACCATATTTGTTTGTACTTGGTGCTGAAATTCTTTCTACAGTGATAAGAGAGTGTGGTGATGTGAAGGGATTAGGATTGGGAGATAGAGAGGTTAAGATTTCTCTATATGCAGACAACACCACCTTTTTCCTAAAATCTGATAAAAAATACTGTCAAAAAAGTATTGGACATATTTCATTGGTATAGGGTGGTGTCAGGACTGTCTATAAATATAGATACGACTAAGATGGTTAAGATTGGGGCTTGCAGAGCCAGGCGATTGATATGGGAAGGGCAATATGAACTGGAATGGACATTTGAGTAACATCACAGAACCTAACATCAAAAGAAAGCTACAATCCATGAAAAACATTACTAAGACTTAGGAATATGGATCCCTCACTCTATATGAAAAAGTTTCAGTGATAAAAAGTTTGGTTTTGTCAAAGATTACACACCTTCACCTGGCTCTGCCGTGCCCTAAAAAAAATTCTCACCAAAGAATTAGAAAACTTTGTATCTGACTTTCTTTGGAATAAGAAGACACCTAGATTCAGAAAAGAGATTATTGAAGCTGAGATTAAAGATGGAGGCTTAAAAATGCATAACTTGTTTCTCTTTTCACAAACTCTCCAAATATCCTGGATGCGAAGATTAGCTTCTAGTAATGGCAACTGGATAAGCATCCCAAAATTACTTGGTATCGATAATTTTTTTTACCTAGGTGATTCCTATGCAAAAGGTCTATTGGAAAAGATTGAAAATCCATTTTGGAGAAGTGCTGTCAATTCAGTTTATTATACTATGGTTAATATTCAGCCCAAGAACGCAGATGATTTACAAGGGATTCCAATATGGCATAATAGTAAGTGGGATAATCAGATATTACCAAGATGGATGAGGAATGGGGTGTATATGCTATCTGACTTAATATCTGCAAATGCCAAAATACTGAACCAAAGTGAAATTGAATTGCAATATGGTTTTAAAACAAATTTTCTGAAATATGGAAAAGTCAAATATCATGTAGATAGATATATAAATGCCTATCTACGCCCAAGATCTTCCCCACTTGAAAAAGGGAACGGACCAGTCAACACCTTTTTCAATCGAATTATCAATATTGACTCAAAAGGTGCAAGCAAATTATATAAAAAAATTAACAGTAACAAAGTTAAGATATTTCTTGATATTACTGACAAATGGGAAAATATTTTGAATCATAA
>OZ012692.1:10159590-10162090 GCA_963942565.1 Maea johnstoni | reverse complement strand
GTGGTTTGATTCAAACATGGCGTCCCATCACACGGGGCTGGGTTTGGCAAGTCGTGATACGAACCAAGAATGTGATCTGGTTCGAACCAAAGTCGTTTTTGTCGAGCTGTTTCTGGTTAGTCACGTGTTTTTTGGCGTTTTCTGGTTCTAACCAGGCTCGTCAAAAACAAGGCCCAACACATACGGTGAGACAAAGGTCTGTGCAAGGACGACTGGTCTAGGCCCCTGTGGATTCTCATAATTATCTACAATGTCGCTCTATCTACTTAGCAAAGAGGAAGGCATTTTAGATATATCACCACCTCTACTCGCATGTATGCCTAGGTAGCATGAAACACAGCCATAAACCTTCCTTTCCCTACCTCTAAATGCATTATCCAGGCAGGTGATTTATGTAGACATTGTGCACGTTTAGGCCACTGCTGTGATTAGCAAGCAACTATCACAACATGGCCTGGACTGCACGGATTAGTGAGGTCCTAGCCTGCTGATGAAACCAACACTATGTACAGTGTCGACATTTAATTCCTGCACTTAACGTGTGGGCAGATCGGGCATAATACACGACCTCACGACTGATTGCCACCCAATTTTCTGGGTATAGATGCATGGATGATCTCATAAACTGAGAGTAGCTTTGATTCGCAAGCTACATGGATCATTTAATGTGGCTGGATTATTTCTTTGACGTGTTGTCCCTGGGTGTTTGTATAGCCAGGCATTGACAGGCGTCCGGTCGACTGGTGCAGGAATCAAATGTATGTACTGTAGTGAGCTCAGCCTTATTGCGTCTATTGTAGGAATACGTACCGGTTATACGAAACTAGAACATTAAAACAAAGTTTGGTACTCCTGATGGACACTCCAGTAAGCATTTTATGACACTAACACTACTGGTCCTCACACACGTGAAACTGATATTGAAATGATGATGATGATAATAATACTAATAATGATGATAATAATAATAAAACAAAATAATAATAACAATAATAATAATAATACAAAAAATATGAAAATGATAATGATAATAACAACGCTAATTGTTATTACTATTATTATTATTATTATCATTATTATTATTATTATTGTTAGAAGTAGTAGTAGTAGTAGTAGTAGATAGTAGTACAATTAGTATTATTAGTATTATTACCATTATCATTGTTATAATTATTATCAGTATCGTATCGTATATTTATTGGCTGTAATTATAAAATTACAAAATAGATGACACATTACAAAATATAAATACTAAACAACAAAAATATACTAAATGCACTTAATAACACAAAAAAGGAACAGAGTCTGGTCAAATTAGGTCTATTAACAATGCACCCTATTTACCGTACTCTGACCAAAAAGAATGTTACCTGGGGACAGTGACTTACCGCACCTCAGGTAGCATAAAGAGAACTAAAAATTAGAAAACGTGCTTTTTGAACATAAGCAAATAGGATACTATACTAAACTCCTGGTTTGGCGATATCCAACTAACAAAACACACATATCTATGTACAAGGCCCAAGAGTCGCGAATGCATGGAGAAAAATTGTTACGGTGGGTGGATATACAGCGTAAAAAAATAAAAAAAATATAAAAGCCAGAAGAGTATGGTGGCACCGCAGTGCAAAGAAAAAAAGGGGGAATGTAAAAAGCAAAAACAAAAACGAAATTACACTACTGGGGACTACTGATAGACTCAGGCGACACCCGACTTAAATCACCAGTAGCAACTCATATACTGGATTTTCGAAAGAGCGTCACCTACCATCAGATGCTCCCTCCAAAAGCACTCTCTTGTACATGGAAAAACAGAGAGTGACAGTTACTTGTAAAGGCCAGTATTGGTATCTAAATACTGGGCCTTACAAAAAGAGTGTCACATACGAAAGCGAAAAAGATCCCAGATTACTATTTAGTTTAACCAACTCCGGTCCTACTCTTCAGGACCTTATATAGTACATGCTACTTATGATTTTTCCTGCACAAATCCAAACGTCGAACATAGTGTCGTTATCAATACCTTGGACCCTTTTTCCCAGTAAAATATTCAATATATCCGGGTCTATCTGAAATATCTGGGGACATATCAAGGAAATATTTTCCATTAGTTCATTTCTCTCTTGTTCATGATAGGGACAGTGCAAATATGACATGTTTGACGTCTTCTACTTGGTACATGTCACACATATCACATAATTGATTTCGCAAAGTATTGTTCCTTACTCTATAGTCATCACTCTTTAGAGTGCTATTCCTACACACTAGTCTCGCCATTATCTCGCACATTCTAATAAGTTTGGGAAATTTATGCGGAAATTTGCCACCACACTAGGTAGTTTAACACCACCCATAGTATTATCAACTCTTGCAGTAAATTTCTTAAAGTTCAAACGGTATTCCCAATCTTCATCTTCTAAAGACCAGGCCTTTCTGCCATATGATGTCTCTCCATTGCCTCTTGTTATAAAAGACAGTGCCATTTATCACTTTATCGAGA
>OZ012692.1:10085542-10159390 GCA_963942565.1 Maea johnstoni | reverse complement strand
ATATCTCAATATGCTACCAGGCGTGTGACTCTCCGACCCGAACCCTTTAATCAAGCCACTAATTGCTTTCGGTCTGCCTGTGATTGCTGTCGATGGCGTGTCTTTTATTGCTGGCATTGGCCTAATATGGCGCGTAATCGGCGTGTGCCGCCGGGTCATTTGTAGGCCGAGCAGTGCGCCGCTCACATAAACGAGCACACGAGAGACAGACTTCCTTTTGTAATTTTTGTGATTCCAATGAGTGACATGCAGCAAAGTCCGGTAATTATAGGACGTGGCCAATTATAATAATAATAATAATACTTTTATTTGCTGTAATATTCATATTACAAAAGTAGTACTCTCAAATCATGTTGCATACAGTGCCAACATTTAATCCCTGCACTAAATGCGCGGGCTGCCCGGGTATAATACACAACCCAACGCCCAAACCCAAATGGCCACCCAGTTTCCTGGACATGGATACATGGATGAACCTCATAACTAAACGCAGCTGTGATACGAAAGCTACTTGGGTCATTTATGTGGCATATTTTTTATGGCTTGTTATTCATAGGTGTTTTTACAACGAGGCACTACCAGATTGACTGGGTGCAAGAATTTAAAGTCTGTACTGCACGAAAACGCTTAATAACAGGTGAAATAATTAATGATTAGCTGTCAATAAGAAATTATCCTTTTTCCTATTCCAAATCCCAAAAAACAAATAATCTGTTAGACAGATTGGTGTGTTAAAGTGCAATTACGAAAATGATATATGCAACATCGGTTCCTATATAATATGGATAAAGAAACCACAGCAATTTGAGCAGGAACATTTAGGGTTGCAGTAGTTTATACCTTATACAGGCACACCCCTTCTCACAGCCCAATTTTGAATCCACGGCATGTAAGAAAGTTGTCAGTGGTGTGGGTTTGTATGGTGATCTGTCCTGGGTATGAGCTTCTTCGAAAAACTACCATAGGCTAGTCATAGTTTAGCCTCAACACGTCAAAAAAGTCACGATAATCTAAATTCATCGCAGCTACAGTGCCGACATTGAATTCCTGCCCTAAATGAGTGGGCAACTCAGGTATAATAATATCATTAATACACGTCCGCACGCCCGATAATTGCCACCCAGTTTACTGGTTATGCATGCATGGATTACCTCACAACTGAACGTAGCTTATATTCGCAAGCTACGTGGGTTACTTATATAAATGTCCCTGGCTTAGTTTTTATCATGTTATCCATGTATATTTGTACAACCAAGCACATACATACGTCTAGTCTACTGGTGCAGGTAGTAGTAGTATGTTTATTTGCTGTAACATCTGTTTACAAAATCATACATGTACAATGAAAAATATATACCAGAACAGAGAAAAAACCCGGAAGAAATAGGGTACTGTAACATTTAGTACCGAACAGAATTAAATGAGTTAATAGAATACAATACTTAAATGTCTCCCCTGTATGGACGGATGCCCACATATAGGAAATGCGTACTGTTCGTCAGTCAGCTGGCCAACGGGCGTTGGAAGCACCATATCGCTAATAGAATATGCTGATTGCATATAACACATGTAATGGGTCTGCCTGCTATAGGAGTATTAGTGCGTAAACGCACAAAATGTTTAACCCTTCCAATGCTAAGGCTACCTAATCGTCCATTGAAGCACAAGAACGCATAGACGTTGCGCTTAACCCCGTCATGTTGATATTCATTAGATAGCCCTCGCTGAGTACTCTTAGATGAGTACCAAGTGCTATGGATTCAGTCATTATTCATTTTTTTTGCATCATTTTGTTTTGGCCAAAGTAGCCACCAGCAGCATAAGGGTTAAAGAGATGTTGCCATGGAAAGCGTGTTAACGTACTGACGAGTACTGGGTGAATAACGACTTCCCCTTAAGCATAAGCATAAGCATATTATGAACACATGCCTACACTGTAGCATTACCCAAATACCACGTACAGAGGTAGGGATAAATGAAACAAATCACGAATGTATATTTCTAGTATATTTATCAACCGAAGTATTAACTAAACATAGCTAGATTTCATTCAAAGATGAAAGTACACTTAATCAATACATCGTTAGTTCTCGAAAAAGATGTCTACTTAGACACAGTGTGTACAAACGCCCCTAGTTTACATGCAAGTACAAAGAGTTCCAATAGCATATGAACATGTTTTGCATTTCATTTTGTTAACAAACCTTCAAGTGTTAATAAAATACATTGGTATATTCACTTAGAGAGAAGTCAATTTGTTTATCCAATGTAATTTAGAAGTTGACTATTGGCATATGATTTAATTAAACAAATTCATTTCTTGTAGTTGATGGGCATATGATTTAATTAAACAAATTTATTGTTGTTGATTAAGGTACTAAAGCATTGGCATAGCTTGTTCGGGGCTGGAATTTCTTAGCTTTCCAGTGGGGAAAGGATAATACATCATTTTGTAACGCTGTGGTCTTGGGAATAATGGCAACTAATTGGGTTTTTGTGCCTGGCTTTCTCAGAGCCTTAATGGACAACACCTGCTAGATGAGCAAGCCACGCAGGTAGACTGCGAATAAGGAGCAGGTGGTAACTTCTCTATTCTTTAAGAGTGTGCTTAAGAGACCATCAGGCTGCACATGATGAAGTTTCCATTGTTTTAAAGTGTGTCCTCAACCAAGTAGAAAAGATTTGTACAAAAATCAATTGGGTGTAAAGTGACTCATTCAAGACCTTTAAAACAGGACTAATGCTTTGGCAGTTAAAGTGGCGATATAATCGAAATTCTAAAACCATAGTCTCTCTCTCTCTCTCTCTCTCTCTCTCTCTCTCTCTCTCTCTCTATATATATATATATATATATATATATGTATATATATATATATACATATATATATATATATATATATATATATATATATATATATATATATATATATATATATATATATATATATATATATATATATATATATATACATGTATATATATATATATATATATATATATATATATATATATATATATATATATATATATATATATATATATATATATATATATATACATGTTTATATATATCGAACCAAAGCCATATGATATGACCGACGTAGGAGGGTGTTCGATTTCTTTTTTTCGTAATCAAACGCAAGAAAATAAGCTCCCTGGCTGACAAGGGATTACCTATGTTAGAAAATTCCTTGGGGACTACAATTGCGTGACAGGATCGGACCAACGCTGGACAGATATGCTGTTTGCCTATATTGGAGGTATGTTTATTGAGAATTTCCATAACTTTTCTCATCACTTCATTCAAAAGAACCCTAAGCTGCATGGCTCAGAAGGATTTCCCATAATGATAACTAGTCTATAAAGGCTTTTCTCGTCATGTTCATTTTGGACCCCAATTTAGCTACGTTCCTGACATACAAAGGGCAGTCCTCATAGTCGAGCAGTTAGACTGTAGCGTATCGATCGCGAGAGATGTCTCTCTTCACTGCCAATCGACCAGTATTCCAATTTGTATCGAAGCATGAGAAAAAGTTGCGAGTATTGTATTGTAGTGTTTGTTTAGTTTATTGACTGTATGCATACTATTGTTACAAAATCATTTTCAATACAACATTTTCCATAAATATAGTATAAGCACAAAAGAAACTTAATGCATAGTTTAACTAAAAGTGATTTTGAGTTTGCAGGTGTTTATGTATTATCTTTTTCCTTATGCTAGTCACGATTTCGTCTTAATATGACAGAAAATGTGACGAGAGAGGACATTCCAGATCCAAAATCCAAATCCTAATTCCTACCTACATCTCAACATTAGTGGCACACAGGAATTTGTCCTCAGTTTTACTGTTACGACCTCCAGTATGCGATTCAGATAAGATGTTGAGTTGACACAGAATTTACAGTGGCAATATTCAATTCTTGCACTAGAATGCGTGGGCAGCCCGGGCATAATGCACGACCGCACGCCTGATTGCCACCCAGTTTCCTAGGCATGGATGCAGGAATGACCTCACAACTGAACGTAGCTTTGTTTCGCAAAGCTTCGTGTGTCATTGGCGTGTTTGGTTTATTTCTTGACATCTTATCCATGGGCGATTGTACACACAGGCACTGGCAGACGTCCGGTCGAGTGGTGCAGGAAGTAAATGTCTGTACTGTATGTATGCCCATACTTACTAGAAATACTTCATTGTTAAAGCCCACCTAAGGCCATTTTTTCTGTTTTAGGAAAAATCTCTCGTTGATTTTCGTCCCCTAATTGAAAAGATGTTGAAAAGCTATTTTTGTACATGTTTGATAATAAAAAAAACAGAAAAAAACATAGATATATAGGTTTCATTTTAAGCTCGTATAACTGGCTTTTAAACCTTTTCTTTAGCTTCCTTTCGCATTGATTTTGGGAAAAAAATCAACTTAAAAAAGAAAACAAGTGGCCTTAGCGCACCAGGTGGGATTATGTAAACAGTGGGAATAGTTTTAACGAGAGTCTGCCTTTATTTGGTCGGTGTCGTTCACATTTGGTTTTGCCATAATGCATTGCAATGTCTCATAGCTTTTGACAAATCGTCCCATTAACCTAGAAGGAATGCATTCCAGCCTATGCACGTCGTATAACTGCGTGTGCGCATGCGCAATGAGGGAATATGATACAGAGGCATTTAGTTACCTATGCATGATTGATGCGACGTTTACCTGTGGAACACTCGTCTTGGGTTTAGCCCTTAAGTTCCGACAGGTAAATAGTGAGCACGCCATCAGGCGAAGCCTAATGCGGTCCATATCATACATGTACGTGTTTATCCAAGCAAAATTTGCCAAGCCTTTTTACATATCTAGAGAAATATAAGGATTAAATATTTTTATAGACTTCGCACTATAACGATAATGGAACATTGACTTGAGCCATTTTAGTATACGAATTCGATAAGTAACCGTGGTATATCAGCATTTTATATCCAGTACACACGAGTTCCATACCATACATGTACGTGCTTATCCTATGCAATAGTTGCCAAGCATTTCTACATATCTACAGTGCCGACATTTAATTCCTGCACTAAATGCGTGGGCAGTCCGGGCATACTACACGACCGCACGCCCGATTGACACCCAGTTTCATGGACATGGATGCGTGGATTACCTCCAAATTGAACATAGATTTTATTAGCAAGCTACGTTAATGTCATTGATGTGCTTTGATCATTTTCTGACATGTTATCCATGGGGTTATGTACAACCAGGCACTGGCAGACGTCCGGTCGACTGGTGCAGGAACTAAATGTCTGTACTGTAGAGCAGTATAAAGATTTCGTCTTTTTATAGACTTCTTAATATAACAACAAAAGGAACATTGACTTGAGCCATATCAGTATACGAATTCGGTAACCGTGGTACATGTACATCACAATGCTATATCCAGCATAGACACATTCCATACCATACATGCACATGTTTATCCAGTGCAGTAGTTACCAAGCAGTTTTATATACATAGAGTAATATAAGGATCCAATCTTAAGCGTTTTAAAGACTTCTCACTATTAGGATACATGGAACATTGACTTGAGCCATATCAGTATACGAATTCGATAAGTACAGTGATGACACTTAATTCCTGCACTAAATGCATGGGCAGTCGGGACATACGTAACACGACCGCGCAACCGATTGCCACCCACTATCCTGGGCATGGATGCATGAATGACCTACATGTAACCACAGAACGTTGCATTGATTCGCTAGCTACGTGGGTCACTGATGTGCTTGCTTGGCCTATTATTTGACATCTTATCCATGGGTGTTGGTACAACAAGGCACTGGCAGACGTCCGGTGCGGGCGAAAAATGTCCGTACTGTACAGTGTGACCGTAGTGCATTAGAATGTTATATCCAGCATATAAACCTAACTTTTTATATACGTCTTACTATAACGATACAAGAAACATTGACTTGTGCAATATTAGTATTACGAGTTCGATAAGTAACCAATGCATGTTAGAATGATATATCGAACATACAAGTAGTTCAAGCAAGTAGAAGCTATACAAAACACTATACCGCTCAGCCATAGACAGGCCTTTTCGCCGTAAACTGAAACCAAACGTCGGTGCGATAACACCTTAAATAATATTTATCATCTTTCAACAGACAGTAATTATAATTCATAAATATTTGTATGAATTTCCTCATACATTCGCAAACCTATCTTCATAGTCTCTGTATATGAATCTACCAGACTCACTGGAGCAGCCTGGCGATCACTCATTGATTACATAATACACAGGAAATAGAGCTATAATTATTTTCACTCACTATCTGCTTAACTAAGTTAATTATTCTATGTGCGTAAACCTAACACGTTTTACAGGATGTATTGTTCCCCTGCGAGTGACCAATTTTAACAATTGGTGTACTGATTTTAAGGATATGAACAGGAAATAAAAACAACAACATCCGTCGTGGACAAATTGAAGAAATTTTCATTCCCATGCAGTTGTACTCCATTTTATCGAGAGTTTTTTTCTTAATTTTTCAAAGTTTTTTGTTTATTCAGTTAGATGTCAAGTACTACACGTTTACACCAAGTAAATCGCAATAATTGAACTTTGTACAAATAAATAACTGCACTTTATTATAGATCGATTGTATGTATTTGTATAAAATATATAAACGTATAAAAACAAATGTACTCTATTGTTTTTGATTATGAATGTTTTTATCAAGTTTATCACTTTTCGAACTACGCCTAATGCCACCTTTTCAAGTTGTTGTTTCTTCCAACCAACGCCAAGTTTAAAAGTAATAGTAGATAGAAAGATATATATATATATATATATATATATATATATATATATATATATATATATATATATATATATATATATATATATATATATATATTCAAGTTTAAAAGTAATAGTGGTTTTTAACCTATCCTCTTTTCGAACATTCACGAATACTTAATAAGTTCGTGACAAGACAATAGTATTTCCGTTAAAGACCTCCAACAGTTCTGTTCCTAAATGGCAACAGTTCCACGACAAAAAGGTCGCACTATTTCACTAGATTAAAGCCCGTGTCACACAGGCAAGGACACTGTAAGGACAGTGTTAGGACATGCCACGATCAGGAATTTCGTTCAAATAATTCGTTCAATTCCTGATCGTAACACCGTCCTAGGTCATGTCCTAACACTGTCCTGGGTGTCCTAAGTGCGTCGCCGACAGAGGGCATGCCATTCACGACAAATTGGCTGTCTTGCGTGTCCTAGCTCGGAATTGAGACATGTCTCAATTCCGAGTTAGGACTTTCAGAAAACGCAAGACAAAATTTTTGTCCCATACGTGTCCTAACAATGTCGGCGACCTGTCCTAGGACAGTCGGCATTGTCCTAACTGTGTCTGGGGGTCAAAATTAGGTGTCCTGAAGGGAAATGGTCCCGGGACAGTGGTAGGACAGTGTTAGGACACGATTTTTGCCGTGGCCTAATCACGTGACAGGGGGGAATCCCCAAACGAAAGCGAGGCTAGATCCATCATGGCGCGCACGAAAACAAGTCGACGAAGTACATCTGCGAACAAGAAATTGGTAACTCCTGCACAAAAGAAGAAGATAGACGTCCAGGTACATCGTGCGTGGGTTTCGGCAAGTGACATAGAACCAGTAGATAGCGATGATGCCGCCGTTCAAGCCATGTCGACCCCTACAGTGAGTTTAACAGATATCAACTTGCGAAAATCAACACCCAAGCTGAGCACACCTGTGATGGCGGCCCAAAGTGAATCCGAAGAATCAGCTATAGCAGCAACCCCCACAAGCAGCAGGAAATCCCTCCCCCCCACCTCGGGATCAGTGGAAGCACCAGTTCAAAAGCGGAGGAAACGATGCGACAACTATTTGTTCACGGACGAGCAAGAGGCCGATTTGTCTGAGTGGTACCAGCACCACCCGATGTTCTACGAGAAGGGGGACAAGGATTACAAGAACGCGGACAAGAAGAACTCACTCCTGGAGGAGAAGGGTTCCACTATGCATCCTCCCTGCACTTGTAAGTATTATTCTCATAAATTTCTCATTACCAATATGTAATGAATACGAATAATTGCTCCTATAGTTATTTGTATCAACATTACACTGCATGTACTATATCATGAATAATTATATAACTACAATCAAAAATGCTTTCCCATGTGCTGTTACAGATTATATTGAAACTTATATATGTGTGTACTTTCGTATGTTATGATTATAACCTGTATGTATCACATATGCAGTGTCACCTATATGTAACTCATTACTTAACTACTTTCATTCACATTTCAGTTATGCAAGTCAAAACGTTTTTTGAAACTATGCGCACGAGGTTCGGGAAAATCAGTGCAAAGAAGTCCGGTCAGGGGCTCAAGAAGCTCTCCCATAGGGAGCAATTCATATACTCCAACTTCCGCTTCCTATGGGGTCACATCAGACGTACTGCCAGCAGACAGTCGGACACGGTGAGTACATCTGAGTTTAAATATGTAATTGTCTAAAGATATTCTACATTTCAGAGTGTATTGTGTTCTATTGGTGTTTAATCATCATTTCAATATATGTGAATTATATTTGTGCATAATTTATGGGATGTCCTTTGTATGGGTGTGTTGCGAACCAATATGTCATTATATTCCCTCTATGTTTGTAGAAAGGAGATGTTTTTATACTAATATTTCATTAGCTATATTTACTCATTACATAGTCCATTTTAAATCAACCCAATAGCCCCCTTCCTACTATCATCAATTAATAGAAATGATGCTTCATATATGATTTTTTGCAACATTAAATTATCATATTTATCACCTGTAATTGAATGTTTGTTAGTCCTGAGTATTACAATATTGTTTCACTATTGAAGTGATCCTTCTAACAGTATAATCATATATTTCCTACTATATTATAATGCCTTTATTGTTATCATTTTTAAGGTATAGATATCAATGTATGTTAGTGATGCATGTGGATGTTTAACTCCCATGAATGTAATATAGAATATTCCCACAGTTAACAACAACTCTTACACCATTTATTCTTTTCAGTTCTCCAAACCCAGTGAACTAAGCTCCGAAAGCGAGAGTGACATCGAGCAGGAACAATGTTTGTCTGATGAGTCCAGCCAGCCAGAGGATCCTACACTGAGTTCTAGAAAGACTCTGTTCAAGGGGAAGGGCAAAGGTGTAGGCAAGACTTCGCAGAAATCATCCAAGAAAGGAGGAAAACATCTTGAGATTGCTCAGAAGGTGAGAAATCTATTAAAGTATAGTGGATGTAGTAGTTACATGTATATGTATGATGTTTATCCTGTAACCACCCATATGAGAAATTAGATAATCCAAAGAAATTCATTGAACACCAATTTGCCCTAACATGCTATATAAAATTTGAAAATACTACAACAGGGCTATTGTAACAGATATATGAGTATATAACAATTTTTCTATATAGAACTATTTCATATAATTATTAATTATTAGTGTTCCATTTTATTATATTGAATGTGTATAGTGTATGTGCGATGAATTATATAGTTAACAGTTATTGGGCCTATAAAATTACCATGTAATGGAAGATTCAAATTTGGATTGTAAATAATAAACAAATGTAATGCTAACATGTATTTATTGGTTGAAGTTGAACATCAACTTACTTTGATGTGTTAGAATCTGGTTAGTGATCATTGCAATTGTCAATTAGTTGTATAGTTGTTTTATTTTGATTATGTTGTCTATTGCTAGGGCACACATTTTTTCTTACATGCTTATAATGATTCAATTAGCCTCAAACCTACTATGTACCATTTCATTTGTTTCAGATACTGGATCGAGTTGAGAAGTCGGAGCAGGAAAGAGCTGCCCCATCTAGTGCTGAACCATCGGAGCATGATGTGGAGCTAGACCATTTCTCCAACTACTTAAAGGCACAGATGAAAAAGATTCCAAACCCGAAGTGGATGGATTTCACGATGGAGAGCATGATGTTGGTCAAGAAGTTCGTCCAAGGAGAAAAGCAGCCGGCTCCCATTCCCACAGCATCTTCATCTCCCATAAATGTGGTAGATGACAACGAGGAGGTGGTGGCCCCTCAGCCTACAGCACAGGTAACAACCATGGCGAATTTGAATGTGGTCCCTTCCTCTACTAGCCACAACCTCTCCTCTTACCTTGCTTCCCTGGGAACTCCTGCCATACCACAACCCCTGTATGGAGAGTATCTCTCACCAAGGATGGCCTTAATGGGATCACCATCGGTCCACCAGCTTATGAGGGATGTCCATGCACCGCAAGCGGATAAGATGAATTGAACACTATTAGAATAAACACAAAGAAGATGAGTGTTCCAATATTGTTTTATTATGTTCTGTCTATCATTTCAGATTAAACCAACCTAAAGTATGCATAGTTTAATATATATTTCGAATCATTAATATATGATTCCACATGCACAGTATTTTTATGCCCAGTATTACAATTGTACTAATAACATTTCTATGTTCACACACTTATCATAGGTAGAATCATGAGTGATGTACAATTCTTCTCTACCAATTTGCAATGTTATGTACAATTGTTTCATTTAATACAGCATATTAAAGATGTGAATACTCAGGTATATATATAAAACTAATGCAAGGAAAGTGTTGAACTACATATGTTTATTTGTATTTTTATAAGGAAGATTTCTTAGTATTGTTTAAGTTATTATTTGGTTTGCGTTACATTTTGTCATCCCAAACATCATAAGATATAATACATAATATTCGATGCATATGTTAGAATATACAAATGCTTCATTTCATTTTTAATCAAACATCAATGTTATGGTGAGTAACTTACAAATATGGCAATATTTAATCCGTCCACCATATGTAGAATACCATTGGTTACATACATAAGTACAACTGACAATTATTAATGTTTCACCAGAGCACTTGTTGCCATGTATTTCATGTAAGCACTGTAATCATTAATGAGACTTGTTGAACAAGAGGGAAATTGTTCTAAAGGACTTTATGTGTGCTTCCTGAGACAAGCACTTATAGTTGTATAACATGTCCCAAACATGTTAATTTATATAACATTACAATATAGTTATGATCATGTTATTATGTCTGCAACTAAGAGGGACATGGTAATTTTATTTTGTATTACATGTTGACAAGATTGTCTATTTTATTTGAGATGTTATGTTGGCATTTATGACGGGTAAAGTCATATACAAGTTTGTATGTTAACCTGTTGATAACATGTAAGGTTGGAAGAGATGTTAATAAAACTTTGTTTATTTGACTGCATAAATTCTACTTGTTTTGATTATATTACACCATTTTCCCCTTGTAGTCTATATCATAGCTTCTTGCCATGCCACTGAGCCTGCATCGGAATTGTAATAGCTAGTTAGGTAGTCACGAATTAATTTCCCATCCTTATGAGATGTAGGTCCACCTCTTACATTCAAATCAATCATTCCTACTTCTCTCCTCCATGCTCCTGGTCTAAGTTCATGGTTGACAGGGTCTTCCACATCTGCTAGTGCCTGAGCTCCCCTTGGGTCCATGTCTATGAGCAAGTTGTGCAACACACAACATGCTGTGGATATAGTTTGCACATTTTGATGCCTCTGGAGCATAGGTGAGATTAGACATCTGAATCTGTAAAACAAAATTACATTGGTATAAAAAGCGGAAATGTAATACTGTAACATACATGTGAACAGGTATTGAGTACAATACATAAAGTCTATGATTATTTGGAGATGTGCACAGACATAATGATTTAATATTTGATTTATTTAATACCTTTGCGCCAGGATGCCGAAAGCATTTTCAACCACTCTGCGTGCCCTAGACAATCTATAATTGAAGATCCTTTTCTGTTTAGTTAATCCTCTACTCGGGTGTGGTTTCATCAGCCATGGGCGCAACCCAAATGCATCATCACCGATGAATGAATAGTTCACTGGGCAGTCGTCATTAGGTAATGGCTCTGGGTCGGGTAATCCTGCATACTCATCCATCACTGCTTTGTATAAGTTGGTTTCCTTGAACACACCTGAATCTGCACAGGAGCCATTTGCTCCAATGTCAACGAACAGGAACTTGTAGTCAGCAGCTGCAACTGCCATCAATACAATAGAGAAGAATCCCTTGTAATTATAAAAGTTAGTTCCGGATTTCTTTGGCTTCCTTATAGCAATGTGTTTGCCATCAATAGCGCCCAGGCAGTTATGAAAGTTCCATAGGCTAGAAAACTTCTCTGCCACTTCCTTCCATTCCTCTGGAGTTTTAGGGCATTTCATGTGTCCATCAGAGTACTCATCAATTATAGCCTCACATGTCTCCGGTACGAATAGTGATATTGCGTTATTTGACACTCGAAATCCGTACTGCAAGGTTTTGTATGTGTTGCCTGTGGCTAAGTACCTTAAAGTGACAGCAATCTTAAGTCCAGGTTCTAAAGCGGGTCTCCAATTGGTGTTTTTCTTGGTAATGCGAGGACCCACGCGATGCAGTAATTCCATAAACAGTTCTGGTGATACTCGGATAAACTTCTTGTACTCTCTGAGGTCGTCCCTATTGAGTTCCTGTAGTAAGTTTTCATAATGGCCGAATATTGGGCGTCTCAAAAGCCATGGTCTCACCCAAACTGTCCTTGGTGCCCTCCTACGTCTCCTTCTAGCAATCCTTTGCTCACGGCGTTCATAATCGTAGATGACCAATAATCCCGCAGCAAGGAGGAGGTCCTCTTCATCCCGAATTTGTGCGAGGTGTTGGTTTCCTGGTACTGCAGCCATATTGTGTGATGTGGAGATATATTATTTGCACTGTGCAATTGATGCGTTCACGGATTGATATTGAAAATTAGTCGGCGACAAGCTCAAGACGTCCTAACTACGTCCCCGATACGTCCCAGACACATCGGCGACACATCTTGCATGTCCTAACTTCCTCCTGACTAATTCATACCACTTATTATCATGTCGCCGACAATACTTCATTGTCCTAACATAGTCGGCGATGTGTCCCAGACACATTCAAGACTGTCTTGATTGAGGGAATGCATTCATAAAATGTCTTAGGACTGTCTTACGACTGTCTCAACAATGACTTGACCCCCCTAAAATATGTCGGGGACATGTCCCAGACATGTCCCCGACTACACCAAGACACCTTCATTTGCATATTTGTCTGCCCAAAGCACCTAGGACTTTGTCGGCAGTGAAAAAATCGTGGTGTCCTGGGTGTCCTAGCTAGGTCTTGGCAAAAAGTCCTAGCTTGACACGTCTGTGTGAGACGGGCTTAACAGTTTCAATACTGTGATAGATCCTCAAACAAACTGGGATAGCTTTCATAAATCTCAATTAAACTGTAATGGATTATCAACCAAAATTCAATGATTTATCTGCCAAACAGTAATGGCTCCATGGCCAATATTCTAATGGTTCCCTAATATACTGTAATATTTCATTCGCAAAACTGTAATACGCGCAGTTCCTCAAGCAAACTGTAACGGATCTTCTACTAAAGTATTCAAACTAGCACAGAGACGGTGTCAGTGATGGAAAGACCTCAACTGTTCAATACCGCTATGCAACCTCGTTCGTGATGTAGATGGACTAAACAAAAATTTTAAATGAGAAAAAGAGCTTTTATAAAAGATATTTACATTTGATTTCAACGAATTAGGAATCTCATTTGTAGTTCATGATTACTTGCTCTTCCACATGGAGGCTTCATCATTGCTAGTCAGTTGTTAATCTGAGTGGAAACTGAATGTATGTATGTTTATTCGTGGACTATAAATTACGTATAGAAACAGACATAATCCCAAAGTCACTGGTTACTTTTAACATGCCGCAAGCCATATTTGAACCCGGACGATATCAGGGAAACTGAGCAGTGAGCAACAATGCCTTCGACCAAACGGCTACACGTATACATGTATGCAGGACGCTACCGTTGGCCATAGTGCACCTTATCTAATCCCATCATCATTGAGGCTGTGCCAAGGCAAAGTCTACATCCTAGTTAACGTCCTTCTGGCGTATTGTTCCGACTCACCATTGTCTCTCTGGTAGGATTTTCGACCACAATGAATCGAGAAGCACCGTGATATGTTGTAGGTAACCCCACAGTCATTAAACATTTATTCATCCTAAGCACGGCTTTTATTATCAAATATCATATAAAATACTTCATGTATTTTCTCTATATACTTGAAATATACTTGAAATATTTATTTTCTTTTGTAGCGCATTGATATGAAGTATGAACTTATAAAATTATGAAAATATTTGAACATGTCGTGCAGAATTGCGATCATTAGCAGCCTGTCAGCCTGACTGACGTGGTGTTATCTTAACTGGGCTACAGATATGTCTATTCACTTACCACGTCGTGGTCGTCGTCGCGGAAGGAGTGGTCTCGCGTGTGTGATATATGAGTTGTCTTCGGAACAATAAAGAGTGAAATATGAGACACCTGGCAGCCATTGTCCTCCGACGTGACTGCTGGTCCTGATGTACCTGTGCACCTTCTCGCATGTCAAACGAGCGCCTTGAGGCGACGAGCACTTAACACCTCTTCTTCTTATTCTATGAGCCGCCATCTTGAACGGCAGCCATCTTGAACAGCTGCTTGAAGATGCTGTTAGGTATTGGCCGACCCAGACAATAGTGTAGATGGCTTTAACCCTTCCAATGCTGAGCCTGAGGTCTTGTATTATGCCCGGTCTGCCCACACATTTCGTGCAGGAATTAAATGTTGTCACTGTAGCTTGTAAACGTTTTGCAGTCTAGAAAGCATGTGTAACTCTTCTGTGTCGATGTCTGACTATCCGTAAAATCCCCCTTTCATGAATTAATGTTTTTTTTAATTTATTCATATATATTTTTCTTACTACTTCAACTTCTGCTCTTGTAATTTCATATCTTGTCGGTATGGCAAATAAACAATACAATGTTATAATAAGTTCACCATATCTCTTTCTATACATTGCAACCATTTGTTTGATTAAAGGAGTATGATTTTTAGTGCCAACAACGTAGTTGCGTAAATTTCTTCTACATTTCAGGTATATAACTCAATACTGCCTTTAAGAGAGAGAGAGAGAGAGAGAGAGAGAGAGAGAGAGAGAGAGAGAGAGAGAGAGAGATTCATAGTCGCTAGCTAGCCAGACACGCATATCATCTTTACAGTGATGGCGCCAGCATTAGTCAATTATACCTGTTGGCATTATCACTATGATATAAAATGCTACACGTACATCTACTAAGAGGAGTCGCCAGTCTAAATAAAAGGGAACTAAAGGCTCACATACACATTAGCTTATATGAAAGTAATACACTTCAAGAATAGGATGCTGTCCTCCCTTTTCTCTCAGTGATCCCATGAGGGAAGAATTTTGCGTATTGCCACCAGCCTGCCCAGCCCCTAGCAACCCGTGGTAGCCATGTTCTTCAATTGCTATCAGCTGTGACTCAGTGAGTGACATTGCCCACTTCCTGTCCCCTCCCCTCTGAGCAGTGCATCATAGACTGTAGTGCTCTGTACACCAACTCTCTTCGATAGTTGCATAAAAACTTGTATGAACACCAAAGAGGTAAATGGCAAAATCATGAGCAGCAATTGGCTGTACAAAAAGACAGGGCTAAATGAGAGGACAGGGGTTAAACCTCACACGTATAGAAACCTAGTAAAGTATTTGGCACGCTAAAGACATCAATGAGTCTGAAATAATCACTTTCTCGAATTGGCTCTGGTTGTAAATTCCGCATGCATTACCTTAAGTTATCTATGTGGGCCAAATTGAATTTATAAAAGCGAGTGTGCACAATTACCCTATAGACCTTTGCTGGGGAATCAATTCGGTTCACGAAACATTCGTGCTACTTTAACTATCGAGGGCGTCAGAGTTACCAGGAGGAATAGGGAGGATTCCATTAGAAAGCAAAGTGGGCATCGTGGACTAGAGACTGAGATGTAATTACGTCTAATCTATGCTTTTCCTGGCAACGTGCCAATTTTACAGTTGAGACTGCCCCTAGGGCTGAGCGGTCTGGAGCATTGCAATTGGCTGCTTGCCGTGTATGACCACTGCACAAGGTCCAACCATAAACATATCTCGACCTGCACACGTCAAGCAAGATATACATGTACACACAGACTCACTTTAACTTGGTTGTCTGGCTAGGCCTAGGTAATATTACCTGTCTGCCTCCGAGCTAGGTAACATTACCTGGAATGATAGTCAAACCTATGTACCTGTATATATATATTATACAAATATAACATCCCACTGGGGATACCATGATGGAATGTCTCCCGAGGGAGGATGGTTTTCCCGAGGGCGAAGCCCGAGGGAAAACCATCCTCCCGAGGGAGATATTCCATCATGGTATCCCCAGTGGGATGTTATATTTGTTTTATTATACCGAACAAACCTCAATTTGGTAAAATATCAATGAAAAAACAATACGCTGACCCTATCGATAATCAAATGAATTCTGCCTAACAGCTAACCGAAGTATCCCGTCGTATAGACCTCCAACTGAGAACATTCATGCTTAAATACCAATTAAATAAGATTTGAATCATTACCCTCCCGGCTTTACCATTCTTCACCCTTAGTTATACTGTGCAGCAGTTCCTTTACCAACGTAGAATCTATTTTATTAAGAATTCCATGTTGCGACGTAGCGATCCGTTCACCATGTGTTTTGTTGATTTGCCGCGCAATTTGCACGTGCAGTGATGACGTGACAAACAATGACGTCAGCCAACAAGCAAGGCGCACGTGCATGTGAGGCGTCGCCAGCGCTCTCCTTCCACTTCTGCTTGACAACGGTTAACATAACGCCATTCGGGCAACATGATGATTGTTAACTGTTAAGTCAGCCAATCACGGCTTACGATCTTAAAGTGAGGTATAATAAATATATATATATATATATATATATATATATATATATATATATATATATATATATATATATATATATATATATATATATATATATACATAAATATATATATATATATATATATATATATATATATATATATATATATATATATATATATATATATATATATATATATATATATATATGTATATATATATATATATATATATATATGTATATATATATATATATATATATATATATATATATATATATATATATAAATATATATATACATATATATATATACATATATATATATATATATATATACATATATATATACATATATATATATATATATATATATATATATATATATATATATATATATATATATATATATATATATATATATATATATATATATATATATATATATATATATATATATATATATATATATATATATATATATATATATATATATATATATATATATATATATATATATATATATATATATATATATATATATATATATATATATATATATATATTGGTACAAGCTATTTGAAAATCCGACGGTGAGTTTACCTGGAGTTATACTTCCGAGAGATGAAAAGGGTCAAGTGATAGTTCAATCAATAAGGATGCCAGACTGACTCTTCCCAGACTCAAAGACTTTGATTAAATCTAATCTCCGCTGCTGAAAATAGGCAGATTGCCAGAATCTGCTTATATAAAGACGACTTGAAGGTATTCTGATTCTGACAGTTTGCCATAGCGCGCCTTATCTAAGCCCATCCTCATTGAGGCAGTGCCAAGGCAAAGTCTCCATCTTAGTTAATGTCCTTCTGACTTATTGTTCCTCCGCTGCATGGTTTCTCTGGCATCATTTTCGACCACAATCTATCGAGAAGCACCCTAATATTTTGTAGGTAACCCTATAATCAAGACATATTCATTCAATCATTTTTTATTAATTTTCTCTATATACTTGAAATATACTTGAAATATACTTGAAACATCTTTTGTAGCGTATTGATACGAATTATGAAATGATAAAATTTAAAAAATATTGAACATGTCATGCGGAATAAAATGAAAACAAAATGCATTTTTGCAGAAATTGAAAAAACATGTACATGTATGTTTGTTGAAATCAAACGAAAAATAGCAATACAAATCTTTAGAAACCGAAGATGACCGACCATTTTCTATCAGGTACGAAGAATTCATATAAGGCTACATCGTAACTAACATCTAGTAAGTGGGGAAGGAAACTGGTTTACTTAGGGCCTATCACGCTGAAGTCCTAGGCACTGGTATTAACATTCCTCAATAAGATGCAATTCTTAAGCTGGTTGTGGTTAATTTTGCCAGTATATAGTGATGCAAAAAAGGTGCTGAAAAATGGCTGAAAACTTGGCACATGGGTACCCATCGAGAGTACTCAGTGAGAGCTATCTGATGAATACCAACATGGCAGGATTTAGATGGTTATCAACAATCTCTGAGATCCTTGTGCGTTGGATGAAAGTAGCCTCAGCATTGAAAGGGTTAAGTTGCATGGTATTGGACCACTCAGCCAGCGAGGCAGCACCCGTAAAATATACACACTTATCGTATATTCGTACGACGTTCTAGGTACCTCTTTCTTTTGATTAAAGTGCAATTTCCTCTCACTACAGTCAACAATAATTGACTATTTTCTCTCCCAGGCCTGCCCAGGACTTACGATATGAATAATGAAAATTGTGCCTCAAGCAAGATTATGGACAGTAACTAGATCAGTAATGGAGACTTAGTCACAGCCACTGAAATGTATTAAATAAATTCACGCAAGTTTAATACTTGAATGATTCGAGTTAGAATTTGGTCTCTTTCTCTGCCAGATTATGCTGAATCAATACTAGCCAATTGCCAATGGTGAATGAAACTAGAGCGACTTGAAAACTGCCTTTTTTCTCGTTAATGTCGATCATCTTGGTCAATGAATGTATCTATTATCCATAGTATATAATTACTTTGGTATAAGCTTTGGCCACATAGCCACACCTCTTGCTTGAAGGATTTGTTGATTGATTATGGCCATATAGGACACGCGTTATTATAATTATTATTATTATTATCATCATCATTATTATCATAATTTTATTATCATTATTATTGTTAATATTATCATATTTATTGTTATTGTTGTTATCATTATGATATTATTATTATTATTATTATTATTATTATTATTATTATTAGTATTGTTATTATCTTTAGTATTACTATTGTTATTATCATTATCATCATAAGTAGTAGTAGTATTGTTATTATTATTATTATTATCATTATTATCATTATTATTATATTATTATCATTATTATTATTATTATTATTATTATTATCATTATTATTATTATTACTATTATTAATATTATCATCATCGTCATCACTATCATCATCATCATTTTGAGTAGTAGTAACAGTAGCAGCAGTGGAAGAAGAAGACGAAGAAGAAGCAGAAGAATATAGAAATGTTTGTTTGTCACCTATATTGTAAATGCTGTAGGCGTCCAGGTGCTCGCATTGTAGATACTGGCTGACGTATTAAATCATGAATTAATTATTTCAAGTACCGCAATAGGTGCACTTAACTAAATCCCTTGCGTAACAACGTAGCTAAGAGGTACGTATGTACGTATACTCTCATACCACAAGATGATTGGTAAGCTCTCCCACCAAGAGGCTTCATGAAAACATGAAATATGCACGAACGGCAAATCCCTGAGCAGCACTCGTGAGGGGGGTTCTTGGTTTATGAGATCCACATGATAAGAGTAAGGTAGACACCGTGACGGCGCCGGCAGCTTCAAGCGGGTCAATTAGCATCAGGGGATGAACATCAATCAATTAAAATCTTTCAGTGATGGGACATGAAAAGTCCAAGCATTTTCAATTGTATAGAGGGGGGTGCCTCTATGTCTGAGAGGTCTGTTGCACTGCGCGCCTACTGTTTTACATGTCTCACCACTGCACATAATGAGAATTGGAATTTCGTTTTTCGTCACGTTTTATGCCATACTAGTATTTCGTGACTAGTCAGTTGTAACTGGCGGAGGAAACCGGATAACCCGACGAAAACCAGCACCGAACCCCAAGCCACTGGCAACTTTCTCTCATGCCCAGTCCGGGATTCGAACCCGGACTTGAAAGGTCCAAGCATCTATCGCATATGGGGGCTACCTCTACGTCTTCGCGGTCTACCGCACCGTGAGCTGACTGTTTTACATGTCTCAACATTGAACATAGTGAGAGGGGATTTGAGTCGTTGACATATTGGAAAACGATCACGACCTTCAACTCTCCGTCAAACATTACGAGCTTCGTTGCTATTTTCCTGATTTATTTCCAGAATACGTCATAGATTCAGATTACACATTTTATACACAAATCTAAGCATGCTTTGCTCACGGGCCTTTATACCTGTTGCGCCCAAACGTCCAAACGAGACATTTTTTCGAGAAAGACATTATGCCCGTAAGCAAATCAACAACGATCACTCAAAAAGTCTGTGCTTATCCCCCAAATTATCGACACACGTATCATAGATTCATACGACACATGTCAATAAATAAATATATATATATATATATATATATATATATATATATATATATATATATATATATATATATATACATATACATATATGTGTGTGTATGTATAAGAATTAAAAGCTTGATATTTCATATAGCTCTTTTAAGCCTCTTAAGCGCTAACACATATGAATAGTGTTGCCATATTGCGCTACAGCATTAGCGAATGAATCGCTCTATTTGGTCTTACATTTCTACTGTCATATCAAGTGTTATGATCATATCATATAAAAATAGCTTCTCGCGGAAGAGATACATGTAGCAGCAGTGTGGTTTCAGATAGCATGTAGTATAAAGGGGAATGACATGGCACATGTAGGTGGAAAATTAATGCACTTGTTTGCCTTTACCTGCTGAAGATATACATGTAGTAGGAGTAAAAAGACAGGCTCTCAAACGTAATATTCTGAATTGTTCGGCATGCCTTCAAAATGATTGCTGATTTTATATGTTATGATATAATTCAAACCATCAAATAATTATCAAAAAGGATCGTTGTGGTCTAATGGTATTATGCAAGGCATTCGTGACCTAGTCGTTATGATACCTAGCTCCCACGCATCAGTTCGCAGGTTCAAGTCTCCGCTGGGTTCCCAAAATAGCGGGTTAGCCTGGTCGCTATATAAATGTGCGGCGTTGTGGAAGAATGTCTATGGTTCTTCTGCGACTGAAAGACCCCTTGGAACTATTCGTAAAAGGAAAGGAATTTCATGTCGGTTCCGGGTTTCTTTCTCGTCGCGCTATGACCTACGTTGAGCAACGTCAAACCCTCAAACCTTCCTTCCTTTGCAAGGCATTCAAGCACGAAAACTCAATTCACAGAAATGGGTTTACCTGGTTTTAGAAAACCCTCTAGGCCCCCGGCTATCTTTATCAATTGAAATAAGCATTTGAATTTTGAAAGGTACAAAAAGCCAATGAAATTGACATCAAACAGTTAGCCAATCAAACACAAGGAGGGTTATTTGCTGCGGTATTGGTAAAGGTTCCTCCAATCTGTTGTGTCTAGAAAGCATATCCTGCTGTCTGCGCAGCTGCTCATAATGGTGACGACAATCAGCTATAAGTCTGTTGTAACAGTTCATCCTATGTATCTCCCGTTGTTCCTCACACCAAAGAAAGTTACGGTCGGTTATCTTCTTTCGCAGCTGCCAAGCTGGCAAGAGATCCTTTGCATTTCCATTGCTGGAACGGAGCCATGTCTTCTACGTTATTAATAAACTCTAGTTGTCCGAGTCTTGTTTTTGCAATGGGCACTCCCCGATGGCAGAGTAGTTCAACGTATTGCAACAAACTGCTCTGATCACCGTCTCTTACCAATGTAGAACGTTGCCAGTGATTGGTGTTAGGTGGGTTTCGCCGGGTTCTCCGGTTTCCCCCACTACTTACCACTGACTTGTCACGAATTAGCCACAATATGGTATAAATGTGACGAAAAACGAAATTCTAAATTCCAAACTCTTACCAATGTCCGGGTTCCAATCCGGCCCGACGCATATCAGAAAGTTGCCAGTGACCTGGGTTAGTGGCTAGTTTCCCATGATACCCCGTTCTCCTTTACCATTTACACCTGGTTATACATTGTACATGATTTATCCACCACATGGCAAAAATAAGACAATAGATGAAATCTTCCGTTTTTGTATTATATCTATATATGTATATATATATATATATATATATATATATATATATATATATATATATATATATATATATATATATATATATATATATATATATATACACATATATATATATATTTTATATGATGTATCGCAATCTCTTGTCTTTATAATATGGCAAATACACATTCAATACTATACTCCCTATCTATCACGAGGAGTACAAGGAGTCGTCCATTTTCAAAGACGCAAAAACAGGAAACCCTCTCATATTACGTAAATCAGCAGATAGTATCTATCTCACGAATTAAGAATTAATATACTGCGTCAGACTTGACTCACTTTTCATAATTCAATTAGCATATCTCGACATTGCAGTGGGTATGTTATGCACAACTGAGTAATTGAATCATGTAATGCATGATGGGAAGTTGTACTATGCCTTGTAGATCCGTGTGAGGTCTCAAATAACAATCCACTAATTACGAGACATCATCTAAGGCGGCTTGATTGACGTACGTCTTTCACCGTGACATCTTCATCCTATAACAGCGCAAGGAAGTTGATACCTGTATTGTTAGCGTCTCTAAGGATATGTTTTGTGGGGAAACTGTCATTTTAGTGCAGCACGTGTCAATCAAATGAGTGACAGGAGAATTTATGTACTCAATTTAAACTTCAAATTTTATCTCATATAGGTTAACCGTTTCCAGTGTGTTTTGTACAGTCTGTATGTTAATTTCGCACACATATGCCTTATACATACATACACACACACACACATATATATATATATATATATATATATATATATATATATATATATATATATATATATATATATATATATATATATATATATATATATATATATATATATATATATATATTAAGCGTCTTTAGACATTCTCAATCCCTTTCCAATTCCCTTACTAAAGTATCTCATAATGATTGGGAATTTTAGAACTTCGCCGAATCACGAGCACAGTGAAATATGTTCGTGCCAAGAATCTTCTATATATCTTTTTTTTGTCATGACTCAAATCTTTAGATGAGACTTCGTGACCATACACGTTTCACTCCTAAGATTGTGCAATAATAAAATGTCATAATGGTGCAACACGTGTGTTGCAACGTGCTCTACATTTTGCTGTACATGTGCGAACCACCTACAGTGCCGACATCTAATTCCAACACTAAATGCGTGGGCAGCCCGAACCTACTACTCTACCGTGTACTTGATTGCCACCCAGTTTCTTGGGCATGTATGTATGGATATCCTCACAACAGAAAGTAACTTTGATTCGTTAGTTACGTGGGCCATCTATGTGCTAATGGTTAGTTTTCTTAACATATTGTCCCTAGGCGTTTGTACAACCAGGCACTGCCACACGTCTGGTCGACGGGTGCAGGAACTAAATGTATGTACTGTATGTTTTATTGTTCGACACGATCTGCTCTCTGAGACCCAAAGGGACATCCTCCACGACTAAGCCGTATACCACAGAAATGTGTTACCCTCTATATCAAAAAATATTTTCAGGAGAAGTTTGTGGTTCCTTGCTGTATCTTCTCCAGTCATTTTAGTTTCGGTTTTAAAATGAGATAAAGCACCAGTTATAACATCCCCCCGCCCCCCCCCCCCCCCCCAAAAAAAAGAAAAAGTATGACATAAGAACAATTGTCAACTACTTGATGCAGAGATTAAAACATTATACAGCTAGCCACGTGCAAATGGATTTTAATATCGTGGTCTAGGCAAAGTAACTAGTTTTCAAAAATGTGGTCCAATCACGGTTTACGAATGACAAGTGTGAACTTTTGGTCAATTAATATTCATGAGCAGCTGTGAAACAGAATGAGAAGTCATCAACATGTGTGTAAAGAATACAGAAATCCGCGAAACGGCAAAATAACGAATCTTTTTTCATTATATATTCTAAATTATTTATGATTTTGATAAAGTTATAGTTGATTACTTTTATTTAATCAAATGACTGGCAAAAGTTAAAATTTTGTCAACTACGTTATGCAGTCTAATGCATTGCAATATAATTACATTATGCCACGAGAGAGTCAAGCGCGGTCACTGATTGCGGGCCTAGCTCACTATAACACTGACTTCTAATCAGGTCGGGCGTGTGAGAAAAATGCCAAAGCGCGATAAATACCGTAAATGTTTACAGTCATGACAAATTTACAATTGTAGGATTCTAAGTCCGTATAGGCCGGGATGTAAACCTAGCCTGCCACATTTAAATTTCGTCATAAAAATCAATACTTTAAAATATGACTTTAAGGCATCTACTAGTTGAATTATAGAATTCCTCTTTAAGTATTTTAGATGCAACTTATAATATTTGATGAGTATTTTTTACATATCGGACCATAACAGCTTTCCCTTCTTATCTCCCATACAAACTCGCCTTAACCCCTTTGTCCCTCGTGCATAATTTGGTCAATAGAAAATGATGCAAAAGCAGCTGAAAATGCCTGAAACCATGGAAAATGTGTACTAATATGATAGGACACAGCAAGAGCTTTCCAATTAATACCAGCATGGCAGGGTCTAAACAGTTTTAAAAATCTGGTTCTCGTGCCTGTGATGAAAATAGCCTCAGCATTGAAAGAGGTAAAGAAAGTCTCGAACAGGAAATGTTAATCAGAACTCAACGTTACAATTCTCCTTCAGGATTTTAGAAAATCAAAGCCTTATTCTACAGTTATTTGAAAAAGCACATACCCTGACAATAGATAAATTGAATGCAGGATCTTCCATTTAACATGTGTCATTTTAAAGCTTTATGAAAGAAGCAGATACCCATTCAATAGATAAATTGAATCTAGAACCTACCATACAACAGCTGTCTTGGAAAATCGTCTTTGAAGTTGCTATAATGCTTATCAGGTGAGATAAGGTAGGCATTGCTGGTTGCTTTGTCCCTTCACAGCAGTAAATGAAGTTAAATTTCCCTTGCTCGCTTAAGTAATAGTTCTCCAGGGAGGAAGTCTGTTTCCATGGCCAATAAGAATCCGTTTTGACGAATCGTTCATTGTCAATTAGTAAGTTTGTTTTCAACTACTAATTGAGCATGCGCAGAGTGATATACTATGCTGTAAGCCTTGTAACTTCCTCTGTCATTCTGCATATTTAATTGTAATGAACATGTCATAGAAAGTTCAACCCTATTCGGATTTCCGTCTATATCTTATCCATTTCTTGTCGATATGTATGAAATTGTGAGAAAAGTATTCAGTGAAACCATTTATCAGAAAGCATTATTAAATTGATAAATTGAAACACATATGCATGTTGACATGGCCATGGCAACCGTTTCAAGACAGTTTGCTTCTTTTAGTGGTGAAAATATCAAATTTCAGTACCATTATTTATGATCCTCAATGTTTCAGAAATAATGGGAAAGGTTTACCCTGGGAAATAACAGTTTCCCATCTTCAGAGAGAGAGAGAGAGAGAGAGAGAGAGAGAGAGAGAGAGAGAAAGAGAGCAACACAGATATACCAGCGAATCTTGTCCATTCAACGCATCCATAAGTTTACCACTTCCACGACATGAGTCGATTGCTTTTTAAGGCTAGCTGTAGTTTGAAAGTCTTTTTAAATTTGGTTTTCTGTTCAATTGATATATGTATTACCTGTTATTATCATTAGTATATCATCATTTATTTGTGTTTGTATGTTTATATCTATTTTGTATTTGTAATTTCATGTCAATATGATATGGCCAATAGACAATACAATACAATAATGTAGCCGTCAAGTGCATGCATATGTGGTATAAGAATCCTAATAAATCGCGCATCTAAGTACTGTACATTGATATTCTTTGCTTGATACCTTCGAGGTTACCTATGCATGTTCCGCCTTACGTAACCTTCATGTTGCTTTTTGATTTATGAAATTCTGTTCTCACACCGCAGCTAGAAACTGTTTTTTGGCGTTTGAAACACTATCTGTGCATTATAGCCTGCCGACACAGTATACATCTGGAAATAATGATGGCATGAAGTAATTAAGATGGCTTTAATTGGTTCGTATCACCGTAACGGTTTGCAGACCGTATCATTCGTACAACAGTTGGTTCTATTAGACCTATTCCCTTGTCATTTACTCCGACATGCTTTTGGCACTGTACATGATTTCCAGTAGACAAATTATTTCCTGATTATCTTTTACTATGATCACTATCATTTTGCAGCTCACCACTCTCATACTACATAGTAATATTACTGTATTCTTCATGATCATCTTATCGCTATTATTGTCTTTTTGTATCATCCTTTATCATTGTTACGTGAGCCATAATGTTTTGTCGGGATTGCGGTAGGTATTGTTATCGTAATCATCAGTATAATCACTGGCAATCATAAGCAGCATTATTACCACCATAGTCATCATCATTATCATCAGGATCGACATCACAGCGTCTATCTTCAGCATAACTTTCATTTTATCAACATCATCAGACTTATCATCATCATCATCATCATCATCATCATCATCATCACCTTCATCATCATCAACAACAATATGCTAACCAACAAAAATCATATCATGGAATTGATTCTTTATTGGCCACTCCCTTATGGTACAATACATCAATGATTCTATGGAAAATGTCAAACTGAGTAGAAAAAGGTATTACAAAAATTATGGATTTAATAGATCAACATGGAGACATATACAGTATTGAAGATATACAATTAAATTAGAACATCACTTGTGACTTCTTGCTACATCTAAGTCTTAAGAAGAAAATTAAAAAAATTCTCCATCCAGGAAACAGAATCGTTTATCCCATACTCCCTCAAATTATTTGACTCATATTTTAAACACAGTAGAAATAAGTAACAAAGGCAATAAAAATGTGTATTTTAACTCTTTAAAAGATAATATAAGTTTTATCAATGTCTTGAGAGAAAAATGGCGCGAAGCACTCAATGATGATATTACTGATGCTACTTTATTTGAATCATTTAAGAATGCAATAAAATTTGCTCCTTCTGTGTACCAATATTATAACCAATATAAATTGATATATAGAAGAACAATAAACAATCAGTTGCTTAAAAGAATGAATATTGTGAATTCAGATACCTGTTTGATTTGTAAGGATCGTACAGAAACAATTTAACACATTTATCTACACTGTAATAATGTCATGAAATTATGGAATGACACAATTACATGGGTGAGAAATATACATGATGTCCATTTTATCATATCTGATTATGAAAACCTTTTTGGTTGTTCAACAGATAATCAAGTCTCCCAGCTTCTGATTATTAGTGTAAAGGATGTAGTATACCAAAAAAGAAAACAAGGTAAAGAAATGACAATTGCAGATGTAAAAGGTTGTTTATTAAAAAAAATGAATATTACAAAGACAAGATATATACTATTGAAGAAAAATGGAACTCTTTCATTGTGGAGTTAAGAGTAGCTATGCATACTAGAAATAGCTGGTACATGATCTGAAACAATCTTCACTGTTTATTTAAATATACGCTGGCTATTGGCAGAGTAGCCATCTTACTCTATGGGTTCATACAGTACAGACATTTAATTCCTGCACCAGTCGACCGGAGGTCTGCCAGTGTCTGGTTGTTCAAATACCCATTGAAAACATGTCAAAACATAAGTCAAGCACACCAATGACACACGTAGCTTGCGAATCAGAGCTACGTTCAGTTGTGAGGTCATACATACATCCATGATCAAGAAACTGGGTTACAATCGGACGTGCGGTCGTGTATTGTGATCGGGCTGCCCACGCATTTAGTGCAGGAATTAAATGTTGTCACTGTACATCCTATCTTTATCTCTAACTATTTGTAACACTGTGAAATAACATGCTATGGAGAATAAAAATCCTGTTGCACATGTGTGCAATTTGAAATAAAGCAAACAAACAATATACTAACCATCATTATCATCATCCTTACAATCATCACCACCACCACCAACACCATCATCATCACCACTACCATAATTATCTATACACTGGCCAAGATAAAAATATCACTTCTAATCCATGCGCCTCCTTTATGTTAACCAAGACATTTTCTGAGACCGACATGACCTACAATATCTGTTTACAAGGATATAAAATGTGCAACGAATAAAGGAATTAATAGGGCAAACGTCGCCTGCATGTTGATTTGGAAACCTGTTACAAAAATGTGACTTACAAATATATATATATATATATATATATATATATATATATATATATATATATATATATATATATATATATATATATACATATATATATATATATATATATATATATATATACTGTAGAATAGGAAATTAGTCTGGGGTGCAGATATTCCGAATTTGACCAAAAAAAGCCTTTCCAAATTTAATTTTACCGAACAGTCACTTCAAACATTAAGGGCAGATTTTAATCTGAATTTGATTATACCGAGATTTTCTAATTCGGTAAATTTGGATTAATAACATGCTCGGAATCATTTCCTATTCTACAGTATATATATATATATATATATATATATATATATATATATATATATATATATATATATATATATATATATATATATATATATATATATATATATATATATAAATATATATATATATATATATATATATATATATATATATATATATATATATATATATATATATATTTACATACACAATAATAAAGGTTTGCCTCGGCCTACCACCATTGCATAATGTCCCCATGTGGAGTGGGAGATTAAGAGGATGTACTTTAGTGTAAATTGTTAAAGGAGTGTATCAGCAGATTGCTGAATCACGTGCAGTCCGATCATTTAAAGGACAGGGGTGTGGTCGACATCAATCAACTGGTTATGTATCTGTGAACGATAAAACTCACTAACGAGAAAAGATATATATATATATAGAAGCAATTGATGTTAGCTGTGGCGTCTAAATTACATAATCAAAAGAACTGGGGATTCCATATTAAATATATTCCAGTACTAATGAGCGCATTTTGTCTGTTTGCGTGCATGTGTATGTGTGTTTCGGATTATAATTCTATCTGTTTATCTATCATTGCTTTATTCCATTGAGTTTCCATCAATTATATATCATGCACACAGGGTTGAATATTACACTACCCCCTTTCAGCCCCTCCCCCCTCTCCCACCACCCCCGCATCCCAGGTGTTCATCCCTTAAAGGCGTGGCAGCATTGTCTCGTGTTGGCACTACAAGCCTGGCTAACACTTCCCTCGCTGTGGCTTAATGACATGGTCTATACCACAGGGGATCTCTGTAAGCACCACATAGGTCATTAATACACAGTTGTGCCAGCTACATGTAGCTCAGAGCCAGGCTCAGTATTTACCTGGCCTCCTCATAGACGTCAACACAATCAGCATGTGCGTGGGGGGAGATTGGCCTTTTACGATTAGAAAGGTTTCAATCCCCCCCCCCCCCCCGACAACACCACCTTTTCCCTAAAATCTGATAAAAAATACTGTCAAAAAAGTATTGGACATATTTCATTGGTATAGGGTGGTGTCAGAACTGTCTATAAATATAGATAAGACTAAGATGGTTAAGATTGGGGCTTGCAGAGCCAGGATATTGATATGGGAAGGGCAATATGGACTGGAATGGACATCTAAATTTGAAGCTTTGGGTATAGTCTTTGAGGTTAATGACTTGAGTAACATCACAGAACTTAACATCAAAAGAAAGCTACAATCCATGAAAAACATTACTAAGACTTGGAAATATAGATCCCTCACTCTATATAGAAAAGTTGCAGTGATAAAAAGTTTGGTTATGTCAAAGATTACACACCTTCTCCTGGCTCTGCCGTACCTAAAAAAAATTCTCACCAAAGAATTAGAAAACTTTGTATCTGACTTTCTTTGGAATAAGAAGACACCTAGATTCAGAAAAGAGATTATTGAAGCTGAGATTATGGAGGCTTAAAAATGCATAACTTGTTTCTCTTTTCACAAACTCTCAAAATATCCTGGATGCGAAGATTAGCTTCTAGTAATGGCAACTGGACAAGCATCCCAAAATTACTTGGTATCGATAAATGTTTTTACCTAGGTGATTCCTATGCAAAAGGTCTATTGGAAAAGATTGAAAATCCATTTTGGAGAAGTGCTGTCAATTCAGTTTATTATACTATGGTTAATATTCAGCCCAAGAACGCAGATGATTTAAAAGGGATTCCAATATGGCATAATAGCAAGTTGGGTAATCAGATATTACCAAGATGGATGAGGAATTGGGTGTATATGCTATCTGACTTATTATCTGCAAATGCCAAAATACTGAGCCAAAGTAAAATTGAATTGCAATATGGTTTTAAAACAAATCTTCTGGAATATGGAAAAGTCAAATATCATGTAGATATATATATATATATAAATGCCTATCTACGCCCAAATTCTTCCCAACTTGAAAAAGGGAACGGACCACTCAACACCTTTTTCAATCGTGACAAAGTTAAGATATTTCTTGATATTACTGACAAATGGGAAAATACTACTGGAATACGTTTCACGAATGATGATATTGAAAATTACTTTATTTTGAATCATAAATCTAATGTTAACATGTGCATGAAATACATTCAATTTAGAATATTACACTACAGAGTTGCAACTAAATCAGAATTGTACAAAATGAAAATTGTTACTGATGATTCATGCGAATATTGTAAACAGAAGGAATCTATCGAACATTTATTTTATGAATGTGAAAAATCTTATTTGTTATGGTATGACGTACAGGGATGGATCAAGAGAATGGGGTTTGGCAATTATAATCTTGATATAAGATCCATTATGTTGAGTGAGCCTAGGAAGAAATACAAACTAATAAACATCATCTTGCTTGCTACAAAAATGATCATATACTTGAACCGGAACAAATCTACTAAACTGTTATTGGAGCAAGTAAAGTTTGTAATGAAAGATCTCTTCCACAAAGAAAAGTACTGCGTCGAAACCAATGATAGAATGGCAGTTTTCCTAGGTACTTGGCATCCAATATATAAAAAAATGATTGATATGAAATTATAATTGCTAACCTCCTGCAAACCTCCTATATTTCTTCATTCTATGGTGCTATTTGGACAATATGCTCAAAATGTAGTCCTCTTATGTATTCTGTACCTTGACGTTTCTGGTCCATATGAACAATTGTGACAATAAAAAAGGTTTTCAAATTCAAAAAAGTATTCCTTCAAGTTATATTTGATACTAGTGAGTAATGAAGTAAACGACAATTGTACTTAGATCCAGATCATAAGAGATCATTATTTTTCGAAGTGTACTCCTTGATTTCACAACCATATTAGATAATCAGTCATGCAGTGTACCGGAGACCTTCTGAAATAATGTTAGCATTTAGCAGTGAATTCAGAACGGGTAATATGATAATTTTGAAAACGTTTTCATCCCATTCTTGTCTCACACGCCAAAACAACCCAAGCTATTGCAATGAAATCATTCTAACAAAAGCATGATTTGGGGAATATTTGAGGGTGAAATATTATTCAAAATCTCTGTAACTCAATAACTCTGTAAATGCATTGTGACTTAATGCGCAATTCGTATTTAATTTGTATCAAAAGTGTTAATTAAAGGACACTTTCAATGGGTTCCTCCAGTCATCAATGTGCTTACATCACACACTGTGCACTTCCCTCTTAAAACCTCTTTCTTCTTTGCGGAAAGAAATGTCAGTTGCACGAGGGTATTTCTATGGTAACTACACAACACATTACATAATAAACACTGATCCTTAATGAAGTTGTACTTGTTCTTCTAGGGCTTGGCACAAAGGCATTCAAGCACTTGATTGGTATGAAGTGTTTGCCTACAGTAGTTAAAGAAACTTTTGTCTCTTTCTATAGCTCATTTAGGAAAAAAAATCAAGATAAAGATGACCTCCATTATATTTCTTATATGCATTCATAATTCTTTTCTTTTTATTGGCATTTGGTCATGGCATCTAGTTTATTATAATTCTCTTATTAAGGCTAAATCATATCTAGCCAGTTTGTAATGATAAAATATAAAAGGATCTACCTCCATATAACACTAAGTCATTGGCAACTTTCTCATGCTCTTTGAACCAAGCCATGGTGAGAGACAGCGAGTATTCAGTAAGAAGGTTTAGACCACTTGGCTACTGGCACCACCCCTGTCTTCCTTTCGCTTTGCTGTTTCCTTAACGTCTCTAACACACGGCAATCACTGTGTCTGTATGATTTCCTGTTTTGATCAGAACAACAACCTCGAAATGACACTCGACATGATCAAGTTATTAAAATAACCAGGAGTAAATGACGGATGAAATAGGACTTACTGCTAGTGGTCTTACTTTTAGCATTTTAGCGATGAATACGCGTATTAAACTATTCTTATTGGTCTTTTTCTCTCACTCACGGATAGAGAGGCACGTTTGGGAGATCCTATTGCATACCATATACTAGTATGTGTTAAATAAAGGTATAGAGGCAATGTATGTATGTATTATTTATTGACTATTTATTGAAAATTACACACACAAAATCAAATAAACATAATACCAATAATTATAATAATAATAATAAGAAGAAGAATAATAAAACAGAACTAGAAAATAGAGTAACTGTAACGAAAGAAAAATATCTACCATGTCATGTTTCATTATAACGTCTGTGCATAAATGACAGTATCAGGTAGCATTGCATACTTTAGATCTAAAAACTTCGACAAGGATCGACTTGCATGAAAAAATCCGATTTACCTGTTTTGTAAAAGTGGACTATTTATCCTACCTCAGTTCTACTTTTAATAACTAATCTATTGGCTATCCTCTTTGAGCGCAATGAGGTTTAGCATGAGAAATGAATTATCAAACGACAATAGTAATATATCATACATTGATCAGCTAGTTGGGTTGAAATTTCCATAAATGGCCTATCAATGAATAACACAGTTAGAGAAATAGCTGATAAGTATCGATAAACGAATGCAAATGAAAATGTTCAGGGGCTGAAAACTCACATGGTCGACATAAACAAATAGAATAAATAACGAGACATATAGTATTTCAAATGATTTAAAAGAAAATAGCACGCAATTGCTGCTGAGAAATTGCGGTATACGCACTGGTGTCAGCGTTGTGTGGGGCTCTACAGTGCCGGCATTTAATTCCGGGACAATATACACGACCGCACAATCGTTTGCCAACCAGTTTCGTCCTGAGTTTTGTGAACATGGATGCGACCACAGGTCCCTGACCTAACCCTGTACCACTGAACGTAGCTTTGATTCAAAAGGTAAAGCCCCTCTCACACAGGACCATGAAGTCTACACGACTGTACATGAGGTTTGTGTAGGCTTCGCGATAAAACGGGTACACTTCCTGAAACTTCGTGTTCACTTTGGGATAAACCTTGTTCACTACGTGTCCGCGCTGAAATCTTTTGACTACTGGTTGACATCGTGCTACGTCATGTTCACTTCATATCCAAATTCAAACACAAAGTGAACGAGAAGCCAACACGAAGTACCATGAAGTACCGCGAAGCCAACACGTAGTCAACCAGTAGATCATGTGACGCTCAACATCCAACCATATATATATATATATATATATATATATATATATATATATATATATATATATATATATATATATATATATATATATATATATATATATATATATATATGTATATATATATATGTAAATTTCTCTATCAGAAAGACAGACAGGTATATTGATTTATTGATAAAAAGATAGATATAAGTATATTTGTGTATGTTGAAGAAGAAAGATACGTCCTACATTTCGCGTTGGTTGATTGCACGCTAGACGCCTTTGACCTTCACATGGACATGTGTGGCCTTTTCCAGGAGTACGGTACTAATGTAGATATATGTTGAGGCAGGTATGCAGTAATAGATATTAACGAGACACGCAGGGTGAGTAAACAGAGAAGTAAGCATAGGCCACCTCCCCACAGTAGTAAACAGTATACATGGTGCACACCCTAACATGGCAAAATGACTTAAGAGGATCCAACAACCTTAAAGTGTGAATACACACACACACTCTCACGCACATGTATATACATGTATATATATATATATATATATATATATATATATATATATATATATATATATATATATATATATATATATATATGTATATATATTTATATATATATGTATATATGTATATATACATATATATGTATATATATATGTATATATATATATATATATATATATGTATATATATATATATGTATATATATATATATATATGTATATATATATATATGTATATATATATATATATATATATATATATGTATATATATATATATATATATGTATATATATATATATATATATATATATATATATATATATGTATATATATATATATATATATATATATATGTATATATATATATATATATATGTATATATATATATATATATATATATGTATATATATATATATATATATATATATATATATATATATATATATATATATATATATATATATATATATATAGACTAAATCAAAAATGTATTATCTCTAATATACATGCATCTTTATAATCTAGTACCGGTAAATATTCTTTCAAGCCACAGCCAGCGTTGATTAACACTCTAAACAAAGTATTGTCGGTTCACCATTAGTTATGCAAATTAAAATGTCTTCCGTCTGTCACTAGACATCCTGCATATGTCACGCAACGTGTTGGCTATGGCGAACATCCGCCATAAGGCGTTATGTATTACTAGGTTCTAAGTCATTTCCTGGTCCCTGTTGTGCAAATACACATATTAATCCATGTATATAATATGTAACAGCGAATTCAGATAATTGCAGAGCAAATATTCATTAACTTCCCCAAACTTTATAAATTCATCTGTAAGAAATATTCAACAATTGCCCCATCTAACATTTAATAGTGTTTTTGTAACAGTTATTTCAGCATTATATTCATCTGCTTTGTATTCCTTATACATTAAATATAACACTCCTCTTAGAAACACCTCTTCACCTTTTTCGCTTCTCATATAGATTGATCATGCTTTACATACAATCCGTAAACATTTCTTACAAATGTTTTTCTTGGCATATCATCATTGACGCCAAAAGGTTCTTCATTATCCGCTATTTCGATATATCCACATGTGCATGTAATATTACGAAGCCATTTTCCAACTTCATTCCAACGCAAGTACTACTACTACTACTGCTACTACTACTACTACCACTACTGCTACTACTACTACTACTACTACTACTACTTCTACTACTACTTATTAGGGACGGTTTCCTTAAAGTTTGGCCGTGCATGCAAGGAATCTGCCAACGACTGGGGTTAGGCATTGTTTTTTGCTGTTACTAAGCGTTACAGTCTCGTGTGCTGTGACAAGTGTATTCACTGATGACAATGTTTGCTCATTTTGGAGCACATTTATTTAGTTACATTTTTAGCGGTAACACTAATGCTTTCACGTGAAGTTAGGTAAACAATATCAGCAGCATTGTGGTGGTTAATCCATTTGTACATTTACTTAATCATATCATTTTAGGGCTATTTGTTTTCAACTAATGGCTGTCGTCTTCCCTGTAACGCAGTTGGCACCAATCACAGGCCTAGAAAAGTATGCGGTATATGACATAACCCACTCTTTTAGCCTTTGTTCTATAAGCTTCCTTAACCACGAATTCATTACCCAAGAGTATTGGAGCAAGGGACCTCAGCCAGGCATTTCTTGGCCTGTGATTGATGGAAGGCACTCGACTGTGGTACACCCAACGTAGACCACTCGAAAGCCGTGGTAGATGTGGTACCGTTGGGGTTACTCGGCATCTCCTCGTAACACCTCGGGTATATCACATACATCACAGCTTCCTTGGAATTTTTCTATGACCTCATAACATAATGCATGACGACATCTCGAATGTTCCTGAAACAGGGTGTAAATTTTTCAATTCGGATAAGATCACTTAAAAGATACCTGTGACAAAATACGTTGCCATGGGACTTAGGTGGGAGAGAAAATATGTTTCCATCATTATATAGCTCACCTGCGCCAGCACGTGTGCTATGAATGACTACACACTCGTTGTATATCCCCGGTGTATCAGTGTTACAAACAAAACGTCTAGTGTAGTACACACCAATATTGTATGTGCTTACTTAGATCTGACTTTTGTGGGAAAAGATTCAGTACAAGTTAGTAAACAGTTATTGCCTGGCTTGTTGGTGGATAGTGCAGATTATCACCCCGAGAAGGTAATAATTCCTTCCAACAAGCCAGGCAATAACTGTTTTGTTATACCGAACATTTTACAACAAGGGGCAAAATCATAAGACAAGACCAGAGCTGATTTCAATATTTTAATGAAGGGTTATAACAAAATGTATGAATATCATAGTTTCTCATCTACGGCTTACTTCAATTATACCATAATCACTTTAATATGAAGGCTAAATGCACTAGACTTGTACAGTTCGTCATCTTTCTTCCTGAGATCAACATAGAATAACTCCAATACTCATCTAACTCCCTTGGATCCAACTTCTCAAACTCAACATTGCTGCCTTTCTCCCTGCAGCAATCCCTCACAACCTTAACAGAATGATTAACTGATTTTTTGGTGTTTAAACTGTCTTTTTGGTCATGTAAATCTTGAATATCTTCTTTGGTAGCACTGCCAAACCAAGACATTTTGAAAATATGCTGTGCTCCAGGCTGCTCTGCTTTGCAGACGATCTTTTGAATGAAAATTCACTCTAATCTCTATTATCGCTCGCTACTATAATCTATCAAAATTTCATTGAAAATATCCTGGCTTCAAAAATAAATCAAGAGATTCATATAGAATCAACTAGTCCTGTTATGGATCTGTACCTTTTTTCCTTGAGTTGGGCCCAACAAGCAAATAAAACAGCAATAACCATCTTTGCCAGCTGCATGTACCTGTTTACTCTAGCAGCAAAAACTGCATTCATTTAATAAACCGGTCCAATGAATAGGTGCACCGTTTCACCATACAGTATACTTAAATCTATCATTGAAGTCGCCATATTCATTGAAGAACTCTTATAACCACCTGATAAATGTTTCTGGAAGCTAATATCATAGTTATTTTAGTTTTATTGATAGTTAGTTGTCACCTGGCCCACCACAATTTTTATCCCGTTTTATGAATCAAAAGCGCCCAGCCATCATTGAACCATGGAATAGGGTAGATTATTGACTGGCAAAATTATTCACCTGCTTGTGCTATTATTCCACCTTTTCTGACAGATAGGGTGAATTATGAAATGACTCTTAATATAGGGTGAGGTATAACAATACATTTTATTCTATTCAACCCTACCTCCCACCGGACATACTTGGCATGGTTACCTCTAGTTAACAATCTCGAAATAAGCAACGAAGCCACTCATATGATATGTCACCTTGGGCCAATTCCAGGTGCCCGGGTCGCCACACTCTGGGCAATTAATGCTTTGTTACCCCGCTTACAACCAGGCCCATGGTCGTCAGATCAATGTCGTTTTGATGGGCTGTTTCTCTCCTTGTTTGAACCAAGTCACGTGGATTGGTTCAAACATGGCGTCCAATCACATGGGGCTAGGTTTGGCAGTCGTGATACGAACCAAGCATGTGATCTGGTTCGAACCAAAGTCGTTTTTGTCGAGCTGTTTCTGGTTAGTCACGTGTTGTGTGGCGTTTCTGGTTCTAACCAGGCTCGTCAAAAACAAGCCCCAACACATACGGTGAGACAAAGGTCTGTACTAATAGATGCAAGGACGACTGGTCTAGGTCCCTGTGGATTCTCATAATTATCTACAATGTCGCTCTGTCTACTTAGCAAAGAGGAAGGCATTTTAGATATATCACCACCTGTCTAGCCACTCTACTCGCATGTATGCCTAGGTAGCATGAAACACACCCATAAACCTTCCTTTCCCTACCTCTAAATGCATTATCCAGGCAGGTGATTTATGTAGACATTGTGCACGTTTAGGCCACTGCTGTGATTAGCAAGCAACTATCACAACATGGCCTGGACTGCACGGATTAGTGAGGTCTTAGCCTGCTGATGGAACCAACACTATGTAGTGAGCTCAGCCTTATTGCGTCTATTGTAGGTATACGTACCGGTATACGAAACTAGAACATTAAAACAAAGTTTGGTACTCCTGACGGACACTCCAGTAAGCATTTTATGACACTAACACTACTGGTCCTTACACACGTGAAACTGATATTGAAATGATGATGATGATAATAATACTAATAATGATGATAATAATAATAAAACATAAACTAATAATAACAATACTAATAATAATACAAAAAATATGAAAATGATAATGATAATAACAATGCTAATTGTTATTACTATTATTATTATCATTATTATTATTATTATTATTAGTAGTAGTAGTAGTAGTAGTAGTAGTAGTAGTAGTAGTAGTAGTAGTAGTAGAAGTAGTAGTAGTAGTAGAAGTAGTAGTAGTACAATTATTATTAGTAGTATAATTATCAATATCAGTGTTATAATTATAAGTAGTAGTAATACGAAACTCTCCCCTCTTCTACTCCTCCTCCTCCTCCTCCTCCTACTACTACTACTACTACTACTACTACTACTACAAGAAGGAGGAGGAGGAGAAGGATCAATTGGTTCCAATTGGTTCTACCAGGCTTTACAGTGCGTCGCGGGTGGGGTGAGTACTAAATGCTGTTAAACGACTGATTACTCCCTCTTCAATGGCACTTCTACGAGGGAAATTGGTTTCCTCTGCGTGTGATAGACGCGAGTAAGTGACTCCATTGCAGTACTGTGGTGCACCTTAATCGCCATGAGCTAGACGGTGGGAATGAATTTGAACAACCCAAGATAGCATAGCGATAGGAGAGGATAATTACAAACCTCCCTCCCGTCCGACTCATTTCAGTGAGATCATAGAAGGGTAGTTAACCCTTCCAATGCTGAGGCTACTTTCGTCCAAAGTACAAAGACGCAAATATTTCTGAAAATCATCTAAACCATGTCATGTTGGCATTCATTGGATAGCTCCGGCTGAGTACTCTCAGATGATTACCCATATGCCAGGGTTTCAGTGATTTCCCAGGATGTTTGCATTATTTCTTATTGGCCAAATTAGCTACCAACAGCATATGAGTTAATATGTATATACTTTTAGGATGGGGCGGTTGGCCTTAAACATAGTGATCCGCATGTTTATTTTATTACTTTAAATCAAAGTCCTGTTATGAAATACATTGTTTCAATGGCCACATATATTCTCTATATGTATTTGTGTAAGGATAGGACAGGGGAAAGGCATACTAGTATTTGACCACGTATACTGCGAACAATTAGTATTGTTATCATACAGTGTATCATTAATCATGTAGCAATCACATTTCGCTTTATATCAACCTCAATAGAGATACTTTTCCATAATGGAATGATATGAAAGAGCTATCATATCGTTCCAATAAACTAAGAGTTGGTAAGAATGATGGGAAATCAATCATTTTATCATTTCTATATTATTCTGTGTTGAATGAACTGTACCCTCCCTGATGATATGTTGCAGATATGAAATATGTGAAGTTCAGTACATCGGAACTGTTGTTCTTAAAGCACAACAAAGTAAAACGCAGCACGAAATAAAACGCACTTACTGTAGATTCACAAAGGATTGTGTAGAGTAAATTTTGAGAATTTACAGAAAATCTATTTTTACGTTTTTTAACTTTGCGAATAATGGCCGCAATGTAATTAACATTCAATGTTATTTTGACTAGGCAGTAGTTAATGATGTCAAAACCTGCAAAACTCAGCCAAAATCAACAACTGACCACAGTACTAATTCTAGATATAATTCAAATGTTAGGGTAAGTTTGATAATCTTAACTGATTAAGTGTAGGGTATAACATTTAAGATGTTTCCATAAAAATCGGTAATCCTCCAATACTTTACAAAAATGCATTTGTTGTGTGTGAAATGTGCCAGTATGTATGTGTTTGTTTTTTCTTTTGTGTGTGTTGTTAAGAAATTTAAAAAAAATGCGTTTTGCAGATATTAAAAAAAATGACCACGGTACAAGTCACTGGCGACTCTCTTACACAGCAGAGTAAATTCAGTGACTTAGGGTTAGGCGGTGGTTTTCGCCGAGTACTCCGGTTTCCTCCACTATTTACAACTGGCTAGTCACGAATTAGCCACAATTGGCATAAACGTGACGAAAAACAAATTTCCAAAATTTCCAAAAGCAGAGTAAATTACTACACCTCAGAAATACACCGGTATCGTCCAAACAGTAACTATATGCTTGTAGATTTAATCGATTTCATCATGCGGTAAATCACACGTCTCTCTTTGGTCTGAGAGCAGGCGCTTATTATTTCTATGTATGATTTACAGCGTCATTCGGCTCATGAGAGGGTAGAAGGCTAGATCTTTGATGTTTGAGAGAGTTAGTAATGTTGATTAACGCATGTAATATCACTTATGCCCTAGTATGTATTTGTATTAGCTTCACTATTGCTGTAACCGTGAGTGCTAGCAAACACACGAGAAAATCAATGAGTATCGTAATCACAGATCTGCCTTGCTTGAAATATGACTACTTTCCGGCAACAACTAAGTGTCACACTATGTGATATGTATATGCATTAACACATTGATGCTCACAGCGACCAAATCTTACAATTTTGATGAAATCTTGCAGGTAAAAGCACAGTTAGAAAAATATTTGTTTGAGAAATGTTATCGAGAACATCATCAATAACTCTCCTTCAAATATTTTGTAAAATCACTCTCACTTACAAAGTAATTGTCAAAAGTATTATAGTTTCAGACGTCACTTTATAGAAGAACTCTTTAGCATTAATGGGTTAACCCATTCGCACATGGAGTGCACAGATGTTCTGAAAAGAATTGAACATTTATGCCTCATCAAAAAGAGTTATGTTTGAAATAAATTGGGAGAGGTAATTTTACACCAAATAGGCACTATAACTTTCGTTTAAAACTCTCTCACGTATTGCTTGATTATGTTCATACGTGTCAGGCTATATGCACGCGTTCGATGTAAAGGTTAAGGTATTCGGTTTATAGTCTTGTATCCACCGAAGTGCGCGCACGACCTTCCTCCCCTGGCAGGCCTGTACACACGGAAACCATTTCAATCCCCCGAGGGATATTCCAGAGCAGTTGGCAGCATATAGTGCACAAGCTCTAAGCACCGCCTTACTAATGCTAGGTACCCTTTTTTGCAGCTGGGTAGACTGAGGCAATTTGGAATAAACTGTCTTGCCCAAGGACAGACCAAAGTGCCCCTGCCGGGAATTGAACCAGCGACCTGCTGATTACTAGATCTAGTACGACACCTAACCAACTGAGCTACTTTGTCCCCCGTAAGATGGTTAACCCATTTATGGCCGCAGATCCATTAGCGAATGTCGTCTGCAATCATTTGTAAGTCTCTATAGCATTATAGACTCGTTTGATAAAGGCCAGACGCGGTCAATCTAATTGAGAATTTGGCCGCATGCCAATTAAAGTCCTGGTTGAATTTCCGTTGAAACATACCAGACGATTAATTCGCATCCCTTCGTTATTCGCAATTTACGCTCGTGAAATAGCACTATTGAGAAATTACGTTTGCTAAATAGAACGGCATCAACTCCATCGTATCCTAAATATTTATCGTATCAAAACATCCAATTTTTCAGCAAATTTCAGATTGAATATTATATATTCTTAAATTTCTGATTTTGATTTTAATTTGGAATTTCATTTATCGTCACCTTGACTGCCCCGCTAATTTTAGATCATGGCTGTTGGTAAGATCCTACAGTGTCTGGGAAAACCACAGAAAAAGCCTCACTCACTGGTAACTTTGTATTATACGTAGTCTGGATTCCAGTCCGAGACCGTTAATGCGGCGATAAGAGAGTTCACTTATCTTGTATGCAATACCTTAGACCACTTGGTTATTGGTACATTATGAAAACATAGAAACAATGCGACTGACCTCGATGCACAAAGATTCACTCAAATCCTTGGCAATATTAGTTCAACCCATATGATGAATGATATCAAACAGAGTTCAAAGTTTAGGTTGTCAAAAGCGTTGTGTAAGTATTTTATCAATTAGTCAGACATCAGAGAAATCATTCCACAGAACTGCCTGGTTGTTAATGAATCAGGTATGCTCAGATTTGGCATTGACTGTGTAAGGTTATAAGGTTATTGAGTGCATACAATCGTCCGCTTCGATAGTGATTTATAGAATATGCGACATACCTTAGATAAGTAAAGAATTCGAACACACACACACACACACATATATATATATATATATATATATATATATATATATATATATATATATATATATATATATATATATATATATATATATATATATATATATATATATATATAAATATATATATTCTCTTTTAACAATCATCCATGTGACTGAATGACTTCTATCCTGATCACAACTTTTAGTATACGCACACTTCCCATCTTGACTCTGAATGTGGGTAGCCTTGCAGGATTTATGCAGGGGGCGTCAGTCTGTCCACGGCTTATCTTACTGACAGGTAAGGACTGAAGGATTTTCCTGGGAGCCATAAGCAATCATAAAGGGATAACAGTATGTTGTCAATACTTCTAGGTGGCTACGATAGTGTCAATCATTCTGTGTGGCCAGGAAAAACGATGTTTCCAGGATTTCGGGATAATGCCAATTATACTAGGTTTTTCCATGTTTAGGAAAGTCTCCATCGTTCGAAAACTAGGATATTTCCAATCACTTAAGGATGTGGATGCTGCATGTATTGTTCTAAGCGTAAGAGGCTAGGATACATTAAGTTATATTCTCTATCTCTCTCTTTGTATATATATATATATATATATTATATATATATATATATATATATATATATATATATATATATATATATATATATATATATATATATATATATATATATATATATATATATAACTGCATATATATATATATATATATATATATATATATATATATATTTATATATATATATATATATATATATATATATATATATATATATATATAGAGAGAGAGAGAGAGAGAGAGAGAGAGAGAGAGAGAGAGAGAGAGAGAGAGAGAGAGAGAGAGAGAGAGAGAGAGAGAGAGAGGTGATATTCTTCATAATTTCGCCTGTGTAGTAATGCAACACACGGTAGAGATAGAATGGGTTTAATCGCAATTATGGCGTTTTGACAAAATGGTGCATTTAAGCCATAAGTCCTGGTAGCAAATTAGTGCCCCGCCCAAACTAGGCGTTAATATTGTGTCGCCCTGACATGTACGGCATAGATAAGGTTAGGGAAGGACTAAGGCCAACCTCTCACAGAGGGAAATGATAAGACAGTCACCATTCTTTACAACCAGGACGTAACCAACACATGAAATATGTATATGTGTAGTGTCTTTTAGGGACATGTACAAATTCAGGTAATGTGTATCAGGTAATCTGCCAATAATATAAGCACTGTTAAAAACTCAAGGTTGTTTTCAAATAACTAAATCTTGATTGAAATACATGGAAGTCATCCCCTATTGTAACGTTATTGTTTTAATCATTAGTATTAGTATCATTATCATTATTATTATTATTATCAATATTATTATTATTATTATTAGTAGTAGTAGTAGTAGTAGTAGTAGTAGTAGTAGTAGTAGATCGATGATGATGATGATTTCATTTATCATTATTATTATAATCATTATTTTCATTATTGATATTACCATTATTATCATCATCATCATTATTATTATCATTATTCTTATTATCTTTATTATTCTTATAATCATTAATATTATTATTACCGGGTATTTATTATTACTACATGTATTATTATTATTATTATTATTATTATTATTATTATTAGTATTTATTTCTACTATTACTACTACTATTATCATCTATTATTATCAATTATCATTATAAACAATAATACCAGCGATGATTGACAGAAGCCTTTTACACCCGTTTCAGTTGTTTAACGCACACATATGCAGACCATCATCACATAGACCCTGGCCTATTGTGTAGTTTTGCGCCGCGAGTTGGGCGCGGCCCTCACAGCAAGGATATTGTATTGATCCACCGTCGACCCCTGGCAGTCGTGGCTGAATTAGCCTCACTACCACAGAGCTCAGTCTTATCAAGCGCTGATTTCTAGTTTGGCAGCGTTCCCGTACGGTCGTGGAATACATTTATCACTAGATTCAATGAGATCAGAAATCTATTTAGACGTATCAAACGTGCAGACTTGATGAATACACCCAAGGACAGACCTTGATGAGAGCCTGCAGGGAATCTCACCTCTGTGTGTGTTCTGTTAGGGGGAAATGCTGGGAGGGGTTGAGAAAGGGGCAGAATTTCTTTCATCCACGTGCTATATTGGCTAATCAGTGCAGGTGCCTATGGGTAGTGTATTTCAAGCCCAACACCCATAGGGTACACGGCCGCGCTCTGTTAGGGGGGGGGGGGGGGGGATGCTGAGAGGGTTAGAAAAAGGGGGCAGAATTTCTTTCATCCACGTTCTATATTGGCTAATCAGTGCGGCGCCTTATGGGTAGTGTATTTCTAGCCCAATATGGGTACACGGCCGCTCTTTGTTAGGGGGGATGCTGGGAGGGGTTAGGAAAAGGGGCAGAATTTCTTTCACCTACGTGATACATTGGCTAATCAGTGCATTGCCATTGGGTAGTGTATTTCAAGCCCAACACCCATAGGGTACACGGCCGCGCTCTGTTAGGGGGGATGCTGAGAGGGGTTAGGAAAAGGGGCAGAATTTCTTTCACCTACGTGATATATTGGCTAATCAGTGCATTGCCTATGGGTAGTGTATTTCAAGCCCAACACCCATAGGGTACACGGCGACGCTCTGTTAGGGGGAATGCTGAGAGGGGTTAGGAAAAGGGGCAGATGTTTTTTCATCCACGTGCTATATTGGCTAATCAGTACAGTACCTGTGTATTTCTATCCCAACAACCATAGGGTACACGGCCGCTCTCTGTTAAGGGGGAAATGCTGGGAGGGGTTGGGAAAAGGGGGCATAATTTCTTTCATCTACGTGCTTTATTGGCTAATCAGTGCATTGCCTATGGGTAGCGTATTTCCACTCCAACAATCATAGTGTACACGTCCAACTGTTGAGGGGTCTTGCACTGCTATTTAAACTTACGATGCACCATTTTTTAATTGTAAGAAATGGAATTCTTTTCCCCATTTTGGTGCTCACTTGATACAAGGGTACAAAATGAAGCTCTAATAAAAGCGCTTCCTGTGCTGAAATGGTTAACCCTTGTGCTGCTGGTGGCTACTTTTGATATCACAAAATGATGCAAAACCTGGAAAATGACTAAAACCGTGGCATATGGATACTCATCTGAGAGTACTAAGTAAGAGCTATCCAATGCATACCAACATGACAGCCTGAACATTATATTAAAAAATCTTTGAATCCTTGTGCTTTGGACCAAAGTAGCCTTAAGAATGGAAGGGTTAAAACTTAAGATGCATCATCTTTATATTGTAAGAAACAGGTGAAATTGCTTGCCCCATTTTGGTTCTCCCTGGTATCTAGAGGTACAACATGAAGATCCATTATGCGCTTCCCTATACTAAAATGGTTAAAGTAGGATGAAATAGCCAATCAGTCGAAGTAGCCTCGGAGTGAGTAGGGGTTTCGCACAAGAAAGAAAGTCAGACTACAACCTCACAGCAAAGGAAAGGTCAGAAATAGCTGGCATTTTCTCGAGACTCTGAGTGAATATCACAGGTGTTTTTAGCATTTTCAATCTCAAAGGGAGAAAGGTCACAGAAGCCAGGGATGACAGACTAATTGGAAACCTTGGTCTGTAATGGTGTTCAATTTGAATAAAGGCGCATAAAGTTTAGGAAAGAATAAATTCTGATGATTAGTTGCTGTCACCCGATTAGTCTGACTCGTTAAGGTGATACGTAATGCATCATGTACATGTATATGTTGATGGTAAACAGTTGATATTACACATGTAAGAGCGCCATTGAGCTAACACTAGATAAATAAAGAAATGAAATGCAAGAGATATGACAGATGAATATTGGAATTTATTCATTATTTTTTTCTGTCCAATTGAGGCTAAAATTACGAGTGATCAGTGGTTAATGATATTAAAGCAAACCACAGTGCCTGGATAAACCATCGACTAACCCCGAGTCACTAGAACACATCAGATCAGCATTCGCAAGAGGGTAAGATGTGATGGACATCATAATATACTAGTGTACGTAGCCAGTCATTCATATGCTACTATATTCTGAGACTTTATCAGTTAAATGTGTTTCACTGTATGCTGTACAGTGCTATATACAGTACCGACATTTAATTCTTGCACTAAATGTTTGGGCAGCCCGGGCATAATACACAACCGCACAACCGATTGCAGCCCAGTTTTCTTGGCATGGATGTAATGGATGACCTCACAACTGAACGTAACTTTGATTCGTAAGCTACTTTAGTCATTGATGTGCTTGGCTTATTTTTTGACATGAAATTCATTGGTGTATTTTTGACCAGGCAATGAAAGACGTCCGGTCGACTGGTGCAGGAATTAAATGTCTGTACTGTATTGTGTTGTAATTCTATATAGTTTATATGCTTTCAGTTCCATTGATGTATTTGTAATTCTCAAGATCTTGGTCAATAGACATTACAAGTACAATTAAATTTCTCGTTCCTCACAATGCTTCGATTGCATGCTCGAGCCACTCGGCTATTGGGGCAGTTCCTTAAAGCTTCGCCTGAGTGATTTTAAGAACTGGTCTTAATAGACATGTGCTCCATTGGTCTGGTGGGTATCATACGCAATTCCTTTTAATTGATTATTTTGTTTCAGACTTTCAAAAAGGCGATGCCATCTGTTTTACAGGGGTTCCCCAATAGCCAAGTGGTCTGATGTGTCTCCACTAAGTGGCTATGTGTCACGCCACGGATGGGTTCCGAATCTGTCGAGAGATACAGTGCCGATATGTAATTCCTGCACAAAATGCATGTGCAGCACTGGGCAAAACACACGACCGCACACGCAATTGCCACCTACATGTACAGTACCGACAATTAATTCCTGCACTAAATGTGTGGGCAGCTAGGGGCATAATACACGACCGCATCCCCGATTGCCAACCAGTTTCTTGGGTATGGATGTGACCTCACAACTGAACATAAATATGTTTAATTTGCAGCTTCGTGTGTCATAAATGTGCTTGGCTTATTTTCTTGATATGTTATCCATGAGTGTTTTACAGCCAGGTACCGGCAGACGTCCGGTCAACTAGTGCATGAATTACATTTCTGTGCTGTAGTTTCCTAGGCATGCGTTCGTGGATGACCTCACAACGAAATGTAGCTTTGATTCGCAATCTACGTGGGTCATTCAGATGTGCTTGGCTTATTTAACGACATGTTATCCATGTGTGTTTGTAAAAGCAAGCAGACGCCTGGTCGATTGGTGTATTAGAAATTAAATATTTGTACAGTCCATATATGTGAGAATTTGCCTAAAACTCGGCGCTAGTCGGTTCTTTTTCCAGGGTACTCTGTTTTACTTACTATTAAGTGCTGGGTGGTCAAGAGTTAGCCGCAACCCATTTTTGTCAGGAGTGCATACATTGTCTGACATCTTTTATCGAAACTCTTTAAATAGTGTGAAATTTCGATAAAATTTGGAGGTTGAGCTTCATCGTCTAAAATCAAAAATGTGTTAAGGTATTTTAGGAATGTCCATATGTGTAAAGACATTTGCACGCCCCAATTATAAATGGACTAATAATTCCTAAAAAGGATCCCTAAAGATAGTTCGAAATCGAAGATCACATACTTTTGATAGTATTGTATTTCTATTTTACTGCAGGTTCAGCTGTATTATGCATTCCGAGTGCAGTAGAGTTACTGTTGTTACTGTAACCACGCTTCTGAACCTTTTAACACCTTAGCCTGACCGCGGCCATCTTGCTCATTAAGCGGAAGAGAATCACCTTGAGAGATTCCAAACGATATCTTAACTGTCAGAGTTCTGCAGACTACTCAGACATCACGCATACTTAAGAAAGCAGCCAGACTTCTAATATAGCAATTAGACAGCCTTCTGCAAGTCATTACCGCATTCTAGATGTTATGGATCAATAAAACCGATCGCATTTGCATAATAAGGTCACAGCAGAGAAATCTCGAGATTAGTTACGTAAGCACTCAGGACTGAGTGTAGAGATGTCTTCTATACAAAACAGTTGGCATTCGTCTTAGTGGTGTGCTTTTCTCATCATATATGACTAACGAGATATTTGAATGTAACAAGTATTACTTTAAAGGAAATGTGACAAACCGGTAACATGATGATATCAAGTATCATCAATAATGCACGTTGCACGAAAAGTAGAACCCGTAGCAATGGAAATGTATACGAAATAGAAATCTCAGATTATATATATATATATATATATATATATATATATATATATATATATATATATATATATATATATATATATATATATATAGATAGATAGATAGATAAACACATATGCATATAAACACACACTCACACACACATATATATATATATATATATATATATATATATATATATATATATATATATATATATATATATATATATATATATATATATATATATATATACATACTAGTATATATATGGTGTAGTGGTGGGCCATACCAATATTGTCGTTGTTAGATATATGCATCATCCAACGTTCACGTTACGCTTGCATTGTTTGACGGGAAACAGGGAAAGGCTTTCCATACGTGCGTGAAGCAGTATACGGAAACTGTTATAGGATTTGTTTTGACAGATTATTATATTAACTTTCGCTCAGATATATATCAGACACTCGATTCCCAACGCTAGAGCGGGTATTCTACCCCTATCATATCACAGTCAATCAAGACATACCTCCCCGGCAAGTTGTTAAGAAAACCAAGCACAGTGGACTGCCTTTGGTCAAGGAAAATGTGAGAATTGGGTGGAAATGAATAATACAACTCACCTTGTTTTTCTCTCAGTTACTGCTAGATATAATAACAATCCACGTGAAAGTAGTTTTCCAAGTGTTTCATTCTAAGTTGCGCTGTTAAAGCTCCCGTGCGCAATAGGGATTGCCACTGCTATAACTGCTATGCTTAAATTCCAGCTTTGTGCGTATCGTTCACAGTAGAAAGTGCTCACCGTAGCTTCCAGTCCACTCCTCGCCGCGCTATGGCCATGCTCTGCACACCACACCAGCTCTGCACACGAGCCGCAGCAAAGTGTCGATAAAACCAACCCAATCTCCCCCATTGCGTTGCCTGGCAACAGCAAACATGCGCCGGGCCAACATGGCGGTCAATGGATCAGACGAAGGCAAACTATGGGCAGAATTCGATAATAACTTTCACCTCGATCAAACTGTATGTTGATCTAATAAACGTGATATTATCAACCACATGACAGTCATAAATAATGCAAGGTGAAAATAGCATTAGCAGTGAGATATAGACCATTTGCACTATATAGGGCTGGGATAGGACGGGCTGTGAAAACAATAGACTTCCAATAGTATGGGAGCGGAGATGCTAAGACAATTACACCTCGTTCCGTTACTACGGCGCTCAGCCTCAATCGATCCCTCAGGCGTGAGTTGTTCGTGCCTAAAACAATAGGCGACCCTGTAATGGATAAACTTGTAGCACATTGAAGTAGTCAGGCAGAAATGTCTACTGAAATAGCTATCTGCTGTGAGTATCTGGTATTGGCCTAATAGTATATGATATTGCATTGCAATTGCATACCGACCGCCAGTGCTCTGTCTCACTATGAGATATATATATATATATATATATATATATATATATATATATATATATATATATATATATATATATATATATATATATATATATATATATATATATATATATATATATATATACATATATATATATATATATATGTTACAGTAAGAGTGTCAAACCAGGGATTTAGTCAAATCCCTAAAACTTTCAGGGAATCTGTCAAATTCTTGTTTCACTCACGGATTTGGTCCCTAAATGTCTAGAGATTTGACTAAATCCTTGAAAATAGGAGGGTCAGAATGATGAAATTGATAAACGTTGACTGAGATACTAATTATCATCATCATCAAGCAATAAATTTTGGCTGAGCATTGATTATTCAGCATTACTTTGTACCTCATTACTTTGATAATCATGAATCATAAGTAGCGCTCAACTAAGCATAAAACAAAGGTAATTGTCATTCAACAATCCCTCTGAAAGGTCTCCAGGAAACAAGTCAAAAATGACCCACCTATTTTTAGGGGTTTAGTCATATCCGTAGACATTTAGGGACCGAATCCTTGAGTGAAACAGGAATTTGACAGATTCCCTGAAAGTTTTAGGGATTTGACTAAATCCCTGGTTTGACACTTTTACTGTAACATATATACCTTTATCTCATGGGCGTATTCTGCCTAACCGAACGGACGATCAATATACAATACCATTTAGATAATCAATTCATTATTCTTTAGCTCTGCACCTCTGTATAGCATTGTTTGTTTGTTAGGATTTACGCCAGCACTTTCAGTAGATTTTGTCATATCGCGATGAGATAAAACGCAATCCTTCACAACGCTGCACATTTGTTTAGCTTCCGGCAGTGCAACCCTCTAACGAGGATACAGCATAACTCCGAAGCCACTAGCCCACGTTTGAAACTCATTGCAGTTTCCTATGTAAGATCAATAGTTAGTAACTATCGACAAAACGTGTGTAATTCGCACTGCCCATTCGCCATGGTTCAGCACTGCGCAAGGTAAAGGAACGAATTCAGTTTGACGCATGTGAGGAAGTTTCCAGAGCCTTGGGGCTTGACACTGGCTTGGGGCAATGGTTTTCCCGGACTCTCCGGTTCCAGGCTAGTCACATTCGAAGCTTCCCTGTGAACGTATACTGAGATGATAGAATGATTGATAGAATTCCAAATTCAAAGCTCACCACAGTTTAAGGTCAAGGTCGGGTATGTGACAAAGTAACATATCACTTGGAATTATCTGAAGATTTTATCCGTACATTGCTACGTTGGAAATAACCCGATAGTCAGTGTTTTGGATTTAGTAGCGGACTGGTCGTTTTGTGAAACGAAATACATGTAAAATAGCAAACTGATTTTGTGTAAAAAATACAATGTTTTATAAACAAAAATGAAGAAATAGGTGACTTAAATGCCGTACTGACTTTGCATTCTTGATGGAAAATTCTGAATTTATTATTTACAAACAATTTCGGAGACTGACATTAATTGTGTGTTAACAAAAGCGTAAAATAATGGATATATCCATTTTGCGTTGTTAACAAAACAGATTACGGAAACTGAAATACTGATGTGTATTATTAACAGAAGTGTACGGATACTACCGAATGGACTTTTTAATAAACATAAGTGCTTGAAGACTGGAACATCGATTTTTATAATCAAAACAAGTGTGCGTAATCTAGTGGATCGAATTACACATTAACCAGAAGCTTAAGGAAACAGATATATCGATCTTTGTACTTAACAGAATTATACGGACACCGATCTATCGATTTTGATAATCAATACGAGTGTTCGGAAACTTGTATCGATTCCAATGTTTTCACCGATGTTTATGGAATACGAGAAATGTTACTAACGATTACGAGATCTAGCGGGGCGGCCAAGACAAAAATTGTGCACTTTGTGCGAAAAGCGTGAAACTTGGTACAAATATACTTTGAGTGATGCTAATCAATATTCTTAATGGACGCAGGACGTGAGTTACCATTAAAGACTATTTTTGGGGCATTTGAGGCAAAAAATATCATAAAACGTGATTTTCTGGGAATATGTTAATAAAAAATCTAGGGAAGAGAGTGGAATCTCCAAACTTAGCACAAATACACTTCTTGGGTTGCTGATTATTACTGATGTAATAAATATTATGAAGTTGACACATAGGGTGTGTTTTTGGGGTGTTTTCAGCAAAAAAGAGTAGAAAAGGTGAGATTTTTGGGATCTGACAATAGAAATTCTATGCCTGAGAGTAGAAGCTTGAGACTTCACACAAGTACACTTAGAGAGTTATTGATAATGACTGCCATCAGTAAAACTTGTGAAAGACCCCAAAAGTGACTGCATTTTTGGGTTAATTTAGGCATAAAATGTCATAAAACATGATATTTCGGGAATATGGTAATAAAAAATCTAGGGAAGAGAGTGGAACCTCCCAACTTGGCACAAATACACTTCAAGGATTGCTGATTATAACTGATGTAATAAATATTATGAAATTGACACATAGCATGTGTTTTTGGGGTGTTTTCTGCAAAAAAGAGTAGAAAAAATGAGATTTTTGGGATCTGACAATAGAAATCCTATGCCTGAGAGTAGAAGCTGAAAACTTCACACAAGCACACTTAAAGAGTTATTGATAATGACTGTCATCAGTAAAATTTGTGAAAGACCCCATAAGTGACTGCATTTTTGGGTTAATTTAGGCATAAAATGTCATAAAACATGATCTTTCGGGAATATGTTAATAAAAAAATCTAGGGAAGAGAGTGGAACCTCCCATCTTGGAACAAATACACTTCAAGGATTGCTGATTATAACTGATGTAATAAATATTATGAAATTGACACATAGCATGTGTTTTTAGTGTGTTTTCTGCAAAAAAGAGTAGAAAAAATGAGATTTTTGGGATCTGACAATAGAAATCCTATGCCTGAGAGTAGAAGCTGAAAACTTCACACAAGCACACTTAAAGAGTTATTGATAATGACTGTCATCAGTAAAGTTTGTGAATAACCCCTTAAGTGACTGCAATTTTGGGGTAACTGGTATAATATGTATTATGAAATTGACACTAAGGGTGTGTTTCTGGGGTATTTTCAGCAAAAAAGAGTAGAATAAGTGTGATTTTTGAGATTGACAATAACGAAATTTAAGCCTAGGAGCAGAAGCTAAAAACCTCACACAAATACACTTAGAGAGTTATTGATAGTGACTGTCGTTAGTATGTGAAAAAACCTTAGTGACTGCATTTTGGGGGTTATTCAAGCAAAAAATGACCACAAAAAGTTAGATTTTGGCAATGTAACGAAGAACAAACATACTTCAGAGTAGAAAGTACAAACCTCACACAGATATTCTTTGAAGGTTATTGATTAAAACTGCTTTAGTTAAAGATATAGTGCCTGATTTTAGGGTAATTTTTTATTGAAAAATGAATGAAAATGAGATATTTTGGGGATCTGTGGCAAAAAGATCTACACTTCTAAGTAGAAACTGCAAACCTCAAGCAAATATTAATGCAAGATATTGAATGAAACTGCTAAAAGTGCACCTTATGAAATAAACCAATACTGCATGTATAATTAAGATCCATTACAATAATTGAAACAAGATATTGGATTCTATCAGGAGTGTTCAATATTATTGATTGTGTAGTTTGGAATGATTCTGTTAAATAGTATTCCTATATTGTTCACTTTCTTAGATTTACAATACTGAATTGACACATTAACAGCATTTTAAATTCATATGAGAATGAATCTTAGGCGTACAGCTTAATCCACTAGCCCCATAGCGCGTGGCTAGGGAAAATTGAGCTGGGGTACAACTACAATAATATTTGACTTAGTAGCCCGACTGGCTAAAAGAAAAGTGGCATTTTAAGATCATGTTAAGAGGATTATATGTTCAGTTGAAGAACACCATTTGACACTTCAGTTGTCATTTAGCACAGTTTCAAATTGAAATATAACAAAGAAAAGATAGCTTACAACTAAAATTGTTTTGGGATAGGAATACAGTGGGACATGTAGAACTGAGTATAGATAGGGCTATAAGATCTTGAGTGGAGCTATGGCAATTTAGAAACCAGAAGTCCTGCAGTCTATCAGAATTCTTAAACAAAACCTGAGCCCTAGAATCTCAAATAATACAAACATCAATCAATCTCCACATGCTTGTTGTACCTGGATCGATTGGTGCCTCAACTACAATAGAATAGTGTGGTTCCAAAGGTTTTTGCTGACTTTACCTTCACTCTATACATCATCTACTTGTGAAGCATTCAATAATTTGATGGTGGACCAGTATAGATATGTTTGATCCATAACAAGTCCTAGGTAGCATCAACCAATGTATGCTGATAGTTCCTCCTCTTCTGTGTCTTCCTGATTGGTTATACTTTAGAAGATACCTCTAACATATAACACTGAGATCATAAGATATGTAAAATGGAGTTGTAGATAATATTGTGAATAAAAATTCTTCTCAAATCTTCCAAAATATTCTCACAAAAGTTAGATATTTCAAAATTAGTAAGGCCCCTTTGACTGAATAGTTCAAGGTATTGATTTAGTCATATGTATTCTGCAAGGAATAATATGGAGCATGTTTAGGTCCTTCATTTGTTTAACATACTTAATTTTGCTTCATATAACTAATTTTGCATACATTATTTACTTATTGATTCAGATATTTTGCATTGAGATATTAACCAAACCATATCTTGATCGAAAATTTCAACCTTTTTATTGATGACATATGGCTAATGTAGTGCCTATTCTACTTGAATGACATCCACACGCATATATATATATATATATATATATATATATATATATATATATATATATATATATATATATATATATATATATATATATATATATATATATATATAATTATATATATATATATATATAAATATATATATAATTATATATATATATATGTATATATATATATATATATATATATATATATATATATATATATATATATATATATATATATATATATATATATATATATATATAGGGGGTTATTAATCAAATTCACTACATAGAAGTGCAAGCCATAAACTATTGTATGATAAAGATTGAAGGATCCAAAGTTGGCAAGTCCATCCAAATTTGGTAGGGAGAAAAAGAGTCATGGGAACAAAACTTGACATTACTTTTACAGGCTCAAAATATTCACTATGACCTCTACTCAGTTTAAAAATTGTACCTGAAAGAGGCAAGTACAGGTCTTAATGCAAGTGTACTTTGTCATTGTTAGCAAAATGCTTTAATTGCTAGGTGAATATACCACTTTCTGATGTAGACAAAATCGCAACTGTAAGAGCAGTTTACCTGAGTATGCATAACACATGCAATAGATTATAGGGAATATAAGATTCACAAATGATAAAATCCAATGATAAGGGTACATGAAACATCTCTGGTCAGATGTGCAATGCTTTTAGATAGATTTTAGTTATTATTTCTTTCATAACAATACCAAACCGACATATGGTGGTGAATTAAAGCTTAACTTTTCCAGTCATTTTATGATAGATATACCCCCAAAATCAGGCGGTATGAATTCAATCTCACAATTTTTACTAATGGCAGTTCTAAACAGCACAGTAAAAGTTCACTTGTGTAGTTTCTACTGTGAAACAATGTTTAGAGACACCCCAAAATTCTCATATTTTTAGTAAATATTAATGAAATTACCCGGAAATCATGCACTTTTAGTTGCATTTCATACTGTTTACCAATAGCAGTTTTAATGAATAACCTCCAAAGAATTATTGTGTGTGAATTGCCGTTTCTACTCTGAAGAAATTTTAGGTTCAGATCCCCCAAAAAAACATTTTTTGTCATTTTTAAAAATAAAATATCCATAAAATCAGGCACTATTGGAACACTTCATAACTTTTACTAAAGCATTTTTAATCAATAACCTTTAAAGGATAGTTGTGTGAGGTTTGCGCTTTTTACTCAGAAGTATAGGTTTGTTCTAAGTCACATTGCCAAAATCTCACTTTATGAGCTCATTTTTTGCTTATATTACCCCAAAAATGAAGTCACTTAGGGGGTCTTTCACAAACTTTACTGATGACAATCATTATCAATAACTCTCTATGTGTACTTGCGTGAGGTTTTGAGCTTCTACTGTCAGGCATAGGATTTCTATTGTCAGATCCCAAAAATCTCACTTTTTCTACTCTTTTTTGCTGAAAACACCCCAAAACACGCCCTATGTGTCAATTTCATAATATTTATTACATCAGTTATAATCAGCAACCCTTGAAGTGTATTTGTTCCAAGATGGGAGGTTCCACTCTCTTCCCTAGATTTTTTATTAACATATTCCCGAAAAATAATGTTTTATGACATATTTTGCCTAAGTTACCCCAAAAATGCAGTCACTTAAGGGGTCTTTCACAAGTTTTACTGATGACAGTCATTGTCAATAACTCTTTAAGTGTACTTGTGTGAAGTTTCCAGCTTCTACTCTCAGGCATAGGATTTCTATTGTCAGATCCCAAAAATCTCACTTTTTCTACTTTTTTTTGCCGAAAACACCCCAAAAACACACCCTATGTGTCAACTTCATAATATTTATTACATCAGTTATAATCAGCAACCCAAGAAGTGTATTTGTGCTAAGTTTGGAGATTCCACTCTCTTCCCTAGATTTTTTATTAACATATTCCCAAAAAATCACGTTTTATGACATCTATTGCCTAAAATGCCCCAAAAATAGTCTTTAATGGTAACTCACGTCCTGCGTCCATTAAGAATATTGATTAGCATCACTCAAAGTATATTTGTACCAAGTTTCACGCTTTTCGCACAAAGTGCACAATTTGGCCAAATTCCTGAGTTGGCCGCCCCGCTAATCATAACACGTTATACGAACCAAAAAACATAAATTTCGCAATCTAAAATGCTGAATTCGAATTGTAGATTAGCATACCATAATAATCATGAAAATGTAATGGTATGATATTGATATGTGTTTTGTTCTATACTTTGTGTTGTGATTTAGTATATTTTGTCTGCTTTGCATTATTTTTTGTACTATTTATATTTCCATTTGCTATGTGCCCTTTGTGTATTATAATAGAACACGGTCAATAAAGATATTTATTACACCTCACGTGAAGATCGTAAGCCATGATTGGCTCACCGAGGTTCACCATTCCATGCTGTTGTGCTCTCGAGGCAATGTAACACCCCCACTGTACACATTCTCAGACTTCTCATGAAAATTTCCCTGTCGATGTAGCGACACCTAGCGGAGAAAGTGCGAGTCAATGCCACCCTCCCACGGGGATCCATTCCATCATGTTACCCCCACTGGGATGTCTTATCTGTATAACACTAGCATCACTAGGGGTGGAACAACTATATTAATAAAGGCACAGGGTCGTTAGAAATAACACGTTGGCGGTAAATTCAATTGTGCTAATGTACACGAGAGAGCGACTTGTGACGGCTTTTGGGGATGGCGAGACTAATGAAGGAAAAGGATTTGGTCTCACGGGATTTTAACTCATTCCTACCATCAACAATGCGAAGAGTCTGAGCATTGTGCCGAAATTTCTCTCAGAAGTGCAACATTTTGGAATATATTTAAAGGAAACTGTGCACTAATATTTTTCCTACAACACTTCTACAAATATTTTGTCAGCAAAAGATTTGTTTTTGAGCTATTTGCAAAAGTACAATTTGAGCACACGACACATTACAATGGATTTGGTAGATTAATGAATTATTCATGTTCTAGGGTAAGTGGAACTCTCACTCGATCTCTCTTGTAACCCCATCTCCACGTGACAAGGGAGTCTAAGAGTACAACAGGCTTAGTCTACATCAACAGATTGGCTAACTCAATGCAGTCATAAAACGAAACAAGGTATTACCGGAAGTGTCGTATGCCAAGACCGCAGACCAGTATCCAAAATGGCTTCTGATTGGCTCATATTGCGGTTAATACGATTTAAGTTGATAAATCAAATTACACTGTATCCCTCATTGTTGATACGCAGTAATGGCTATACGGATAGATAACTTGGCAATTTATGCGAAATCTAGATCGCTAAGAATCTGCGATATGTTAGAGAGATATTAGATGGATACTCATTGGCTACTGTTGCAAATTGGTCAAATACATTAGGCGAATATTCTAGAAAACAAACATGATTGGATTTTAATCAATATCAAACAATGACAAATATCTTATCCATCAGTTATATGGTATTAGTATAATTAGTGTAATTTGATAAAATGTACGTACTAACGTTAGATCTGTTTGGAAAAATAAAATTATATCGTCCCAGGCCCGGGGACGAAACGATATCTTCATAATATACACACACACACACACACACACACACACACACACACACACACACACATATATATATATATATATATATATATATATATATATATATATATATATATATATATATATATATATATATGTATGTATATATAATGCAAATTAACAGGTTCCATATTGTTATAGTCTCCTTTCCGCGAGAAGACTTCCCATTTTCACGGAGCGCATAATCCACATATATGTTAGACCAAAGCAATTGCTCCAGTGTTTTTTTTCTGTCTATATAGCTGCCAAGGGAGCACATTAGTACATGATTCATTGTAGCATTTCAAGGGCACCTCTATTTTCCTAGTTCTACTTGTTGTACCAATCTTTTCTGAAAAATGATCGGGTGGGGAAGGATATCGTTGGAATATAAATTTAGCCGAAAGTTTCGTCAGCATACTTTCAACATCCATAATGACATGGTATTTATATAGTATGTCTAGACCGTATCATAATACCTCAATTAATTTTAGATTCATAGGCATAATGGGAATGGTTGTTTCTTCTGAAATCTGATGCTCGATGTTCATCTTCAATCAGTAAGCTCGTGGGACGCATCTAATATGATGTCGTTAATTCAAAGTTCAAACTCATAATACTAATGAAATATTGACTTAGATAGGCTATCATAAATTAAGTAGATGGGCTATCATTATGAATAATTCACTAGAAAAAAACGCCAATGGTATATACGGTCGATAACACTCACTTATAATCCATCTCCATCATTAGTTTCCTTGAACTTCGTTATCAATCCAGACTACTTGAGGGTTTCAAAACAACGCATGTGCTTTATGAAATTTTAAATTGAAATGCGATGAATAAAATGGAGTTGTTTTTTCGTTACTTACTCTCCCATTTCAGACAAAGTCAACAAAAACAATTGAGTGAGGTTTAGACATCGACACATTCCCATATGCCCCAAGCGGGATTCCAAACCGCGAACTTTGTGCAATAAAAGACAAAGCGAGATGACGTTGCGCAATACGTTGGACCACTTGGATAAAGAGGCAACCCATAGTATGGCTTGGTCGTAGGAAAACAAATGGAAACTCCACAGACATGGCACCTGGCACTGGTATAATGCTAAAAAACCCTAACCCTCTCAATCCTAGACCGTCCGAATGCTTCGACACACTTAAAAATGAATGCAAAGCAATTCTTCGAGAAACATTTGTCGAAAAGTAGTTATTTCTGTTGAGTTTAACCATCTTTCCATAAAACGTTACTCATATCTATCGTTTTGAACTGTTATATGTTACATTTCCCAATGATATGGGCATTTTACATGCGATTGCAAATTGGTTTAACACTTCCAATGCTGAGGCTACTTTCGCCTAAAGCAAAAGGAGGCAAAGATGTTTGAAAACCATCTAAGCCCTGTCATCTCGCTGAGTATTCCCAGATGAGTACCCCTGTGCCAGGGTTTCAATCATTTTTCAGGTTTTTTCCATCATCTTTATTGGCCAAATTAGCCACCAGCAGCAAATGGATTAACAAAAACTTGAGCATGTGAGCAACTTGGGGTTGAGTGAATTTCGCAGACTGCCACGCGTATTGGGAACACTGCTCCAGCATCAGGCTTTGCGTGTTTCAGATGCGTAACGACATGAACACTTCCTCTGATGACGTCATCATGAGGAGAGAAATATCAATCTTTAATATGCTACAACAGCATTTGTTTTTTACCACTCAACCACCATGAACGTGAATTGCTACCTGTTGAAAGCAATTTCGTAATGTGATAAAGGGATTACGCATAACATATGTAAATACATACGTAAGTGTGTGTATGTCTGTCTTTATGTATGTATGTACATGTATGTATGTATGTATGTATGTATGTATGTATGTATGTATGTATGTATGTATGTGTGCATGTATGTATGTATGAATGTATGTATGTATGTATGTATGTGTATGTATGTATGTGTGTATGTGTGTATGTACATATATGTAAGTATGTATTCATGCATGCATGTATGTATGTATGCATGTATGTATGTATGCATGTATGTTTGTATGTATGTATATATGTATGTATGTAAGTATGTATATGTATGTAAGTATGTATGCATGTATGTATGTATGTATGTATGTATGTATGTATGTGTGTATGTATGTATGTATGTATGTTTGTATACATGACTATATATGAGTGTGTGTGCAAGTTCAATTTTAAAAGGCATGTATTAGTCCGTTATCTATTTTCACTATAGACTAGTGTAATTGTTAAAATCCGATGTAAGATGATGGGCTATCAATCTTTCTCTCGAACTCTACAAAAATATTATCCTGTAACAAACGTAGTAATGTGTGGTAATTTGCTATTTGTAGAATGATATATTTTGGCAGACCAGAGCAATCGAGAATAAAGATAATACTTAAAGGCTCAAACCAGGGTCACAGTTCTACAGAGACACTAATTAATTAAAGATGCTCGGCCGATTACAGATTGATTACGTTATTGCAAATATGATTTTTGCGACATATCATACTATTAATCAGCTTTCAAATTGATAATCAACAGTTTCTCACTGTTTCAGGGAAGGAACACCTTTGATGGTAAGAAGGTTGTGAAAATTTATAGAAATATTTATATTTTCATAATATCGGGGTCATCCTCCTAATGATTTTTACATGCATAATATTCTACACTTTAATTTTACTGTCAATCGAAATACCAAAGTGACGCGAAAATTCGATTCCCTGTCTTTTTGTAGCTCAGGAAGAGAAAAATTGTGGATATTCCATTTTTTTCCTTGTCGTAAAAATGATAGGAAATCGAAATCGTGGAGGCCATTAATGTCCATGCTGACAGGAAGATTGTACGGGAAGGTAAATCAGTTCGTCGTTATGGAAGAACTGTCCATTAAGTTGGATAATGTGTCCAATCCAATGTCCATCCACTGTTCATTTATGAGTCAGAATGATAGTGACATGTATAAGAAAGAGTGCCTATAGATCATGGAGAGACGATGGAAACATGGTTAGGAAAACATAGTGCCCGAAATTTGAAATAAGCAGATATAGACAAGAACTTGGAGGAAATTAGAAGTTATGGATGGCAATCAATAGATTTACATGTATGAATATTGCTATGCGAAAGTTGAGTGTACGGCAATGTTGCTATGATTCTAATACCACTACACTGAGGATTGATGTTTACGACAATATTACCATAATATAATTAGAATAAATGTATGCGGAATTTCACTTATGTATCTACAACTTGTATAAAAAACTGCTAAACTAAAATGGACCTCAACGACAAAATTGATTTACTTAAATACACGTTTACGAAATATTGCTAAACTGAAATATAAGTTTACGACAATATTGCTATACTGATATACAAGTGTACGTCATTCTCATCAGCTCCACTCTGATACTAGCAGCTGGTTGGTCTGTATTGGACGATATTGGGCTTCTAATATTTCTTTTAACAAGTGCCAATATTAGGTGGGCAATATGATCCTCTATTGGAACTCAAACGATGCTGTTCACAACGTTTAATTGCTGGGACACCTAAGCTATCATTTTGAACGTAACTAGAGTCTGCCCCGACAGAGATCGCTTTTCTTTTAGCAACAGATAATAAAAATGGCGGACATTGCTTTTCACACCCCCGCTAGAAATTGTTTTTGGTGTTTAAAACCCTACTAAAATAGGTATTGCCATGGTTAATTAGATGTTTATGACAATAATGTTATTTTGAATATTTAGGAAGAAAGTGTCATTTGCTATTAATGTACCAAATAAGTAAATCGAAAAGGAAATTGCGAGTAGAGATGTTAAGACTGACTTTTATTAGGATTTACAATGATTAGGTGTAGGTAAGTAACCGTGGTGCACGTTGCGTATACATAGACCTCTCAGGAGCTATGTTTTGCGACATCTCTCCAGGTTACACGGATTCGCCCGTGACATCTCGGTAACATCAGAGAAATACATCCCCTTGATCCGCAACCCCATAGGCACAGCATGCTAGTACCTACGGTATGTGCGCCTCGGGTGACGCGGTGTAGCCTTGGGGAGTATTGGTCACGTGATTGGTTTCGCAGCAATTTCAGTCTGAAACCAGCATCTATGACTCATATTGGTGTGAGGCAGCGAAATTTGATGACGCATGCACAGTGCCCACTCCCTGTCTACTACTCCCAGGTAACATCAAGGAATGGGTTTTTACGTCGCTCTCAACAGCTTACATGTAGGTCATACCGCGACGAGACCGATACCAGAACCGGCAAGAAATTCCCCTCTCTTCACGAATAGTTCCAATAGGTCTTATAATAGACAGCCATCCACAACGCCGCACATTTATATAGCGACAAGGCCAACCAGCGGAGACTACTACCTGCGCCATACAGCAGGGCTTTCATGTGGTCTACAGGTATCAATCATTTGTATTTTCCCATTTGTAAGCTTCCACCGACAATGACAGGCTGCTTTTGGTAGCTGCGAGCTTTGGTGGATTCACAAATTCAGCGTAACTGGCTCATCACAAAAAGGCATGTGAAGATGTCGTCGGTGACTATGAAACCAACAGCGAAATTTCTATATTGAGGCATGTGAAGATGTCTTCGGTGACTATGAAACCAACAGCGAAATTTCAATATTAAGGCATGTGAATATGTCTTCGGTGACTATGAAACCAACAGCGAAATTTCAATATTGAGGCATCTGGAGATGTCTTCGGTGACTATGAAACCAACAGCGAAATTTCAATATTGAGGCATGTGAAGATGTCTGCGGTGGCTATGAAACCAACAGCGAAATGTCAATATTGAGGCATATGAAGATGTCTTCGGTGACTATGAAACCAACACCGAAATTTCAATATTGAGGCATGTGAATATGTCTTCGGTGACTATGAAACCAACAGCGAAATTTCAATATTGAGGCATGTGGAGATGTCTTCAGTGACTATGAAACCAACAGCGAAATTTCAATATTGAGGCATGTGAATATGTCTTCGGTGACTATGAAACCAACAGCGAAATTTCAATATTGAGGCATGTGGAGATGTCTTCAGTGACTATGAAACCAACAGCGAAATTTCAATATTGAGGCATGTGGAGATGTCTCCGGTGACTATAAAACCAACACCGTATGTGACAATGCTCGCATCTATGCGCATACTTACGGTGTGATCTATCGTCAGTTTCATTAAATAAATGCTCATCGCTATTGGCAATAAGAGGAATATTTTACATAGCAGATAAATATTAGATAGTACATGGGACTTAGATGAAGTCTAGGGAAACTGGAGACGGTAATCAAATGAAGCAATACGCTGATATAGCGTTTGAAGAACAATTACATATCCGGTGTTCGTTCTTTTTCTTTTCAGGAAGTATAACTGGACGAAGATATACAGCTTTTACTCTACTGAGTTAATAATTACACTACCATCATTTTCACAAAAGTTTTTAATTCATTAACCTACCGTTTCTATAATGTATATTTCTATTTATTGTGTTCTTCTACATACATGTTTTGTATGATTTTGTAACCAGTTTACAGCCAATTAGCATACATACATATTTTGAATATGGAATTTCGTTTTTCGTCACATCTATGCCAATTGTGGCTAATTCGTGACTTAAGGCAGTTGTAAGTAGTGGAGGAAACCGGAGAACCCGGCGAAACCACCGCCTAGCCCCATGTCACTGGTAACTTCTCACATGCCCAGGCCAGGATTCGAACCTAGGCAGTGGTGAGAGACAGCGTGCAGTCAGTGGCGGCGCCTTAGACCCCACGGCCATCAGAGCAGGCCCCATACATACATACATACATACTTACGTACACACACAGGTATGGTATTCCCTTTTCTGCGAGAAGGCCTCACAGTCTTCGCGGAGTGCATAATATGTGTTATACCGAAGCAATATAACTCCAGTCGTATCTTTCTACCTCTATTATTGCCAAAGGGACCCATTAGTACGTGATTCATTGCGCACAGAAACCCAAAACCCGAAAGAGATTTCCTTCTCTTCCCAAATAGTTACACGGGGTCTCTCAGTTGCAGAGGGACCATTCGCAGCCCTCCACAGCGTCGCACATTTATATAGCGACCAAGCCAACCCGCTCATTAACTTGTATCCAGGGGAGACTGGAACCTGGGAGCTCACGCATGGTAGCCATACAGCAAGGTTTTCTTGTGGTCTACACGTATCTATCACTTGTTTTTCCCACTAATTTCTCCTGTCAGACTAGAACACACTATCTTGATGAACCCACTCGCAGTGGGAGCCAAAGAGAGAGGACATTCACCTAGATTGCCACACTCTGCTTGTGACGTGGGGTGGTAGCTAAATGCCAGGTTCTAATACAGCTACTCAGCTATTGGCACTCCGTGGACCAGTGGAAAGCTGTTACGCAGATATTTAACCCATATATTCGTCAGGATAAATTGTACTTTTTACAAAAACTTTGGTAATGAGAATACTTTTACAAAATATTTGAAGAAGAGTTGTCGGTAGTTTTGTAATCAGGATTTCTCCGTTGAATTTCTTCCACAAATATGTCTTCTCCTATAATCTTTCACCGAAATTGTCAGGCTGCTTTTGGTCGCTGCTAGCATTGATGGGTTTAAACATTCAAGACAACCGACTCATAGTGTCAAGATTTGTAAAGTTGTTCTCAATGAGCATAAAACTGACAATGAAACTTTAATATTGAATTGGAATTTGAATTATAAGTTTGTTAGTCGTCACGACTATACTATTGTTGGTAGGGGAGCAATCTGGATTACCCGACGAATATCTACAGTCTGATTCCGGCAACCTTCTCCCATGCCATGGTCAAAATCGAATCCGGTCAGTGATGCGAGAGAGAGAGAGAGAGAGAGAGAGAGAGAGAGAGAGAGAGAGAGAGAGAGAGAGATGTCATTATTTCTCCATAGGTCTCAGTCGCCCACCTTGAGATGGATTTCCTTTATCCTGGAATATCTCTATAATGTCCCCTTATAAGTATGTGTGAAGGAGGGGATCTTCTCCTCACAACAAAGCTTTAATGTATAATCATTAGTAGAGCACCTAACGGGGAAAATATGTACTTAACGAATAGTCCAATGCGTCATTCAGTTGCATAGTTACCTTTTATACAGTGCAGACATTTACTTCCTGCACCTGTTGACCGGGCGTCTGCCAGTGCCTATTTGTGCAAACATCCATCGATTAATAAGAGAGAGAGAGAGAGAGAGAGAGAGAGAGAGAGAGAGAGAGAGAAGGAAGGTGTTGAATAATTTTCTTAAGCTAATATATAAGCCATTTACAAAGTATCTTTTTGTATATGTTTGTATATTAATCTTGAAGGAGTAACTAATATTCGGAATACACATTGTTTTTAAAGAAAGATCGTGCCTAGGTACTGTATTTAGGGGCAGCAATTAGAATGTCTAGAGCCTGCACATTATGTAATGCTTGCTACTTTATAACTTAATCAATTGTCTCAAATCTAGTGGGACTCTATGATTGTAGAAAAGCAGTGTGTATATATATAAGTATGTATTAAATCTTTAATATATTCTATGTTATATTTTTCTACCTTTCATATTCTCTAGTTATATGTGAAAGTATGATTTTGTAATTGTATCATTACAGTTAATAAACATACATACATAAGGGATAGGTTAACCAACAAGAAGAGTTATAGGGATGTACACGTATTCACCTCTTTGGATGCATACAGGTGTACACCAATGTTGAATTCTGTTTTTCTCAATGCTATCAACATCCATCGTGCATGTGACCATATTCGCTTTTATGTGCATACGGTATGATTTATATCCAGTTTTATTAAATATCTGCTCATCGCCATTGGCAATACGAGGAAGGTTTTACACAGAGATTAGCAGAGATATTTTAGATAGTATATAATAGTTAGATGGATTAAGATGTGGGGCCTTTAGGGAAACTGAAGACGATAATCAAATGAAGCAAGACAATGACCTAATGTTTTAGTTATTTTTTTATTTGAAGGCATATAACAGGACAAAGATGTAAAGCTTGTACTATACTGGGATAATAATTACACGTTGACATAACAATTTCCCGTTCTTTTTTATTTGAAGAAATATAACAGGACAAATATGTACAGCATGTACTATACTGAGATAATAATTACACGTTGATATATATATATATATATATATATATATATATATATATATATATATATATATATATATATATATATATATATATATATATATATATATGTGTGTGTGTGTGTGTGTGTGTGTGTGTGTGTATGTACGTATACTATTCAAACAATACCAAACTGAAGCCTTTTTGTTACTCTAGCAGAATGCTTTCTACCTAATTGTCATTGCTTTTTTGCATGTGGTATGGTAAGATACAATACATGCAATTCATACCTTATTTTAAAATCCTTAAGTTCCATTCGGCACACCTATGTATACAATCTGACCATACGATCTCTATGCATTCTGCTCCAGTTTGCGAGACGCACAGTTTCGTTCATTGAACAATGCGTGAATAATGCAATCGATGTAATATCCAAAAGCCACTCAAGGGGCCTACACTGTTTAACCAATGTCCTCCTATCCCATCATATTCCATTTAAATGGTTCAGAGTACCTCGCTCACAGCACTGGGAATTGATATTGGATAGCGGGTAACACGATTGAAGCTTGTACATTGGCCTAAACAAATAGCACTCGAGTCCCCTAAGCAAGAGAACCGTTTCATGTGTGACGTGTTGAGTGGGGGAGAGGTCCCTTTGAGGACCCACTGACCGCTCCCATTGAGTGGAGACGACGCCATCTTGTTTTCTGTGCAAATATTGAGGCCAAGCGGAAAGTGATTCGCTGCTCTTGATGCTGTTTGCCCAGTGGTCTGAAGGACATTTTTGATAACCGTAGCCATCAAAGAGTGAAAGAGAAGATGAAGATGGCGTGAGAGAGGAAGATGTGGTAAACAAGAGAAGGCTATTGTGGCATGAACCCCCTCCTTCTTTGCGATCAATTAACCCAATTTCCTTGTTTCTAGGGCAATCTGAAATTTGTAATATCGTCTGTCGTCATTCCCTCGTTTAAGGTGTGATGAGGTGCAGTACATGCAATGCACGTAAAAAGTCGTGACTTAAGCCAGTTGTAACTGCTGGAGGAAACCGGAGTACGCGCGAACACCACCGCCTAATCCCAAGCCACATGCCCCAGGTAAGACTCGAACCCGGACAGTGGTGAAAGACAGTAAGCAGTCAGTGGTCAAATATATATTTTAAGTATTTCAAGGGCTTGTCTAAAACTAATTTTACTTTTCTTCTTACTGGCCTGCACGAATTAGCCTCGTAGTGATTTTATCATAAGGGCACGTCTAGTTGATTATCTGTTTCCCATATCCCAACCGACCCTATTTTTGGGCCCGACCCTAAAAAAAAAAAAGATTTTTTTTTTTAAACTTACCGACCGACCCTGTCCAAAGGAGCTTTTTCTCTTCTGAGAACTGCATTTTGAATGAAATAAATAAAAAAAGTCTGAATAATTTATTTTTGTTGGAGCCTGCGAATTCAACATTTTTCAAATCTGCACAATTTTCTGTATGAACAAGCTGAAGAATAATACAGAGGGAAATGTGTCTCATGAACATCATGTACACATATTTGTACTTCTTGCCATGGCATTGGCAGCATTTCTGTCACAAATAAAGAAATTTGATACCCTTTTATAGGTACTTCTGCCTTTTTTTCCCCCTTTTTTTTTTATCCGACCGACCGACCCTAATTTTCAGTACCTTGGACATGGGAAACAGATAATTAACTAGACGTGCCCTAAGATACATTGTAAAATAAAATGCAAATTTCATTTTATCGTCAGTGGCTAACACGCAATAGCCGTAAATGGTAAAATGTTATTCAAATTCTATTTTGTACCCAATGTCTAGAACATATTAGCCTTATATAGTTTAGATAATGAAATGATATCAAATTAAATTTATCTCAAATGTCTTGCACGATATCACCTTATATGACTTACACAATGGGTAAAATCCACCAATTCCTTTTTCACCAATAGCTTTCCAAGAACTCCCAGAGTAGGCCTTCCATTCCGTAAGCGTGATCAGGAGCCATTGTACTACATCAGGCTTCTGTGGGCGACACGACAAACCACTTTGCTCACAATTGCGTTCCACAACACTTCGCCTTGGCTGCCAGGAGTCCACAACGGAAAAAACACAATATAGCAATTTGTCATTTTACCCCTGCCAATACATTACCTTGTGTACAGCTCGACAGGTGATTAAATCTAGGTACTAAACCTTGCATTCTGTCCATCAAGCTGTTTGGAAGAAGATTTCTAGCAGACACTATGAGGTAGAAATTCAATTTTGTTTATTGAATTGTATATGGGATAGTGGGGGAGGAGTATATTTTTCCTGTTCGCAGAATTATTCATTTTTATGGCCACTATTCATTTTCACTTACACAGAAATTACAATATGACTGTTTCAGTGTATATGAGAAAATGGACAAGTGAGATTATATTTACCTCCTTATACAAAGTCGATGAGGCAGGGGATACAAACTACACACGTTTCTGTGTATATATAAATATATATATATATATATATATATATATATATATATATATATATATATATATATATATATATATATATATATATATATATATATATATACATATATATATATATATATGTGTTATATATGTATGTGTTATATATATATATATATATATATATATATATATATATATATATGTATATATAATTAATATATATATATATATATATATATATATATATATATATATATATATATATATATATATATATATATATATATATATATATATATATATATATAAATATATATATATATATATATATATATATATATATATATATATATATATATATATATATATATATATATATATATAAACATATAAATATATATATATATATATATATATATATATATATATATATATATATATATATATATATATATATATATATATATATATATATGTATATATATATATACATATGTATATATATATATACATATGTATATATATATATATATATATATATATATATATATATATATATATATATATATATATATATATATATATATATATATATATATATATATATATATATTTATACACAATTATATGATTCCAGTCACGGACAGGATGCCATTTAAAAAATAAGTACCTTTTAGCAGAGTGTGCACCTGTTTTATTTTCCCATGACGATAATAGGTTAACGGTAAGACCAATAACAAATGGGATGCAAATTCCTCTTGAGAAATCTATTGGCTAGCACAGCATGTCGACAAGGCCTTGACATGCCCAGTTGATTAAATTGGGACTCCCCAGAGCGTTTGTCGATTGGCTGCAGTACATGGTGTTTGCCATTCCTCGCGATTTGGGTTTATGTTAAGGGAAAGGGAAGGAGTGGGCGTACAACGTGGGGGCTCCCAACTTGCATGTTTTCTGGGGATGTGCGGATTTGTAAAAGGATATAACGTTTTTCTGCTGTTCGAATCAATTTTTGAATAGGAATTCTGTTCATCATCACCTTTTTGCCACATCCAAACTTAATGGTAAATAGCCAGCCGTTAATGTTATAGAAACAAGAGTACTGACTTTAGCCTGCTATTAACTTTCGTTCTTTCTTTTCCCAAGCGTGAGTTCGCAGGTTCGAGTCTCTGAGAGGGTCGGTCTGGTCACTATATGAATGTGTGGTGTGTTTTTCTTTTTTTTTTTTTTTGGGGGGGGGGGCTTTCTTGATGGTCCTTCTGCAACTAAAGAGACCCATTGGAACTATTCGTGAAGAGAAGGGAATTTCTTCGCGGTTACGTGTTTCTATCTCGTCACGATATGACCCAAGCTGTTGTTAGTGACGTGAAACCCATCATTCTTTCCTTCCTTACATTTCTAAAGACGGGTTCTAATCAGTGACTTTTGCACATCGATAAGACAAAATCATCTACACCGGCCATTTTCTAGTGCTGAAGGAGTCCTGGGAATCACCGATTAACTGCCAATTTTCCTATAACTTTTGACCTTGAGAAGCAATGTGGCGTACGAAGCAGTGGTGCGCAACAAACTAGATTTTTCGGCCATGGAGGCACACCCTTAAGTTTGTTCGTGGTTTGCCTATGAATCCTAACCCTTGTGGTGCTGGTAACTATTTTTTGCCAAAACAAAATGGTGCAAAAAAGCTGGAAATGACTGAACCCCTGGCACTTGGGTACTCATATGAGAGTACTCATCAAGAGCTTTCCAACTTATACCAACTTAGCAGGCTTTGGGAGTTTTTCAAAACTCTTTGCATCCGCGTGCTTTGTAATAAAGTAGCTTAAGCACTGGAAAGGTTAAACTGCACAGAGAGATGCAGGAAACTTCTCACGCCCATGGCAAACTCGAGAGCTCAGATGAACCACCCCCTCGCCCCTTTTCCTTGCATAGTGCATGTTGTGCTGTCTTCGTCTCTCGCAACGGAAACGAGGCACACCTACAGAAGGAAATGGAAATTGATTAGCTCGGAATGTCCCTAACACAGTTGGGCCTCATTGGCTGTTCATCAAAATGTCCACAGCTGGAACGTACATGCCTATTCAGTGCTTTGTAGCCCAGTGAGACAGACATGTACGCTAAGCCTTGTATAGGGCAATATGGCAGACAATTGCAAAATGAAATTTTCTTCATCGTCACATATCCAGCATATTAGGGATAAATTGTGACCAGTCATTTGTTAACCCATTCATACCTGGAGCATACACATGGTAAAAACTCACTTACAGCTAAAATGGTGGTTAGTTTCATCAATTCTAATAAAAGTAATTTTCGAAATATCATAACACCTAGTGAGTTATCTTCAACATGATTGAGGCATATTTGCACTGCAAAGTTAGACAGGTTAATGGCAAATGAGACCTAAGTGTCTGCGAAAAGCACTGGCCAACACTGAGTCATTGGCAACCCCACCACATGCTGTGAGTCAGATTCAACCCAGGGATGTTTGGTAGTGATACCAATTGCTGTGTGATGTCGTAAAACACCCACACACACACACATATATATATATATATATATATATATATATATATATATATATATATATATATATATATATATATATATATATATATATATATGTTTATACATATATATATATATATGCAATGGGCACTCGAGTAGCCCCCTCGTATGCCAACACCTTCATGGGTTGGTTCGAGGACACCTTTGTGTACCCTCATAATCCATCACCAATAGTATGGAAGAGATTCATAGATGATATCTTCATCATCTGGACACACGGACGAGATAGTCTCAATGACTTCGTCTCATATCTCAATGGATGCCTCCCAAGCATCAAATTCGAAGCAGAATCATCAACTGCTGAAGTCCATTTCTTGGATGTGACCGTATCAATAGATGCGGATCACAATCTACTAACTGATCTATACACTAAACCTACAGACAGTCACAATTACCTCAACTATAGGAGCGCCCACCCTCGCCATTGCAGGGATGGCATCCCATACAGTCAGTTTCTACGTCTGAAACGAATCTGCAGCACCGAAGACACATTCCTGCACCAGTGCAGAGAAATGTCTAAATATTTCATCAAGGCAGAATACCCTGCCAATGTTATTAGAAAAGCATTCTCAAGGGTATTCCATACTGACAGGACAACCCTCCTCAATCCATCACAGAAAGAGGAGGATGACCTCAAGGAGGGAGAAGAACGTACTTTTCTCATCACTACTTTCCATCCCAATTTCAGGGAGTGCAATAAAGTAGTACAACAGAACTGGGACATTCTAGAGAAATCTAGTTCAACCAGACCCCTACTCAACCTCAAATTGATTAAGGGGAACAGAAGGGCCAAGAATCTTCGTGATATTCTGGTCAGAGCCAGACTGCCCCGTCAAATCTCCGACACCGCAAAGCCTGCGGTTAGAAACACCAACACACCACTCAACGTGTGTCAGAAACAACATTGTCAATATTGCACGATGCTTGATAAAACCGGTAGAATCACAAGTATTGTCACCAAAAAAGAGTACAATAATAATAATAATAATCATAATAATAATTGGAATTTATATAGCGCCTTTTCCATCCATAAAATGTTCAAAAGCGCTGCACATTGTCATAGTTTGAGTAATAGTCCACAACGCCTCAATGGGCGAGCCTGAAAAGGTGTGTTTTGAGACACTTCTTGAAGGCCTGACACGATGTAGAATCCTTCAGGTGTTGTGGAAGCGCATTCCATAATCTCGGTGCACTAATGGAGAAAGCGCGATCTCCAAATTTGAGTCTAGTCCGAGGCTCGTCCAGAAGGCCCTTTGCTTCTGATCGTAGATGGCGTCTGGGTTTATAAGGCACAAGCAGCTCCTTGATGTACTTAGGTGCAAGTCCGTTTAGCGCCTTGTATACCAGCAGTAGGACCTTAAATTGGATGCGGAATTTGATTGGTAGCCAGTGAAGCTTGATGAGAACAGGTGTGATATGTTCATACTTCCTGGTTCTCGATACTATCCTTGCTGCACTGTTTTGTAGTCGCTGCAGCTTTGCAATCAAATCCTGTTGTATTCCAATTAGGAGAGCATTGCAGTAATCCAAGCGAGACATTACCAGTGACTGCATCACTGTTTTTGTGGCATCTTCTGTTAACACACGTCTCGCTTTTCCAATATTTCGCAGGTGAAAGCTAGATTTTTTGACAACACTTTTGACATGGGGTGCCATGGTCAGTTGAGAGTCAAACATAGCTCCCAGATTCCGCACAGGCTCAGATGCAACAGACACATCAGTCCCCGCTACAGAGAGTGACTTAATGTTCAGTTCAGCTAGGTGTTTCTTAGAGCCGAATAGAATGATTTCAGTCGAGGACACCCTGACTCCAAAACCAGTCTTACAATGCGACTGGAATTGGAATCAAAATGGATCAAAAGACTCAGGTGCTTCGTGCCCCGAGGACTTAACCTCATGAAATACACTGAACGCAAATAATTTAAGGACAACTCTTTGCCTTACGCGCCCTAACCTGGTCATCTTAACCACTGAGGCAGAACACACCATACCGTGATTAAACAATCAAGCGTATAAGGACACTCACATTAATATCTGAGACCTCGATACACCTGTTAAGGTATCACATACATCAGCATTATGTATATCCAGAGCAATGTCAATCCTACCAGAGTATCTTCCCCAGATGATCATCCGAGGTGTAGACATACCACGTTCTA
>OZ012692.1:10051141-10081141 GCA_963942565.1 Maea johnstoni | reverse complement strand
AAAAACTCATAGGATACTATTTATAATAGGCGGGTATAATCAGAATTGATACATATTCAATAAAATTCAATTTCTTATCAATATTTCCAATGACGTCAGGTAAATTGTAATAAAATATTTTAGTTTGTCCAATACCCAATAGGTGTCACCGGTATAGAGTATCGTAAGACCTTAAGCCGTACTCGTGGTTACATACAGTGCAGACATTTAATTCCTGCATTACATGCCTGGGCAGCCAGGGCATGATAAACGACCCCACACCCAATTGCCACCCATTTTCCTTGGATTGGATGCATGGATTAACTCACAGCTGAACGTAGCTTGCATTCACAAGCTACGTTGGTCATTGATGTGCTTGGATTTTCGTGAGTGTTTGTACAAGCAGGCACTGGCATACGTCTGGTCGACTACTGCAAGAAAAATGTCTGTACCGTAGAGCCAGCTGTCTAGGTCAATATATACGAACATTTTTGTTGAGTTTCTTTTATAGTTTTACCTCTTGTCGTGCAATTGAATTTTCTTAGTACCTGATTCATATTTTTTTATTTTTCATTATGCATGTCATTTTGATGTATTGTATGATTTTCATTTCTGAAAGAAATGGTCAATAAACTATGCTATTAGTGAGCATAGGAGGTGGCTACGAGTCTCCTGTAGAGCAAATTTCACTTGACACCGTGGGCTGACTCGCTGTCAATATCTACGCCGTCCGATCCATTACCTGGCGGAAATATTACATGTAACGCAAGCCGGCTTTTTGTTCGTGACAGGCCACTTTACGTCAGCGCCGAGAACTGCTTTATAAGCTGCCTGCCGGCTCTAAACATAGGAAACATTTACCCTTAACCAGCCATTCACCGGCTGTCGCGCGCTGACTCAGTAAGCCTGATGCCATGTTCAGACCGGAAGAGAGACATGGTGGGGTGTGGCCTGGGTTTAACCCTTATGCTGCAGGTGGCTTACCGGTATTTTGCCAAATGAATGCGAAATGATGCAAAAAAGTGAATAATGACTGGAACCCTGGCATATGGGTACTCATCTGAGAGTACTCTGCGAGAGCTACCCAACCAATACCAACATGACAGGGTTTAGATGATTTGTGGTTTCCTTGTGCTTTGGACGAAAGTACCCTCAGTATTGAAAGAGTTAACCAATTCACGTTCAGAGAGGAAGTGAGATATAATGGGGTGGGCTAAATCTCATATCAAACATTCAGAAGAATTGACCACTTTCAGGACAAGATTTTGCCGTGTTTTTTTGATAGCGGAGCAAAACCAATTATGACATAAAAATGCAAAAATCCATAATAATATTTCATCGAGAACTATTTCATAAGCTGCCTGTATGTCGGCTCTAAACATAAGAAACATTTACCCTTAACTAGCCATTCACCAACTGTCGTGCAATGGCTCAGCTAGCCTGCTGCAGCGGGATGTGAGGAAGAGATGCATGGTGGGGTGTGGCCTGGGTTCATTTTTTGGTGAAAATCTAGGTTGAGGTGCTGTTATCTTGTCCTTGGTTGACCCTTAAGTACGGATATCAAATCAAAAGATCACACATGAGTTGTGATCACTGGCCACGAATCTCGACCAAGCGACTTTCTATTGACGTGCGCCTTAGAAGACAAAGGCGCGATGGTCTCTTGGTAAAACATATTTTTGGATCAACTCAACCCAGAGTCAACCCCTTTTTTGTCTGAAAGGGGTTAAACTGTCAGAACCATTGGTCTTTTATTGATCGTGTCAATTTACACCCTGTGGCAACACAACCAATTACACATATTCAATTATAAATTAGGAACACATCTCAATCCATCGGTAGTCTATGGAGTATAAGCTATTGCACATCTGTATTAAATGCCCCTTCAGATCCTTGGGGCTGATGGGGCATATGGCTCTTCCTTGTACAATGGTCCCTAACGACATGGCTGTCTGCTTTGACCATGCAGGTTCCATCGAGCTAGATCATTTGGACCTATATTTTCACCTCATTTTTGACTGAAGGTGAATGATGATACAGCCTGCGAAGCCAGCGTTGTAGAATACAGATATGAACCCACTCCACGTTCAAGGTCATGTCACAGGTACCTTGAATTATAACAGGACCTGAAGATTGGCATTTACTAAGTAAACCACGTTCCGTCAATAATTTTGAGGTTGATGGGAACATTAAAAAATCTTATTAAAATACTCATCGTGCAGTTCCCCTGTTAAGTTGGGACCTTGGACCTTACCAAAGACTTCAAATGGTAGAGTCTGATTTTCAAGTAAAGGGCGTCTTGACATTTTGCCAAAAAAACGAAACACAGGCAGATATGTTGTTTAAGGTTGCCACAATACCTCGAAATAGCCACTTATTGATAAGTGTACCAATACTCGGTAAATATGAGATGTAACCTATACAATGAAATAAGTGCCGTTGTCTTAATCTAACTCAGTTTTCAGATATTTAAGTTTTGAAAATGACCCAGAAATCGAGTAGGGTTCTACCTTAAACAATTCACGCTCAGTCAGGAAGCGAGTCATAGTGGGGTGGGCTAAATCTCAAGTGTAACTTTAAGAGGAATTGACCACTTTCAGGACAGTATTTTGCCGTGATTTTGAATAGCGGAGCAAAATCACTTGCAAAACCAGTTTTGACATAAATATGTGAAATATCATAAAAATAATTCATTGTTTCTATTCTTTAAGGATTGAAACTGAGGCTATTTAGATCATTTGTGGTGAAATGGCAGCAAGTTGATCTCTCAACATGTATCCAATGCTAAATTTTTCACTTTATTTTTGGAGTAAATTGCTCCGCTGTGAAGCGACGATGTGCTGAATAGAAAAAGCTCAACGGGATCAAGCCAAATAATAGTTTTGGAAAAGCTGCTTTTCTACATTAGCTTGGACACACACCCCTAGCATGCCACATACAACACATGGCTCGCCCTAGGGACGTCACACGTCACGCACTATACATGTTCTGTCACCAATGATTGCTGTGCCTACGCCTTGGACTGAGAGATGGGGTTTCAGGTGTTAGCCTCTGTCACCCAATGACGCATAGAGAACTTTGATGAGCTTTTGGTGACGCTATAAAGTTTCCTGTTGACAGTATTAGTACACAAAGGCGAGAAAACCTGACATCTGAGCAGGGTACCTAAATTACCTTCATCCCAGTCAGGTACTGTATAACTGGTTAATTTGGCGTGTACTTAAGTTGGCGTTTTTATCAAAAAAGTATTTTCTCTGTATTTATGTTGGCGTCTGGAGTAGTCAGAACAACGCCATCTTCATGTAGACATATTTTTATGTGACCTTTAATTTGGCGTTGATGGGCATTCGCCAATAAAAAGGCCAAATTAAAAACCACGCTAAATTAACCAGTTATACAGTAGTAGTATTTACTGATGTAATGAAATGATATGTGGTAGAAAATACGCATACAGTGCCAACAATCAATTCCTGCACTAAATGCGCGGGAAGCCCGAGCATAATACACGACCGCATGCCCAATTTCCACCCAGTTTCCTGGGCATTGATGACCTCATAACTGAACCAAGCTTTGATTAGCAAGCTACGTAGGTTATTGATGTCTTTGACACATTTTTGAGATGTAATTCATTGATGTTTCTATAACCCGGCACTGGTAGACGTCTGGTCGATTTCTGCAGGAATTAAATATCTGTACTGTACCTCTTATCAGATGGTTGGCTCGGTCGATATGTAAACGCGCAGAAGGATTGGGTTCTGAGTACGTGGTAAACATAGGATCAGATACTAGTGACTAGAAAACAAAACTTTGTGCTAGTTAATGTGTGTATGTATGTATGTATATATCTTTATTGACCATAACACTTGTTTGGTAATGCAACGAACCTCAACTCAGCATAAAAAGGAAAGCATTAGTTATAAAACACGTTGAAATCCTACATTAAAACGTAAGTGCGCACAGACGTACGTAGGTACATACTTTCATGCGCATTACGTCCGTACTTACGTATGTGCAAACGGATATATACCTACCTATATAAGTACATACATACATTAAAAACATACATACATACATATGTATATACAATACATTAGGATGCATATGTTAATCAGACTGTACTCATGTTGATGTACAAGCAATTTGAAAGTTTCATACACTTTTCCCTTTTTTCATATTGGTAAAGCACAATAGTTTTGATCGCAGCGACCGTATCAGCGGACAATTAAAAGTGCTTTGTGAGGATTAATGCTGTGGTTGCAGGACTTCTCTAAAAGCAAGATACCGAGTTGTTAGTACATGTAGTCGAGACTAGGCAAGTCTCTGCGAACTTCCTCACATGCATCAGGTATCATTGGAACCCGAACTATCTTTGACTAAGCTTTCATCCCTGCATTGCTATCACCCATCCAATTGAAGCTGAGATTATGGGAAATTCAAAAATATTGGTCAGAGTTTGCCCCCTCCCCCCAATATGGTACCGACAAGTCCAATTCTGGCCTCTGGCTCATTGGCTAAACTATGTGCATTGGGTGCAACAGCGAGAACCCGGCACACAATACATTAGACCGCTCAAAGAAGGAGGTACCGCCCTTAGCGCACGTTGGACATCAACCTTGTTTCCCTTATATCCGCAATCTGATTATATGGCAAATTTGATAACGACTCAATTTTTAGTAAAAAACACAACGAGCATTACGAAACTCCTTTGTAAAACAAGCTCAGGTATCCACATCCCCTGTTAGACTCCTATAGCAACGTGCCTCCTTGTCCTATAAACATACTAAATGTGGTTAGGTTGGCTGGAAAGAGGACCACTAAAGGCATGTTGCCAGTAATTGTGTTTGGGATGATAGGTTTATTCAGTTACCGTTCCGGCAGATTATATTGTTGCAGGAGAATGTCAGCGTCTGCAGCACCCATTATACTGCTAACCTTCCGCTGCCGCAGCACTGTGGCCACGGGGTTCCCACGTACGCGTCGCCGCCGCCGCGCCAGGGAAGGGCTTATGCGGAGGGGAATTTGTAACGCATTGTTTTGTTTTACATTTATTTCCGTCATGTATGTAAGCGCATGTACGTTTAAACATATGTATGTATGTATGTATGTATATGTTTGTGTGTGTGAATATATGTATGTATGTATGTACGTACGTACGTATGTATATATGTACATGTATGTATGTATTTTTGTGGGTTTGTATGTACGTTCGTGTAAATACTTATGTACATGCATGCATGTTTCTATGTGTATGTGTGTATGTATGTATGTATGTATGTATGTATGTATGTATGTATGTATGTATGTATGTGTGTGTGTATGTATGTATGTATGTAGGTATGTATGTATATATGTATGTATGTACATATGCATGTATGTATGTGTGTGTGTGCATGCATGTATGTATGTATGTATGTATGTGTGTGTGTATGTATGTATGTATGTATGTATGTATGTATGTATGTATGTATGTATGTATGTATGTATGTATGTATGTATGTATGTATGTATGTATGTATGTATGTATGTATGTATGTACATATGCATGTATGTATGTGTGTGCATTTATGTATGTATGTATGTATATATGTATGTACATATGCATGCATGTACATGTATGTGTGTGCAAGCATGTGTGTATGTATGCATGTATGTGTATTTATGTATATTCTTTCATAGCTAAGGTTAGCCCGCACCTGGAGGTTATTGTTAAAGCGGCCAACGTATCGATCGATCGTTTTAATTATGCAGCAATAAAGTTATCTCACGTCAAAACTTGGGATAGGGATCACGGCACGTGGTTTACAGCATAGAGAAACTTTAATGAAATAAGATCTGTGATACGTCTTCAAGTGTTCACTTCTTAACCCAGATATTTTACTCTCCAGTTTGGTTTCAGCAGAACACACAACTGATTTGACGACTGGTATTCTCTACATTTTTTTGTATTGCAAACACTCAATATTACGCACAAAATCATAGACTGCTGAATACAGCGCGCGGATTACTCCAAAGCCCATTATTTATCCTATGCCGCTAATCCGACATATTCATGTTTATATTTCACTATCACCAGCTTCTGAAATGAGCAGGCATATGGTTTACATGACGTTTCCATTATGATAAGCGCTAAGGGACACATAACATTCGTTGTTATTGTTACTATGTTTGCCTAGCAAACATCATATGACATCGCACTCTGATATATGAAGGGGTGTCCCAATGGCTAAGTGGTCCCCTACATTGCACATCAATGAAATTTATCACTGATGCACACGCTGTATAGAATATCTCTATACTGGCAACATATACCAGAAAAATATTTGAATGTGATGAACACGGACATAAATATGCGATCGTAGATAATAGATTCATTTTTCAAAGATACTTATTAGAAAAGAATACTTTTCTCCAGGTTTTTTTTTGCGACCTTGGATACAGAATCTGCATTTTATTGCATTTTTCTGATATTAAAGGTTTTTAATTGCACTTTTCACAGCAGCCATGTCTGGTGTGTTTCCCTTTTAATTAGCATTGTATATTACCTTCTTAGTCAATAAAACAATAATATTGACTTTCGGAGGATTTTCGTTATCTTCCAAAAAGTAGTCTTATATGAGATTCAAAAAATCGGAAATCTCATTTCAATAATTCAATCCTAGACTTTTGCCCATAGTTGTCTTAATACAGTACACATAAATAATAAATGTTCAACACTGTCCTCTTCACTGCAACACATTGAGCAAAGGCTTGAACTATTTATACACACTGTGAATATTAAATCATTTGTATAAAATCTGTTAAGAACTAGAAGAGCTCCGAATTGGATGTACTTTAAGTAAGTGTCCTGATATGTGGAGTTGTGGAGTGAGAATGACTACGATGAACTAAGGCTGTCTATTTCTGTGACTAGTTTGCTTCTCCAAGATTCACAGATATCATATAAAAAATGGTCATTTGATGTTTTAAATTTTCTATATAACTTAGAAGAATCCTTTCTTGTCCATATCTATCATTGCACTTTTTCTCGGGAGAGTTTCATTGTATACTGGTTTTTCTCACCATTCTGAAAGGTTTTTTATTCTTAGAATGATTCTCTGATACTCTATGAAATTTATTTTATTACCATAGAGATGTTTCAAATCTTCCAGGGGAAACACAGATCTTAAGGCATCCAATAGATCTGCTATTTTTAATATGCCTCTTTCCACCCAATCTCCTTTGAGAGGATATTCAAGTAATGTATTATACCATGGGGGATTATTTAGGATAACATTATTATATTTGTACTTTCAAATCTTTGATTTAGGTCAATAAATATATAATTCAATGCAATACCAATTGTTAATAATGGCAGCTTTGCTGCTCCATAGATCTTGTAAACCCGAAATTGCATTCTTCAAAAAGACATTTTTATTATCCTTTCCAAAAAACCAGAGCCATATCTGAAAGCATCTATTAACTCAAAGTCACGTGGAAAAATGATTCACTTACTATTTGGGACAAGACATCTCTTTAACCAGCTTAGTTTTAATGACGTATCAAATTGACAAAGTATATAATTATCATGGTAACTATGGAAGTGATATACTATACACGCAAGACAGGTGTTTCCCTAAACTTAATACAGGCGAAGTATGGGGTTCATAGCTAGACGAAATTTGAATAATATTGGACTTCTCAACAACGAAATGCAAAAAGCCATAGAGAAATGGGAATGCATTGCTGATAATTTGTAAAATCGTAATATTGAAAATATGCTTATGATTTATATCATTCATTTGCACCTTATATTGTTAATAATCATATATGCCCAAACTGTGACTTTTGGCAAAGCGATTTTGATGACTGTTTCCAAATCATGGATATCTGAAAGCGTATGGATGATTTGAATTGAATAAATATCTTGCAGAAAAAATAAAAACAACTCTATGTACCCACCACATCAGAGATGTATATTGACACAAGAAATACACACACGGAGGGAATATTATCATGACAGTATTAGCTGATTCGCAGAATGTGATGACATACCTACCTGAGGCGGCTCTGTCTCTCCGCCGTCACAGGCAGATTTCAGTATCATGTCAGCGTTGCTGGTGTGTTGTAGCTAAGCACATTGTAAAGATATATAACAGCAGTCGTCAAGAACAGGGAGAATCTGTGTTTATGCCAATAACACACTGGCAATGTAATTTAATGAAGAGCATTCTTTGCGTACATATCATGCACTATATTAAAAGAATGTTGAATAGACCGTCTGGCGAGTAGTAATATTTATTGGAACATCTGTATTTGTAATATAATATCCAACTATAAGGGAAGCACAAAAATGGACTTAAGGCTCTGGTGGTAGCTACATGTATAGATGGGGTAGCGCATTGCCTCTTCAATCTTTATAAGTTCTTATTTACAATTATTTAATTCTGTTAGGTAACAGAATAAGATGTTTTATGTGATGTTTTCACCGTCACTTAAGAAAAAGAACGATGAAGTAAACTTGTATGTTTTGCGTAACAAAATGTGTTAGTGTCATGGTTAGATTTTTTGTTATATCACTGTTTTTCATACGTTTGTATTAGTAATATTTTGCACGTTTGAATACTTGCATACATACATACATACATACGTACATACATACATATATACATACATACATACATACATGCATGCATGCATGCATACATACATACATACATACATACATACATACATACATACATACATACATACATACATGCATACATACATACATATATACATAATTACAATATTACATACATACATACATCCGTCAAAAAGACCGAAACAAAACTGGGAGCTAATGTCTTTGTACTTGCTGCGTACAGTAGATTAACGGAAATTCATTATGGCCTGTCAGGAGCGTATGAGAAGGGGCGAGTAACTGTGGCGGATGTTAGAGATATGTTCTAGACGGGCCAGAGTTCCTCTACCTAATGAGATTTAATGCACGTAGTCCTACCAGACACTTACGATGGAGGCTGCCAGGATCAATCCACGGATCGCTTAATTAAATGACGCCTCCTAAGTAAGAGTATGCCGAGTAATGAGGGTACGCAACCAGCAGGTCTCGCCCATGAGAGCCTTTATATATATATATATATATATATATATATATATATATATATATATATATGTATATATATATATATATATATATATATATATATATATATATATATATATATATATATATATATATATATATATATATATATATATATATATATATATATATATATATATATATATATATATATATATATATATATATATATATATATATATATATATATATATATATATATATATATATATATATATATATATATATATATATATATATATATATATATATATATATATATATATATATATATATATACTAATAGCCCGGATGTTGGCGCATATTGTTGCGCACTTTCTCTGTAATACAAACGATACGACATACCTTATTGGTCATTGTCACCTAGTGACGTCACAATGAGACTAGATATTAGATAGTGGCGTTGGATATTATGTTGAACCTGCAGTGGAAACTGGCGTGTATATTCATCTTCGTAATACGTAAGCAGCCTGGCATGTGAGAAAGCCACCAGTGACTTTATGGGTTAGGCGGTGGTTTTCGCCAGGTACTTCTGTTTCCTCAACCAATCACACCTTACTAGTCATGATTAATCTGAAATAAAGCGGCGTTAAGCTGAACGAAATTTCAAAATTAGTCAAGTTTGTTATAGTTTGCAGGGCAGACTTCTTAGCTTGTTTAATATTGTTACGCTCTCCTAGATTAGGACATTGGTGTGATATAGGTATCAAAGCTTACATTAAAAGCAAGTATTCCTATCCTTTATGCAATGTTCCAAAATGTGCTTAAGTTACACATGAGAGAACCATTATAAGACAGCACAAAACAGAGACAATACCACTGGAAACGTATGATTCTCTGCTCGCAAACAATGATCATTATACAGTGCATATATACGCCATTTGCAAACAATCTAGATACATTCAAAATCGAGAGCAGAATGAAATCCAACTCTCGTCACAAAAATAGACACTGTAAATTACAACAAACTACTTGACAATTTTTAACAATAACGAATGCTAAGAATATGGCTCACCCCTGGCTTCCATTTGCAATAATCTTATATGCCTCAAGAGTATTAGAATGCTAGAAGACACCCGTTAACCTAGCACATTTAAAATGAGCTTTTGTAACACGTATACATACATACGCTCATTCATACATACTTACATATGTACATATGACATACGTTCATATATACATATATATATATATATATATATATATATATATATATATATATATATATATATATATATATATATTTATATATATATATAGAGAGAGAGAGAGAGAGAGAGAGAGAGGGGGGGTCTTTTTACTGGGAGTTTACATTGAGATATCCACTTGTCATAATGAAAGTCCTTTTTACAGGAGAGCATGGCATTTCAACAAATACCACAAGGTGAAATGAAAGATCGATGGTTACATTAGAGTTCCAAGGAAATCAGTAGTCCTGCACACTTTAACGCCATCAAATGATACGTTGGTTCAGTGTTAGCTACTGTAGCGTAAATTTCGTCGGATCAATGGCACGAGCTGCAAGGAGCACTTATGTGTGTAATGCGATTTCTCTTATCCCATACCTTGCTAAATTAAGCAGGAAATGGACATTTAGACTAAGGATTTTGCAAAGTACCTCTTAAGAAAGGCTGAGGCAGACATATGTGTCCATAGCTCAAAACACTTTTGAACTGTCGAAATAGACGGGTAGCTTTAATATGGTTAATGTGGTTCATTTGTGAATTTTAGGATTTTTTTGAGATTTTTATAAATGTTAAAAGCTAGACCCTTTCCTCCTTATCAGAGCAGCTGTGAGTTTCCATGCCGTCACTGAGTAGAGTAACAGACCATATACTGTATAACTGGTTAATTTAGCGTGGTTTTTAATTTGGCGTTTTTTGGCAAATGCCCATCAACGCCAAATTAAAGATCGCATAAAAATATGTCTACATGAAGATGGCGTTGTTCTGACTGATCCAGACGCCAAAATAAATACAGGGAAAATACCTTTTTGAAAAGAAACGCCAACTTAACCAGTTATACAGTATTACTAACCTCCGGAATCAGTAAAGGTTTGGTCCATTTTCTCCATGATGAATTTCGACAAATCTTGGTGGCTTAACCCTGAGATTTTGGTATCAAAAGTCAATGGATTTGTTTGAAATGTAGTGTAATAAAAGCTGAGGTTATCACAAAAGGAGGGCGTCACAGTCTTCTTTCTAATTTTGATTTTGTCTAAACGTCATGAAATGCTTGTTGTTCTTATTTTCGACAAAATCTGAACGGTGAAAAGCTGTATAAATGTATATAAACTTTGAGTAAAATTTTGAAAAGAGTTCTCTGTGTGCATGCATATATTCCAATCATGCTTCTGTTTTATTGTGGATATATTTTTTTCTCAATTTCTTTGCAAAAGATATGTTTTCTCAGTAGATTAAGCGATAAATTATTATCAGAAATCGACGGTTTCCAACCAGATTTCACTCGCCATCGGATTTCTCCGTTTGTGTCCTTACATCTTCCAATCCATGTTTCCGTAAAGCTTCATGGTTTCGAGATATTATCAAAGCTATACAGCTGCTTATGAAATGTAATTTCCATTTAATTGACAGTGCAGTGCCACAGTAAGTAGGATATGTTCGTGACAAGGCTTATGGCTAACGCCGATATTACATGCACGTGGTGTCCTTATCATTCTAGGCATTATGTAATTTTTTTTATTATCTATTATTCTTAACAACAAAAAAAAATGAATCATAAAGGGCACCACCAAACACCCATACAAAGAACATCAATTGGAATTGGGACAACATTTTCCAAAGAAAATTCGTATGAAATAGATATGAGAGATCATGACTATTACAACAATCTCTTATACCCTGCTTCCGAACCTCATTATATCAAGGATTATTCATCATATCATAATAAACTGTGTATTAAATTGGACCATTGTTAACGTTTAGCCTCGGACGCGAAATTAAAATTCGCAATGATTAGTGCTGCCACTTTAAGTGTATAGCTGGCACTCCATGTTGCGGTTTAAAGACGCAAAAATCGATTTTCTGTAAATTCCCAAGATTTACTCTACACAATCTTTTGTGAATCTACAGTACCATCTGTTTCACCCTAATACTCTAACTATTGTAATTACAGTGTCAGTTCATATCTAATCTGCTCTCTTTGTCTCTCTACCTTTCTGTCTGTTTTTGTATATTTAGCTTTAAGTGAATACGTTATTGTGTCATTTATGGAGTTCTTACGGACAGCACCAAATATTTCACTTGACAAAAAAGAGCATGTGTATTGCGTGTATTTAAGAGGTGCCCCCTCATGGTCGATCAGTCTAATGTTATTCCACTGACTACTCGATATACCTCACATAATAATATAATTGTACTAAATGGATCCAGTACTGCTGAGCAATGGAGTAATACCCTCTATTTCAGTGTAATACTGTTACTATTGTAACTGCAGTATTGGTTAGCGCAAGGCGTTAAGTTACCAATGACTTTAAGTCGGTTCTTTTCATTTATACCACAGTTACCTCCAATGTGAACTAATGGTTAGTCTTGATATAGCTTAGGGCTGTTCCATTAAAAAGTGTGCGGGAGGGGGGGGGCAGAAGGTTTTTTCAAGGGGGGGGGGAGGGGCCGAATTCTGAATTATTTTATCCCATTAGATTACATATGATTTCTGGCAGGAGGGGGGGGGTGTCAATTTTTTAATTATCTTCCATTCCTCCCCCCATCACACTTTTAAATGGAAAGGCCCTTACAATGGTAGTGACGATACGAAATATTCAGAAAGAACACCTACTTCCCAACTAAAACAGCTGCACTCACGGATAGAACTGCCACTCTAGATTGCATGACATGGTATATTCAATGGCACCTCATTGACATCCTTTTATACCACAACTGCCATCCCGAGAAGTGAACAGCTCTTAGTCTGATGAGTAAAGCACTATCATCAGTGCTCTTTGATTCCAGCCATGCCATAAAGCAAGAACTAAGCACATACTCCCACATGCATTATACTTTGCAAAATGGCAAATATTTGTAATTGATGGGACCCACCTCTTCAGGCTTGACATCTCGAGCGCTCAGAGCCAACTGCCATTCCCATAGGGGGCATTCAGCTTACATTAACTAGATATTTTAGGAACATAGAGTTTAGATAAAACTTACCATAGTTAGGAACTGGGAGTTAGGTCAGAAGTAGAAGCAGTAGAAGAAGTGATAGCAGCACTAACAGCAGCGGTTGCAGTTGCAGTAGTAGTAGTAGAAGAAGAAGAGGTAGTAGTAGTAGTAGTAGTAGTAGTAGTAGCAGTAGCAGCAGCAGCAGCAGCAGCAGCAGCAGCAGCAGCAGCAGCAGCAGCAGCAGTAGTAGTAGTAGTAGTAGTAGTGGTGAAAGTAGTAGTAGTAGAAGCAGCAGCAGCAGCAGCAGCAGCAGCAGCAGTAGTAGTAGTAGTAGTAGTAGTAGTAGTAGTAGTAGTAGTAGTAGTAGTAGTAGTAGGACTAGGAGGAGGAGGAGGAGGAGTATGTGAAACCAGTATCTTTAACCCAGGTGGGATACAGCAAACAGTTGGTGTGGAATGCACGGCTCAGCTATCGGGGCATCCCCTCTAGACAAATTAGGCTCATGCCATAATGAAAGATAAATGCACACAAAAGACATGAACTTGAGCAGGTAATGTATTGTTTCGTGAGAAATTAACGTTCTTTGTAAGATGGAAATTTGTGTCTTGGCATGATGAATCGATATAGGTTTCATCTTTCCCCAAAGAAAAAGGTTCGTTTTGTCTCGAAACCGCCAACATGTTTGTCATGCGCCATCTTAGCAAGATTTACGGTTGACTTGCGTGCGCATCCAGTTACAGACAAAGCACCTGTTGCACGTGAAGGGACATTTACCACTAGCCTCTATCTGATGTCGTGAGGACGGGTGCTTAATCATGGTCCTTATGATGTGGTGTGATACAGATTGCTCCGCAAAATACCAGCAGTTCATGCCAAATACATTTATACATGAGAGATAGCGTCTAGTCTATATGCCCAATTCAAATAATTCATGGAGAAGGCTGTTTATCATTGATCAGCAGGCGGGTATCGCGCGAGGCCATCAGGCCGAGTACGAAACCTGCTGGCGTCTCGCAGACATCTTGACGTACAATGTTTTCACAAGGATAACTAATAATATACAAATATGACATCCCTGTGGGGTGGCCAACATGATTGTCTAACCCAAGTGAGCGTTGTCTCCCGAGGGCGTAGCCCGAGGGTAACAATGCCAACGAGGGATGGCACAGGGGTGTCATATTTGTTTTATTATACCGAACAACAATAATTGATCAATACAAGAAAATGACAATACTATTTTTATCTCACAAATAACAGTTACTAATTGATACTTGAAAATTGTGGCGTTCCTATTTCTAACTTTGCAAATAGAGTTGAAACACTTTTCGACTGAGGCAGTGTAATACTTTTTTTTTATTTCAGGAAAACTAACATATGATTTTTCAAAAATCGTGTGTGCAAGGCTAAAAAGGGTTCTCGCTAGGGAATAATTGATATTGGGTACTGAAAAGTGCTTTTCGATATATCATAAGAAATATGAATGGTGATATAATTATCAAATCCATTTGCTAATTTACATATAAATTTCTCATTTTCCTTTTTCCTTTAAAGTAATGCTTTCAATCCGTATTTTGCATATACTTAGCTAATCTGCGGATATTACATTTACAAGGAAATTGAATTTCTTTTCAAAGAACACCAAATTCCTCAGAAATTCGAAAATAATTCTCGGTTGAAATCAATTTTGTAAAGAACCATTGATTTTCTCTATGAAAGGATTAACCGTTTTTTTTCTATATGACAAGGAGAATACATTGGATAGGAATTAACAAGGTTTCCTCATAGGGCTGGCTTGTTCACCCATATGTACACGGCAGCATAGCAAAAGCCTGCGCTGTACTCGACGCGCCAAGCTAGACAGCCACCTTCAAGGTGAATTAACCAAAGCCGCAGAACACAGCCTGATATAAATCGACTTGATTAGGCAATAAATCGCGCGGGAGTTCACGTGCAGCAAATAAAAACACTGTGCGGAACAACATAGGGCCAGTGCCCTTAGCACTACGTTGCGCATGCGTAGTGGCTCATAAAAGCACTTCTAGTACAGTGCCGGCATTTAATTCCTACACTAAATGTTGGCAACCCGGGCATGATACACGACAGCACACCTGATTGCCACCCAGTTTCATGGCCATGGAATTCTTTTTGGAATTTCGTGACTAGCCAGTTATTAGTAGTGCAAGAACCCGGAGTACTCAGAGAAAACCACCGCCTATCCCCAAGTCACTCGCCGCAATTCGAACCCAGGCAGTGGTGAGAGACAGCGTAGGGTTTTGATAGCATCCCGCTACGTACTCCACTATTTGGTTACTGCCTTATAGAACGACCAACAGTTCTCTTTTGAATATTTTTACAATTGCTATGATCACAAGGTTATAACCAGGTCAATGTTCAGGCTCACTTGCATGAATGTGATTGTAAAAACACGCCCTGGCTTGAAAGTGGACTGTCTGCGGTCGAGACGGCTACACCCGGTCTGCGGCCGATTGAAAAGATATTGTGCCCCCCCCCCCCCCCCTGTACTGAAGCACCTTAATTAGAGTTACTGCTATTTTAATTGCAAATTGCAGGGCAAGCTCTTCTTTTCTACGGTGAAGAGGGAGCTTGTTCAAGTATTAAACCTGTCTTTTGTGGTATACCGGTGACTGAGACTTAGTGCTTACATTGCTTATAATCCACATTGTTGTTTGTAAGTTTAATTGTCTATATTTGCATCATTTTCAGTGTGTACATCTTGATCGGTGTGAGTGGAAGTGGACTACGCCTATGCATACAGTTTTGAATAAACTGTATGCAAGCCCCAACATCATGAATATCTGCTACAAGACCGGGTTTATGGCAAGAATACAGCCAGTCAGGTGGGAATGTATTTGTAAATGCAAATTTTATGTTTAGCATATGGTAGCTTTGCTACCTTAAGCTAGTTTTAAATTATTGTTATAAAACATGAAATACTTGCACTACACTGTAAGTGTTATTTATTTCATTTCATTCTCTTAGTTAGTCTTGCCTGTCTTTTGCACAGCCACTTACCTGAAAACCTACTTTTAGGTCAGGAAAAAATTTCTATGAACAAATTTCAATTGTGCCTAGTACATTTTGAGAGATCCCGACTCTATCCTGACTGCTGGTGGTCAGACATAACTGATCAATTAATATTTCATCCTCATCTTTAAGTTCCTCTTTTTGATACAATATGCTGTAAAATGTAGTAAGGGTAAGGATTTGAAGTGGACCTCTAGCCAATTTGAGAAAACGGTGACAAAATCGAACTGATTCTCCTCTCCAACATATGCTATACACATATATATGGCTAAGTGGTAGTAAGGATCATAATTTGAAATCAAATGACTCCCATTGGTATATATGGGCTCATATATTATAGTTTATCAGCTCAACTGAGTTAGGATTGGGTTCTGCAGATATTCACCATGCAGCCATCATTAATACTGTAGATCTGGTTAATTGGCTGTGTCCGAAAGTTGCAGATTTAGTCTTTTTCAGATATTGACGAGTTAAGTCAACAAGTAGTCACTAGTCATTATCAATTACAATTTACCCCTGTACAGCCTTTATCAGAATGAAATAAATGTGTCCCGGGTATTTCTCCTAGTCTACCTCAATTTAGCGTAAAGGACAGGGCATATATACTATTCGCCCATTAATGTGAATTTTGCAGGTCTGAAGCTTTCATAATTTTCTGTGTAATCGGCAAACATCAGCAAATTAAAAACGTCGGTATATCAACAGGATTTACAGTATTAGAAATCGAAAGATTGGTAGTCATTAGGGATGCTTCTTAGCCTTGTAAAGCATGGTAGTCTAACTAGTTCCAGCTAGTAAGATTTTGTGTCTGACATGCATGATATTTGCCTGGTGCAAGGTAGCATTTCATTGACTTTAAATGCTAGGCTAATTACTCATAGGTAATAGTTTATATTAAGATATCTGACTCTATCCTGACTGCTGGTGGTCATATATAACTGTCAATTAATCTTTTATCATCACCAGCTATCATTCCAAATCAAATGGACTAAATGTTTATTTATTAATCCTACGTGACTCCTATCAGTATACATGGGCTCATATATTACAGGCTCACCATTGGCCATGTTTTACTACCACTCATGCAGGGTTCTTGATTGACTCATTGATTAATATAATTTGAATAACTGTTTTAAGTACTGCATCGTAATTAATTTCATTTCTTTCACAGGAACACGTTGATATTGACCATACTGCTGCAGAAGAGAGCTGCACCATATGTCACCGCTGACAGACATAGTCTTATCCACTACATTTCACATCGCTTACTTCTAATGATACTTTTAACAACCAGATCATTCGCCGTCAATTTGGTGACCATACTGGCATGGTGGAAGGTTCCCTTGTGTGTCATACTTGTGTGGTGTATGTTTGCCCACATATTCAAGCTTCTGTGCTTCAGCCTCTTTCGTCATGGCTGGCCTGCTGTCATTTGGACATGCCTGACTAGGCAAGGTTATGCAGATCCACAGACCTTAGTTCATGTCATTTTTGCCACATGACCCTCGTGTATCTTTGCTTCACAGTAATTGTCAGTGGACGCAAGTTATGTTTAATTATTAATGGATAGAACTGACTTTTCAGGACTAAACTTCAACTCTTGAATCATTCCGTGGTAAACTGCATTTACTCATGAAATCCCTGAATGGAGCTGCATTTCCTGATGTTCGCAGTCCAATGGGATGCTATCTCTACTTCGATGAGGAGGGCTACAAAATAAAATATCTCCCTGCTCTACATTGCTTGGCCAAATTGATTCCCAAGTTCTCTGCCTTTAAAGCTTCTCCAAAAAAATTCCTGTAAGCCCGACCAGACTGTACCTCACCTGTCTTTGACTTAGACTGGGTTGTCCGACCAACTGTTGATTTAGAGGAGGGTCTTTGCATTCTGTGTTCAAGCAAAGTACATCAGGATGACAGAAGACCTTTTGAGCATCTCCCTCAGAACCCATTTTACCACAGCACACCGCCTCCAAATTGTGACATCCTTACTCCTGCTGTGGTTACTGCCACTGTGGTGAAGTCCAATGTCTACAACACTTTATACCCAGTTCTCAAACAAGAAGGAAACAGTGGTGGTCTTTCAACTATAAGACTCTCTACAAACACAACAACTAACCAAATGAATGAGCTTTATAGATTGGCTAATGGATAAGCCCTGCATGAAAGACCTGATATTCTTGAGTATGCTGCTCTGTTAGAATGTTTTGAATCACAGACTATTTCTGACACTTAGCAATTAATATGCAGAACAAGCTCCCAGCTAACCCTATCCAGAAGTGTGCACAAAACAGAATGAATGAATGACTGCTTAAAGGAACATCGGCACACAAAGGCCATTTAGTGTAATAAAATTTGAGTAAAATAATGGTCTTTTGTTATTGTAGATAACAATAACAATGCAATAAATAAGTAAAAATATTTACAAAACAATGAATAATTTCAGATTATAAGTAGTAGATAGAAGGTTGTTTCAAAAGAAACTAGATTCTTAAAAATGGAATAGGATAAACGAGGGATGGATCGGAAAGCCGACGTTGAAAATTTCTAGCTTGACCGTCTAGTTACAGATCAGAGTAGTAACTGTCAAAATTTCTAGTATGCGTTGGTTTCCTTCTCTCAGTCATGCATCACGCGACAACAATAGGTTGTCCTGGAGACCGCATCACGTTTCGAATTCACGTGGAAATGTATGCGGGCCTGGTAACTAGGTACATCAGGCAACAATCAATAAAAACGTATGGTCTTATTGTTATGACGGTTTCGGACATAAACGACCCTCTTCAGAAGCAACATTGGTTGACGGGGACAATGCATTGTTGTTCAGCAATGTAGTATTGTGTGAGTGGGGGACTTAAATGATATGATAACTATATCATGTTCCATGTGATGCGTAGTGTCACATGGCATTGATTTTGTAATGAAATCAACCAGTCCGGGTGGTGTTAAGATACACTGGAGATCTAAACTTATGGCTGAGAGATGTAGTAGGAGTATAGGAACTGATAAAATGTCAAAAAAAGATATGAATATGCATAGATGTTTTTTTGTTTTTGCGTATTGAGGTTAAATGTTCCCCAATTCTTTCTCACATGGCCCTTTTAGTCTGGCCCACATAGATTTTATTGCATACACCGCATAATAAGCAGTAAACCATATTATTGGAGAGGCAGTTGATGCTGTACCTTGTGACATAGCTCCTGCCTGTACTGGGACATTTAATTCTGCCAGTTTTATCAAGTATTGTACAATAGGTACAATTAGTGCGTAAACATTTATGTTTGGACTTGATCAATGGTGCTCTTTTAGGTGCGTCAGGGTCTGTCAATTTGGCCCTGACCTGTAAATCGCGTAGGTTTTGTTGACGTCTGAACCCTCTCACCAGCGGTACATGCAGTAGTGGTCTGGTACTGCTCGAGTTGTCTAGGATGTCCTAGTTATTTGAGACTATATCCAGGACCGCCCTGAATGAGGGGTGATGGTCCGTGATGAGGTAGACCTTTTTAGGTTCTTTGTTTTTAAGTTTTGTGATCTGTTTTGGCGCAAAAAGAGTACTGCGGTCCTGGTCAAAAGCTCTGTCAAAAGCTGTTTGGATGATGTGATCAGGGTAATTGGCTTTATGGAATGATAGGGCCAGAAGTTTGCTTTGTACTACAATATCGTCGTCATCGCTACAGATCCTCCTAAGTCTTAAAAATTGACTATAAGGGATTGCGTTCTTACAGGATTTTGGGTGGCAAGTACTATAGTCTAAATAGCTGAGGGAGTCAGATTCTTAAAAATGGGTTACAATCGATAAAACCGACCAATATCATGTAGATAATATACAATGATGTCGCTTGGAACCTTTTCAAAGAGTTCCCTAAAGCTATTTACATTAAAATGTCTATTTTTGGATTCAATAAAATCAACAGAATCAAATGAAATATGATGGACAGTAAAACGACAATCACAGGCTATATATTGGGGAGGACCTTCCTTTTTCAAAAGGAAGCAATGAGTCCATTGAGTGTGACCAATTCAAATTCTTGCCTATTTGTTCATAGTGCACCAGAGAAATGCAGAGAAAATCACTACAAAAAGGATTGCTGAAGTGTTTGGGCTGATTGATGACATAAAGAGTATGCTAAATGGAACTATGCTAAATGGAAGTTTTATAGCAAAGCTAAGTGGAGAGAAAAAGTCTGGAAGTGTGCCTGGGATATTGAAGACCAGGATTGGCACTTTAGAACAGCTCTCATCAGGTCAACAGGCAACCTGAGAAAAGTCACTAGTAAAGTATGTCTACTTATATGGTGGCAGCTAGCTCAGTGACCATTCCCCAGAATTGATGCACCAGTACAAAGTGATGGTAAAAATCCTCTGTAGAGCAAGTCATCGAAAATGTGATGACTGCAGATATACAGTCGAGAAAAAGGTACTGTGATCATTGCTGCGGAATGGCCATTGAAAATTCAGAACATATTATTATGAATTGCCCTGCAACGGAGAAAATAAGAACTGAAATGTGTACTCAAATAAGCAATCTTAAAGTCACATCTCGTATATTAATTATGTCAGAGCCTGTTGATACAATCTCTAAAATCCTTGGCAATATACCAAAGAGTCTTGCCCCTGAGACTAGTGTAGACTTCTTAGAAATTGTTGCTCAGAACGTGTACAAAATGTACAAACTAGTACTAGGAAACAGAGAGAGGGGATAGGATGAATATCAAATTACAGGTATAATTTCCTATAGACAGTGGTAAAATCCTCCCTAACCATAGAATACTCTTCTGGTGGATAATCTTTAAGGCTGTGATGCTGGTGACACTCTCAAAATAAGACAACCCCTAGTTTAGCACTCCTGTCCCCTTTCTAACAATAGTTATCTAATCCCTGAGGTCTTGGTGTTTCAAATATAAGTTTTCTTTAACTTACCTGCTTGAGCTGACCTCGATATAAACACAGTTTCAATTTTACATTGTTAAACCTAAAATGAGGTTTTCTTGATCAATAAAGGTTCATTTGATTTATAAATACCATACATGTCTGCTAAATATACTAGGCTAGGGCAACTGGAAGGCAAATTCGGAGTTCCTGCAAGAGAATACCTTACAGCACGCGATTTTGGTGGAAATATTTACCTGAGAAAGTAGTTCACAATGGCCAGACATGTTGACGTACTTTCGTAAGTAAAGTTTCCACCAAAATCGCATGCAGGAACTCCAAATTTGCCTTCCAGTTGCCCTAGCCTATTATATTTAGCAGACATGTATGGTATTTATAAATCAAATGAACCTTTATTGATCAAGAAAACCTCATTTGAGGTAAAACACTGTAAAATTGAAACTGTCTTTATATTGAGGTCAGCCTAAGCATGTAAGTTAAAGAAAACTTATATTCGAAACACCAAGACCTCAGGGATTAGATAACTATTGTTAGAAAGGGGACAGGAGTGATTAACTAGGAGTTGTCTTATTTTGAGTGTGTCTCCAGCATCACAGCCTGAAGACACATTAGCGCAGAAAACTGCATACTCCATGTAATGGAATACTATATGAGACAAATAGTTAATATTTAATACTATCATATTTGTTTTATTATAATACCTAGCACATGTAAATACTTAGGGTATTATCATAAAGATTGTATGATTTTGTAATTGTAAAATATTAGTTAATAAATATACATACACATACACATACTCTCCACATGTCTAATGATTCTAAAACCTCCTGGCCACAGACCCAGGATGAATATCATGTACTTTGTTGTTTACTGCTTCATCCTGCTGGGACTGCCATTTGCGTTTTAAAAGGACATTGATGTGTTTCTTAAAAGCGCCATAAGGATTGGAAATAGTTGTGACTCTTCTCAAAAGACCAGCTTTGGTAGCAGCATCTGCCTTTTCATTCATTTCCCCAATTCCAAACATTACTGGGAACCCAATAGAATAATATTAAGTTTTCTTGGTACTGTACTAGCCAATTAAGGCGTTCCAGTACTTTCAGAACAAGAGGATGTGTGTCGTATGAATACAACGTTGCTGTTTCCTCTGAAAATTAGTCCCGTGGGCACACTTCCGGTTCCTGTGAAGTGCAGGAATTTGAAACAGATTGGAGACTGACTCTGATAAGATCACACCGTGATATTTCGTTCCCTTTGCATCGACAGGGCAACGGGTAAGTCCTTTGCAGGTTTTACTTATCTTATCTTGTTCAAGCTGAACTTGGGTTTTATAACTAGTTTTATAGTGATGTTTGTAAATGGTTTGACCACACCACTGTTACTATATAGTCAGGTCTGAAATCTGGGAAAGGGCCTTATTTAAGGAGTTTCAGGCATTTTGGGGTAAAAGTGGTTTGCCAACGGTTTTAGAATAACTTGATGGTGCTAAATCTGAATATGATGGATACCAAAGTCAATTTTCAGTTTTAAGCCCCAATTTTGCATTTGTCCGAAACACCCCAAAATATGCAAAAAGGCCCCAAAATGGTCAAAGTGATAGGTATAAGGGTAGGAAAGACATCCTAAAATATTCATAACTCAACTTAGACCAAACATAGGGATGAGTGTTTGGTATCAAATTGTTGGTCTGAACGAGAAGTACCTTTTGAAATACTAATCACATGACTCACTATGACTCATGATGTAATAAAGGTCATTCAAGGTCAAAATGGCTGCCAAATCAAGAATCTGGGATTTTCCCATAAACTATAGTTTCCATTTATAAACTTCTCAGTTTTTTTCAAAGGTATGTATTTCTTATCTGTAGCCACTTTTTCTAAAGGAATGCCTTTGAGTGGAGTTGTTAAACATTTTAGAAAGTTCATTGATTAGAATTATAAGTCCAATTTAGAGATTTAAGGTACAAAGTAGGGTACCAGGCCCACCCGGAGCCCCCTAAAATGGCCTAAAACGGTAAAAATTTGAAAATCTAAATGACTGTATCTTAAGTTTTACCAGTCGTTATGGAGTAGATGATGCATCAAAATATCAGGTTTAATTTTCTCTTTAATCTGAAAGATGATGGTAAAAGAATTCTAAAATTAAGGGGTCATTGAAGGTCAAATGAAGGTCAAAATGTCATTCTTTCTCCTAAAGATTCAAATTTTGATGAAGAGTTTTTGAGTAGTAGTAGTTGTGTTTTGTCATTATATAATTTCCAAACCAAGATACCATAATAACTGACAGGTATATTACCTTAAATATAGTCCACCAAGACCTTTTGTACCATTTACCAGTGAAAATGAAGTTGTCTTAAGTAAATATGACAGTATGGAATGCAGCATTTGGCTATATCATGCTTATTATAAGGGTTAAAAGGCAGCTTGTGAGAAAGTGTTAGTATGGGACCACTATTTAGGTCATACAAGTTGTGAGAACCAAATATCATAGGCATTGTTTGGTATCAAAATGCTTGTTGTAAGACAATCTTACCATTTCATGCAACCAACCTAGGGTAGGGTATATTGTTGTGATATTAGAGGTCATTCAAGGTCAAACTAACCCCAAATTACATAATTTAAAGGTATTTCATCTTTGAATTGTTCAGATAGCAGCTTATTAAACTCTCCTGGAAAAACTATTTCATCCAGGAAATATCTTTAGGTGAGAAATATCTTTAAAAAGGATTCTCTGACATTTTTTGAGTCATTTCAAGACAAAGTCTGGGCCAATCTTGAATATTTAGGGACCAAAATGACAGAATTTCTGATTACCGATGCACTCAGATATTTAAGTGAAGCAGCAGAAAGTTGACATAACAGAGTCATATTCAATGCATATATGGTATGTCAGCTTCCATTTTCAATGGGGAGAATATGCCTTAAAACTTGCCTATTGTGGTTTTCATGTACTATTAAAGGCAATGTAAAATATAAAATAAATTTTTTCTAGGAAAAAATGAAGGTCAAATGAAGGTCAAAATGTCAATTTTCTATAAAAATTCAAGTTTTGAAGGAAAGATTTGGGTGAAGAAGTTGTGTTTTGTCATTACATAATCTCCTTTGCAAGTTATCACAATAATTGACAGACAGAATACCTTTCTATGCTTTTCCCCAACATGTTTACCCTTTACCAGTGATAAGGAAATAGTTTTAAGTTAATATGTAGATGTGGAACATGCAAATGGGTAATTCATGCCTATAATTAGTGTTTAAGATAGAGTTGTGAGAAAGTGCCAGTATGGGACCACTATTTATATCATAAAAGTTGTGAACACCAAACATTATAGGCATTGTTTGGTATCAAAATGCTTGTTGTTCGACAATCTTTCCATTTCATGGAGCCAACCTAGGGTAGGATATTTTGTTGTGATATTAGAGGTCATTCAAGGTCAAACTAACCCCAATTACAAGATTTAAGGCTTTTCGTTTTGAGCATTGTTTGGTAGTAGCTCATCAATTTTTCCTAGAATACACACTTTGTCTTGCAAATATCTTAGGTGAGAAATACCTTTTAAAAAGGACATGCTTTGCCTCCTTTTAAGGTTATTTCAAGACAAAGCCTGTGCCTATCTTAAATAGTTAGGCACCAAAATCAAAAAATGCCTGATTAAAGGTGCACCCAAATATCAATGAATGAAGCTGCAGAAAGGTGACACCACAGACTCATATCTAATGGTATGTCAGTTTTCATTTTCAATAGAACATATTTACCTCTTAACTTGCCTATTTGTGTTTGTCATGTGAGGTTGAAGATACTGTGAAATAATATTGAGATTTAAGGAAAAACTAAATGTCAAACCAATGTCATCAGGGTAAATTGAGCGCTTTGGCCTTTGAAACAAAGATCTATATACTGCAGTTGCATTTTGGTCAAATGAGTATTGCCCATTTGCTTGAAAGGAATATTTGATAATCATGAAATCAATTGAATAGTTAGTTTACAATAATTCCAGATAAGAATAAGTCGCATTTACCTGTGGAGGTAAAAGACTGAGACTGTAACCGAGATTTTACCTAATTCTGATTCAAATTCAGTAGTAAATTAATCAAAGGTCAAACGTACAAATAATTAAAGTATTTATTAAATTGAAGTAGATTTGTAGTCTTCCTACTACAGTTAAGTTGTCAATGGAATATTAAAGGCAGTGTAAGATATTAATATTTCAAGGAAAAAAAGGTCAAATCAAGGTAAAAATGTCATTTTTCTCATAAAGTCAAAAAGTTCAAGGATAGCAGATTGATACTATTGGTACAGACTTTAGTAACTTTGCGAATTTGGAGGCCAGCAAAGATTAATAAGCTCAGTTCAAAGCTAGAATTGTTTTCTTAGCTCATGCAGTAAAACCAACTTCAGTCATTATTATCCTAGGGTACTTTAATGCATAGAAACAGAACTTTAGGAGTAGAATTGCTAGCATGATGCTAGGTTCTCTTTACAATCTCTACAGTTTAAGTAAATTTCCTTGTGTGACAGTCCCTGTTTGGATTTAGAGGTCATTGAAGGTCAAGATGAGCTCTGGTGCATGTTTTTGAAATTCTCACCTCAGAAGATGTCAGCTTTTTTACAATTTCCTTTGATGTAAATATTTTGTCACTCATTACTGTCTTCGCAACTCACAGGGGTTAAAGGAATTTCTATTTGAACACTTATTTAACCAGGTTATTTAGCTGTTTATTGAAAGAAGCCAAAAGACCACCACTGCTTAGGAAGGCACATAAAATAGTCACAGATAGCATGACTATCAGCGAAAAATGAACCGAATCCTAAATTGGGATTTTTAGATATGCTTGTTTTCCAAAATGGATTAGGGTATGTAAACATAATTCAATTATACACTCGGTCGTATATGCTTGACTTGATTATTACTAAAAAGAATAAGTGAACTGTGGTGTTCTACCTTATAAACCTCCAGAGGTTATCATGACTTGTCTTGGTATAAAAGCCTGAATCTTGACATTAATACTAGTTGTAATCCCCAGATACAATGAAAGTTGTCTCTATATGGAAATTCTGAACCGTCAAAACTGAACTGAGAGGAATAATTAAAAAAATTCTAGAATTAAAGTATGATAATTTTATAAATCATATGACTAGATTTATAAAATGGTTGTCATTGAATGCTAGAAATTGCCACACGTTGAGCACATGCACAGTTAAAAACACTGGAGGGAAAACAACAAGACAAAATTCAAAATATTCAATTTATAATGGAATTTAGTATCTACATATATTGGAATGATGATAAAGAAATCGTATTGATTAGTGCTTTTTCATCATAATGATCATAACATCATCGTCTCTTATTGAATTCCTATAAATATGCCAAATTATTTACATTTTAACCTGGGGACCCGCCGTGGCCTAGTGGTTACGACACCTGGCTCCCAAGTAAGATTTCGCAGATTCGGGTTTCTGCTGGGTCTCCAAACTAGCGGGTTGACCTGGTTGCTTTAGAAATATGTGGCGTTGTGGAGGACTGTCTATGGTCCTTCTGCACATTGAAAGACCCCTTGGATCTATTCGCAAAGAGAAGGGAATTTTTTCCCTGTTATGGGTTTCTATCTCATCGCAATATGACCTAAGCTGTTGAAAGCAAGGTTAAACCCAAAACTTTCCTTTGACATTTTAACCTTTGTTTAACTTTTACATTAACCTCCTATCTTAGTTTTTCCTACATATTTCACTAACAAGAAAACATCAATAGGCTTGCTCCTAGGTAAGAAATGAAACTTTCTATTTCTTGACCTCGAAATACAATCAAAAGCAACTCATTTCATCTGGTTATAGTAATGTAGCCGTTAACTAACTCAGTTCCTGCATTTCATGACTAAAGTCATGAATACTCTATTTGACCTCTTGGCCTCAATCTTTTACACCATCTATATTTTACACTGGCTTTGATCCTTAAATGAAAAAAATTGATATGTAGCAAACATTTTGATACTAATAAACCATGTGCATGGAGTTTGGTGTATGGGGCATAGATGACACTGAAAGTTAATATTGGTCTTGTTTTTTCAGAGATCGCTTCTAGATAAATTCCTAGCAGTCTCATTATTTGACCTCAAAATAGATGAAATCAACTTGTTCTTATCTGGAAATGTTACTAGAGTTGTAAACTAACTGCTTTTTATTTCATGAATGTCAAAAATACCTTGCAGGTATATAAAATTACTCATTCGAACAAGACTCCATTGCAATATACAGTTATATGCCCCAAAGTCACGAATACTATCTTTGACCTTTTGACCTTCATTTTTCCTTAAATCTCATCAATATTTTAAACTGTCTTTGCTTGTACGTGAAGTACACAATAGGCAAGTTAAATAGCTTATTTTTCCTAGTGAAATGAAAGCTGGCATTTCATAGTATATGACTGTTATGTCACCTTTCTGCTGATTCACTTAAATATTTGGGTGAACCCGTAATCAGGCAGTTCGCCATTTTGGTCCCTAAATATTCAAGATTGGTCCGATCTGTGTCTTGAAGTACCTCAAAAAAACTTGAGAATCCTTTTAAAAGATATTCCGTACCTGAAAATATTAGCAGGATAAAATATGTATTCCAGGAAAATTTAATAAGCCACTTAATGGACAATTCAAAGACGAAATGCCTTAATTCGTGAAAATGGGGGTTAAGTCTGAAATTGAAAGACCTCTAATACCACAACAGAATACCCTAATAACCTACCCTCAATGGTTGCATGAAATGGACAGATTGTCTTACAACAAGCAATTTGATACCAAACAATGCCTATAATGTTTGGTGCTGACAACTTTTATAACTTAAACAATGATCCAAGACTAGCACTTTCTCACAACCCTATCTTAAACACTTAATATAGGCATGGGTTGCCCAACAGCATATTTCACATCTGCAGATTAACTTAAAACTACGTCATTTTCACAGGCAACAGGGAAATGAAATATTGTAAAACATATCAAAGATAATTTATATGTCAGTTATTGTGGAAAACTTGGTTAGGAGATTATGCAATGGCAAAACACACATTCTTCACCAAAAATCTTTCTTCAAAAATTGAATCTTTTTAGAGAAAAATGACGTTTTGACCTTTATTTGACCTTCATTTGCTCTTTAAACCTCGGTAATAGTTTACATTGCCTTTGATCTTACATAACAAACACAATAGGCAAGTTTAAAGGCTTATTCTACCCATTAAAAATGGAAGCTGACATACCATATGTATCAGACATGACTCTGTTATGTCAACTTTCTGCTGCTTCACTTAGATATTTGAGTGCACTCGTTATCAGGCATTTTGTCATTTTTGGTCCCTAAATATTCAAGATTAGCCTAGACTTTGTCTTGAAATGACTCAAGAAATGTCTGAGAAACCTTTCTAAAGTTATTTCTCACCTAAAGATATTTCCAGGATGAAATAGTTATTCCATGAGAGTTTAATAAGCTTCTAACTGAACAATTCAAAGATGAAATGCCTTTAGATTATGTAATTTGGGGTTAGCTTGACCTTGAATGACCTCTAACATCATAACAATATACCCTATCATAGGTTGGTTGCATGAAATGGAAAGATTATCTTACAACAAGCATTTTGATACCAAACAATGCCTATGATGTTTGGTTTTCCCAACTTGTGTGACCTAAATAGTGGTCCCATTCTAGCACTTTCTCAAAAGCCGTCTTTTAACACTTATTTTTAGCATGATATAGCCAAAAGCCACATTCCATGCCACCATATTTTCTTAAAACAAGTTTATTTTCACCGGTAAATGGTAAAAAAGGTATTGATGGAGCATATTTGAGATAATATATCTGTCAGTTATATTGGTAACTTGGTTTGGAAATTATATAATGACAAAACACAACTACTTCATCAGAGACTCTTCATCAAAATTTGAATCTTTTAGAGAGAAAAAATGACATTTTGACCTTTATTTGACCTTCAATGGCCCCTTAATTTTAGAATTTTTTACCATCATCTTCCAGATTAAAAAGAAAATTAAACCTGATATTTTAATGCATCATCTACTCCATTACGACTGGTAAAACTTCAGATACAGTCATTTTGATTTTCAAATTTTTACCATTTTAGGCCATTTTAGGGGGCTTCAGGTGGTCCTGGTGCCCTACTTTGTACCTTAAATCTCTAAATTGGACTTAAAATTCTAATCAATGAACTTTCTAAAATGTTTAACAACTCCACTAAAAAGCATCCCTTTAGAAAAAGTGGCTACAGAAAAGAAATACATACCATAAAAATAACTGAGAAAAGTATAAATGGAAACTATCATTTATGGAAAAAATCCCAGATTCTTGATTTGGCAGCCGTTTTGACCTTGAATGACCTTTATTACATCATGAGTTATAGTGAGTCATGTGATTAGTATTCGAAAAGGTACTTCTCGTTCAGACCAACATTTTGATACCAAACACTCATCCCAATGTTTGGTCTCAGCTTAGTTATGAATATTTTAGGATGTCTTTCCAACCCCCATTCCTATCATTTTGACCATTTTTGGGCTTTTCTTACATATTTTGGGGTGTTTAAGAAATTTGCAAATTATGGGCTTAAAACTGAAAATTGACTTTGGTATCCATCATATTCAGATTCAGCACCATCAAATTATATTAAAAACATTGGATACCGACTTTTACCCCAAAATGCCTGGGGAAGTTCCTTTTTCTGATTTCTGACCTGACTACAAAGAAGTAAACGACAAATTACATGAAATTCATCCTCAGCTGGGTCTGTGGCCTGGAGGTATTAGAATCAGTAGGCGTGAGGAGAGTATTTTAGCTAGGATACAAATCGGTCACA
>OZ012692.1:9998546-10050941 GCA_963942565.1 Maea johnstoni | reverse complement strand
CGTTGGTTCAGCGTTAGCTACTGTAGCGTAAATTTCGTCGGATCAATGACACGAGCTGCGAGGAGCACTTATGTGTGTAATGAGATTTCTCTTATCCCATACCTTGCTAAATTAAGCAGGAAATGGACATTTAGACTAAGGATTTTGCAAAGTACCTCTTAAGAAAGGCTGAGGCAGACATATGTGTCCATAGCTCAAAACACTTTTGAACTGTCGAAATAGACGGGTTGCTTTAATATGGTTCATGTGGTTCATTTGTGAATTTTAGGATTTTTTTGAGATTTTTATAAATGTTAAAAGCTAGACCCTTTCCTCCTTATCAGACCAGCTGTGAGTTTCCATGCCGTCACTGAGTAGAGTAACAGACCATATACAGTACAGACATTTAATTCCTGCACCAGTCGACCGGACCTGTGCCAGTGCCCGGCTGTACAAACATCCATGTATAACATGTCAAAAAATAAGCAAAGCACATTAATGACCCAATAGCTTGCGAATCAAAGTCACGTTTAGTTGCGATGTCATCTATGCATCCATGCACGAGTTGCGATGTCATCCATGCACAGGAAACTGGGTGGCAACTGGCGTGAGGTTGTGTATTATGCCCGGGCTGCCCATGCATTTAGTGCAGGAATTAAATGTCGGCACTGTATTACTAAACTCCGGGGTCAGTAAAGGTTTGGTCCATTTTCTCCATGGTGAATTTCGTTAAATCTTTGTAGCTTAACCCTGAGATTTTGGTATCAAAAGTCAATGGATTCGTTTGAAATGTAGTGTAATAATAGCTGAGGTTACCACAAAAGAAGGACGTCACAGTCTTCTTTCTAATTTTGATTTTGTCTAAACGTCATGAAATGCTTGTTGTTCTTATTTTCGACAAAATCTGAACGGTGAAATACTGTATAAATGTATATAAACTTTGAGTAAAATTTTGAAAAAGAGTTCTCTGTGTGCATGCATATATTCAAATCATGCTTCTGTTTTATTGTGGATATATTTTTTCTCAATTCCTTTGCAAAAGATATGTTTTCTCAGTAGATTAAGCGATAAATTATTATCAGAAATCGACGGTTTCCAACCAGATTTCACTCGCCATCGGATTTCTCCGTTTGTGTCCTTACATCTTCCAATCCATGTTTCCGTAAAGCTTCATGGTTTCGAGATATTATCAAAGCTATACAGCTGCTTATGAAATGTAATTTCCATTTAATTGACAGTGCAGTGCCAAAGTAAGTAGGATATGTTCGTGACAAGGCTTATGGCTAACGCCGATATTACATGCACGTGGTGTCCTTATCATTCTAGGCATTATGTATTTTTTTTATTATCTATTATTCTTAACAACAAAAATATGAATCAGAAGGGCTCCTCCAAACACCCATACAAAGAACATCAATTGGAATTGGGACAACATTTTCCAAAGAAAATTCGTATGAAATAGATATGAGAGATCATGACGATTACAACAATCTCTTATGCCCTGCTTCCGAACCTCATTATATCAAGGATTATTCATCATATCATAATAAACTGTGTATTAAATTGGACCATTGCTGCTTAGAAACTGATGTATACTATAAATTCGGAAAAGATTGCGTTAGTTTAATTTTTGCGATATTTTAACGTTTAGCCTCGGACGCAAAATTAAGATTCGCAATGATTAGTGCTGCCACTTTAAGGCACTCCATGTTGCGGCCTATTCGCTAAGTTAAAAAACGCAAAAATCGATTTTCTGTAAATTCCCAAGATTTACTCTAAGCAATCTTTTGTGAATCTACAGTACCATCTGTTTCACCCTAACTATTGTAATAACAGTGTCAGTTCATATCTAATCTGCTCTCTTTGTTTCTCTACCTTTCTGTCTGTTTTTGTATATTTAGCTTTAAGTGAATACGTTACTCGTGTCAATTATGGAGTTCTTACGGACAGCACCACATATTTCATTTGCGCGTATTTAAGAGGTGCCCCCTCATGGTCGATCAGTCTAATGTTATTTCCACTGACTACTCGATATACCTCACATACTAATATAATTGTACTAAATGGAACCAGTACTGCTGAGCAATGGAGTAATATCCTCTATTTCAGTGTAATACTGTTACTATTGTAACTGCAGCGTTAGTTAGCGCAAGGCGTTAAGTTACCAATGAGGTAGTTACCAATGGTTCTTTTCATTTATACCACAGTTACCTCCAACGTGAACTAATGCTTAGTCTTGATAAAGCTTAGGGCTGTTCCATTAAAAAGTGTGCGGGGGGGGGGGGGGGGGGACAGAAGGTTTTTCAATGGGGGGGAGGGGCCGAATTCTGAATTATTTTATCCCATTAGATTACATATGATTTCTGGCAGGAGGGGGGGGGGAGCTTGTCAAATTTTTAATTATCTTCCATTCCTCCCCCCATCACAAATGGAAAGGCCCTTACAATGGTAGTGACGATACGCAATATTCAGAAAGAACACCTACTTCCAAAATAAAACAGCTGCACTCACGGATAGAATTGCCACTCTAGATTGCATGACATGGCATATTCAATGGCACCTCATTGACATCCTTTTATACCACAACTGCCATCCCGAGAAGGGAGCAGCTCTTTGTCTGATGTGTAAAGCACTATCATCAGTGCTCTCTGATTCCAGCCATGCCATAAAGCAGGCACTGAGCACATACTCCCACATGCATTATACTTTGCAAAATGGCAAATGTTTGTAATTGATGGGACCCACCTCTTCAGGTCTGACATCTCGAGCGCTCAGAGCCAACTGGCATTCCCATAGGGGGCATTCAGCTCACATTAACTAGATATTCTAGGGACATAGAATTTAGATAAAACTTACCATGGTTAGGAACTGGGAGTTAGGTCAGAAGTAGAAGCAGTAGAAGAAGTGATAGCATCACTAACAGCAGCAGTTGCAGTTACAGTAGTAGTAGAAGTAGAAGAAGAAGAGGTAGTAGTAGTAGTAGTAGTAGTAGTAGTAGTAGTAGTAGTAGTAGTAGTAGTAGTAGTAGTAGTAGTAGTATTGGTGAAAGTAGTAGTAGTAGAAGCAGCAGCAGCAGCAGCAGCAGTAGTAGTAGTAGTAGAAGAAGTAGTAGTAGTAGTAGTAGTAGTAGTAGTAGTAGTAGTAGTAGTAGTAGTAGAACTAGGAGGAGGAGGAGAAGGAGGAGTATTTGAAACCAGTATCTTTAACCCCGGCGGGATACAGCAAACAGTTGGCGTGGAATGCACGGCTCAGCTATCGGGGCATCCCCTCTAGACAAAGTAGGCTCATGCCATAATGAAAGAAAAATGAACACAAAAGACATGAACTTGAGCAGTTAATTTATTGCTTCGTGAGAAATTAACGTTCTTTGTAAGATGGAAATTTGTGTCTTGCCATGATGAATCGATATAGGTTTCATCTTTCCCCAAAGAAAAAGGTTCGTTTTGTCTCGAAACCGACAACATGTTTGTCATGCGCCATCTTAGCAAGATTTACGGTTGACTTGCGTGCGCATCCAGTTACAGACAAAGCACCTGTTGCACGTGAAGGGACATTTACCACTAGCCTCTATCTGATGTCGTGAGAACGGGTGCTTAATCATGGTCCTTATGATGTGGTGTGATACAGATAGCTCCGCAAAATACCAGCAGTTCATGCCAAATACCTTTATACATGAGAGATAGCGTCTAGTCTATCTGCCCAATTCAAATAATACATGAGAGATAGCGTCTAGTCTATCTGCCCAATTCAAATAAGACATGAGAGATAGCGTCTAGTCTATCTGTCCAATTCAAATAATACATGAGAGATAGCGTCTAGTCTATCTGTCCAATTCAAATAATACATGAGAGATAGCGTGTAGTCTATCTGCCCAATTCAAATAATACATGAGAGATAGCGTCTAGTCTATCTGCCCAATTCAGATAATACACGGAGAAGGCTGTTGATCATTGATTAGCAGGCGGGTATCGCGCGAGGCCATCAGGCCGAGTACGATACCTGCTGGCGTCTCGCAGACATCTTGACGTACAATATTTTCACAAGGATAACTAATAATATACAAATATGACATCCCTGTGGGGTGGCCAGCTTGATTGTCTAACCCGAGTGAGCATTGTGTCCCGAGGGCGTAGGCCGAGGGTAACAATGCCCACGAGGGATGTCACAGGGGTGTCATATTTGTTTTATTATACCGAACAACAATAATTGATCAATACAAGAAAATGACAATATTTATTATTTCTATCTTACAAATAACAGTTACTAATTGATACTTGAATAGTATGGCTTTCCTATTTCTAACTTTGCATATAGAGTTGAAACACTTTTCGACTGAGGCAGTGTAATACTTTTTTTATTTCAGGAAAACTAACATATGATTTTTCAAAAAACGTGTGTGCAAGGCTAAAAAGGGTTCTCGCTAGGGAATAATTGATATTGGGTACTGAAAAGTGCTTTTCGATATATCATAAGAAATATGAATGGTGATATAATTATCAAATCCATTTGCTAATTTACATATAAATTTCTCATTTTCCTTTTTCCTTTAAAGTAATGCTTTCAATTCGTATTTTGCATATAACAGATTCTTAGCTAATCTGCGGATATTACATTTACAAGGAAATTGAATTTCTTTTCAAAGAACACCAAATTCCTCAGAAATTCGAAAATAATTCTCGGTTGAAATCTATTTTGTAAAGAACCATTGATTTTCTCTATGAAAGGATTAACCGTTTTTTTCTATATGACAAGGAAAATACATTGGATAAGAATTAACAAGGTTTCCTCATAGCTAGGGTTGTTGTTCATCCAAATGTACACGGCAGCATAGCAAAAGCCTGCGCTGTACTCGACGCGCCAAGCTAGACAGCCACCTTCAAGGTGAATTAACCAAAGCCGCAGAACACAGCCTGATATAAATCGACTTGATTAGGCAATAAATCGCGCGGGAGTTCACGTGCAGCAAATAAAAACACTGCGCGGAACAACATAGGGCCAGTGCCCTTAGCACTACGTTGCGCATGCGTAGTGGCTCATAAAAGCAGTTCTAGTACAGTGCCGGCATTTAATTCCTACACCAAATGTTGGCAACCCGGGTATGATACACGACAGCACACCTGATTGCCACCCAGTTTCCTGGCCATGGAATTCTTTTTGGAATTTCGTGACTAGCCAGTTCTTAGTAGTGCAGGAAACCGGAGTACTCAGAGAAAACCACCGCCTATCCCCAAGTCACTGGCCGTGATTCGAACCCAGGCAGTGGTGAGAGACAGCGTAGGTTTTTGATAGCATTCCGCTACGTACTCAACTATTTGGTCACTGCCTTATAGAACTGGACAAGCTGCATCTAATAAAGGATGTTAACATTGCAGAAACTCATTTGGACTCTTCAAAGAAAATTCGTTTATTTTATCAGAAGCTTCAGATGATGTATATAATTATGGATATGGGAAATAACACCAACAATGATTTTACTACTCAAATGGTCCTTGGCAGCTTTTTTGGCAATTTCTGACCAGAGATTTACCGAAAACGGCTATTTTGCAGTACTTGTAACTCTTATTTAGTTAGCTTATCGACCACTCCAAGATACATGTTTACTTTGGTTTAGTGTATTCAGAAGCTGACCATTGGTCTGCTGAACGCATTGAATATTGTTAGTATGGTAGGAATTCAGCCTGAGCTTGATTCTATGGGACTTGGTTTTATGCTAACCTCTATATCAACAAATAACCAAATAATGTTAAAATGAAAGAAAAACTTAAAAATCGAAATTGTCAATTGAATACATTTGTTTTCTACCAGAAATAGTTTGAATGTAGTAAACACTGTTGGGGCCATACAAATGGATTGACAATTTGTCCGGAACAACCAAATTTTAACAAAATTTGCTTCAAGTGAAGTTTTTAGCTGAGTTCTGGATGGAAATCACACTGCTGTTAGGTATTTAACCTCTCATTTTAGAATGTAGCTGTTCTACAATTAATGTAAGTCTTACTGGGATACATATCATTTGTTCTAAGCTAGCCCAGTCATATTCAAACGCTAATCTATGTGGCGGAAAGTCAGTCATTTACGTTTTACTAAGATAAATGTAACAATGCAATGTTGGTTGTACATGTATGCCTTAACATTGTTAGTAGATCAGGAATGACTATAGCTGGATGAACACTGATGGGACTTAACACCGTGGTTGCAATGAATCAGGGATTACTGAATTCTTTCTAAAATTGGCTTTTTATTTTGGTTTTAGAAGTTAAAGTATTCTTGAGAAGGTGATCCAAACTTCCTGTGATAAAATGCTAGTTTAGTTTTCTATAGCTTCAACATTCACCTACTTAATGATTTAAGCCATTGTATTTGGGTTGTAGAGATCCATAGGCATGAGGAGAACATAGGGCATGTTTGTACTGTAAATGCTGTGATGGTAACTCAAGGAAACACACTTGGTACGGCAGATTTGCTCAAGTATCTCCTCTATGCGCTTCTACAATTTACTTCTTATTGCATTTTGTAATTTGGGCAAGGATCCCCTTCAGGAAAACGGTCACAGCACACACTGGCATGCTTTAGATTAGGTGGCATAGCAGGTTTAAGTGTAATAAGCCACAATTTCTGTCTCTTTATAACATTGAATCTTGTGAAAGACAACGCCACTTCCAAATCTATTAGTACAGCCAAAGGCACCATATGGATTTACCATTATGATTTTGCTATAATCAGCTTTTGCTGGTCCATTCAAAAGCTGAAAATTGAGAGTTGAACCCCAGAGTGTAGGTGCACGAGCTATTCCTGTCATGCCCACAACTGTGACTGCACACAAGTTAGTAAACAGAGTAAATATCTAGTAATACCGGGAACAGCAATAATCTTTATTTCCTTTGGTATTTGTGAACATATTTTTGCTGGTTATGCATAGGAAATATGTCAGGGATATCCCTGGTAGGTGTTTGATTTTGAAAGAAAGTGCCAACCCTCAGTTTCCACATCCTGACCTCATCTCAAATTATCAATCCAATCTAGAACTATATCCGTATCATCCAACTGATCACCCTCAGCCATTCTTGGTTCAAAGTCATAGGGAAGTCCATAACCTAACATCTTGTTTGTGAAATATCTAGTCAGAGCCAATGTGAATGGGAATTGATATTGTTCTGCATCCCTCCTCTACTTATGTGTTCCAAATTATTCAAAACGCTTTGAGCATTTAAAGAACATTTGGGGGTCTGAAAGCATATTCAGCATACTCAATTCTTAGCATCATCGTGTTGGGTAACTATGTTTTTGACATCAATCAATATTTTCTTTTTCAGGGAAAACAAATATGCAGATCCACATTGACAAATACCACAAAGATCAGAGGAGATAGTGTCCAAAAGCCTCCCAGTACTAAAGCAGCGGACCTTACAAGCCATACACGCTGGGTCAGCTGGAAAGATAATGAGTGCCACGAAAATAGAAGAAATTGATGTGTCATTGGAAAATTTACTAGTACATGTAGTGAAAGTACTAGCCCTCACTCTCATGTGAAATGTGCAATTACAATATGTTGTCACGTTGTCGGATACCAGGTGAGTGAGTGAGTGTAGTGTTGAAAAACTATTAAGGGTTTGAAATAAGGTGGTGGCAAGGGCTCCCCAGAATTCTCCAGGGGCTTGCTGGATTTCTGCTGGGAGCCAACAGATCAACTGGTTTATCTACAGTAATATCTGTATTTAATACATGGCACCTTTAGAGTAGAGATTTCAATTTCAAGCCCTGTCATATGCTGCTTTCACCTTACCTTATTACCTGAATGAATGGATGGTTGCTTAAAGGCACATCAGCACACAAAGGCCATTTAGTGCCATTAAATCTTAGTAAAATAATTATTCTTTATCATTGTAGAAAACAACAACAAAAAAAAATATGTTCACAAAACAATGAACAATTTCAGATCATAAGTAGTGCAAAGCAGGTTGTTTCAAAAGAAACTAAATTCTTGAAATGTTTCATAATCTGTAATAGAGACCAATCTTATGTAAATAAGATAAAATGCTATCTGGGGAATCTTTCGCAGAAAGTTCTATAAAGCTATTTGCATTAAAGTGTTTATTTCTGGATCCAATAACATCAACACAAAAAAGTATGTCTGACAGTTCAAAAGGCTATGCATTGGGGAGGATCTTCCTTTTCCAAAAGGAAGAAGTGAGTCACGTACGTATAGCCAATTCTTATTCTTGCTAAAACACTTTCCTCACGCATTATAATTCAAAAATCTCAAGGCCATTGACCCAGCTGAGGATGATTTGCATGCACTATAGATTCGGTTTATTTGCCATGTCCAAAATTTGCTGATAAAGCCAATGTAAGAATTTGCTGAATCCTAATTTACTGCATGTTATCATGTGATCGGCAAATTAAAAATAGAACTTAGCTGTTCTCCCATTGACACTTATATGGTACCCCCAGGAGGACAGAGTGGCACTTCCACTTGGAACTTAAGTATGTTACATGATTAAGTGATAGAAGGGGCTAGGGAAGGTCAATTAAAGTAAGTACTTATAAGCCGTGAGATTCACATTGGCACAGGTTGGTGCTGGCTCTCATCTCGGCTTTTGACGAGTGAATACAACAAACGGTTATTGGACCGTATTAATTGCACTTAACCTTAGAAAAAGGAAGGAAGGAATTGGGTTTTACGGCACTTTCAACAGCTTAGGTCATATCGCAACGAGATAGAAACCCGGAACCAGGAAGGAATTCCCTACTCTTCACGAATCGTTCCAAGGGGTCTTTCTGTTGCAGAAGGACCATAGGCAGTCCTCCACATCGCCGCACATTTATATAGCGACCAGGCCTTCCCGCTTGGGGATCCAGCGGAGACTCGAACCCGCGAACTCACGTTTGGGAGCCAGGCATCGTAACCACTAGGCCACGGCGGATCCCATTAACCTTTGTACACCCTTTATCTGAATAAAATAAATGTGTTCCTAATAGTTGTCCTAGTCTACCTTCATTCAGGTTAAAGAACAGGGCAGATCTATGATTCGCCATTTAAAGTCGTAAATTTGCCTATCTGGAGTTTTCATAATTATCTGATTCTCACTTTACTGATCAAGTCTGATCAGCAAATATTGGCAAATTAAAAACGTTCGAAATTAAATTAACAGGATTTACAGTAAATTGTTGTTGATGGCGTCATTCCACTCAAACTGCCATTGGCATTTCATAAGGACATTGATGTGTTTCTTAAAATCGCCAAAAGGAACGGGAACATGTGTAACTCTTCTCAAAGGACCAGCTTTGGCAGCAGCATCTCCCTTCTCATTACCCTTGCTGCAAACGTGACTGGAATCCAATAACATACTTTTCTCTTGGTACTGTACTAGCCAATGAAGGCGTTCCAATACCTTGATGACAAGAGGATGCGTCTAGTCTCGGTCTCAAAGAGCCTGAGGAGCAGACTCTGAATTGGATAGAATGATAAAATTCCTTTCATCATCATCTGCTGTTTCCACCCGACCAAAAGCAAGGTACAGAGCATGCAACTCTGTAAAAAATGTAGATGACTTATCTGGAATACGTTCAATGGAAGAATATTCGTCACTGACTGCTGCTGCAGCTGCTATATCATCTAAAAAAAGATCCATTAATATGAAATCATAGTATTGAAAGGAATCCTTCACCTCATTATGTGTACCGCAAAGGATCTGTTCGATCCCTCTTGACATAGGAAAGAGTGAAGTTGACAATAGTAGTTGGATATGTTCATGGAGGAGTTTCAGGAAATTGACATTTTGCAATGATGTCAGGATTATCATTTAATTGCTATAAACTAGTTGCCGCTATTTTAATTGCAAATTGAAGGGCAACCTTTTCTCTTCTGATGTGAAGAGGGAGCTCCTTTGCCTCGACACAAAGACTGTGCAGGTGAGGTTGTTAAGGCTCTAAGAGAAAACCTCAAATCCTATTCTGAATTGGATCTAACAAAGAAATATAAGATTTACATGCTGTGCCATATATAAAACACTCTTAGTCAAGCTTAGAACGAACAAGGGCCCTATACAGCTGTAAAAGAACTGTACGATCCCCACTCCAGTCAGTGTTGGAAACAACTCGCAAAGAATCTGAGGCTTTGCAACACTTTTTATTAAGGTCTTTGATATGAGGAACAAATGTCAGTTTTTAATCTAGTAAAATACCGAGGAACTTTGTTTCCTTTTTAACAGAAATAGAGTTATTATAAAGAACCAAATAGAGATTGGGATGAAGAACTCTTCTTTGACAAAAATGTACACAGACAGGCTTAGATTGGCAAAATCGAAAACCATTGTTATCTGCCCAATCTTCTATTCTATTCAGATGGAGTTGTGCTTCTTGTTTTCCAGAAACTTGATGAGTGGAGTGGATTCAGGAAACAAAACAAGACGGTCATTAATCATTCTCTTCATAGTCTTACAGACAAAGGTGGTCAATGCTAAAGGGTGGTAACTATTTGGATCTTTGAAGTCTCTTCCTGGCTTGGCAATGGGTATGTTTGTTGCATGTCCATGGAGAAGTTTCAGGAAATTGAAATATTGCTAGGATGTCAGGATTATAAATTAATTGCTCCAAAGACTCTCTAATACGAATACCAAAAGTTCGAATCACTCTTGGTTTTCTACTGCAATGGTCAACCTACTGAGGGTTAAATATAGTTTCATAAGCAGGGTAAAGGTGCTTCAGTGGGAGCTTAAAGAGTGTAATCCGACATCCATAGAATGTAGCTTATATGTCCGTTATCACGCATTATATTAGAGGTTCCATTTAACACATAGGTGCAGGGCACGTAGACACCCAACATGTCTGAAACCATAACATTAAACTTCTGGATAATGCAAAACAAAAGAAAATATTGATCAAAATAAAGGTAAAATGACAGCAACCAAACCTTTTTATTTGACGAGCTAACTATGCATCATTAAGATTCTTGAAGGTAGTTACAGGTTTTTGTGTAACCATACCTTGAAGCATACCACAAAATAAACTAATAGTATGCTGTCATCTCCATACAGTTCATGCCTGAAGTGACCAAGTGTTGTATAATCACTGATTCGGTCGCCATTTGCATTTTATTATACCTCACGTGAAAATCGTAAGCCGTGATTGGCTTACAAAGGTTGGCCATTCCATCATGTCCACCGGCAAAACGTCAACCGTTCTTACTGGATCTACCGGCAGTCATTGTTGTTTTCATTGATATTTTACCAAATTTGGTTTTGTTTGGTATAATATAACAAATATGCCATGCCAGTGTTGGTATCCTGATGGAATGTCTCCCCTCGGGAGGATGGTTTTCCCCCCGGGCTCCGCCCTCGGGAAAACCATCCTCCCTCTGGGAGACATTCCATTAGGATACCCACACTGGCATGCCATATTTGTATAATAAGCCCTGTCGTAGGACACCCTACTTCACGCCATACTCGAGTTAACGAATGCCTCGCTAGTCACTATTGTGGTATGCCTGTGCACATTAATGTAAAATACATCATACGTCAATAAAACAATGGAATTTCGAGATGTTGTTTATCTTAAATTTCTGAAACAGCACACGTGTGTATTAGATTGGTGCTGCCATTTAGTGTTGCCACTGTCAGTCACTTGCGTCTGTTCTATGCAACAGTAAACCAAATGTTGTTTGACTATTACACTCCAGGTTGTTTGACATTGCGAGTGACCTACTAGTATTTGCTTAGGATGCGCACACAACGGACCGTTTCTTCTGAATCGCTCTTCTCGTAATTGATTTTTCACCACTCCAAATTATTTGATAAAGTAGAATTCAATGTTCAAAAAATTAGAATTATGTTATATGTGACCAAAATAAACTTAGGTTCGGCCGTACAATAATAGGGCTTGGAAAAGAAATATTAATTCACTCATTTACGGTTCTCATACAGTTGTCATTAATTTTCGACCAACAGTTCTCTTTTGAATATTTTTACAATTGCTATGATCACAAGGTTATTACCAGGTCAATGTTCAGGCTCACTGGCATGAATGTGATTGTAAAAATGCGCCGTGGCTTGAAAGTGGACTGTCTGCGGTCGAGACGGCTGCACCCCGTCTGCGGCCGATTGAAAAGAGATTGTGCCCCCCCCCCCCCCCCCTGTACTGAAGCACCTTGAGTTGCTGCTATTTTAATTGCAAATTGCAGGGCAAGCTCTTCTTTTCTCCGGTGAAGAGGCAGCTTGTTCAAGTATTAAACCTGTCTTTTGTGGTTTACCGGTGACTGAGACTTAGTGCTTACATTGCTTATAATCCACATTGTTGTTTGTATGTTTAATTGTCTATATTTGCATCATTTTCAGTGTGTCTACATCTTGATCGGTGTGAGTGGAAGTGGACTACGTCTATGCATACAGTTTTGAATAAACTCAACTGTATGCAAGCCCCAACATTATGGGAAATCTGCTACAAGGCAGGTTTTACGGCAAGAAAACAGCCAGTCAGGTGGGAATGTATTTGTAAATGCAAATTTTATGTTTAGCATATGGTAGCTTGGCTACCTAAGCTAGTTATAAAACATGAAATACTTGCACTACACTGAAAGTGTTATTTATTTCATGTCATTCTCTTAGTTAGTCTAGCCTGTCTTTTGCACAGCCACTTACCTGAAAACCTACTTTTAGGTCAGGAAAAAAAATTATATGAACAATTTTCAATTGTGCCTAGTACATTTTGAGAGACCCCGACTCTATCCTGACTGCTGGTGGTCAGACATAACTGATCAATAAATATTTCATCCTCATCTTGAAGGTTCCTCTTTTTGACCCAATATGCTGTAAAATAGGATTTGAAGTGGACCTCTAGCCAATTTGAGAAAATGGTGAGAAAATCGAACTGGTTCTCCTCTCAAACATATGCTATACACATATATATGGTTAACGGGTTAGCCACAATCAGGGTGTCACTAAATTTGCACTACCATCAAAAAATGAAGGTCATCATGGAGCAAAAGTAATGTTCCTAATGTTTTGCCCAAACCCTTCCCCATAAGATCCTGAAGTTTCCTGAAGTTATCTATCACGGTTAAAAAGTTGCAGTCAATGGTATGTCAGTACCTTTTGCTTGAAAATTTCACCGTTGCGGACACTACATTTCCATTGGTCTTATATTCTTATGGCCATTTCAGGACTCAGGTGAACAGCTTGCAAAGAATACAACTTTTGGTCAACTTTTATGGATATATGTGATAAGTTTAAATAGAGTCAAGGTTCCAGAGATCTTTAGTATTTGTGCTATCCACATGAACAAAATTAGGAGATTTTTCACTTTTGCTGACCATTTTGTTCACAGAAATTTACTTTACTTTCAACTATCATACAGATAAAATACTTGCAAATTCAGGGCTAAAGTAGCCCTGACTTATGTCTTTGATATGTTATCTAACTGATTTAACAAGTGAATCATTCAATGTGCATCCATATTTTACTCCCATAACAATAAGGAAAGCAACCCCTTTTTGTTGCGGACACTACAACAGGCACATGATGTATTTGAAAATTGTTTTATTGACAGAGCAATAACATAAATAGAAAAAACATATCTTTTTAGCCAAATTACTTGAGCATATTGGCAGAACAAATAGAATTACAGGTAATTACCTCTTAATTGGTCAGTATAAAAGAACCGCTTTTGGCAAAGTTGTACTTTTGAATTAAGATAGTATATACAATGAGGAAATTTCACTTTTTCACATTAAAGTTCAGTCTTCATTCTTTCTTTGATTTACAGAATTGATATCACAATGCACTGATAAGATATTTCTTATCTTACATTGAAAAGATATATGGATTGTTATCAATGTTTACATGTTGCGGACACTACCATTTTTACCAAATATTGAAAAAGTAAATGAAATGAAATTGGATGATCTATATCTTGCTTTAAACTGTAGCTTACAATAACAAAACGGTATACATTGCATGAATACAATATAGAATTGTATAGAATTACATAAAATCTAAAGAAAAAATATACAAAACAGAAATTGTCTTTATTACAAAATTTTCACTTGTGCTTGTATCTTACACAGTGAATTATCACATATATGATCATGATACTACTATATTGCAAATATTTGACGGTCCTACATTGTCAGTCTATTTGAAATACACCACAGCCTTCTGGTTTGCCAAGCACTCTTTAATGTATGTATTTAAAGTCACTTTTGGCGAATCGAAATTGTGCCCTTTCATTGACCAATTCAGGAGAATTAATTCGACAAACAATGTCTTGTTTTGCCTGTAAGGCAATATCAGGTGGTTCTGGCCAATAGTACAGGTCTTTACCATGAATGATACCAGCATATCATCCTCATGGTCTTCCAGGACCTGAAGGTAAAACAGAATTGGTTGTGACATAGTGTATAATATACAAACAGCAACATATTTCATTTCAATGATATATCTAATTAACAATATAAATATAAATGAATATACATAATGGAATTTTACTTGTTTTTTATTTAAGTACAACTTGGACATGGTAGTTTTAAAGGACTTATCAGAATTCTTAAAGCATTTTGCTGAGTAAATATAAAATCTGTTACAGACAGGGTATATTACCAGTTCATCATGGCTTGATTTCTTCATAGTATTAAGAGTATTTTTAACATTTAATATACATTTACAAATTACGATTACCACATTTCGTGCCGGACGCATATACGATTCCATACATTTTATATTGTATTCATGTATTTACCTCAGCTATAAAGATATGGGAAGGGGGGTTCTTTGCTTTCTTCCCCTGGGCTTTTGAGTTTAGCTCCCATATCAAGAGATTTACAAGATGAGGGCTTCAGGATTCCTTTACGCTCCAAAATAGTTGCTGTTCTTGGTGAAGATTGGCAGAGTTTTTCCAGGACTGCTGCCCTTTTCTGTGGTGTTTTTGGGAGAGTTTCCTTTGCCTGTAAAGAGGCTCTATAAGTAGCCCAGTACGAGGAAATGCCTTTGCTTGTTCCCTCCCTGGGATCTTTCAGCTTGAGTCTCATTCTCCAGTTCTTTACCTTTAGTTTCTTTCGCTCTTTTCTGTGCTTTTCCTATTGGATTTTCTCCCATCTTTTTTTGGATGCCTGCCTGGCCTTCTTCTTCCTCGCAGACTTTTTTCCTCCCTCCTTTTTCAATAGCCTCAACTCATCAATCTGTTTCTTTTTTTGTCTGTACTTTCTCATCTCATCCCTTTTTTTCATTCGAGCTATCTCTTTTTCTGCCTCAGACATTTCTTCCTTTTGCTTCTTCCTTGCTTTTCTTTTTCGCTCCCTATCTTTCTTTCTGGCTCCCTCAGAACGTAGTCTATCTCTTTTTAGTCTCTCTCTGAACTTCCGGCTGCGCTCCGTTGATGTTAATGCCTTTGGTTTAGCATCCATGGTAGCCATTGATTTGCAACTTTAATTCTCAACTGAAATGCTTTTTGAGGAACTCTGGGCTTCACCACATGCTATTTTAAGTATTCATGAACAGGGCTTGACGGTCCCCAGAAGGACCAGGTAGGCTGGCGGGGCTACCTGAACCCAAAATCAGGTAGTCCTGCCACCATCTTAGGTAGTCCCACCACTTTTTTCGCTACCATTTTGTAGTGATTTAGACGGGAACTTTACCAGGATTCAGGTAGTCCAACGGGACTACCTGAATCCAACTTTAGGTAGCCTGACAGGGCTGTTTTGGGAATTTAGATACCCTGGGAGATGGGACTATGCTATTTGTTGAGCGCTGATGAAGAATAAGAAATGATTGGTTCTTGTCCACAAGGGGTGTGTTTTTGAAATACTGTCTCATTGGTCTTTGATAAAGATATGTCTTTCAACACTGCCAATCATTCAATTTTGTTTCATCTTTCTGTTGGAAGAGGGGCAAATAGCCAAAAGAACTGATTCAGCCCTAGACAAAAAGCTTCAAAGGCTTCTTTGAATGGTGCACATGAATAGGGATTTACAAGGTTTGGAACTTTTGATCCTGGACATATAATGTGACTTTTTTATGATTAACCTTCAACTTCTTAATTATTGCTTGTATGGATTGAAATTGGGATCTTTATAATGGTTTCATCTTGAAATACACTGAACTTTGTAAATTCTAAATATTTTTAAATAAAACCATTATAAAGGACCTAATTTAAGTCCATACAAGCAGTAAGACAGAGTTATTGAAAGTTCATCATAAAACAGTAACATTATATATCAATATTCATAAGATTTTAATGGAAAACTACATGCGTTGCGGACACTACAAAAGTTGCGGACTCTACATTTCAGCTTCTTGAGCCTCTAACACCATTCCATGTACAGGTATCAAACCCAATTTAATGGTGTTTCATATCTGGGGTTCAAAGCATGAATTGATAATGGTAGATAGTCTTGAGCTTATGCAGTTTATTGTGTACAGGACCGTTGCGGACACTACAGATTTTCTACGAGACTCAACTAGCCCAAGGGTTTAATCCAGTATCTAACTTTTTACTATGATCACTGGACTTTTAATACTTGGAAGTCATTTTAGACATTTGTACTGAGGGAAAATGCATATTTATCTGTCCCAGTGCCCTTTTATTGTTCAGCTACATTGATTTATATTTCATTGGTGTAACAAAAACACAAATTGGTAACGAAGAGCACTTTTCAAATAAAATGCTGTAACTTCCGAACCAATCACTCGATCCGCATAATTCAAATTGCAGTAAAATCTATACCTTTTTCTCTTTAAAGAAAAATCTTACATACAGAAAGAAACCATTCTGGCATTTAAGGATCAACCTTGCAATATTAGTGTTTTTTTGAGTGCAAACTGGTAACGCCAAAAATGGGGCATTTTTGAGCCGTTTCCTGCATATTTTGGGGACCGTTCAACATATTTCTGCACTTTTTTGTTTGCGCCTTCAAGAACTACCTAAGTACTATTAGAATTGATTCACAATTAGTGTATATAGGCATAACTTTTTCTGTAACAAGCTGGTAACATGTAAAATTTGCTAAGAGCACCCTGATTGTGGCTAACCCGTTAAGTGGTAGTAAAGGTGCTGTCCCACTTATCGCGGTTGTTTGCAGTTATTCTTAGCTTTTCGTAGCTAAAGCGGCAATTTTAAGGAAAGTTTTACATGTAAAACTTTTGTGTGCGACAACATTTCTATCGTAGTGATGTGTTTATCTTCGTATTAGGATACTTCGTATAATTTCGTATTTTTTTCGTACAATTCGTTTACATCCTGCGAACGTGTTTTTCACCAATGTGTGGCTTTCGTCGTAGATTTGACTTATTTTAAAAATCGTATATAAAATTCGCAGTGGGACAGCATCTTAAGGATCATAATTTGAAATCAAAGCTAGTACTTTGGAAAATGCTTATTCATTATTCTACATGACTCTTATAGGTATATATGGCCATATATATTATAGTTTATCAGCTCAACTGAGTTAGGTTTGAGTTCTGCACATATTCACCAGCCATCATTAATACTGTAGATATGGTTAATTTGCCATGTCCGAAAGTTGCCAATTTAGCCTTTTACAGATATTGCCGAATCTTGGTTTACCAATCTTGATCGTATGTGATCGGCAAACTATTAACTCATACGGTACTCCCGGGAGGATACAGTGACACTTCCAATTGGATTTTAAGTACGTTACATGATTAAGTTAAAGGGGCTAGTGAGGACCAATTGAAATTAGTACTGATAAGTCGAGGTTTCCCATTGGCACGGGTTGGTGTCAGCTCTCATCTCGGCTTTTGACGAGTTAACTCAAACGATCACTAGTCATTATCAATTACAATTTACCTTAGTACAGCCTTCATCAGAATGATATAAATGTGTCTGGGGTATTTGTCCTAGTCTACCTCTATTTAGCGACAGGACGGGGCATATATACTAGTCGCCCATTAATGTGAATTTGCCAAGCGAAAGCTTTTTATAATTTTCTGATTATTACTTTACTGATTAAGTGTAATCGGCAAATATCAGCAAATTAAAAACGTCGATATGTTAATAGGATTTAGAGCATTAAAAATCCAAAGATTGGTAGTCATTAAGGATACTTCTTAGTCGGGTAAAGCATGGTAGCTGGTGATAGGTAACAGGTAATAGTCCAGCTAGTAAGATTTTGTGTCTGACATGCATGATATTTGCCTGTTGCAAGGTAGCATTTCATTAACTTTAAATGCTAGGCTAATTACTCACAGGTAATAGTCTATATTAAGAGATCCTGACTCTATCTTGACTGCTGGTGGTCAGACATAATGCGTCAGTTACTTGATTTATTGTTTTCCGGATCCGCCGATCAAAATGGAATAGACCCGATGGGAAAATAAATGTAATCCCCTCACTTTATTTTGTGCTCTGCCGCCGAGCCGTAAATAGGTACACCAAACCTACAATAAATTTACCATGGATGGTAATAAAACTACAAGAATATTAATACCAGAGCAATACAACATTACAATAGCACTGCAATACAGTGTTGTTGAAAAGCATCATCCTATTCAAATCATTCTTTTAGTTTTAGCTTTTAGCTTCAAAATCTCTTTTTAAACCTCCCTCCCCACTGTTCGCTTACTTATATTTCCTTGTGTTAAGAAAAAGAAAAAAAAGTCAGCTTTATTTCTAATTGCGTCCCTCCCGACCCTGTAATATTGGTCTGGGAAGGATACGGGAACCAATAAATCAAGTAACCATCGTCTAACTGATCAATTAATCATTCATAATCACCAGCTATTATTTCAAATCTACTGCAGTAAATGTTTATTTATTAACCCAACGTGGCTCCTATTAGTATACACGGGCTCTATATTACAGGTTCACTCTTTTACAGGCTCACCCTTGGCCATATTTTACTACCACTCATGCAGGGTTCTTGATTGACTCATTGTTTAATATAATTTAAGTAACTGTTATATAAGTACTGTATCGTAATTAGAATTCATTCCTTTCACAAGAACACGTTGATATTGAGCATACTGCTGCAGAGGAGAGCTGCACCATGTGTCACCGCTGACCGACATGGTCTTATCCACTACGTTTCACATTGCTTACTTCTAATGATACTTTCAACAACCAGATCATTCGCCGTCAATTTGGTGACCATACTGGCATGGTGGAAGGTTCCCTTGTGTGTCATACTTGCGTGGCGTATGTTTGCCCACATACTCAAGCTTCTGTGCTTCAGCCTCTATCGTGATGGCTGGCCTGCTGTCATTTGGACATGCCTGACTAGGCAAGGTTATGCAGATCCACAGACCTTAATTCATGTCATTTTTGCCACATGACCCTCGTGTATCTTTGCTTCACAGTAATTGTCAGTGGACGCAAGTTATGTTTAATTCTCAATGGATAGAACTGACTTTTTAGGCCAAAACTTCAACTCTTGAATCATTCCGTGGTAAACTGCATTTACTCATGAAATCCCTGAATGGAGCTGCATTTCCTGATGTTCGCAGTCCAATGGGATGCTATCTCTACTCGATGAGGAGGGCTACAAAATAAAATATCTCCCTGCTCTACATTGCTTGGCCAAATTGATTCCCAAGTTCTCTGCCTTTAAAGCTAAAAATTCCTGTAAGCCCGTCCAGACTATACCTCACCTGTCTTTGACTTAGACTGGGTTGTCTGACCAACTGTTGATTTAGAGGAGGGTCTTTGCATTCTGTGTTCAAGCAAAGTACATCATGATGACAGAAGACCTTTTGAGCATCTCCCTCAGAACCCATTTTACCACAGCACACCGCCTGCAAATTGTGACATCCTTACTCCTGCTGTGGTTACTGCCACTGTGGTGAAGGGAGGAAAGTCCAATGTCTACAACACTTCATACCCAGTTCTCAAACAAGAAGGAAACAGTGGTGGTCTTTCAACTACAAGACTCTCGACAAACACAACAGCTCACCAAATGAATGAGCTTCATAGATTGGCTAATGGATAAACCCTGCATGAAAGACCTGATTTTCTTGAGTATGCTGCTCAGTTAGAATGTTTTGAATCACAGACTTTTTCTGACACTTTGCAATTATATATGCAGAATAATCTCCCAGCTAACCGTATCCAGAAGTGTGCACAAAACAGAATGAATGAATGCCTCCTTAAAGCAACATCGCCACACAAAGGCCATTTAGTGTAATAAAATTTGAGTAAAATAATGGTCTTTTGTTATTGTAGACAACAATAACAATCCAATAAATAAGTAAAAATATTTACAAAACAATGAATAATTTCGGATTATAAGTAGTAGATAGAAGGTTGTTTCAAAAGAAACTAAATTCTTTAAAATGGGTTACAACCGATAAAACAGACCAATATGATGCAGATAAGATACAGGCTTTTCAAACAGTTCCCTAAAGCTATTTACATTAAAATGTCTATTTTTGGATTCAATAAAATCAACAGAATCAAATGAAATATGATTGACAGTCAAACGACAATCACAGGCTATATATTGGGGAGGACCTTCCTTTTTCAAAAGGAAGCAATGAGTCCAGTGAGTGTGACCAATTCAAATTCTTGCTAAAACAAATTCTAGCCTATTTAATCATAGTCTAATAAAGTTTGAAAGTGCATCAGAGCAATGCAGGGAAAATCACTACAAAAATCCAATGTTTGATACGATAAGGATTACTGAAGTGTTTGGGCTGATTGATGACATAAAGAGTATGCTAAATGGAACTATGCTAAATGGAAGTTTTATAGCAAAGCTCAGTGGAGAGAAAAAGTCTGGAAGTGTGCCTGGGATATTGAAGACCAGGATTGGCACTTTAGAACAGCTCTCTTTAGGTCAACAGGCAACCTGAGAAAAGTCACTAGTAAAGTAAGTCTACTTATATGGTGGCAGCTAGCTCGGTGACCATTTCCAAGAGTTGATGCACCAGTACAAAGTGATGGTAAACATCCTTTGTAGAGCAAGTCATCGAAAATGTGATGACTTCAGATATACAGTCGAGAAAAAGGTACTGTGATCATTGCTGCGGAATGGCCATTGAAAATTCAGAACATATTATTATGAATTGCCCTGCAACGGAGAAAATAAGAAAAGAAATGTGTACTCAAATAAGCAATCTTAAAGTCACATCTCGTATATTAGTTATGTCAGAGCCTGTTGATACAATCTCTAAAATCCTTGGCAATATACCAAAGAGTCTTGCCCCTGAGACTACTGTAGACTTCTTAGAAATTGTTGCTCAGAACGTGTACAAAATGTACAAACTAGTACTAGGAAATAGAGAGAGGGGATAGGATGAATATCAAATTACAGGTATAATTTCCTATAGACAGTGGTAAAATCCTCCCTAAGCATAGAATACTCTTCTGGTGGATCATCTCTAAGGCTGTGATGCTGGTGACACTCTCAAAATAAGGCAACTCCTAGTTTAGCACTCCTGTCCCCTATCTAACAATAGTTATCTAATCCCTGAGGTCTTGGTGTTTCAAATATAAGTTTTCTTTAACTTACCTGCTTGAGCTGACCTCGATATAAACACAGTTTCAATGTTACAGTGTTTTACCTCAAATGACGTTTTCTTGATCAATAAAGGTTCATTTGATTTATAAATACCATACATGTCTGCTAAATATACTAGGCTAGGGCAACTGGAAGGCAAATTTGGAGTTCCTGCAAGAGAATACCTTACAGCACGCGATTTTGGTGGAAATACTTACCTGAGAAAGTAGGTCACAATGGCCAGACATGTTGACATACTTTCGTAAGTGGAAACAACTGAAAACAACTCACAACAAATTTAACGCGTTGACACAGTTTTTCTTAAAGCCTTTAATATGAGGGACACATGTCAGTGTTGAATCCAATAAAATACTGAGAAACTATGTTTCTTTGTTAACAGGAATAGAGTTAATATAAATAACCATTTAGGGATCGGTATGAAGGACTCTTCTTTGACGAAAATGTACACAGACAGGCTTTGATTGGGAGAATTTAAAACCATTGTTATCTGCCTAATAGTCTATACTATTCAAATGGAGTTGAAGCTGCCTTTTTACGGCTTGCATGTGTTTTGACCGATATGAGACACCAAAGTCATCAACAATAAGAGATTTGTCAGCACCATTTCTTATACAGGTTGTGAGGCTTTTGATTATACCTTTACATAGGGTGGCATAAAATGGTACCCTGGGGATCTCCCATTTCTTGGTCATAAAATTCAGAGAGGGATGTGGCTACTCTGACGCGTAATTTTCCTTCAGATAAAAAGTCAAGATTAGAAGGGGTAAACATCCCCTGAGGTCCATATCACGTAAATCTTTCATAGTTCCGTATTTCCAAGTAATGCCATATGCCTTTTCAAGGTCATAAAAGATAGACATCATATGTTTACCCTCTATATCAGAAACACGTTTTCAGGAGAAGTCAGTGGTTCCCTGCTTCTCTCCAGTCATTTTAGTTTTGGCCTCCACATGAGATAAAGCACCAGCTCTAACATTCAAAAGGGAAGACATGTTTAATAAGTGGAGAGAAGACCAATTTGACATAATTCTAATCCAGGATACCCACTTGACCCTGTAAACAGTGATACAACTAAGAAACGAATGGGAGCACAAACATTTTAACAGCACTTATACCTCAAATTCCAGAGGAACCTCAATATTTCTAAATAATACCTTTGAATTTACCATAGGGGAGATTAGAAAAGACCCACTTCTATTACTGGACTATCATTTGTCATTGGTTCAGTCTACGGTCCAAATGAGGATAGTCCCTCCTTCTACGAAGATATGAATAATATAATCAGGGATTTTAACAATCCCAATATAATAATAGGGGGGGACTGGAACTCTACTAGAGACAATGATATTGACAACAAAAACTACCTAACTAAGCAGCAAAGGCAATAGATAGGCTAATGGAATCACACAATCTCACAGATATATGGAGAATTAAAACCCCTATGGTTAAGAAATACACATGGCTGCAAGGGATATCTGGGAAATAAGCTCGCCTAGATTACTATCTATGCAATGAAGAACTAATAGTTATTTGTACAGGAACTGATATAGAGTATAAATACAGATCCGACCACGCCCCAGTAACACTAACTATAACAATAAATGATCAGATACGAGGGCCCGGAAGTTGGAAACTAAACAATAGCATACTCAGGGAAAAAGAATTAGAAAAACTAATTAAAAATGAAATACGTACATATAAAATGGTACACGCAGCAACCCCATACAACCCAAATTACGTATATGGCCTATCAACTAAATTAGAATTTATGACTGATCCTATTACCTTCTGGGACGCCCTGCTATGTAAACCAAGAGGAACAATAATTGCCTACTCAAAACGAAAAAGCAAAAAAAAGAGAGGGTTAAGAAGTCAGAAATAGAAGTAAAAATAATAGAACTAGATAAAAAAAAAAGTAAGCACAGGGAAAGCCATGACAGCGGATCTACAAAAATTAAAAATTACTAAATGACCAACTTATAGAATCAAGACAAGAAAAACTTAAAGGTGCCCTCATAAGATCTAGAGCGGAATGGCTAGAACTAGGAGAAAAACCTCGTAAATACTTTCTGAATTTAGAAAATAGAAACAAACTGAATAAAATGATAAACGAAATCAAGACGGATGACAACAAAACTATAAAAGACCAGATGAAAATTCTAGATGAACTAAGAAACTTCTATAAAAAACTCTTCAGTAAACATACCCTCCCGTCTGAAGATAATAACTATTAGCCATCCCCAAAAAGTATAAACAATGAAGAAAAAGAAGCTCTGGAAGAACCAATAACTAAGAACGAATTGGACTCTGCTCTCAAAGCATTGAAAAATAATAAGTCTCCGGGCCCAGACGGCTATACCCCTGAATTCTAAAAAAAATTCTGGCCAGAACTAGGACACTACTTTTTGGAATATATCAACTTCAGTAAAGAAAGAGGATATTTAACCCCTTCATTCCTTGATGGTACAATTATATGTTTACCCAAATCCGGCAAATCAAGGAACCTAATAAAAAAACTGGCGCCTAATCTCACTACTTAACACATTATACAAACTAATTTCTACTTGCATCACTAACCGACTAAGACCACTATTAAAAAACATAGTCAGTTCGGAACAAAAAGGTTTTTTAGAAAATAGGTCTATAAACGACTCTACAAGACTTATGTTTGATGTCATTAATGGATGTAATGAGAAGGAAATAGATGGCCTAATACTACTCGTTGACGTTGAAAAAGCATTCGATAGTATCTCTTGGCCCTTCATCACTACAGCATTAGAAGAAATGAACTTTGGGGAAAAATTTATAAACTGGGTACATATGTTTCAACAAGGATCAACATCAAAAATAACAATAAATGGCCACTTCTCATTGCCCTTTTTTCAACAAAGAGGATGCAGACAGGGGGACCCAATCTCCCCCTATCTGTTTATACTGTGCTCTGAATTCCTTGCGCTTGCTCTCAAAAATAATGAGGAAATAGAAGGTATAAAAATATTAAACAAAGAACACAAACTATGCCAGTACGCCGACGACACCTTAATATTTATGAGAGCAACCGAGAGGAATCTCAGAGCGTGCATTAAGACAATAAACTGGTTCTACAAAGTATCAGGGTTGAAAATAAATATAATCAGAGAACAATCAGAGAATCTGATCGACGTTACTGTAAGGAAAACAATTTGGACTGGGTCACCTCCTTTGTGTTACTAGGTATACAATATGATGTATTAAACATGGAGAATAAAACAAACATTAAAATAGATGAAAAGATTCCACAAATGAAAAAATGTACACAGACAGGCTTATATTGGAAGAGTTTATAAACCATTGTTATCTGGCGAAACGTTCCATTCTATTCAGATGGAGTTGAAGCTGCCTTTTATAGCTTCCATGTGTTTGGACTGATATGAGACACCAAAGTCATCAGCAAATAGAGATTTTTCAGCACCATTACTAATACTGCTGGTGATGTGCTTATTCTAACTATAAACAGGGTGACATGTAAAATTGTACCCATGCAGGGTATCTCCCAATTCTTAGACATAAAAATAAGAGAATGATGTCACTACTCTGACTTGAAATTTCCTTAATATCAAATAAAAAAGTTTTGATTGAAAGGGGTAAACATCCCCTGAGGTCCATATCATGTACATCTTTCATTATTCCGTAATTCCAGGTGGTGTCATCTGCCTTTTCAAGGTCACAAAAGATATACACCACATGTTCCTTGTTTAAAAGTACCTCTTTTACAAAAGTTTAAAGATGCACAAGGTGAGCCATTGTGCTTCTTATTTTCTAGAAACCGCTTCAGGCTTCTGTGATGAGTGAGGCTAATTCAAGAAACCAAACAAGACGGTCATTAATCATACTCTCTTCTGTCTAAAAGACACAACTGGTCAATGCTATCAGGTGGTATTAATTATTTGTATCTTTGGGGTCTTTTCCTGGCTTGGCAATGGGTATGATGGTGGCTTCTCACCAGGAAGTTCGAAACTCTCCAATTTCCCATTTATTGTTAAAAAAACGTTAAAAGGCACTGGAGAGAAGTTTCAGGAAACTGCTTTTAAATTTGGTAGTTTATATGGTCTGGTCCAGGAGCTGCGTCATGGGATTTGCCGCGCAGAGTACTGAGTTCACCTATTAAACAAGGATTGATTGTAGGTACTGTATTTTCAGATTGGAATCTAAGTGGGAGTCTCTTTTGTTTATTTTTGATGCGTTGAATTCTAGCTGAATAATGTGCAGAGGATGAATTGTAGGATGTTGTCTTCCAAATGGTATTGGCAATATCAATTGGTTGTGTCATCTAGAGGTTGATGACGGCATTCTGAAATGACAGGGATATGGTCACTACCCTGAAGATCTTCCTCCACCCTCCATGTTAAATCCATGAAAAGATAAGTATATCACATGGTGAGATCTATAGATGTCAAAGAACCAGTTGCTGGATGCAGATAAGTTAGGGTGTTATGAGAAAAAGGCAGACATTACTTCTGGTTATGAACGTCTCCATGACCTTACCTCCTGCGTCAAATCTATTTACTTCTCCAAAAATCACAAATGGCTTAGTTAATTTGGTTTCTTTGTGTGGTGGGTCATGGAGATGAAGTGTAGTGCTAGGAGAGATATTTAGATTACAGGAGGTACTTGTAGTGTGAAGAGTCCCCTTTACAAGAATCATCAAAGGCGAGTTCACATCTACAAGACTGAGGTAGGTAATTTTGACAAATATAGAGACATCATTATGTGCCCTATATATAAATCATATATTTTACCAGATCCATCCAAGGGCATAACTAAAAAGGAAAAGGTTGTTAAAGAGGCAAATCTATAGGAATAGAGGTGTTGCTGGTTATGCAGTGGATGCTCTACATCCAACGTCCACACTGCGTGCCTTACATAAATCAAAATCATACCAGGATGACATACTACAAGTGTACTAGGTGAGCAACACCATGAGGAAAGGAACTGTCTAGGGGCATTTGCATGAAGGACCTACACAGATAAAGGAAAGCCTGTAATAGAGTAATAGGGGAATAGCAAGCAATTGTCATAGACTATCACTTAGTCTTGCTCTTTATACCTCTAGTACCCAATTACCGTAGAAGTGCAAAGAATCGATTATGATCAATAAAGACAGACAGACATATACATACATAAATACGGATGGACGGACAGTCAGTCAGTCACAAAGACTCACAGAAAGAACGTGAGTATAGAAAGATATAGATAGACAGAATTGTGTTGAATACACAACCCCTCCACTCCCCCCCCCCCCCCCCCCCCCTCTAAAAATGCTAGGGCTGTATGTCACCTATCGTTGAGGATCAAGCATGTACTTTAGAGCTATATGGTAATCAGTCTTCCGGCTCGCCTGACAGCTGCTGCAACATCAGCAGAGATTATACATCCAAGCCCCCCTGCTCTGTGTGTGATTAGGGGAGAACTAACATTGACATTCACTTAGCTCATTGTTGATCCACCCCGTGTTTTTCTTTCATTTCCTATTACTGACTCCACTTTCTAGTTATAGAGGGCGCAGGAGAATTCTCTCCCTCGATAGTACATCACTAGTAATAAGAAACATGAACAGCAGAGGGCAACTTGAATAAGACACTGGGAAGTGAAAATCGATGCCCTCTGTAGCAGGGCATTATGGGAATATTTCGTCTTGACTAGTGGTATAGATCCTGATTGCTGATTGGATATTCCAGTCCAAGCTATACTTACGGGATTTTGGCGATCTATTAATAGTAGAAAAATGCCTTACAATAGGTAAGCTAATTTAGGTTACTGCGATTAGAAGTTTGATAGAACTATAAATAATGGGTGACATAATTTAAATTGAGGGCTTCTATTGAAAACGATTACAGGGCGCTAACCACAACTCATTTTAGACATGTGGTTGACCTGTGGTCGGATTGTGTAAATTGAAATGTTGATGTATTCCAGCCACAGTTTATTGGTGAAAATGTGACATACCAGCAGTTAAAAGAGTGAGCTTTTGGCTTCAGGCATTTTCCATAGGATGCGTTTGTTAAGAGAGATATCAGCAAAACAGTTGGGTTGTTACTAATATGAATCAGTTAACCTACCAATGCCTGTATTGCCCATACTATTAAGAGGATATATTTTACCTGAGCATTGTTCAGAAAATATTTAAAGTAGAAATACTGAGCAGAAACCAATCACCTACTCTCTTTCAAATATGCTATGTGGATGTATGCTTAATTCCTAACTTACTTTCTAAAGTACCATAGGTCCAGACATCATCAATGTCAAAGAGACCTCCAAGCATCAATGGGATAAAGAGAGAAAAGAGGAAGAGAAACTCTAGAACTTCTTTTTCAAGTAAAGGGTATCTATTTCATCCTGAAAAAAAGACTTTAAAAAACTTCAGTTTATTTACCAATGATTTTAATTTGCTTGTATCGGTAATTAAAGATGAGGAAAATTATGAAAAACTTGAGATCGGCAAAAGTACAAAATTAATAGGTAAATCAGATGTCTGGTCTGTGTGGGCGATACCATGCCAACTAAACAGGGCACAGTTATTACATTCTTAATGAGGTTTTGGCTGGTTTGTCATTGATACTCTCAAGTAGCGGCTGGCTGTTGATTCCACTTATCAGGAGCCTAAGTAAGAGCAGACGCTAACTAGTGTATATTACCTAGTATAGTGCCAACTTGTCCCCCACGGCTTATCCTTATTAATTTTCATTCACTCTTCCTAACCCATCTAATAACGCAATTATGATGTGATTATAACCAGGCAGGTGTCCCGCCCTGTCCTCTGTCACTCCTCCCAGGGGTGCGGTAATAGTACCAATGTGTAACAGCTCACTGCTGTTTTTAATTTGCCGATCACATCTCATCATGATCAGTAAATTATAATTATTCAGAAAATTCTGATGAGGGCTAAGTTGCCAAGTTTTGAACACTTCAAATTCAACCAGGTCTGAAGTATTTAAAGGGAAAATTGTTGATTGAATTATTCTAATTGTCATGATTATTCCTGGAGTATTTTAGGAATTATATAAATACATATATATATAATACTCAAGGAATAATCATGACAATTAGAATGATTATGACATTCCTGGCTGCTACAGGTGAGAATTGTGAAAAAAGATGTTAGATATAGTGGATATTAGTCCAAACTAACTTGATATATATACATACATATATATATATATATATATATATATATATATATACATATATATATATATATATATATATATATATATATATATATATATATATATATATATATATATATATATATATATATATGAATATGTCTTGATATTGATACATTCGTATCAATATGTAGATTTTGACACTTGGACCTGTCGCTTAAGTCTCCTGGGTGTAGAGTATACACCCACACTCTATGGCAGTCCCTATTAAAGGTAGAAAACAGGTATAACAGTCAGGAACCCAGAATTTAAACCCTCTAAATCATCACGATGTAGACTTAATTATATATTACTTAACTACCGGTGGTATAGCAAGGTAAAACCTGCTTTACTTGTAGGATATATTTGTCCAGGTTGGGAAAACCATATTTGTACCAAAGAAAATCGGTTCCACGCCTGTTCACCGGAGCAATTAACGGTGCAAGTTCATAATCTTTTTCTGGACTTTGTCCATACTATGGCCTATAATGTGGAGCTGATGACAATGCAAGGTGATCTCTTTCAATTGCGGATCCACACCAGTTAACATTGATGCACATGTATCGCTCACACTGTGGGGTGCATCTATGTGTAATAGAATGCATTTGTCATGTTTTGAAGTCCCCCAACTCACTGTTTGTGATATATTATAAATATCACCAGCAATCTCAACCTAGGATGATAAACAGTTATTAAACAGAGTAAATAGCATTTGAAATATATTTGAAGAGGAAGTGAAAATCCTAGCACAAAAAATGAATTTCCGCCATCTTCCCTCAAAATCTTGCTTTGCTGTCAAGTTATGGTGATGTGTTTCAGACCATAATTTTGCTCTATATGTAAATAGGTTAAATGTGGCGTTTTTTCTATGTCAACAACACGTATTTTACCCTAACGCAGGGGAGACATGAAAGATGTCCATGAAGAAGGAAGGAAGGTTTGGGGTATTACATCGCTTCCAACAGCGTTTGGTCTTATTGCAACAAGACAGAAACCCGGAACGGGGAAGAAATTCCCTTCTCATCACAAATAGTTCCAATGGGTCTTTCAGTTGCAGAGGAGCCATAGACAGCCCTCCACAACGTCGTACATATATATAGCGACCAGGCCAATCCACTTATGAGGATTCAGTGGAGACTCGAACATGCAAACTCACGCTTGGGAGCAAGGCATCGTTAACCACTAAGTCACGTCGGTTCCCTTTGTCCATGGAAACACTACCCACTGCTGAATAAGATTTGACCTTCTATATGTGTCTCTCCAGTATGTTTTCTCTTGAAAATATCTAAAGTAAAAAGAAAACAATCGGCTCCGTACCTGCAACAAAGAAAACAATAATCGGCTCAGTACACACTTGAGAGAATTTGCGTTGCAAATTATTTCCTTATTGGGTTTTTCAAATACATGTGCAATCCCCTTTGGTGCCCATGAATATTCAAAACAAACCCTGACAGAAGTTGTTTTTAAATTTAGTGATCAGAAAAAAATGATTTTAAGTTAGGATAATCATATTGGCAGACCCAGATAATAATTGGTTATGCCCACCCATATCGAAGGTAGACAGCTGTTCGTTAGTGGGTAATCTCCTAGACTATGTCCAATTTTGTTACCATTCCCTATGTGTCACTTCAAGTTACAGCTGACCTTTAGAGACAATGGTGCGCATTCAAAATAAACCCTCGAACCCCCTCCCCACCCACGTAGTATTGGGAAATATGTCAGCACTTACCTGAAAAGCTTTTTTTTAGTTGAGTAACCAGTCCTTTTTAATTCTTAAATAAGTTTTTTATTTCTTGCTCACCTGTCGAAAGCGACCATCTTATTAAAGTATTTATTAAATGCAGGACTGGAGTAACCAGTCCTTTACTATCAAACAAGGTAGTTCTTTTCTAAGGAATACAGTGCTAACATTTAATTCCTGCACTAAATGCGTGGGCAGCCCAGGCACGACTGCATGCCTGATTGCCACCCAGTTACCTGATCATGGATGCATGGATGATATCACAACTGAAAGTAGATTTGATTCCAAACTAATTGGGCAATTAATATGCTTTGGTTATTTTTTACATGTTATTCGTGGGTGTTCGTACAACCAGGCACTAGCTGAGGTCGTGTCACCTGGTGCAGCAATCAAATGTGTGTACTGTAATATATTTTTCATGTGGATTAGCTTTTTACCATTTGCCAGTGATAGAAATATTCCAAATTACATGGTCATTTTTTTATATAAAATTGGTTGTAAAAAATCATGCAATACCTTTTTTATTGGCAACTTTAGGATTTATACACATACAAATAACAAGAGCATCCAATTTAACCCAATCGAACCCGCACAGCTAGCAGTCAGTGCACAACTTATACCACTCGGCCATCAGGGCAGTCCCCTTTTGCAGTTCTATATAGAGATCGATACATCTATTAAAAGAGGCCTATTATCAACAAATGTTAGCGCGACCTAGCGGACACATCACATACTACGGTAAGTTTTATAACTTCTCGAGGTGCGCTGGTCAGGACTAAGCTTCCTTAGAAAGTAAACCCTTTTCTGTTATTCCACTGACTGGAAAATAGGCATAAATGAAATCTAACATTGGTTATCTAATCACCTAATCTAGTATGCACAACAGCATAATCCTCAATATCGAAAACAGGTTTTTCTATGATTGTATAATTCTTTTTGGATATCTTTGACAGTTTAACATCCAACCTGTGTTTACAAAGTTTATAAGGTTTTAAAACAGAGACAGAGAGAGAGAGAGACAGACAGACAGACAGAGGGAGAGAGAGAGAGATCGATTGCCTGATATTGTAATAACCTTATGGTTTTCAGTTTGGTTGAAGTCACGCCTACATACTGCATACCTAAGTTGATACAGTCAGGCCTTCCAGCCAGTCTTACTGGCTTAAACCTAGATTGATAACTAGGCAAAATCTGTGATGTCAAAAACCTACATGTCTCTTGAGGTTTTCTGTACCTGATGTCTTCCTGACTCAATCTCCACTGCACACCCGACTCAATACGAATCCTGACTTCGATCTGAATAGCCGGTATCAGTCCATATTGCATGACACGTTGTTCTTAAAGGTTAAAGGCGCAGTCAAATCATGTTCAGAAAGTCAGACTGATACACGGCACAATCAAGATCACCTGCCACGAAATGTCACATCCGGTCTTCATCCTCCACCTCGCCTTTTTAGACCCTTAGTATAAGAACCAATGTCTATAACGCACGGGGATGCCCCAATAACTGAGCAGTCCACCGCATTGCGCACCTACTGCTTGCTAGCTCTCTAACAGCTGTATGTCTATAATGCCTTAGGATGCCCCAATAGCTGAGAGCTCTACCGCATTGCACACCGACTGCTCAGCTAGTGGGGCACGTACCCTCTGCTTTCTAGTTCTCTCACAGCTGTATGTATATAACGCATATAGATGCCCCAATAGTTGAGCAGTCTACGGCATTTCTCATCGACTTCTCGCTGCCTCTCACAGCTGTATGTCTATAATTCATGGGGACGCCCCAATAGCTGAGCTGTCTACTCCATTGCCACTGACTGCTTGCTACCTCTAAAAGCTGTATGTCTATAACGCAAAAGGACGCCCCAATAGTTGAGCAATCAACGGCATTGCGCACCGACTGCTTGCTGCCCCTCACAGCTGAATGTCTATAAAGCATAGGGATGCCCCAATAGTTGAGCAGTCTATTGCATTGCGCACCGACTGCTCGCTGCCCCTCAAAGCTGAATGTCTATAACGCATAGGGACGCCCCAATAGATGAGCAGTCTACGGCATTGCGCACCGACTGCTTGCTTCCCCTCACAGCTGTATGTCTATAAGGCAAAAGGACGCCCCAATAGTTGAGCAATCAACGGCATTGCGCACCGACTGCTCGCTGCCCCTCAGAGCTGAATGTCTATAACGCATAGGGACGCCCCAATAGTTAAGCAGTCTACGGCATTGAGCACCGACTACTTGCTGCCCCTCACAGATGTATGTCTATAAAGCATAGGGACGCCCCAATAGTTGAGCAGTCTATGGCATTGGGCAGTGACTGCTCGCTGCCCCTCACAGCTGTATGTCTATAACGCATAGGGACGCCCCAATAGTTGATCAGTCTACGGCATTGGGCACTGACTGCTCGCTGCCCCTCACAGCTGTATGTCTATAACGCATAGGGACGCCCCAATAGATGAGCAGTCTACGGCATTGGGCACCGACTGCTCGCTGCCCCTCACAGATGAATGTCTATAACGCATAGGGACACCCCAATAGTTGAGCAGTCTACAGCATTGCGCACCGACTGCTTGCTGCCCCTCAAAGCTGAATGTCTATAACGCATAGGGACGCCCCAATAGTTGAGCAGTCTATGGCATTGCTCGCTGCCCCTCACAGCTGAATGTCTATAACGCATAGGGACACCCCAATAGTTGAGCAGTCTACGGCATTGCACACCGACTGCTTGCTGCCCCTCACAGCTGAATGTCTATAATGCATAGGGACGCCCCAATAGTTGAGCAGTCTGCGGCATTGCACACTGACTGCTCGCTGCCCCTCACAGCTGAATGTCAATAACGCATAGGGATGCCCCAATAGTTGAGCAGTCTATGGCATTGGACACCGACTGCTCGCTGCCCCTCACAGCTGAATGTCAATAACGCATAGGGACGCCTCCATAGTTGAGCAGTCTATGGCATTGGACACCGACTGCTCGCTGCCCCTCACAGCTGAATGTCAATAACGCATAGGGACGCCTCCATAGTTGAGCAGTCTACGGCATTGGACACCGACTGCTCGCTGCCCCTCACAGCGGAATGTCTATAACGCATAGGGATGCCCCAATAGTTGCGCAACCTGCACCATTGTGCACCGACTGCTTGCTACCTCTCTCACAGCTATATGATGATAATGGATAGGGCTGCCCCAAAAGCTGAGCTGTTTACCGCGTTGCACGCCGACTGCTCGCTTCCTCTCACGGCACTATGTCTATAATGCTTTGGGACGCCCCAATGGCTGCGCTGTCTGCAGCGTTGCACATCAACTGCTTGCTAGCCCTCTCACAGCTGATGCATTGAAAGATTTCTTGCTTGGAATGAGTAGTGGTTCCTTCATCTAGAGTTTCCTCAACCATTAGCACCGGCAGAACTCTCACCTAGCCTGCATACTGTATCGCAGAGGAAATAATAATAAAAAATAGAAATACCGCATCCAAAGCCAGGACGGGCCTTGTGTGGTAACATATGGTTGTGGCAGATTACATATGTGCCTGCACTATCGCCCTGAAGGGGTTAACTGCCTCTGTCATTTGGTGACGCACAATGCTCGTGGCAAATGGAATTGTTTTATTGAGTTGATGAATTATGCATATGGCACTACGTTTATCTTTATTGCTGGGCCCATCAGAATTACGACAAAGGTTACGTAGATGATTAATTGTTGAATAAATTTGGGCTTGTCCCAAGCTAATCCGTTTATACGATTGAATGCGCTTCTTCTGAGCTATAAAGAAAACATGTTATGGGTAAGTCCTCTAAGACCGCCTGCCCTCTTGCTACTCGGTTTCCTGGGCATGGTTGCATTGATGATCACAACTTAAAGTAGCTTTGATTAGCAAACTATGTAGGTCGGGAGGTGCTCGGATTATTATTTTGACACGATAACCATGTATGTTTGTAAAACCAGGCACTGACAGGCGTCCGGTTGACTGATGCAGGAATTAAATGTATGTACTGTATGTATGTATGTGTCTGTGTGTGTATGTATGTATACATGTATATGTATGTATTTATGTGTGTACGTATCTATATAGGTATACATATAGATACATAAATAAATACATACACACACGCACAAGTATACATACATATATATGTGTGTGTATGTATGCATCTATCTATATGTATGTATGTATGTATGTATGAACTGTATGCATGCATGTGTGTGTGTGTGTCTGTGTGGCATGCTTCCAAGTTAAGTACGTCGCAAGTGAGGAGTGGCGGTGCCAGGTCGAAAGCCTATTTACAATCATTGAAATCTGATCAGTTTTGAATAACAGTAGTCATTTCATAACCACAGGTATCAATGTCATTCTTCGGTTTCAAGCTAATTATTCTCATACAGAACGTGTTATCTGGTACAGACAGGGGAGACCATATCAAGAGTTTGCCCATATGTCTCATCTAAGATGAAGATATCGCAAATACATTGGAAATCACAACGACTCAATCCATAAGTAAAAGCAAAAAAATTAGAAAGATAAAAACTATAAAGCTAAAAAAGAGAGAATTCGATAATACAGTGTGGTGTTTAAAATTCATTTCAAATTATTGTTTCTGCATGGAAAGTGGTAGTTATGGGGGTAGATTTAAATTTAAGATCATCTTTATTATTTACAATGGTACTGTCTGTATGTGTATATGTTTTTTGACTCTACCCTCATAACAAAAACCATACAATCACAGGCTATACTCCTGAAAAGTTATTATATTACATAACCTGGTTGAGATATTTTCAGATGTGGTTATTGGCAAGTTGTTTGGTGCACAATGTAAAGGGCAATAGAGAGATTGTCACAAGATAAACCAGTCTGCAATCATTGCCTTCTGGCTGCCAATTGTGTTCAACTGTTTTGTATGGGATTCGAAGGATATCTCAAAATAGGAATTCCAGTACTTACCTCAATCCAATTCAGAAAATGTTTTGTAATAGGGGTTTTCCGCAAGATTTAAATGTGGTTTTATGGTAGAAATGTATGTGACAAGTGCAATTTTATGAAATACTGCGGTATAATATCACCATGATAGTAGATAATCGAGAAGTTACTAGATTTTGAAAAGAAATGACAGAAAATCTAGAGGAATAATAAAGACTCATTGAGAGCTTGTAAAAATATTCCACAATTGCCTGTGAGCGTACTTAATATTCTAAAATGTGATCCATTGTAGATTGAAATGACAAAAACGCTATTAATTGTGAATAGAATAACGGAAAAGTGCTCTAATCAATTCATTCTTCATTATCTGGCTATACTTATACATGTCATGAGGTATTGGTCCTGATATGATCTATGAAGCAATCATCTGCTCATCTATGAACCTCTTAACCCTTTAGCCAATGTAATATGATACACAAACCCTGAAAATTGACTGAAACCTTGGCCCATGGCTAGTCATCTGAGAGTACTGAGCGAGAGCTATCCAATGAATACCAACATGACAACGTCTAGATGGCTTTCAAAAATAGTTTCGTACTAGTCAAAACTCTTGTGCTTTGGACGAAAGTAGCCTTAGCATTGGAAGTGTTAAAAATGTTCATTATGTTTGCCTAAGAGAGACAAAAAATGGCCGCATATTCAAGAGTATTATCCCCTCTGACGCATCAGCGACTTTCTTAAAGGTTTTATAATGTTATCTCGATTCTACTTTGAGCTAGGGCATTGACTTAGGATATGATACATACTATCTCTGTTTAGCCAGGACACAAAACGCACACCACTGAGCCACTGAGATTCCCCTTACAACTAAAATTAGCAGTGTTAAATTTGAGTCTGCTTGAAAGATGACCGTGCCTTGGTGGAATTAGGGATTTCGATTATTGCTACTGTTCTTCCATATTAAGGCTAAGTTGTGAGTAGCCAGTTGTGAGTGCTAGAGAACTGGAGTATCCGGCAAAACCACTGCACAGTACCAAGTCACTGGTAACTTTCATACATGCCTTGTCCGAGATGTTATCCCAAATGTATGTACAGTGCACACATGGTCAGATTACTTAAAGGGTACCCCATTAAATCCTGGGAAATGTGGATAACATTTGAAGAAGAATTATCAAAAGACTTGAACAACAAATCTGGTAAAACAATTCTCAAAATAGTGCATTGTTATTATTGCGATATTCCAAATACACGAGAGAAAACTAGCGCTCCAGATGTGAATGGGTTTTAAGCCTTGCTCCAAAATATGTAGCTGTGGATTTGAATCTCCGCTGGATCATCATGAGTGGGCTGGTTTGGTTGCTATACAAATATTTGGCATTTTTAAAAAATAGGCACCCAAGTCAACAGACAGACTCATTTGGACTTTTCATGAAGAGGAGGGAATTTCTCCCCCTCGGTTCCGGATGTCTATCTCTTTGCGATATAACATTAGCGGTTAAAACGAGATCTCATACGAAACATAAGCTTGTTTAAATCACAATTTGGGTTATTCTTTATACTTCGTCAGCAATTTCTGAAAGGTACACCATTCTAGAATTCAGGGACTTAATTACTTAGTTAATTACTTAATCAATTACATTCTCTTTCCAAAAAAAGGTCTACATATTACCCTTAGCAGACAAATGATGTCAGTTAGAAGTCATGTTGATGTCAGCCTGTTTGGATTGAGTGTACATTTGGTAATTATCTAGCTTAAAGGGAAAGTAAGCCGATTTTCATAGGGGTTATACTTACTTTTGACCCACCTCCTGCCCAAGTGCACCTCGGTCAGAGAAAGATGATTCTTTAAATGCCAGAAACAGCACACTGAGAGGTGCCATGATTATACTAATTTGCCTAACATCCGGGGGTTCTAATTACTGGGGAGATGACTATGTGTCGCTTTACTCTGCAGATAAGATAACAATATGGGTAGTAGACAATAATACAGTGTTCATTTGGCTAATGATATACAAGATTGTTCACTGCATGGGTATAGATTACACTAACAGTCACCGTTTGGAAGGAATGGATTATTGCAATCAAAAGGAAGGATCCACTCATGATTGACAACTATAGTGTGTGTCCAGAACACTTTTTAGAGAGTGATTATGAGAGAGAGCTTAAAGGTGGACTTTTTGGAATACCAGATGCACGCTGTGAGGTCTAGATAAATACGATGCACTACTACTACTATCTGAAGAACACCAAAGTGATTAGACCTCTCCTGTAAGGTGTTTAACTATCTCGTCCAATGAGAACACTTGTACAACATAGCGCACCAATTGCTTGCCACTTCTCACCGCTGTGTGTCTTTAGTGTCAAGGAACGCTCCAATAGCTGAGCCGTTTACTCATATGAGATTCTAAAACTATTTCATAATCGGCTAAGGGTAATTAACATTCTCAAATGTGATTTATTGTAAAGATTGAAATAACAAAAAAAAAATTAATTGTGGAAAGAATAGAGGAAAAGTACTCTAGCCGATTCATTTCTTTCATTATCAGGCTATTGTTTTACATGTCATAAGGCATTGGTCCATTAGAGATGATCTATGTAACAATCATATGTTCATCTGTGAACCTCTTAATAATAATCAATGTTCAGTATGTTTGCTTAAAAGAGATGAAATATGGCCGCGTGTTTACAGGAGAGATATTGCACCTGTTCCATCAGCGACTTTCCTAAAGCTTCTGTACGTTATCTCGATTCTACCGTGAGCAAGGGCGTTGCTTTAGAATATGATACATACTAGCTTTTTTGTTCAGGTCACAAAACGCGCACCACTGAGCCACTGAGACTCCCCCATTCAAGTTTCAACTATAGCATCGTTAAATTCGAGTTTGCTTTAATGAAGACCGTGCCTTAGTGGAATTGGGGATTTCGGTTATTGTTACTGTTCTTCCATATGAAGGCTAAGTCGTGAGTAGCCAGTTGCGAGGGCCAGAGAAAACTGAAGTATCCGTCAAAACCACCGCACAGTGCCAAGTCACGGGTAACTTTCATACATGCCTTGTCCTCGATGTTATCCCAAATGTATGTAAAGTGCACACATGGTCAGATTACTTAAAGAATACCCCATTAAAGTCTGGGGAAATGTGGATAACATTTGAAGAAGAATTATCAAAAGATGGAACAACAAATCTGGTAAAACAATTCTCAAAATAGTGCTTTGTGATTATTGCGATATTCCAAATACACGAGAGAAAACTAGCGCTCCAGATGTGAATGGGTTTTAAGCCTTGCTCCAAAATATGTAGCTGTGGATTTGAATATCCGCTGGATCATCATGAGTGGGCTGGTTTGATCGCTATACAAATATTTGGCATTTTCAAAAATATCTAAGGCACCCAAGTCAATAGACAGACTCATTTGGACTGTCCATGAAGAGGAGGGAATTTCTCCCCCTCGGTTCCGGATGTCTATCTATTTGCGATATGACATTAGCTGTTAAAACGAGATCTTATACGAAACATAAGCTTGTTTATATCACAATTTAGGTTATGATTTATACTTCGTCAGCGATTTCTGAAAGGTACACCATTCTAGATTTCAGGGACTTAATTACTTAATTAATTACTTAATTAATTACATTCTTTTTCCTAAAAGATCTACGTATTACCCTTAGCAGACAAATGATGTCAGTTAGAAATCATGTTGGTGTCAGCCTGTTTGGATTGAGTGTACATTTGGTAATTATCTAGCTTGAGGGAAAGTAAGCCGATTTACATAGGGAGTATATTTACCCACCTCCTGCCCAAGTGCACCTAGGTCAGAGAAAGATGATTCTTTAAATAGCACACTGAGAGGTGCCATGATTATACTAATGTGCCTAACATCCGGGGGTTCTAATTACTGGGGAGATGACTATGAGTCGTTACTCTGCAGATCAGATAACAATATGGGTAGTTAGACAGTAATACAGTATTCATTTGGCTACTGATATATATTAAATTGTTCACTGCATGGCTATAGATTACACTAAGAGTCACCATTTGGGAGGAATGGATAATTGCAATCAAAAGGAAGGATCCACTCATGACTGACAACTATAGTGTGTGTCCAGAACACTTTTTAGAGAGTGATTATGAGAGAGAGCTTAAAGGCGGACTTTTGCGAATACCAGATGCACGCTGTGGGGTCTAGATTAATATGATAGTAACTGAGGCTCACCCAGAATAAGTATCCAAACAAGCTTCCTATAACACCGCTGACGTCATAAAGCCATTAAAACCCCGGATGTTCAGGCAGCACGTCAGTGTCTAAGAGGCTTTTAGAGATCAGACACGCTAGCCCTATGGAAAAATTAAAGGTGCAATTTTAAGGCACATAACCTTTGTTTCAAACCAGTTTTGATTCAATTCTTACAAAATTACATCTGTACTACTACTACTGTCTGAAGAACACCAAAATGATTAGACCTCTGCTTTAAGGTGTTTTACTATCTCGTCCAATGTATGGAACACTTGTACAACATAGCGCACCAATTGCTTGCCACTTCTCACCGCTGTGTGTCTTTAGTGCCAAGGAATGCTCCAATAGCTAAACCGTCTACTCATATATGAGATTCTAAAACTATTTCATAATCGGCTAAGGGTAATTGACATTCTCAAATGTGATTTATTGTAAAGATTGAAATAACAAAAAAGCTTTTAATTGTGAAAAGAATAAAGGAAAAGTACTCTAGCCGATTTATTTCTTTCATTATCAGGCTATTGTTTTACATGTCATAAGGCATTGGTCCATCAGCGATGATCTATGTAACAATCATATGTTCATCTATGAACCTCTTAATGGTAATCAATGTTCAGTATGTTTGCTTAAAAGAGATGAAATATGGCCGCATATTTACAGGAGAGATATTTCACCTGTTCCATCAGCGACTTTCCTAAAGGTTCTGTACATGTTATCTCGATCCTACCGTGAGCTAGGGCGTTGCTTTAGGATATGATACATACTATCTTTTTTTAGTCGGGACACAAAACGCGCACCACTAAGCCACTGAGACTTCCCCATTCAAGTTTCAACTATAGCATCGTTAAATTCGAGTTTGCTTTAATGAAGACCGTGCCTTAGTGGAATTAGGGATTTCGGTTATTGCTACTGTTCTTCCATATGAAGGCTATGTCGTGAGTAGCCAGTTGTGAGTGCTAGAGAACTGAAGTATCCGGCAAAACCACTGCACAATGCCAAGTCACTGGTAACTTTCATACATGCCTGCCTTAGAAATTATCTCAAATGTATATAAAGCCCCTTTCACACATACACGATTGTGAACACGACTGAACACGACTTTTCAGTCGTGTTCAGGCGTTTGAAAGGCGTATGAAAGACGTGTTCAGGCGTGTTCGGGCGTATGAAGGACGTGTAGCGAAAATAATCGTGTTGGATTTTTGAGCATGTTCAAAAAATCAACACGACTTTTATCGCGTTTTATGGCCCATTAACGGGCGTATGAGAGGCGTATGGGAGGCGTGTTCGACCGTATGAAGGGCGTGTTCGGTCGTGTTCAGCCGTATGAAGGGCGTGTTCAGTCGTGTTCAGATTTAGCCATACGACTGAACATGTCCTTCATACGCCTCTCATACGGTTCAACACGTCTCCCATACGGTTCAACACGCCTCTCATATGGTTCAACACGCCCCTCATACGACCGCCAAATTCAGTCACGTGATACGCTCGCGCCCGCCATTTTGTTGTTTACATATAACAACATGAAGGGGCTGCGGAGAAGACAGCTGTTGCGTATTTCGACTTAAAACACCCAAAATACCACGGATAGAGCCCCAGTTTATACCTGTTTAGGACGAATTATTAAGGTCCATTTCAATCTATTTTTAAATGTAATCTTACCCAAAATCGTATGAACGTCGTAGGGCACACGTGTTCGGGCGTATGGCACACGTGTTCGGGCGTATGGCAATCGTGTTCACTGACTCTAGTCGTATGAGCAACGCGTTCAACCGTATGACACACGTATGGACATCGTGTTGCACCGTATGAGAGGCGTATGGATAACGTGTTCAACCGTATGAAGAACGCGCACAACCATATGAGAGGCGTATGACACACGTGTTGTACCGTGTTTACTCAACAATTAACCGTGACGAGTGTTTTACGAGCACGACTGAACACGATTTTGTCAAAATTCAACAGTCCGGTTTAGTCGTGTTCACAATCGTGTATGTGTGAAAGTGGCTTAAAGTACACACATGGTCAGATTACTTCAAGGATATCCCATTAAAGTCTGGGAAAATGTGGATAACATTTGAAGAAGAATTATCAAAAGTCTTGAACAACAAAGCTGGTCAAACAATTCTAAAAATAGTGCTTTGCTATTATTGCGATATTCCAAATACAAGAGAGAAAACTAGCGCTCCAGATGTGAATGAGTTTTAAGCCTTGCTTCCAAATACTAGAGATCTAGTATGTACAGTGCCGACGTTTAATTTCTGCAATAAACGCGTGGGCAGCCTGGTCATAATACACCACCACAAGCCTGATTGCCACATAGTTTCCTGGGCGTGGAAACGTGGAAGATTTCACAACTGAGCGTAGCTGTGATTCGCAAACTACTTGGGTCACTGCTGTGCTGGGCATATTTTGTTGACATGTTATCCATGGGTGTTTGTACAACCAGGCACTGGTCGAGTGGTGCAGGAATTAAATGTCTGTACTGTAGCTGTGGATTTGAATCTCCGCTGGATAATCATGAGTGGGCTGGTTTGGTCGCTATACATCTATCCGGCATTTTCAAAAAAATTCTTAGGCACCTTTCAACTGACAGACTCATTTGCGATATGACATTAGCTGTTAAAACGAGATCTTATACAAAACATAAGCTTGTTCAAATCACAATTTGGGTCATTCTTTATACTTCGTCAGCAATTTCTGAAAAGGTTCATCATGCTAGAATTCAGAGACTCAATTACGTATCGTACAGTACTCTTAATTTATGTTAATCATATTCAAACCAGTATTACTTCATCAAGTGCAATTAATCAAGGGCCTTCTCTTTCCAAAAAGGTCTACGTATTACCCTTGGCAGACAAATGATGTCAGTTAGAAGTCATGTTGATGTCAGCCTGTTTGGATTAAGTGTACATTTGGTAATTATCTAGCTTAGAGGGAAAGTTGGATTGAGTGTACATTTGGTAATTATCTTGCTAAAAGGGAAAGTAAGCCGATTTACATAGGGGTTATATTTACTTTTGACCCACCTCCTGCCCAAGTGCACCTCGGTCAGAGAAAGATGATTCTTTAAATGCCAGAAACAGCACACTGAGAGGTGCCATGATTATACTAATGTGCCTAACATCCGGGCGTTCTAATTACTGGGGAGATGACTATGAGTCGTTACTCTGCAGATCAGATAACAATATGGGTAGTTAGACAGTAATACAGTATTCATTTGGCTACTGATATACAAGAAATTGTTCACTGCATGGCTATAGATTACACTAACAGTCACCGTTTGGGAGGAATGGATTATTGCAATCAAAAGGAAGAATCCACTCATGACTGACCACTGTAGTGTGTGTCCAGAACACCTTTTAGAGAGTGATCATGAGAGAGAGCTTAAAAGTGCACTTTTGGGAATACCAGATGCACGCTGTGGGGTCTAGATTAATATGATAGTAACTGAGGCTCACCCAGAATAAGTATCCAAACAAGCTTTCTATAACACCGCTGACGTCATAAAGCCATTAAAACCCCGGATGTTCAGGCAGCACGTCAGTGTCTAAGAGTTTTTTAGAGATCAGACACGCTAGCCCTGAGGAAAAATTAAAGGTGCAATTTGAAGCCACATAACATTTATTTCAAACCAGTTTTGATTTAATTCTTACAAAATTACATCTGCACTACTACTACTATCTGAAGAACACCAAAATGATTAGACCTCTGCTTTAAGGTGTTTAACTATCTCGTCCAATGTATGGAACAATTGTACAACATAGCGCACCAATTGCTTGCCACTTCTCACCGCTGTGTGTCTTTAGTGTCAAGGAACGCTCCAATAGCTGAGCCGTCTACTGATATATGAGATTCTAAAACTATTTCATAATCGGCTAAGGATAATTAACATTCTCAAATGTGATTTATTGTAAAGATTGAAATAACAAAAAAACTTTTAATTGTGGAAAGAATACAGGAAAAGTACTCTAGCCGATTCATTTCTTTCATTATCAGGCTATTGTTTTACATGGCATAAGGCATTGGTCCATCAGAGATGATCTATCTAACAATCATATGTTCATCTATGAACCTCTTAATGCTAATCAATGTTCAGTATGTTTGCTTAAAAGAGATGAAATATGGTCGCGTATTTACAAACAGAGATATTTCACCTGTTCCATCAGTGACTTTCCTAAAGGTTCTGTACATGTTATCTCGATTCTACCGTGAGCTAGGGCGTTGCTTTAGGATATGATACATACTATCTTTTTTTAGTCAGGACACAAAACGCGCACCACTGAGCTACTGAGACTCCCCCATTCAAGTTTCAACTATAGCATCGTTACATTCGGGTTTGCTTTAATGAAGACCGTGCCTTGGTGGAATTAGGGATTTTGGTTATTGTTACTGTTCTTCCATATGAAGGCTATGTCGTGAGTAGCCAGTTGCGAATGCCAGAGAAAACTGGAGTATCCGGCAAAACCACTGCACAGTGCCAAGTCACTGGTAACTTTCATACATGCCTGCCTTAGAAATTATCTCAAATGTATGTAAAGGGCACACATGGCCAGATTACTTAAATGATGTCCCATTATAGTCTGGGGAAATGTGGAATACATTTGAAGAAGAATTATCAAAAGTCTTGAACAACAAAGCTAGTCAAACAATTCTCAAAATAGTGCTTTGCTATTATTGGGATATTCCAAATACACGAGAGAAAACTAGCGCTCCAGATGTGAATGAGTTTTAAGCCTTGCTCCCCAATACTAGAGATCTAGTATGTACAGTGCCGACATTTAATTTCTGCAATAAACGCGTGGGCAGCCTGGTCATAATACACCACCACAAGCCTGATTGCCACATAGTTTCCTGGGCGCGGAAACATGGAAGATTTCACAACTGATGGGCGTAGCTGTGATTCGCAAGCTACTTGGGTCACTGCTGTGTTGGGCATATTTTGTTGACATGTTATCCATGGGTGTTTGTAAAACCAGGCACTGGTCGAGTGGTGCAGGAATTAAATGTCTGTACTGTAGCTGTGGATTTGAATCTCCGCTGGATAATCATGAGTGGGCTGGTTTGGTCGCTATACAACTATCCGGCATTTTAAAAAAAATTCTTAGGCACCTTTCAACTGACAGACTCACTTGCGATATGACATTAGCTGTTAAAACGAGATCTTATACAAAACATAAGCTTGTTTAAATCACAATTTGGGTTATTCTTTATACTTCGTCAGCAATTTCTGAAAAGGTTCATCATGCTCGAATTCAGAGACTTAATTACGTATCGTACAGTACTCTTAATTTATGTTTAATCATATTCAAACCAGTATTACTTCATCAAGTGCACTTATACGGGCCTTCTCTTTCCATATTAACCTTAGCAGACAAATGATGTCAGTTAGAAGTCATGCTGATGTCAGCCTGTTTGGATTGAGTGTACATTTGGTAATTATCTAGCTTAGAGGGAAAGTTGGATTGAGTGTACATTTGGTAATTATCTAGCTTGAGGGAAAGTAAGCCGATTTACATAGGGGTTATATTTACTTTTGACCCACCTCCTGCCCAAGTGCACCTAGGTCAGAGAAAGATGATTCTTTAAATGCCAGAAATAGCACACTGAGAGGTGCCATGATTATACTAATGTGCCTAACATCCGGGGGTTCTAATTACTGGGGAGATGACTATGAGTCGTTAATCTGCAGATAAGATAACAATATGGGTAGTAGGACAGTAATACAGTATTCATTTGGCTACTGATATACAATAAATTGTTCACTGCATGGCTATAGATTACACTAACAGTCACCGTTTGGGAGGAATGGATAATTGCAATCAAAAGGAAGGATCCACTCATGACAGACAACTATAGTGTGTGTCCAGAACACGTTTTAGAGAGTGATTATAAGAGAGACCTTAAAGGCTATGTCGTGAGTAGCCAGTTGCGAATACTAGAGAAAACTGGAGTATCCGGCAAAACCACTGCACAGTGCCAAGTCACTGGTAACTTTCATATATGCCTTACTTCATCAAGTAAACTTATGAGCGCCTTCTCTTTCCAAATAGATATGTGTTACGCTTAGCAGACAAATGATGTCTGTTAGAAGTCATGTTGATGACAGCCTGTTTGGATTGAGTGTACATTCTTTAATTATGGGGCTCTATGTGTATAGATACGCTTGTACAACTAAACAACCCATCTCACCGAAAGGGATTGAGTGCTACAATGTAATCCTTTCCAGTTTTTGGATGGCCTTAAAATTTGCTAGATACTTATCAGCAAAAAATGCACCATTAATACATTGCAGTAGAAGCGATGCTTGTCTAAAAAGGATATGATATGTCAGTGTGCAGGCTATTTTCCCTCATACCAAATACAGTCACCACATCTTGTGACAATGAAAATAACAATACTACTACTACTACTACTACTACTACTACTACTACTACTACTATCAATAATGATAATAATAATAATAGTAATAATAATAATAATTATAACAACAATTATAAAAACATAAGGTATATATATATATAGATATATATATATATATATATATATATATATATATATATATATATATATATATAATTATATGTATATATATATATATATATATATATATATATATATATATATATATATATATATATATATATATATATATATATATATATATATACGCTATTCCTACACTACTTTATGACTTCCCTCTTTTGAAATGCGAGCCTCTCTCTCTCTCTCTCTCTCTCTCTCTCTCTCTCTCTCTCTCTCTCTCTCTCTCTCTCCCCCCCCCCCCCCCCCCCCCCCCGATTTATGTCATATTAGTGCATTATACCAAATACAATGAGTCATTATACTTATTATTGCTCTCATGTTGGGCGTGTGAAAAACCATACAAAAACTATATATGTTTGTATTGTCAATTTTGATGTGTTGACTTTTGAAAATCGTGGCTGTTTTCTTTAAGTGCAAAATCCTTACCTGGGGACCCCATAATGAAGCGGATTATCAACCTCTGAGCTGACGTCAGAATGACGTCACTCGGTTGTTTTGAGCCATTGCCTGCGCTAATTGAAGGTTGGCAATAAATCAAGCATTGGCAGTAAACACAGCTTTCTTTACCTGACTCGAGGCCTTTCCCAATTGCCCCCTTGTTATTGCCAATAATTTATGACTTTCGGATATTTCAAGCGGATGATGCAATATATTGAGGCAAACGTTGTTTGAGAAAAACGTTAGCACTTCCCGCGAGAATTGTTCTAGAGTTGTCAGGGAAATGGAAACTCTAACCCTTAAATCGATCTCTATCAGGCCCCGGAAGCAATCTTGCTTGATTGATCTAGAGCTTTGGAGCCAGCATCAGGTAAACTTCAAGGAGCTTACAGTACTACTGCAGTTTGGCTTATGGATCCACGTCGAGTTTGGGAAATTGGAATTTCGTTTTTTTAGTCACATTTATGCCAATCGTGGCTAGTCAGTTGTAAGTAGTGGAGGAAACCGGAGTACCCAGCGAAAACCACCGCCTAACCCAAAATTACTGGCAAATTTCTCACATGCCCAGACCGGGATTCGAACCCAACCCATTTGTAAGGGGATTTTCACCCCCCCCCCCCCCCCCTCCCCCCATACTTCGTACCTGGGTACAAAAAAGTACCCTTCTTTTACAAAATCGCGGACATGCGGAGGTCTCAAAAAAGACCCCTTCTCCCGCGAAATACGTAACGCGGGTGCAGCCACCCTCTGTACCCGAGTGCCCTCCCCGGGGACAGCGTGCAGTCAGTGGCGGTGCCTTAGACGACACGACCATCAGAGCAGGCCTCCCATTTCGAGTTAAGCGTATGAAATATCCAAATACTTTCTTAATATCAGAAGTGGAGAGAGAAGTGTGCTGTTGGTGGTGACTGTTGAACATACAGTGCCGACATCTAATTCCTGCACTAAAGGCGTGGGCAGCCCGGGCAAAAAACTTGACCGCACGACCGATTGCCACTTAGATTCAAAAGCATAGATGCATGGATGATCTCGCAACTGAACGTAGCTTTGACTCGCAAACTACGTGGGTCATTGATGTGCTTGGCTTATTTTTTGACCTGTTATTAATGGGTGTTTGTACAACCAGGCACCTGTGGACGTCCGGTCGACTGGTGCAGGAATTAAATGTCTGCACTGTACAGTGCCGACATTACCCTTGTGCTGCTGGTTGCTAATTTGGTCAATGGAAAATGATACTAATAAAGCTGAAAAAATAACGGAAACCCTGGCAAATGGGTACTCATCTGGGAGTACTCAGCGAGAGCTATTTAATGAATACCAACACGACAGGGTGTACATGGTTTTCAAAAAAGATTGTGTCCTTGTGCTTTGGACAAAAGCAGCCCAGCATTGGAAGGGTTAATTCCTGCACTAAATGAGTGTGGGGAACCTTTATTGAGATTTAATGCTGGATTTGTTTGCCTCATTTTTATGCTACTGGGGACACTGGGTTACAGAATTGAGATCAAATGAAAATGCTGTTCCTTTACTCAAATGGGTGAATTGAAACAGTCTAATATATGGCAAATATGAAAATAGATATGAAATACGATTAGGATCAACTCGGAAAAGATTACCACGTTTTATATTCCCACACAGTCGACGATCTACCGCATGTAACATTGTTACTATAATTATGGAAGCTGTCATCACAAGCGAAATAGACCACGGATTCGAGTGACAGCTTATTCACGTGCATGTATTACGATATAATCTGGCAGAAATGACGTATTTTGATTAAATATCACAAGATATTTCGTAAAGCCTTTTTCGTGTCCGACACTAATGAGGATCCGGCAATACGTACGAGTACAGCATTGCTACAGTACAGACATTTATTCCCTGCACCAGTCGACCGGACGTCTGCCAGTGTCTGGTTGTATAAAAATAATGGATGCCATATCAGAAAATAGGCCAAGCACATCAAAGTTTCACATAGCTTGCGAATCAAAACCACGTTCAGTTGTCGGGTCATCCATGTACCCACCATGCCCAGGAACCTGGGTCGCAATCGGTCGTGCGGTCGTGTATTTTGCCCGGGCTGCCCACGCAATATTTGCATAAAATAAATGTCGGCACTGTAGAACGCACCCAATAACCCTTTTCAACAGCCTAAATATACAGTGCCGACATTCAATTCCTGAACCAAATGCGTGGGCACCCCGGGCTTAATACGCGACCGCAAGCCCGATTGCCACCCAGTTTCCTGGGCATGGACGCATGGATGACCTCGCAACTGAACGTAGCTTTGATTCGCAAGCTACGGTGGTCATTGATGTGCTTTGCTTATTTTGTTAACATGTTATCCATCGGTTTTTATTACTACAAGGTATGGCCTGACTACCGATCGACTGGTGCATGAATTAAATGTCTGTACTGTATACTATTTGGATTTTGAAAGTATATGTGATCGTGTTTTATCCTTTATTTGAAAGTTGAAATTTCATGTAATGTCACTTTTTCTGTCGTAATGTGGTTAGGTCGTGCTTAGCCATTTGAATGTGGAAACCGGAGTGACCGGCGAAAAGTACCGCTTAACCCCAAATCACTGGCAATCTACTTGCAGATCCCGCATGGATTCGAAACAGGTGTATCCTATAAGCTCACAAAATGGAAAATTGGTGCAAAATATGGCACATGGCCATTTTTTCATTAGTTTATTTTTGCCTCTGACAAGGCGAGTCCGTTATCCTAGACAGTGAATTATGTTTTCTTTGTTCTATGGAAGAGACAAAAATCGTGCGGCAGCAAAGGGTATTATTATACCTCACTTGAAGATCGTAAGCCGTGATTGGCTGACTTAACAGTGAACAATCATCATGTTGCCTGATGCCATCAGTGAGGGCTTCATGTTGCCCGTTACCACTAGCGACACCTAGCGGGGAACGTGTGAATCATCAGTCATCTGTGACCTTGCTTTGTTTAAATTACAAATGGGGTTTGTTCGGTATAATAAAACAAATATGCCATGCCAGTGGGGGTAACATGATGGAATGTTTCCCCTCGGGAGGGTGATTTTCCCTCGGGCTCCGCCCTCGGGAAAACCATCCTCCCTCGGGGAAACATTCCATCATGTTACCCCCACTGGCATGGCATATTTGTATACTGTAGTCTGTCTGACTCGAGCTTGCCCTCCGCTTTTTTCATTTTTTTTTTTGTTACAAAACGTTCGAGTTTAGTATCCAAACTTGGCTAACATCTTAGGAGCACTACTACCTGTATGTATAAACATACTTTTTGCCTCAATTCCGCAAAATGTTGATTTTGCTCATTAGGTCCCATTGTAAAATGTTTCCATTGCCAACAATTGCCAACAATACAAACACGCGAGATTTGTATCGTCAATGGCAAACTTGAACGTTTTGTCACAAAAAAAATGGGAAAAGTGGTTGCCAAACTCGAGTCAGACAGACTATAAATGTAGTCATTATTTGATTATTAACTCATCCAAAAGGTGGCAGCATTTGCCGGGTTTCTGATAAAATACTCATTTTGGATTTTGGCCGAGAAGTTATATTAAACAAAGGCATTAAGTATATTGTGGTCTAGGTTAATTATTTATGGTGAAATATGAACGGGTTGACAATGGGCGATTGGTTATGATATTCTCTACCTAAACACTCAAGAATCTGGAGATAGACTTCGTTTTAATATATAATTATCCTGCTGTAAGGTATGTTTTGGGATAGGGCTAAGTCTCAATAGTAATGATCATCCAGGTTTCAGATATTCAAGTTTTCAAAATGACTTGGGTGTCGAGTGGTGATCTACCTTAAGCTGTTCTCTGCTTGTGATTGGTGGAAAGCAATCAGCTTAGTACAAGCTACATAGACCACTCGGAAGCTGTTGTGGTGTATGTGATATATATATATTTTGGATGGCCCGGCCTCACCACGCAACTGTATTGTATTGTATGTTTATGGACTATATTTGAAATACAAAATCATACCTTTTACAAAATACATAAAAGAATACACAACAAACACACACGGCAAAAAACAAATAACTTTAAATGCAACCAACAAAAGTACTGTAACCGAACATGGAAACTTAATTGGTCATGGTCCCTATATCTAATATCTACTGTATGTTGTATACCATTACTAACACTCCATCTGGTGTCGAGCGGCAAAACTAAAATTTGGTCATGAAGTACGTTCAACAAATAAGTAATAGGACCTGTTCTGGTTTACTATACAAATTACCCAATCTTTTCAAGTTTTATGAATTTAACCAAACTTCAGATGCTCATGTAGCTGAGGTATTGCTTGTTCATAATTGCTAACCTTTTCCCCAATCGTCGCCCTGGATGTTGCATATGACCACTCTGAAATGACGTTTGTCGGCATATTTGCATTGACTCATATTTCAGCTATACCCATTTGATCAAGAACCTATTTTATGGGTAAACTATGATGATGTTGGAGGAGATCCAGTAGTGACATTTCATAGAAGGCTGTACTTATGGATTTTGATGAAAATCAGAAATTTTCAATGAAGTGACCATGACCTATGACCTATGTTGAAATAGTTCCAAATAGTAACTTTGCCCATCGACCGCGTTTAAGCCAGATTCATATGTTATGTGTTATAAATAAATACAGATTATATGAATTTCATTTGAACGCGCTCGCTGGGCAAAAGGGTGAATTTTGTGATTTAGTGACTCTTGGTCAGTTGTATAAAATTCACCATACTTGATAGTTCAAAAGAGCATATGCAGGGCACTCACGAAAACAAAACTCAGGTAAGCTCCTGTAGCTGTTCCCTAGGGATTCTTTGTCTCTCAAGTGACCTCGATTGATAGTGCATTGTTCAGGCCTCACTCTGTTACTTTGTCTAGCCTGGGTAGGTGTGATTCAGTCAACCACACCATGTGGCAAGAAATATTTTTCCCCATGTCTCAAGAAGTGAAAAAGCTCAATGTGATTGTGCCAAAAAGTACAGTGGGCAGATGTGCAACCAGTATTTGCAAACATTTTAATTAGAATGAGTTTTGGTTTCTTACCTGTGAGAAGGGATATGCTGTTATGCAGCATTGGTTATGAGTACAGTTGTACTAGCATTGTTATTTTTCTAAGCTTTTAATAGAATATATTTTGTGAAAACTGGAATATCCTTAGTGTGTTCTAACATATCCTCAAACAAAATGTGGTATCTGGTGACTCTTTTGTGTTCTTTCCTTACATACATTAGTTAAAGAGGGCTGATATTCATCATAAAATATTCTTTTATAATGTAGTTTGAATGACAATGTCAATGTGTACCTGTGCTAATCTCATATACTCTCTCAAATTATGATCTTGTAATATGTACATGTGTTATTTCATCTCGAAATGCGATGCACTGAACTGTGGTTTTGTACACTTGAATTGTGATCGAGTATTCATGTTTTACATTGCAGATGCTACCTCTCAAGGATGTTGACAGTTTTGAACCTATATAAAAACTTTGTTTTATGATTCCATATCATATATTGAGTTCAGAACATGATGCTGATAAAAATAAACCTTTATGTTTGTTCATGAATATATTTTTTCCAAACTTATACTATTTTGCTCATTTATCCCCCCAATCTTTAAAAGGCCCACCCCCAACCATGAATAACATGTTCATGCCAAAAATGCATTCAGTGTACTCACAATGAGTGTGACTATCCATTTCTATCATCAGAATGCCTGTAATTAGGGACTTTTGAAATTGGGCAATTTGTACAGTAAACCAGAACCGGTCCTTATATATGTTACTGTGACTGCATTTCACTGCTCTCTAATTGGCAATGATATGTAATACCAATAATACACATAGTACTCACTATTGGTAATACTCTCATGAATATGTGCATGATCCTTCATATTGAAGTCA
>OZ012692.1:9980966-9985966 GCA_963942565.1 Maea johnstoni | reverse complement strand
GATATTTCCATGCATGAAAATGAGAATATTGCCCGTGGGATGATTTTCAAACATGAAAATTTCCTTTTTTGCATACAATTTTAATGCTACGACTTTTATATGCATGAAACTTTTCACACATCAGATATCTAAGACACACAAGTATTGGTTTATGTGTAGATGTGGATTAAAATACAATGAACTTTCAAATGCGAAATAGATAAAAAGAAAAAAAGATATGTGGAAAACAATGATTCAAGTAACACTATTACAATAATTGCCTATACATAAGTAATTTATAAAAACGTCGCAGCAGGGCCCACAGAATCAAAAAAAATTTTTAAAAAATGGTTAATCTCACTACACGTAAATGGATTGTATAATGATACAAAAATACGAATATGATTTTGTTTCTATAATTCTACTAGCAGCTTACTAAACTTTCCTCAAATCAATATTTTGTTTCAACTATTTGTTATAATGTAACAATTATTATCTAGTCTAAGGCGTAAATACAGATGTTCTTCTTAATTTGACGGCATACGATCATGTAAAGCGTAATCAAACCAATTTAGAGCCAACTACTTGTCCCAGTTCTTGGTCAATAATACTCTATTCTCGAATAGGTTACCCAATCTTTACAATAGAATAGTTACTTTAGTGATGTGAACTCTCAATAGATGGCGCTTACCGTAGCGTTGCATTCTCTAGAAGGTTATATTTTCTCTTCCTTACCAAAAGCCAAATAAGGCCCAGAGTTCACTGCTGTATATTTCATAAGATATGTTACCAATCCCAATCTAGTCAGTAGTTTTTTGTTGTTTCTGTAACGCTTCCATTTCTAGAAAATGTTCTTGACAAGTTTCGTCTGGAGCTTTGACATACTAGTATTTTGAAAATTCCTTGGCAGCTAAGCATGAATTTGCAAACTATTCTATAGAGGGTTGCACTTTTGATGAGCATCTATTCTTCAAATGCTTTTCGGAAAGATGGTTTTATGAGGTCGTTGTGTTGAATCAACAACGCTAACTTTATCCTTAAATGTGTACGTGTTGTACACGTCACAAGAGACAATGTAAATGCTGGACGGATAACAAATTTATCTCTCAACGCCACCGGTCTCTAGGGGTCTTTCTGATGGAAAAAGGCGACATACTGGGTAATATAAATACTTGTTTAGCGACATTTATTTACCCAAAGGTTCCTTTATCATGTTAGCAATAAACTACCATAGGGAATGTCGTTATACGGCGAAAAGAAGGTATTCCGCCGCGTTCCGACCGTACAAAGTATTAATTATGAATGAAAGTTTCATGGATGTAAATGAAATTTTCATGCATGAAAATATTAGATTTACAAGCATGAAAATGACAAAGTTTTTATGCATGAAAATGATATTTCCATGCATGAAAATAGAAATTTTGCCCAAAATATTTCCATGAAACATTTTGGGACAATATTTTCATTTTCACGCATTGAATTATCATTTTCATGCATGGTAATATCATTTTCATGCATGAAAGTACTTGAATGTTAATGAAATTTTAAGCAATCAACAGATCAGCCATTTAACCTATTGATATCCAGAACGTTCTTACTATGACCTATATAGAATGTATCCATGACAACAAGAATGTTTAAAAAGAAATTAAAATGTAAATTGCTTTCATGCTGTACCAAACCATGCCTGTTCAATCATTTTGGTATTCACCGTTTTTGATAGATTATGTTTAAAATTGTCGAACCGTGTGTGTACTCCAGCCAAAGGAGTAAGCGGGTATTAAAGAGTCACCACAACACCATGTAAAGCACAGCAAGCAAGGCAACCGTTGCATTCAAGACGCCGAGTTTATGCGTAAACTGACTATTAACTCTCGATAAAACAAATAGCTTTGATTTGCGAGGAACTGAAACATAAATGCCATTTTGCAAGATGAATTCAATACTTGTTTAATACAAAAACAGGATATTTGAAGGAAAATGCGACAAATCGTGTTCGCAATGAACTTCCTAATACTGTGTGACATGCGTTGCGTGTTACATGTAATGATAATAATTTCAATGATAGATGAATGTACGATGGTACAGGTGTATTAAAACTGCAGAAAAAGAATCAAAAATCTTTCTGCTGTTTTTCTGGAAAGCGACAGAAAGAAAATTCTGCATTTTTTGAAAAAACAGTTTTCCAGAAAAACAGCGATTTTTTTTCTGCCGTTCACACCTGCACCATCGTATGGCAGTGATTGTGATTAGGAGAAAATATCGTTGTCAGGGGGTTATATGGATAACAAACGTACGGAACACATCTGGCCTTTTCAATTATTGTAGCTACACCAAATAACCCTTTCCTTGACGACCCTTCCATTAATAGAACTTTCCATGATTTCCCATCGAGTAAACAGGCAATACTAGTTTTATCTTGCACTGAAGTAAACACAGAGTACAAGAATATGCTGTTTAGTAATTCGTCATGTTGTTTACTTTGGTATATTTAGAAGGTGTTTGTTTGATGAAAGCCCCATTAGAGCTACCGAAGACTTCACGCTCATTGCAGTGCACTAAGTTGAGTACACAGAAGTACTAATTATACCATTGGTACAAGCATTATTTGAAAAACAAACGGAATGCCAGCGACTAAATATATCGTGTTGAAATTAGCAAAATCTTCCACTCGTTTAACCTAGATATGCAATGGTTCTCTCTCTCTCTCTCTCTCTCTCTCTCTCTCTCTCTCTCTCTCTCTCTCTCTCTCTCTCTCTCTCTCTCTCTCTCTCTGTATATATATATATATATATATATATATATATATATATATATATATATATATATATATATATATATATATATATATATACATTTATATATATATATATATATATATATATATATATATATATATATATATATATATATATATATATATATATATATATATATGCATGTATGTATGTATGTATATTTGACAAAAAATAATTAATGAAAGATCAGAGCTTTTCATATAAGCAGATTTCATTTGATTCCACTAAAGGGGGATTGAAAACAATCATAGCAGCAATCGAAACCAATGCTAACAGCCTACGATCCGTAATCGTATTGTATTGGATTAGTTGATTATATATTAACTGTAAGCCTAGCACCAAAGTAGACTTACTAGGTGTCGGGTTCTTACCTTTTAACCCTTCACTACTTTGGACAACACAATCAAGGTCAAGTGAAGTCATTGAAGGTCAAGGTTGATGTCATTTTTGTCTAAAGGCAGGTTAGACTGCTGGCCATAAACAAGAGATCACCCCAATCTTAGATATGTTACCAACCGTCAGAACAAGGTAAAAGCTATCAGACAGTATATATGCCACAACTGACTTATCTGGTTAAAATAGCCCAAGGAAGTCATCGATCAAAGTGTACCTGCCAGTAACGATATGCATGGGCAGCCGCATCTGACTCAACCCCTTTCACATCCCACTGCTAGGTTATACTATTACTACCTGCATGCCTTGATGGCCTATTTGTCCCAACTCCATGTTCTCACAGACATAGCCACATACATACATACATACATACATACATGCATGTATACGTACATACATACATACATACATACATACATACATACATACATGCATGCATATATACATACATTCATACACACACATATACTACATACATACATACATACATACATACATGCATGCATACATGTACGTACATACATACATACATACATACATACATACATGCATTTATACATACATTCAACCACACACATATACTACATACATACACACATACATACATGCATGCATACGTACATACATACATACATGCATACATACATACATACATACATACATACAACTATACATACATTCATACACACACATATACTACATACATACATACATACATACATACATACATACATACATACATACATACATGAATACATACATACAAACATACATACATACATACAAACATACACAAATACATATATACATTCCTTCCACAGTGAAATGTAGAAATACATGGGAAGCACTTATATATTTCACTGTCTTGTAAGTTTAATAGTTATTAGACCAGGCTTAATTCATGGTAACCTTAATTAGAGTGCGATTTATTCGCACCTTATACATTTCTCACCACTTCCGGAGTTCATATCCCGGCCAAGGCATGTAAGAAAAGTTACCAGTGACTTGGGGTTAGGAGATGGTTTTCGCCGGGAACTCCAGTTTCCTTTACCAGTTACAACTGACTAGTCACACGACTTAACAACAATATGGCAGAAAAAGTGAGGAAAATTAAAATACTAAATTCCAGACTTCATAGATAGCTTAGATCACCCAAAGTGATTCTAGAACCCACCGTGTCTCATGAGATTAGTTAACAGTAATTATTTCTCCGTGGTCTGATAGTTTGTTTTAAGTTCATAATCCAATTCAGAGCAATGCAATGTCTGCCACATTCGGAATTGAACAATCGAATTGTAAAAAAACATATGTGACAATTTATCTAGTGTTATCTCTTGTGCTGTTTGTGGCTAATATGGCCAATACAAAATGACGCTATCAACCTAAAACAAGATGACTGAAACCCTGACACATTGGTACTCATCTGAGAGCTCTCAGCGAGAGCTATCCAATAAATACCAACATGACAGAATTAAGATGAAGTTCAAAACTATTTGCTGTCTTGTTATTTGGACAGAAGTAGCCTCAGCATTGGAATGGATAAGATCCAATTTAGAGCATTGCATGTTCTGCCACATTCGGAATTGGACACATAAATGGTAATAAACCATAGGTTACTCTTCATCTAGTATTAAGACATTGTAATTCAAATCTAAGATGGCCGCCCTCTGACAGAAGCTTGAGTGGACAACGTGGTCATTTATCAGGGCAGAGGTAAGGATGAGCGAAGCTGTAACAAAGTGGTCAACACTCTATGAAGATGGTCAACTGGTCAACCACGTGCATTGGTCAATGTGGCGGATTAGGCACTTGTTCCGGTCACTTGTTCTT
>OZ012692.1:9968466-9970966 GCA_963942565.1 Maea johnstoni | reverse complement strand
CGCTCACGCCTGCCCGGGTTCGAATATAAGCATAGAAGCATGTCACGAGGTTGCCAGTGACTTGCAAATGGTCATTTTGCCTCGGGCGTTGCACTTTTTAATTTTTCTGATGGAATTTTGCAATTTGGCATTTTCCACTTTCGTCACTTTTTCTGCCAAATGGCGGTCGTAAATAGCCAGCTGTAACATGCGGAGGAAACTGGAGTGCCTGGCGAAAATCCCCGCCTTACCCCAAGTCTTCTTCTTAAAATGGTGGTTACGATTCTGTCCTAAAACGACTATGCATACGATACACGGAATCACGTAAATCCAAAACCCAGTACGCCTAGAAAAAACACCCCTGGTTCCCACAGGACGTTTTTATGATGATTTGGGTAGAAATTTCACACACACCCGTGACTTTTTGTTAACGCGTTTACGCCTGGAATGCATATGAAGTCGGATATGACAATACTTGAAATATCCTGATAGAAGCAATATTTTGAGAATCATCTGAATGGAAGTGGTTGTTCTGATTGGTCTTAACTTTTTATCTTCAATTACATGTACTATATAGATGTTTTGATATTTGATGATTTATCTACATAATTGGTAGATCATATGTACCCTCCAGATGCGAATGAGTTATAAAAGGGGAAGGGGTGCTAGCATCATGCCATGGATTTATTCAGAGGGTCCTGATCACTAAAACTGTCATTAGCTTTGTGGCGAAGAAGGTGTATTAAAGTCAAGGGCGATCTTTTGACACGTGATTCGCTCCGGCGCCCCTTAGGCACGTATCGGGTATCCTACCCGTCACTCTATACCATACCCCCAGGCATGGTGGGGTGCCTAGGGGGTTGAGTAGGTCGTCAAAGGAAATAGGCCATGCGCTTAGGAATAGAGTGATTAAGACCTAAACACGTAAGCCCTGACCATCAGAATACAATGATTCCTTAAGCAATATCAAAAGGTTTGTTCTTTTGTAAAACCTGTTCGTTTTAACTTTTGACACATTTTTAGTTTTGTCTCAGATAAATAAAACAAGGGGATATGAACCAGCCGGTCAACCTACACCGGCTAGCCTCAACCAATAGCCCAAACGTCGTGCTCAGCGCATGCTCAGATGATGCTAGCGCATGTTTCTCTGTGATGCATATGATAAGAAAGCCCTGCTTGGACCTCACGCTGATTGCCCGATCGGAACCCCCTGTCGTGTCCAGGCCTTCACTATAGCACATATAGTAATTGGTCTCTCGTTACATATCCATTCTTTTCTTCATCTAAGGTTGTGTACATCAAAACCCTTCCAACTATGGTTTTATCAATGGTTGACCTATTGTGAACCCTGCTTACGACACTTCTCTAAAGTCAAGTTTATTCTTTCGCGTTCCGTGGGAAAGCATGGATTATACTATGAATGCCCAACTCGCCCCAGTTTACTGATACATACTCGCACAGTTTGCAAACAAAATATCTTGAGTGGAATGTATTCGTATGAAACATGTGTGTCCACCTTCGGAATGCAATTTCTTTCAAAAGTTTCTTCGGTATTTCTTTTGAGAAGTCTCGTCATATATAAGAACACCCACCCGCACCCGGGTGTTTGAATGGGTAGGGGGTGTTTGCCCTACTTGCATTGTACACCTGCCTTCGACGATGGTTATTGTACATTACCTGTCAAACACCCTTGTCAGGTGTTGTTTGACTCGTCTATGACTGTGTAACTCAGAAGAGCAGTCTGACAGATACGAGAAGTCATCTCTTATTGAGTGTGGATTTAAAGGGGAGACACTTTTGACGAGTGACAGTCAACACGTTTTACCCTAACATCGGACACCAGACTCCCCATACATCTAATAGTATGATGAAACCACAGGTGTGCTCACTAACTTATGTGGTATTCTACAGTAATTTAGTTGCAAAGATCTAAACAAGCACATCTTGTCAAACTTAAACGAACACAACTGTTGCTAAACAACACGTGGCCTATCTAGTCTACTGTACGTACGTAGGCATGTATGCATGTATGTATGTATATACGTACACTGTATGTGTGTGTTTGTATTTATGTACGTGTGCATGTATGCACGTATGTATGTATGTATGTATGTATGTATGTATGTATGTATGTATGTATGTATGTATGTATGTACATGTATGTGTGTATGTATATGGTCACTGAGTGTGTATGTATGTATGTATATATGTATGTATGTATGTATGTATGTATGTATGTATGTATGTATGTATGTATGTATGTATGTATGTAGGTATGTATGTATGTATGAATTATTTAAAGGGGGAGACACTTTTGACGAGTGACAACCAACACGTTTTACTCCTACATCGGGCACCTGACTCCCCATAGATCTAATAGTATAGTGAAAACACAGATGTTCTCACTAATTTCGTCTGGCATGTGGTATTCCACTGTAGTTTAGCTGCAAGCTGGGAAAAACCTAAACAAACTTCACCAAGTGCAGCTGTCGCAAAAACATGTGGCTCCTCTAGTCTACTG
>OZ012692.1:9943466-9960966 GCA_963942565.1 Maea johnstoni | reverse complement strand
TGGAATGAATTCGAACACTGCATTGTTCAGATGTCAGCTTAGCTTTCGAGCACAATGTGTCACAAAGGAGAGAGAGAGAGAGAGAGAGAGAGAGAGAGAGAGAGAGAGAGAGAGAGAGAGAGAGAGAGAGAATGCTTTTATAATCAAGCTGTCCCGGTAGTCGACTGGTGTACTTATTTAAACCAAAATGCATGTTATAATGTTTTAAAGCTGAGCATAAGCCTGATGCATCCGGAAAGAAGGGGTATATGAGCCGAATTCAACTTTCATCGATAGCCTCCTTATTGGCGGGGCCCTCAGGCCGCGCCTACCTGGGAATCTGTTTTGAGATGTTCATGGGCGAGACGTCCGTGCTCAAAATCCTGAGGCCGGACTGAATATAATTCTCTATTCTGATTGGTTATACTATAAATGTTGCCTTTGCCGCGGAAAATCGTGCCTTCCTTATTTTAATTTAGCATGAAGTTTTCAAATATATAAAATATTTTAAGCGGACATAAAGTATAACTTTTAGTATAGGAAGGAAAATTACTAAGAAAAAATTACTATGTGTATAGACTAGCGCCAGTCTCACAATCACGTCACGGATTAGAGACTGCTATCGCCCGCCATCTATTGTTGGCGTGAAACGGCTCATAGGACTGGCACTAGTCTACTATGTGTATAGAATGAAATCAGGAGACTTCGTAACCAAACTGGTTCGTAGCCAAACTGATGCGTACCCAAGTAGCTTCGCACCCAAGTGATTTCGAAGTCTCCAGCTTGCGCCTAGAATTCCGATATTTGTTTCATTTCTACAAAAATGATACAAATCTAGTCATTATAAGTTGTTTTCCTCTATAATGTTAATATTCTTTATACATCCGGTTCCCTCACAAGTTCATAAATAACTTGGCCCCGCCTTTTGACTATTGATGCTTTGCATCTACAACCGTACCTGTTGTATGTTCACTTGGGACTGAAACCAAATGAGCAAAATGCGATAGACTGACACCCCATCTATTGGCAGTGAATGGCATTAAAGCAGTGACAACATTTTTCCGACTCTGGGGTACTGACAATGCAAGATTACTGCATTGAACCTTTGTATCTGGAAGACTTATGGATGGAATCTGGCGGATTCACCTGGACACCACATTGTAACAAAGTCATATTTGAAAGGTACACATGGTCCGACACTTCTGGAAATATCTTCATAAAGAGGAATATTCAACTAAATGTTGCTGTTCATGTTTGTTTCGACAATTGCCCTTCAAATGTTTGTATATATTTGTCCATTTGGTCGGTTATTTGCAAAGTGATTGTATCATTCGTACTCTCCAGATTTGAATGGGTTAAAGGAATTAAATGAATGTTAAAAGTCAATACTAACTAAATAAGAAACCACTAACTCACTTCCACTTTTCACTTTACAAAGGAGATCAGGAACGCCTTTAAACAATTTAGAGAAGAGAAAATGGTCTAATGTAATAGTTTAAACCTATCTAAGGCAGAGAGATAAAGATGTCAGAAAGGGCTTTCTTCCTGCCAGTTCAAGTTGACACGTCCCGCTCTGTGATTCTAAATTATTGAAGGTGATTACAAAAGGCTGGCTCACCCTTTTATGCTAAATTACCTGAAGTGATGGATTCATCTCTTTTGGCCAATGGTTTGCACATGCTTCAAACTTCATTTTTCTAATTTTGCTTAGAGGTCTGTTCGATAATGCTCTTTATAATTATCAGAAAAGAGGGTCCGTTTCTTTTAATAAAGGTCATTATTTAAATTGCAAAATGAGGTAGAACAGGATTCCACATTACAGAGTAAGTTTAGTGACTCAGTCTAGTCAAATAGTCACTAGAGGTGTTTTTGCCTTCCAGTTGCTTTTATTTTTTGATTTTGCGTAACATACATATCTTAAGCCTCTGTGTAGTTCCGCACTAACGTACTGCCCTATTTCACGAATGCACGTTTTTCTGTTTGTCATGAACCTGGACACAACAGATTATAAAAACAGAGCAAAATAAAGATACAACCTAAAACAAGATGTGAAAGCATATCTTGTTAAGTTACATTTGCCAGCATTTGGTGGTCTAGTTAAATCTTATCAATATTAGTAATAATAATAATAATAATAATACTAATAATGATAATAATTAAATAATAATAATATAACAATAATAATGATAATAATATAATCTTTATAAAAAGTCTCACTCAGTATGGATAAACATCACAACAAAATATGCATGTTCAATATACTGACCACTCTTAATAGCTATGAGAGACATTAAGGCAAATTATTGGTACATATCACACAAATGTTAATTCATTAACACATTTATTTTTTAAGATATTTTAAAAGTTCATAAGACGCATTCATGTCCTCGTGGTTTCATCAATTCAGATCCTCTAACCTCGTGGATGATTTTAAGAAAGCTTGACACATTGCTTGACCTAAAGCAACTACCTTTCCGAGAGCATTGACCTTTCTCACAATGTCATTTACGAAGAGACTAAATAAGAGAGGAGAGAGTAAACAGCCTTACTTTGAGCCAGAGCAAACATTGAAAAAGTCTGACATTGATATGAATATTAATTCACACATTGGACTCAGCACTCAAAAGAGATTTAATGGCCTGCAGTATTATCCCTTTCAAGCCCATTTTTGTCAGATTTGCCAGAGGAACACTATTTATTCTATCAAACACCTGGCTGAAATCAACATAAGCTACAAACGTGCTTTTCTTTTGCTGCTTTCTTGTCTGAATTATCTCTTGTCTGAATTGTTTGGGGGTTTCAGTTCCAGGCATGACAGTGGCCACCCATCCCTAATGGGTCTTGTAGAACATCAGTAAACTGGCTGCTCTCCCCTGTTCAGCTAGTGACTGCCATTCTAGCATGCTGCTCACGTTTGAGGTGTGGTGGTAGTGAAGTAAGACGGATATTGCAGCGCATCTTTGAACCATCTCTACTTTGTTGATCAGAGTTTAGGTATGGGGGTTCCAGATGATGGAGCCATATTCAAGCACTGATTGTATGAGAGAGAAGTAGGCTTGTTGTTTTATGGTCAGATTGCTGCCATTGAGATTGCGACAGAGAAAACCTAGTGTACAATTAGCTTTGGTCATAAGGTTGCTGATGTGATGGTCCCATTTAAATTTGTTTGCAATCGACACCCCCAGGTACTTGATGACAGGCACATGCTCAAGTTGATGACCATGCCGGGTGTAGGGGTAGATGATGGGGCCCCTCTTCCATGTGATGCTAACTACCACACACTTCTTGGAATGGAACTCCATCATCCATCTCTGATCCCTATAGTCTAGTCGTTGAAGATCCTGTTGCAGCAACTGTGCATCACTGTTGTTTTTCACAGCCAGGTATATCATTGTATCATCAGCAAAAAGTCAACCACCACCGCTTGGGTACGATCTGTTAGGAAACTCTCTATCTATTTGTAGATTTGTCTAGCTGCTCATCCCATACCATCAGTTTCTCAAGGAGACAATGGTTTCCGACCTTGTCAAAGGCCTTGGAAAAGTCCAATACACAGACAGTCTCCTGAGTAAGACTGACTGGAACTGGTTGTTGCGGGCCTCCGCCTTCTTCGTGGAATCAGTAACAAGTTTACCATTTACTTTGAGAGGTGCAATGCCGCTGTTTGTAGATTTCTTGTGTTTGATAAAAATCCAGAAATGTTTGAGGCTAGAAAATTGGTTCTAAAATTCGTCCTGAGGCATTACGATGCTCTCCACATATTGCCAATATGACCTTCCTAGCCCACGCTGAAATGACCTTTTCAATTTCTGGAAACGAGCTTCATCCTTCACCCACTGCTTTTACTAACCTTGCATGCATGGTCCCTACAACGGATGAGTGTTCTAAGCGCAGGTGAGATCCAGGGGCAGGAGTCCTTGGACTTAGCATTCTTGTGCAGGATGAAACTCTTGAGCCCTTCACTGTATCCTTGCTTGAAATGAACCAGAGATCCTCAATGCTAGCAGTGTTCTCTGAGTTACGTGTTGCGCCCTACTTCTTACATGTGCTGTTCTAGGTCACCCCAGGTCACTGTATCCTTGCTTGAAAATGAACCAGAGATCCTCAATGCTAGCAGTGTTCTCTGAGTTACGTGTTGCGCCCTACTTCTTACATGTGCTGTTCTAGGTCACCCCAGTTAGCCTTCCGGTGCAGCGGTATGCTTTGTAGCAGTCAGTAGGGGTTTACAAGGAAGCGACAAGGATACGCACTGGATATAGGCATGTTGGTTTTATTCTCCAAATTCTCAGGTTCACAAATTCCTAAATTTTCCGTGAAACTACAACAAAAAATACAAAATACCCTGGGAAAGTGACCCAATAAGACAGGGTAATAGCAGTAAGTCATAAGACCTTTACATTTGACTAATACTATAACATTCAATTTATAAGGTGTACTAGGCTACCATGTGGATTTGAGTAGAATATCAGAAACATAACAATTAAAGTGGAAATGATACAATATGACAATTGTAAACTACTATCAAATACATAGTTGACTAGATAGACACATAGAAAATGTAGTATTACCTTTTTACTCCTTGCTTTCCAAAGTAGACAACGAACTTCATACAGAGAGGAAAACCATGCATGTCTTGCTTCAAGCTTTTCATGTGACACTGGCCAAAGATGCTCGCCAAACCCTAAAGAGCCACCTAACCAGTTAGGGTAATACAGAGGGCAGCACCACGAGACAATCAGTGCTGCTCTCTGTGTTAAGTGAGATTAATGAAATTTGGATTTCCAATAAATTCATCAACATTCATTACATGCTTCTTGAGACGATTTTAAAATCGGCAGTACTAAAAAAGGTTGGTACTGGTTTGAGATCCTGTTCGCAAATCAGTACCAATTTTTAAAAAGTCGCAAGTCAATTTTTTTGACTTGCAATCATCATACAACATTTGTACGGACGTCGGACGAATATTGTGAGATATGAATTGCATGCCAGGCCTGAACCTTTAAAATGTACACATTTCAATAAAGTTGTACGAATATCTTGCGAATATCATACAAAATTTGTGAGAACATTGCACGAATGTTTTGCGAATATCTCACGAATATGGCAAGATAATCGCAACACAAATAATTGACACGTTTCTCTAGCAATAAAATTTGCTCCAATGAGTCGTACTAGTGTGACTGCAAATTTGTCTATTTTCAAAATCGGAACCTCCAGTTCCGATTTTAAAATTAGCAAAATTGGATCAAATTTTTAAATCGTGCAATAGTCGAACCGTATTGTGATTGGGGCATTAACTGGCTTGGTCGGTTGGTAATCAGGAGATTCAATATATTGATGGATCTGGTGGGCTCGATGACTACTTGGGTGAGGCCGTAGTGAGACTCTCACTGAATTTCAAGTCAAGGCTTGGGATTGGTTTTAGCTGAGATGTAGCCCAATCCCAACCGGGAAACTTATAGTTGCCACCTAATAGTACAATGCTTTTCTCACGGTCGATAAGGGAGCTGCTGAGTGATCTTTTGTCACAGAGTTGTCTGCTCGTGGTCTGTAATATGCCCCGACATACAGTGATTGCTCTCCTGTGATGTTTATCTTCACCCATAGCTCGGTGTTGTTGGTATCTACTAGTTCTTCAACAGAGCTCATGTACTCACTGTTGATGGCTATGATGATGCCGCCTCCAGTTGTGGTGGTGAATCTGTCTCTTTGGTAGACCTTGTAGTTGTCGCCGAAAAATTCTGGGTCACCAATTTCGGTCATCAGCCAGGTGTCAGTCGCAATCACAATATCTGGTCTTGAGCTGTCTTGTAGGTTATAGAAGGTTTCTATAACCAATGAACTAAACAGTGAACAGCTGGTGCTTGGAAGATGCCAATAACAGAGTGCATCATGGGATACATCGACGCCCCCATATGGGTGCCACAGGCCTGTTACTTGGTCACTTCTATAAGCAATAAAGGAGTAGTGCTGAAGAGGACAGGTTCGGGGGAGGTCTTATTTGAAAGGTGATATGTATAAGCTCCTTTTCAACCTAAATCACTGTGATGGTTCATTTACCCGTTAAGCAGTAAGGAATCTAAAATCTTCTTCCTTAATGTCACTAGTCAATGATATCTCTAAGGTCTTTCTGAACCTTCAGTGGTCATTGTCTGTGTATGTGGTGAGATTACGTTAATTACGTTTTGGTACTTAAATTAGTGATCTGTCCTGGACTGTCCTGAGTGAGTTATACTCCATTGGTTGGAGATTTGTAATTGAACATTCAGTGAACCTTCCAGAACTCTGGATTTTTGAGTTATCCGATAAAAGGGATGTGGTTTGAGCCCAGTGGTCAGACTTGGGGAAATTACACATAGAGTTAAGGTCCCATTTGGAGGGCATCTGTCTGGGAGAGGTGAGTTCAGTCTTTGTGACTGTGGACTCTTTGGAGATTGCTTAGTCAACAACAGCTGTTGATTTACTGGCAAGTTGATGGACTGAATATAATTCTGAGAGTGATATCTTTGAACAGGATTACTGTACACTGCCTTAATATTCCATGCTTAAATAGTACGGATCTCTTAAAATCAAAAAAGTCCAGTGTTTTAATAATCCTGATTCAATCCCCTCATGCAGCAACATCTATCGATCATGACGCAAACTAATTTTTGTCAAGTGAACCGTGAACTTGTCTGCATTTGATCATTAGATTACATAGATTACAGCTAAATTGCAGTCAAAATGTTCAAGAAGCCTGCCACCCCAGATGATGCCTGCCAAGTGAAGAAATGAGAACAACTCACCTGGTTGCCATTAGCAACCAGGTAAGACAAAGGAATGAATGTTACAAACATTCATGTGTATGGTTTCACCCTCAAACAAAGGAATGGGAAAAGGATGGGTTAAAATGGCCAAAAGAGAGCTGAAATATTTCATGTTATTATATTAGCATAGTTAAAGGGTTTAAAAAGGCATTAGAGAGATGATTTGATAATTAGAGAGTAAATTCTGCATATGTGACGCCTGTAAAGGTGATTTATAGTGGCGCCTCCTATTGACTGACAGGGAAACTAACGGACAAAGGGACGAGCGTAACTCCTTTCTATTATGTGTTTTTTTTACATTACATTTTTGTCCGTTTTTAAACATTCCGGATTCTTCCAAACGGAAAAATCTGGAATGTTTTTACACACGGACTATTAAGGCAGTGTACAGTATAGTAAAGACTATCTGACTATGATAGGGCTTGACCAGATTATCCTTTTGTTGGTATTGGTGTATCATCATTAGCGTTATCAAATTGTTATCATTGTTAATCTGCTGGTTTCTGTCTTTCGTGTTACTTTTAGCTAGTGCCACTGTCTAGTAGCATTGGACATTGAAAAGGAAATAGACCATGGGTTGACAAAGGACGGTTAGCTGCGATATTCTCTACCTGGTTACACCCGGGAATCTAGAGATACACCTTGTTATGTGATTGCGCTGCTGTGAGGTATGTCTTGTTATTGGGATGGCGTTTTTAACTAGGTCTCTATATCACTGATCACCTTAATTAGCGGATGCAGCCAATATAATAGTTTATAGTTCTGTTGCACATTTGTTATATATTCTTTGGAATATATATATGTAGTCTTTTACCCATATATATATATATATATATATATATATATATATATATATATATATATATATATATATATATATATATATATATATATATATATATTTATATATATATATATATATATATATATATATATATATATATATATATATATATATATATGTATGTGTGTGTATGTATGTTATATTTTATGTATGTATGTATGTATGTATATATATATATATATATATATATATATATATATATATATATATATATATATATATATATATATATCATGCAAAAGTACTTTTCATATTTGAAATGAAACAACATATTTCAGTCCATTTTTTATTATTAACTGAATATGTATGTATGTATGTATATATATATATATATATATATATATATATATATATATATATATATATATATATATATATATATATATATATATCATGCAAAAGTACTTTTCATATTTGAAAAGAAACAACATATTTCAGTCCATTTTTTATTATTAACTGAATAAACGGATCCCTCACATCTTGACATATTGCTGGAAAATTTGAAATTGCGATGTTAAATAAGGTTCAGACAACACAGTCAGCACATGTCTGTCTATAACAACAATTTAAACACTCAGAATCAGAATAAGCGTGAGGTGTTTTATTTTCCTATCTCTAGTCGTGTTAGAAGAGATTATTTTGTTTTTCTTAGATTTTTGTTTTTATTAATTATAGAAGTCTATAATTAGGAGTTTAACGATCAAATCATGTAGAAAGCCGCCAACTCTCAACTTTTCTCACTGTTCATTTAATCTAACTATACCCTTGTGTGACGTATCATTATTTTCCATCGGTTCGATTACAACAAAAGATGTATATGAATAGCAGTATGATTACATAGTCAATAAATATACATATAGTCATATACATACTACAAGCTTCATTTTTGTCTTTGATACAATACAATTTTGAACATTACAATAGAGACATACTAACATATGATTCACGCACATGTTAAATATGAGTACGCAAAGAAATAGGCCCAATGCCCGGTTAAAATCAATAACATTTTATAATTTTAAGAAATGGAGGGATTTCGAACAAACAACCACTCAGCGTATTGGGAGCACTTATTTGCTAAAATAGGCAAAGAATCTTTGTAGTTAAGCTAAGATGATAAGGTTTAGGTTTTACTTAATGTGTACCGTCTTTTGTTCTTCATATTTCACACTTTATCTAGATCATTCAATGAAAACTTTAAAAAACACGTTTTACTTTTACTCGAACTGTTAATATTATCCAAACATGTTCGACATTTTAACATTTGTAAGCACTATCTCATCTTGATATATCACAAAAACGAACCATTTTGAACCAATGTCCCAGTGGTATTGTCATATGCATGTCTTATTTGGTCGAAACAATAGGATGCAAAAAGGCTGAAAATGACAGGATACAGACACATACAGTGCAGACATTTATTTCCTACTCCATTCGACTGGACGTTTGCCAGTCCCTGGTTATACAAAGACCAACGGATAAGATGTCAAAAAAGAGCCAAGCACATCAGTGATCCACGTAGCTTGTGTATCAAAGCTACGTTCAATTGTGAGGTCCTGCATGCATCCATGCCCAGGAAACCGGTGGCAATCGGGCGAGCAGTAGTGTATCATGCTCAGGCTGCCCACGCATGTAATGCAGGAATCAAATATCGGCACTGTAGGTACTACTTGTACTGAATACCAACACGACATGGTTTGGAGAGTTTTCAAGCATTAGCCTTATTAATTATAGAGTTACAGATATTATGAAAACAATCTAAATGAAAATGTTTTAAGACCTGTTTGTCCTTTTTCAGCCAAGTTTATCTAGCTTTAAAAAAAATTCCAACTGCCAAGAATAAATATGTTTACGGAAGATATTTGGTTCTTTCTTTGTTATCCATGTCCAAAGAATTGATACCTGCCTATGTTATTGACTTAGAAAACTCATGATGATATGTGTGAAATAGATGGCTAATAAATAACTCCATGAAGTGGTTGTTACGTTGATGTTCACATCTCAGTGTTATCATATCCATCGTTAGGGATTCCCTTTTCTGCGTATTTCATAGCGATCTTGTGAATGTCATCAATGACCGCATGGTGGCGCGCTTCCTCGGCGGTGTTGATGGTCATGTTGACGTCATCGCTATCGTAGGTGGAGAAAGATGGCCGCATACTCATACGTCTGTACTCTTCCTTTTCCTTGGCGGACGGCTGTAGTGTCCAGCGTTCCACTTGTTCTATGGTGTCCGGTAGGGGGCGCCCCACGGTCTCGGCCAGAAAGAGCGCGGCAAATCCCGCGAGAGTTGCGAGCGAGATGAGGACGATGCCGGGCAGATATTGCCACACTGAGCGGCCCTGTGGTGAAAGTAAAAATGCAAAGTTGGCTTATGAAGAACATACGTACAGGTGTGAACGGCAGAAAAAAAGATTATTTTTTGTGTTATTTTTGGAAAAACAGTGGAAAAAAAGGTAAGATTACTAAATAGATTTTTCCAGTTGGTCTTATCGAAGTGGCGTGTCAAAGATCAATTAGTTATGCTAAGTTTACAAACCGTAAATGGCATCATATTCTAAATGAGGTATCAAGCATGATATGATAATAAATACCATACAGGAGGTTTCATGCATGAAAAAATCATGGCGGCATGAAAGTTTCATGAATGAATTTGAGATTAACGTGACATTTTCATCCATGAAAATGCTACTTTCGTGCATGAAACTGAATCTTTTGCCCTAAAAATGTTCATGGATGAGAATTCCATGCATGAAAAAGTGCACTACCCAATTTTCCATGGAAATTTTTGGGGCGAAAAAATCATCTCAGGAAACTTCTGGAGGCAAAATTGAGTATTTGCTATGCCCGACTCAGGAAAGGGTACCTCTTCTACTCTTGAAGTTACAAACCCCGGCGTAACTTTTGCAGCCCGAAGTTATAAAGCGTGATCAAAATGATTTCAAATCTCACCCTCCCCCCACGAAAAGATGCATGCATGAAAAAAATCGTGGCATGATTATTTCATGCATGAAAATTCTATTTTCATGCATGAAAATGAAATTCACATGCATGGAATGAAAGTTTTTCTCAAAAGTTTTCATGGATTAGATTTCCATGCATAAAATAGTGCACAGCCCAACCCATCATTCCAGGGGCAATTCTTCTGTTTCATGCATGCACATGTGCGACTTTTGATTACAAGGTGATCATCGAAGAAATGTTTTAACCCTTCCAATGGTAAGGCTACTTTCGTCCAAAGAACGCATACATTTTTGAAAACCATCCAAACCATGTCCTGTTGGTATTCATTCGATAGCTCTCGCGGAGTACTCTTAAATGAGTTCCCACGTGCCATGGTTTCAGTAATTTTTCATTTGTTTTTGCATCATTATGTATTGGTGAAAACAGCCACCAACAGCATAAGGGTTAACTCACCAAGAGAGGAAGGAATGAGGCGATGATACTGGCAGCAAGTCCTATCATGAAACCGACACCCATGCCAACATTCCTGAAAACCAATGCGGATAATAGGTAAGACAAAGATACTGTAACGAATCGAATCTGCGTTCAAGTTTGAATGTGCATATTTGATTAGTTATTAATGTCTTGATTTTGATTTTTTGATTTTGATTAATAATTTCTTAAAATGTGTTAAATTATCAAATTCAATAAATATGATAATCACTATAGACAAAAAATTCAGTTTTAAAGCCATCTCTTAGGAGACTCTTTAGAATAGCCATTATACGGTTTTTGCAAAAATTTCTTGTCAAAATTGGCATTGGTGTCAGGAAAATTTTACTAAATCATTTCAGTTAGTTCAATACTCTATAGGTGTCATCGGTGTAGAATATCATAAGACCTTAAGTTGATAAATTTGACACAGTTCGGTTTTCGATTAGATTAAGAATTTCTGAAAATAGGATCTCTAAGGAGGAATCAGGGTTGGGGCACGTTTGAGAAACGCGAGAAATTTGTTAATTTTGGAGATAACATTTAGTGATTAAAATTCATAAGGCATGTTTTGTAATGTGGTGTGTGCTGCCACCTAAGGCTTGGCATGCAAACTATGATTACTATGTCTCGTGCTCTTTGCAGGATTTTTATAATATTACGCATTAATTTATGTGATTTTGGAACTTCCCAAATGAGAAGTACAGATAAAGGAGAAGGAGGCGTGGGTCGTCGAATTCGCTCCATGACCCTGTTGTATACAGGTACTGTAAATTCGGAAAAGATTGGGTTAGTTAGATTTTTACGGGGTTTTTTGCGTTTAGCCTCGGACGCAAAATTGAAATTCACAATGATTAGTGCTGCCACTTTACGTGTATAGCTGGCACTCCATGTTGCGACCAATTCGCAAAGTTAAAAAACGTAAAAATCGATTTTCTGTAAATTCGCAAAATTTACTCTACACAATCTTTTGTGAATCTACAGTATTAATTCTCTTATACAGATGACTTAAGGTTAGTCAGTGTTTTCCGTTCACTAGGGTTTCGTCCACGATTAACTACTGCATGGCTATTGTAAAAAAGTCCATTTACAAATTATCATCCTATGCAATTTATGAAATAACGGTAAAATACAGCAATGAAAGAAATTCATAGGGAAATGATTTCTAGTGACAGAAACAAGTAAAAAGGTAACAGAAAATTCCATGAACAAATTATACAATCACCTGTGAGATGTTGGGAACATTTCTGGCGTGTAGAACATCAAGTCCAAAAAGGCATTTGTGATGAAGAATTTCCCGATGAACGACATCGTAATTTGGACTACCGTCATATCCACACCTCCTGAAAATATCAAGCAATACATTCTTTACTTTGGTTCATATATTTGGTTCATATATATATATATATATATATATATATATATATATATATATATATATATATATATATATATATATATATATACATATATATATATACATATATATATATACATATATACATATACATATACACATATACATATACATATATACATATACATATATTTACATACATATATATACACATATATATACATATATATATACATATATATATACATGTATATATACATGTATATATATATATGTATATATATGTATATATATATATATATATATATATATATATATATATATACGTATATATATATATATATATATATATATATATATATATATATATATATATATATATATATATATATATATATATATATATATATATATATATATATATATATATATATATATATATATATATATATATATATATATGGGTGCGTGTGTGTATGTGTGTGTGCGGATTAAAGCCAGTCCAACTAGAGTGAGCGAAAATATGTTTGTTATCATGTTATGATAGAAAGAGGTTTTGATTTTTGTAAGTATCAAATTACATTACCAATCGAGTTTGGTTTCATTGGGTCTCCTAGAATCAAACTGACTTTCTGATTGGCTAATCACCTTGGTGATGATTTTGTAAACTGGCTTCTGATTGGCTGATCCTTGCCAAATTGATGGGTTGGCCGACCTATCAAGGTTCGAACATTTAGAAACGTGCAGTTATGGTATCCTACGTATCTCTAAATTAACTATTTCTTGTCAGTAACTTGTATTGAAGTTACTAGTTTTTTAAAGTGAGGCATAGCCGGCTGTACTTTTGGCTAATTACATGTACTACACAGTAGAACTGATTCCAGTACCATCAGTTGATAACCTAAGTAATAGATTCGGCTCCATTTAAGGGACAAAGTGTTCTGGTGGCTGTTATAATATGACAGGTTTACTTATAATAGTGATAGTTACTAATGATAGTTAGTGATAATTTCTACTTATAAATGTTAGTCTTCGTTTTGGGTAGTCATTTTGCGTTTTTATATATGGTGTTCTTGTTTGTGGTTATACGGTATGCCGAAAGTTTTCTTTCGTTTTGATGTTATGTATAACTTGATTCTTATAAATAGTATATGTATATGTAATTTCACACCAATGGGTGTGGTCAATATACATTACATCACAATACTCACCCACAGTGGTAGGCAGAAATGTTGTAACAATAAGGCACGCCCCTCCCAGGAAGTTGGCACCAGATAGAACCACTCGTCGACCAACCCTGAAATAAATCATATTTGCATATGTTGAAGCGTTCACTTGTATACAGTACAGACATTTAATTCCTGCACCGGCCAACTGGACGTTTGCCAGTTTCTGGTTAAACAAACACTCGTGGATAACATGTCAAAAATACGCCTAGCACACCAATGACCCACGTAGCTTGCGAATCAAAGCAGTGACGTTCAGTCGTGAGGTCATCCATGCATCCATGCCAGGAAACTTGATGGCAATCAAGCGTGCGGTCATGTATTATGCAGGGGCTGCCCACGCATTAAGTGCTGGAATTAGATGTCGGCACTGTACGTCTGTTTCTCTTACGGTATCTACTGTTTTCTCATCGATAACTTCATACAATCCTTACCATCAATAGAATATGCGCTTTCGTTGCTCTGTCAAAGTTATGAACAAAGCCAAACAAATGATGGCTTAGCACAAAGTCAGATAGACATTGGTGAATTAGTTTACAGTAGTATGACACCTTGGTACGAAGTTAGATAGAAATTGGCAAAGTAGTTTACAGCGTGAGACATTGGTGCAAGGGTCAGATAGAAATTGTACAATATATTGTTCAATTACATGTCCTTGAGATATGGTTAATAAAATACAAATATTACAGTATGATACCTTAGTACGAAGTCAGAGAGAAATTGATAAAGCAGTTTGCTGCATGTTACATTGATACGAAGTAAGACAGACATTGGTGAAATAGTATTATGGTAAAATACAGTACTCTATTTATGTGCAAATGTAACCCTTATGTTGCCGGTTGACTAATTTGGCCTTAACAAAATGATGCAAAGTGCCTGAATGATTAATGAAACCCTTGCATATGGGTACTCATCTGAGAGTACTCAGCAAGAGATATCCCATGAGCACAAGCATGGCATGGTGTAAATGATTTTCAAAAATATGTTTTGGACAAAAGTAGCCTCAGCATAATAGAAGTGTTAAGTAGATAATGGTAATGTATTTTACAATACGATACCTTGGTACGAAGAAGAGACAGGTAGCTACAGCTGGCAGTTCTACCAATCCCTGGATGACGAAGTTAACGTATCTATTCCCATCCATAGAGGCTGATCCTAGTGATAGACCCCAATACACAGCCTGGGACGCAAACCTACAAAGGGAAACAGACCACACAGGTATGAAACTTTGGTTCAAGTGCGATTGATATTCTGTTATATGTTACTTGTGGTCTGGGTGAAGTGTATGATAGGTAAAAGTGTAAGAGGTAAGGTGAAATTGTAGGTGCTGCATGTGTGACCGATATGGCAAGAGATTGTTGCCTGACGTCGACCATCTATAATCACAAGTAGATACTTCGTTTCTACACGCGAAATACGATACGATACATGGATGTATGTATGTATATATGTATGTATGTATGTATGTATGTATGCATGTATGTGTGTATATATGTATGTATGTATGAATGCATGTATGTGTGTATATATGTACGTATGTAAGTGTGTATGTATGTACGTATGTATGAATGTATGTATGTATGTGTGTATATATGTATGTATCATACTATGTGTGTATATATGTATGTATGTATGTATGTATGAATGCATGTATGTGTGTATATATGTACGTATGTATGTATGTATGAATGCATGTATGTGTGTATATATGTACGTATGTATGTATGTACGTATGTATGTATGTACGTATGTATGTATGTATGTATGTGTGTATATATGGATGTACGTATGTATGTATGTGAAATCCTACCACTCAAAGAACATGATGAGAGTGTATTTCCTCATCTTGGGGAACCGGAAGAGATCCAGCACACTTCCGGTCTCATGACGATCCGTGTCCATGGCCGGCATCTCGAAGTTTGGGTTCTCTCTCTCCATGATGAACATCTTCTTGGGTTCGTCGACGCCGTTGAACTTGCACGCCTTCTTGATGACTTCTTCGGCTTTCTCAAGACGGTCTGTTGATAGCAGCCACGTGAGGGACTCTGGCATCAACCTGTGGCCGATAGATGATAGCGTAAGAAAAATTGTATGCCTGAAAAAATCGTGGCGTAACAATTTCATGCATGAAAATGTCCTTTTCATGCATGAAATTGTTATGCCACGATTTCTATGCATGAAAAGGAAAGTGTTGTCTCAAAGATCTTCATGGATGAGAATTGCATGCATGGAATTGTGTACTGCCCAATTTACAATCAATTTACAAACCTTTGGGGTAAAATTTCGTTTTCCATGCACGGAAATATCATTTCCATTCATAAAAATGAAATTTCGTTCATGCATGTATATATATATATATATATATATATACATATATATATATATATATATATATATATATATATATATATATATATATATATATATATATATATATATATATAGATAGATAGATAGATAGATAGATAGATAGATAGATAGATAGATAGATAGAGATATAGATATATATATATATGTTACAGTAAGAGTGTCAAACCAGGGATTTAGTCAAATCCCTAAAACTTTCAGGGAATCTGTCCAATTATTGTTTGACTCACGGATTTGGTCCCTAAATGTCTAGAGATTTGACTAAATCCTTGAAAATAGGAGGGTCAGAATGATGAAATTGATAAACGTTGACTGAGATACTAATTATCATCATCATCAAGCAACAATTTTTGGCTGAGCATTGATTATTCAGCATTACTTTGTACCTCATTACTTTGATAATCAGGAATCATAAGTAGCGCTCAGCTAAGCATAAAACAAAGGAAATTATCATTCAACAATCCCTCTGAAAGGTCTCCAGTAAACAAATCAAAAAGGACCCACCTATTTTTAGGGGTTTAGTCATATCCTTAGACATTTAGGGACCGAATCCTTGAGTGAAACAGGAATTTGACAGATTCCCTGAAAGTGTTAGGGATTTGACTAAATCCCTGGTTTGACACTCTTACTGTAACATATATATATATATATATATATATATATATATATATATATATATATATATATATATATATATATATATATATATATATATATATATATATATATATATATATATATATATATATAGATAGATATATAGATATATACATATATATATATAGAGAGATATATATATATATATATATATATATATATTCTTCACAGTGGTATTCCATGAGCAATGAGTAACAAAAGAAGTGGTGCTATTGGTACTGACCATATGAAGGGCACGGTGAGTATGGACGGTGCAGATATGGCCATGTGTAGGTGGCGCCAGTCGGGGAAGAGGGCGGCCCAGCCGGCCAGAGTGACCATACCAGTGCACCAGAATATCTGGATCAGGTTGCCGAAAAACACCCGGGTCTCTGTAGGGAACAGCTCACCTGTGATGACGATACCGTTAGTCATCACACTCTGAAACAGAGCATCAGACAAGACTTAGAGCAAATACTGTAAATCACTTAATATAGCGGGAACAATAAGATAGCGATAATAGCGCTGTGCACATATGCGCTATTATAAAACCCCCGTCTTTATTAAATTCTTAATTGAACTGCTGCTGCTGTTCCCGTTCACCGTTATACTTAGATCACGCTATCCAGGGCAGTACCGTAATTGCGCTATATAATGTTCACGCTGTATTTAAGTGATTTACAGTATGCAGTACAGACATTTACTTTCTGAACCAGTCGACTGGACGTCTGCCAGTGCTGCCTGGTTGCTAAAAACATCTATGAGAAAATGTCAAAAAATAAGCCAATCACATCAACGATCCACGTAGCTTGCGAATCAAAGCTACATTCAGTTGTAAGGTCATCCATGC
>OZ012692.1:9935947-9940766 GCA_963942565.1 Maea johnstoni | reverse complement strand
CATGTATATCATGATCTCGTTTGTGAGAGAGTGTGCCCACAGGTGAAGTGAAGTGTGAGTGGTGGTTTGTTTGACTGCCAGGGGGATCAATAGAGGACAGAATGGTGTGGATATTTTAATTTATGGGCCTCCAGGGAAGGAATGGGTGTTTAAGTCGCTTTCAATAGCTTAGGTCATATCGCAACGAGATAAAAACGTGAAACCTGGAAGATATTCCCTTTATGGTTCTAGACTTCTACTGTCTACATGGACACTCCAATGCCGATAAAATGTGGGGATGGGCAGTACGGGTATTCAGTTGTTGGGGAAAATGGGGAAGTCTCGTGTGACGACTCGGTGCTCTTTAACTCACTCACCTCCCGGGGGGGGGGGGGGGCACTCAGGTAAAGTGGGGCCGCACCCGCGTTACGCATTTTCACGGAAGAAGGAGTCTTTTTTAAGAACTCCGCATGACCGTGATTTTGTAGAAGATGGGTACTTTTTTGTACCCCGGTACGAAGTATGTGGGGTTGAAAATACCCTTACATTCCACGAATTAAACGCGGCTCTGACGCCGAGTGACTCCCGAAGTTACTGCGCTTCCGAGTCTGCTGCCGCTAAACAGGCAGAGGATTAAAAATCAAAGTTAAAATACGTGTGCCCGTTCATCCAATGTCAGTGTTTTGATAAAAGAAGGAGTGTTTTTCATTGGAAAAGTAAGTAAGGGTGCTTTTTGGGCCAGAAATCAGTGCATTAGGGGTAATTTTGAATTTTGCTCGCCTAAATCAAATGTTCACTGAGATAAGATTTTACCAATTATTACCACAGAATGTCAAGTTCTCAATTACAATATAACATGTAGTAACCGTTATCTAGCTAATGTCTAGCCAACCTGCGACGACATGTTTGTATGTGTGTGCGTTCTTAGACAAAGATATCAATGACCGAGATTCCTGGTGTATCAAACAATTACAATAATGTTGTAGGTTTATTCCGGAGCCAGCAAGATGGCTGTTGTCGCGTAGACGTTTTAAGGACGCTGTCACATCTCTGAGAAAGATTGCTCGGTTTAATGGTGTCACGCTCCCCGAAGACGCTCTTGACATTAAGGCTTTCGACACTCAGGAGGAGCGACTGAAGGAAACCAAACAGTACAACATAAGTCACATGTTCCGAACACCAAAAGTCCGCGTACGGTCTTTTATCATGTTTTATGCATGGTGAGTCTTTAACGCAGGATGAATCTGTTCCTTTTCATATGAGTTCATCATCATAATCGTAATAGTCCTCATCATTTATTATTATCATAATTATTATTATTATTATTATTATTATTATTATTATTATTATTATTATTATTATTATTATTATTATTATTACTATTATTATTATTATTATTACTATTATTATTATCATTATTATTATTATTATTATTATTATTATTATTATTATTATTATTTGTATTAGTTTATTATTATAACCATTATTGTCATTTTTCCCTATTATTTCCTTATCATTTCTGATATTATTATTGTTATTATTATTGTTACTATTTTTGTTATTATTATTATTATTATTACTATTGTTTTTATTACTATTATTATTATTATTAGTATCATTATTATTGTTGTTGTCGTTGTTGTTGTCATTATTATTATCATTATTATTTCATTATTATTATTATTATCGTTATCATTTCATTATTATCTTTAGTATTACTAATATTTTTTAATTATTATTATTATTATTATTATTATTATTATTATTATTATTATTATTATTATTGTTATTATTATCATTAATTTCATTATTACCATCGTTTTTATCGCAACCAAAGTCATTAGATTGAGACAATGACCAAAATAAAAAATACTTGAACAATAAAGTCTCAGTCTTACAGACATATCATTATCACAATTTCTTGTTTATTTTGGAACATCTAACAGTATTTTGTTGAGAAAAGCTGCCCCAAGCCAGTACTGTTATGGTTCTATGTATGCTGGAGACATTTGGGTCTGCATGCAAGTGTGCATATCTTACTGTGTGTGTTTTTTTTATAGTATTTGTACTATTTCTATTCGTTTTTAAACAGGTTAGCTACCTCATTTGTCTACTACGGACTTTCCCTCAATGCGTCAGGATTTGCCGGAAATAAATACCTCAATTTTTTTGTGGGAGGGGCGATTGAATTTCCTGCATATTTCAGTGGTATCTGGATCTTAAGCAGGTAAGAAATTACCCCTTTTATTTTTTACTTTACTTTTTCATCCACAACAAACATGTAAACGATATCTGGGAACAATTAACACAACATGACATGTATCATATGCGTTTCACATCTAATCAAAAGCAGTAGTGATGTTAGTATTGTTATTAGGACAAGCAGAATGCAATGTACATGTAGGACAATAGAGTATGACTCATTGGACGATTGTTTGTATTCTCCTTTTGTTCAAAAAATAAATGAAAATCACTTTTGCAGGAAAGTACAGTTTCTATTTGTTAATCAACTATTTAGACACTATTTTGAATGGGAGAAAATCTTGAATGGCTACTTTTTTAAATGATTGTAATGCAACCCTTTTTAGAAGCATGAAACCATATTTGGATAAGAACGTCCTCTTCAATTAGAGCAATTTCCAAACATGTCAAATTATTTGTAATGCTTTAAAAGATAATTTGCTCGCTTTTTCGAGATTATTGAAATGACTTTGCATCCTACAACAAAGTACACTAACATTTTCTTCTCTAATAGGTGGGGTCGAAGAAAACCACTTGCTGTGTACTTCTTTATAGGTGGCGCTGCTTGTATAGTGGCAGGTGTTCTCCGGACAAGACAGGTAAGTAACCTAAATTTGTACCACGGTTGCTTGCCTTCCACCAATCAGAGGCCTCGACAAGTGTAGGGTTATAGGACTTGTACCACAGTTGCTTGCCTTCCACAATCAGAGGCCTCGACAAGTGTAGGGTTATAGGACTTGTACACGGTTGCTTGCCTTCCACCAATCAGAGGCCTCGCCAAGTGTAGGGTTATATGACTTGTACCACGGTTGCTTGCCTTCCACCAATCAGAGGCCTCGACAAGTGTAGGGTTATAGGACATAACCCACACTTTTCAAGTCTGTGTTCTCTAAGCTGCCCAAACCCAAAGGTGTTACTCAAGGGAATTTGGCAAGAGTGCTCTGCCAGGCCTCGAAATACCCTCAGGATTACTCGGCTCCGCCTCGTAACACGTCGGGTATATCCCATACACCACTGCTTCCTTGGGGTCTATCTATCCCAAGTGGACCAAACAGGGTGCAATGTAAAATGTGAACAGGATCATATGCTAAAATGGTGTATACTGCTCAATATCATAGGAGGGGTATGGATCAAAGACACACCATGGGGTCATGCTAAATCCAGTACAGATAAATTCATATCGCCACTTCATAACAACGTATTATTCCGTAAATCGATAAAAATAGTAGACTTATTTATGGTCACCTTTTACCTTAAAATATGGTTAATTGACAAAATTTATATAATGATTTCCCCAAGTTACATTTTCAGCGGTTGTATTTGTATTAATAATTAATTTCTAATAATGCCCCTTTAATTAATTCGAACAGGACCGTTCTTTTTGGTGCATCGAATAATGGAATATATATATATATATATATATATATATATATATATATATATATATATATATATATATATATATATATATATATATATATGTATATATATATATATTATATATATATATATATATATATATATATATATATATATATATATATATATATATATATATATATATATATATATATATATATATATATATATATATATATATATATATATATATATATATATATATATATATATATGTCGTGTACCAGAAGTCAATCCGTACCAATCGACGATCGACTTCTGGTACAGCTATTACCTGTACCAAAAGTCGATCGACTTCTGGTACAGCATTAAGCTGTACCAGAAGTCGATCGACTTTTGGGATAGCCTTTAGCTGTACCAAAAGTCGATCGACTTCTGGTACAGCACAGCTGTACCAATCGTCGATTGGGACGACCATTCATTCATGAGGGTCATGTACCAAAACTCGATCTGTACCAGAAGTTGATTGTGAAAGCGGCAGTCAATTCAGTGGACTATTAAACATGGATGTTTCACAAACTGATTTTTATAGTGAACACATTATTTAACATTGTTTTGTTTTTGTCTAAAGGAATTTAATTCAACAAATTTGCCTATTTAAGGCCACCAAATCACCCTTTTTACTCAAATTCATTTTCTTTTTTCTATTTTTTTTCTTTTTTGGGAGGGGTTAGTTTGACAGACTTTTTTGTAATAAACATACGTCCAATTTTCTTTTTCAGCTTATCAGATTCTATGTCTTTAATTCAAGAAAAAATGAAAGGGGTGAGATAGCATCCCTTAGGAAATAATGATGACCATCTTCCTGTGCTAATGATCATAGTAATTCAGGTGTTCCCCTTGTCATTTTTGTTTAAAACCTTTAAGGCAACATGTCCAATAGCCCAGGTTAACTCTTTAAATTTGATTTAATTGCATTTATTGATAGTGGAGTAAATATGTTTTTAATTCAAACCTCTAGTATGCGTTATTTATCACCCCATGATTATTTGCACAATGATCATCTTAATACAATTCACTGAACATATCTTTAAAAATTGGTGAAAAGGTTTATTGAGTAGTTAAAATGAGGTATTGTGACTTAAAATATTTTGTTTCTATAATTAAAACAACAGCCCCTCCCTATCTAAGTTTTGAATATAGGGAAGTCAATACAGTTATACACTGAAAATAAGTCTGA
>OZ012692.1:9888447-9933447 GCA_963942565.1 Maea johnstoni | reverse complement strand
CTTGAGGAATTCCTTAGCAGAAATGGTTTAATGTTGTATTATGTTGTACATTTCAGAAACATTGGCGTTGGCGCATGCGCAGTATGGGCACGAGTAGGAGGTGTGGTTGCACCACAGATACTCACTTTGGTAAGACAGGGGCATGAACGTTTTTCCTCGGGTTTTGAGGAAATCAAATGACGATCAAATTATGTGAACACTTTGAATTGACATGAATTCTATTGCAAACATCATGTCATGAGTTTAAATTATTGACATTTCCGGTTTAAGGCCATATAGTATGTGACACACTCTGACAACCATGTGCATAATCATCCGTCATATCAAGTGATAATGGAAAAATGTTGATAGATGGGTCTTTTTACCAAGTAGGAAAACATATCTCTGTCCAAACCTAAATATATTGCTATATATCAATACACATTCAGTTCTTGTGTACTCCCCAGATGTAAATAGTTGCAGAACAGATTTTGCCCCAAATCCTCGGGGGGGGGGGGTGCACTTGGGTATTTAGGGGGGCGCATACGTTCGTTATCAAAATTAAAATATACCCCTAAAGCACTGATTGCTGCTCAAAAAAGCACCCTTATTTTAATAAAACGCTGATTTTTTCCACTAAATAAACACCCCTTCTTTTATCAAAACACTGACATTGGATGAACGGGAACACGTATTTTAACTTTAGATTTTATAATCCTCTGCGTGTTTAGCAGCAGCAAGTGGCGGCAGAAAACTCGGAAGCCCAGTCACTTAGGGGGTCACTCGGCGTCAGAGCTGCGTATATTTTGTGGATTGTAAGGAGATTTTGAACCCCATACTTCGTACCTAGGTACAAAAAGGACCCTTCTTTTACAAAATCGCGGATATGCGGAGGTATTAAAAAACACCCCTTCTTCCGCGAAATACGTAATGAAGGTGCGGCCTCCTTCTGTACCTGAGTGCCCCACCCCCCCCCCCCCCCCCCCCCCCTAGCCTAAATCCAACCTAATTGTATCTACATTTCACGACATACCCTCCACAATAACTCTTTTTACAACTCTATTCCTGATCAAAAAGCAGCGAGTAGAAAACCACAATACTGAAACACTCTCCTTACCACATGGTTTATGGTAGACATTATTTTCCAGGGAGACTACACTGAAGAGTACATCCCATTCCTGATCTTTGGCGTGGCAGCCATTTTGGGCTCAGTTCTCACACTTTTCCTTCCGGAAACACTGAACACAAAACTTCCTGAAACCATAGAAGAGGCTGAGGGGCTGGAGGAGATCAACGATGACGATAAAGAGGAAGACGTTGGGGAAGACAACATAGCCATGACATAGACCTCAGATATTGCTGCACACCCTCAAGCAGGTTGCCTTGGTCGCTATATAAATGTGCGGCGTTGTGGAGGGGTGTCTATGGTCCTTCTGCAAATGAAAGAACTCTTCAAACTATTCGTGAAGAGAAAGGGATTTCTTCCTGATGCTGGCTTTCTATCTCGTCGCGATATGACCTAAGCTGTTAAAAGCGACGATAAAACCCATTCCTTCCTTCCAACGTAGACTAGGCTCCTAGTCCATAAATAGTATACATTCCCTTTACTGTTGGCTAAGCAGTGTGTAGTACCAGCAATGGTATATAGATGGCACGACCTGGTCCTCCTACCTATAGAGATTTTAGGTGTCATACTCAAACTGAATCCTCTATTCACCTGGTGAGAAAAAATGTGAACTAATTTGGCCACAAGAACAAGATCTTTAATCTGCGGGATATGTCTCTTTTGGCAAATGAAATGAACTTATTCTTAAGGAAATGGGGAAAATCCAAACAACTAATGAATGTCTATTTAATTTGATAAATTCATTTATATATATTTATGTAATGCTTTCTTTATAACTTCAAACGGAGCTTCTATCCACATTTATGGAACGGTGACCATCAAATTTCACAAATGTGGAAAAAAGGTCAATTTAGAGGAAAGGTTATAATCTTTTTCCAATGTTTACCCCTGCTCAAATGCTATAAACATTTCTTTCGAATTTTCTTTGTTGGAAATGAGAAAAGTGCATCTTCACTTACAGGCTATGGATCTTTTGTACAAAGTCAAAATTGGAAGAAATGGGATGAACTTCCTTCCAAACTCCCCTATATGCTATAACTATGCCAAATTTCAAGCACATCTGTTTTCGTTTGTCACCCTAAATGCATGTTTGCATGCTATAGTATATTATACCATTCGATATTACTCATGTATGCACTCCTACGGGAGCTCCTGCAAATGTTGGTCTTATACAGTACAGACATTTAATTCCTGCACCAGTCGACCGAACGTTTTCCAGTACCTGGTTTTACAAACACTCACGGGTAACATGTTAAAAAATAAACCATGTATATGCACACCAATAGCTCACGTAGCTTGCACATCAAAGCTACGTCAGCTGTGAGGTCATCCATGCATCCATGCCTGGGAAACTGGGGGGCAATCGGGCGTGCGGTCGTGTATTATGGCCCAGCTGCCCACATATTTAGTGCAGGAATTAAATGTCGGCATGGTATCTGGGGGAATCACCACTAGGGTGTGCGAAACTTTCTGCACAGTCGGTTTTAATGAATTTTTACTCCGGAATGAGTCTAAATCAAGAATGCACTGGGTGACGCTCGGCCACCCTTGGTGGATTTGAGAAATCCAATATTGCAGCCAAATAAGGAATACTGCCATGATTTACTTGATTTTTAACATATAACAATCAAATTTTGCACCTACACCAAGGTTTCCAGGGGCAAGGAGTTTAATGAAGCTGATAGAATTGATATTGGATGATTGAGTCATTGGGATTTTCCCAATATGGCCGCCAAATCAGGAATATGACATTAGTACAATTATACCTGCTTTTTGTCATTAACAATGCGTTTGCACAATTTAGACTATATATTTTAGTAAGATAGGGAACCTACTTGTGCTAAGATAATCCATACTGGATAGATGAGGCATCATGATTTCAAATGTGTTCCCAAGATGGCAACCTAATGAGGAAAGTTACCAAAAATACGTGTTTAGACATAGAATGATATTGTTTGCATCTTCACCAAAGTTATTGAGAACATCCTGTTTATAAGAAACGGTAGACATTTTCCTGAACAAATAGTTCATTGTGATCTATGATGGCTGTCAGATCAGAAAGATGTGGGACATTGCATATACATGTAGTATGAAAGGATAAAATGTCAATGTTAAATACAAAATACCAGTAACCAACTAAGCATTGATGTTGAGTGATTAATCCATCTAAGACCTCCGTTGCAAGGTAATGTGCAGTTAGTTATAGTTTCTAGACACATTTTGTTAGAAACTTCTGCAACTTTTCAAGGCCACTTGAATGGCTTGCTCTGACGGCCGTGAGGTCTAAGGCGCCACCACTGACTGCACGCTGTCTCTCATCACTGCCCGAGTTCGAATCCCGACCTGGGCATGTGAGAAAGTTGCCAGTGACTTGAAGTTCGGCGGTGGTTTTCACCGGGTACCCCGGTTCTCTCCACTACTTACAACTGGCTAGTCAAGAATAAGCCACAATTGGCACAAATGTGACTAAAAACAAAATTCCAAAGTTGATGAATTAACCAATACCTTCACGAAAGATACGGATAGTGCTAGGTAAATTGAACATATGTGGTGCCCAATACCTACAATGTTTTGGAGTGTTATTAAGTCTTTTTGTACCAATGTTTACACGCATATCTCATCATTAGAATCTTCCTTCAGTTCATCCTTCCATGTCTTTATTTCATTTGGACTCATTGATGTATGACCAAGCTGTCCTGTTTTCTACCATTGATACTGATAATACTGTTAATTCGGAAAATAATGCGTTATTTAAATTTTTGCTTTTTTAGCGTTAGCCTCGGACGCAAAATTAAAATTCACAATGATTAGTGCTGCCACTTTAAGTGTAAAGCTGGCAATCCATGTTGCGGCCAATTCGCAAGGTTAAAAAAACGCAAAAATCGATTTTCTGTAAATTCGCAAAATTTACTCTACACTATCTTTTGTGCATCTACAGTAGAACATATAAGTTTTACCAAATCATGTATAGGAATAAAACTGATTGGTTCCATAAGAACACTATCACTTGTGAACTACAGTATCCATGTGCCTCTCCATGACTAGGCTTTTGTTCTGCCCTTCAGTTTGTATATTGGGAAATTTAATAAAAACGGGGATTTAAAATAGCGCTTTTGGGCAGAGCGCTACAATCGCTATCTGATTGTTCCCGCTATGTTTAAGTGATTCACAGTATTTCATGGTCAGTGGCCAGAAAGTTTTGAAATGTTCATTTTCGGCCACCCATACTCTAATGTAGATGGATGCTGAAACTCAAGATTAAACATTTTGACCTTTACACATTTTCTTCATTAGCTGCCCAAGATGGAGGTGGCATATGTGGTCCAGGCTAAAAAATGTTTGTATTTTGTACGCTATGAATGCTTCATGCGAGGCTATAAACATGCATATCCAAGTTCAACGCGTACTTTTGTGAATTCTAATCAGTATGTATGTTTTGTGTAGGTGAATTGATCGGATGCTCTAATGTGTTGCGGAAATGTGAGTTGAAGGAGTGGTTAATTCAAGCGTGAATATGTTTTCCTTTTATAGATCGATTTGTGAGACTTAGGTGTCAATATTGCATGGTAGTGGAATGTTTATTCCGGGTCATTCAGGGAGGAGGACACATGAACCCCCTACACCTGGAACAACTAGGTCAACAGGGGAATCCCAGACCTCAGCCAGACGGCTGCTACGTGACTTCCTAGTTGGGCCAATCACAGTGAGCTCTGGCACGAGCTCTCACTTGAAGCACATGCTTGGGCCAGTCTGAAATTTGCCACTACTGCCTTATTGTGTTTCTTCCCTGAATGATGAACCACTTTGCGTGACTACTAAATTGATTTCGTATTGATCTGTAAAAATAAATTCAAACTTGAAAAGCATAAGTTCCCGTCGGTTATTTCTATCTACTGACTACTTTTGGGCCACATGAAAGTCTAGTATGACCCTCGTATTACCTTAGATGATGATCAAACACAAGTGGATTCAAAACCAGCCGGTCAACCTGAACATGCTAGCCTCAACAATTGTCAACTAATAGCCGCTTATAGGCCAAAATTGGTGCTCTGGGCACGCCCAGCTGGTGGTGGAGATACGGTTTCTCAGTAATGTATATATATATATATATATATATAAATATATATATATATATATATATGTGTGTGTGTGTGTGTAAGTATATATATATATATACACATATATATATGTGTGTATATATATATATATATATATGTACAAACATGCATACATTTATATATATATATACACATATATATATATATACTTACACACACACACATATATATATATATATATACATGTATATATATATATATATATATATATATATATATATATATATATACATATATATATATATATGTATGTATGTATATATATATATATATGTACATACATGCATACATTTATATATATATATATATATATATACACACACATATATACAGATATATATATATATATATATATATATATGAATAGTATTTTCGTGTTTGTTCAGCATGATGATGATGTTATATAATCTCTTCACAAACACACTAGAGGAACAGTGGCTTTGGGGCAGTCTTGGGGCTGTTTTATTGGATACCGCTATACCATGTGGACCTTCTGGTGCCTCTTGCACTTTTAGTTGGGTAGTCCAGCAAAAATGAGGAAGACTTGAACAAAACATTCACGTCGTTTATGAGACCCCAGTGAAAGAGAGTGAGATTTTCAAGCACATCAGGACGGTACCCGCCTAGACCAAGAATGTCTTGAAACTGTTTAAGAACTTATTGGTCCTACAATATTCCATCAAGAATAAGTATGACAGTGCAGAATGACCTGTTACTAATGATCATTTCTTGGCAAATCTGCGACACAATTAGTCTAATTCTATCAGTAAAATTCAACAGAACAAAAATGATGTGGACGGCATAGTGATTTTAATCAAATTATCTCCCAGTACAAAATGTACAAAAAACATTCTCAAATCAACATATGTAAATGCAAGGTACCTACATTTGGCGTGAAATACAAAGAGAAACAGATTACCTTGACCAACTCTGCATCTCAGTAGCATGCAAACCTTACATCACATATTGTAACTATGTGTTCAGGATGGTTTCGTCTGTGTGAGTGTGTGTGTGTAGAGAAATATATATATTTAGGCATATATATATATATATATATATATATATATATATATATATATATATATATATATATATATATATATATATATATATATATGTATGTGTGTGTGTGTGTGTGTGTGTGTGTGTGTGTGTGTGTGTGTGTGTGTACCAGTCTTTTTAACAATGACTTGGTAGTGAAAATGACTTCACAATGTATTTGAAAGAGAGGTATTGGTAGTGTTCCTGTCAACATTTTTTCAAAAATTTCACACCACAAGCACAAGGAGGTAATTGTTCACACTACTTAAAAAACCTTCATCTTTGTTATGTTGTGCTGTTGAATATGTAAATACCAAATCATGCCCCTCATCAGACAATATTGTACAAGGTTAGAATAAATATAAATTATTTCAACTAAAACTGTTAATATTTCTTTTCATATATTTTTCAAATTTTCATTTACAGCACAAAATGCTTCAGCTAGCTGCAAAGACAGACCCATTAATTACAAGATATTTCAGCACATACTGCTGCAAATATAATACATACTTCTGACTAGAAAACACATTTAGAAACAGCTTTGTACTAATCAGATCTTTACATCGTGGATGAAATCGAAGAAGATGCTGCGTGACTTTTACCAACAATCAACATATTTTGGTAACTTTGCTATGGCAACCAACCTCAGACAATACCCTACTTCATGACTATGATAAAAGAAATACATTTCAGTCCAGGGACTTCGCATGGACCTGTCCAGCCTATCTTTTCGACAGGTGATTTCCTGAAAACCTCCTTTTTGGACAGGCAAAAATTTCTATAAAGAATGTTGGCTTTAAGGGGGTAATAAACAAATATTTTCCTAACAAACCATCTTTTAGGACACACCTTTAAGCTATCCTTTCCAACTCAATAGGCTATAAAATGTAGTTGGTATAAAGATTTGAAGTATATAAATAGCTAGTTCTGGACAGGCAGAAATTTGGGAATTTGTGTTCTGGACAGGCATTTTTTAAATCCTGACTATGAATCTGTTTTAGTCTAATTGAATAACAACCTATTCAAAAACAGAACAGAAATGAAATTAAATTATAAAGATTACCATTCCTTACTTTGTTATATAGGGACACATCTTCTGAGGAGAGTTGGTATTTTTCAGATATAAAATTCTGCTCATAACCCATTCCTTTCTCAAAATCTCTAGAAAATTGTTGCATTATCACGAGATGCATTTGAAAATAACTGTGGAGTTGTAGATTGGGTTTTTACCATATTTCTTTATTCAAGTACTTTCCGATAAGTGATCTGGCCATAAAAATATTACCTTAGTAGCCAGGATATTTTTGAGTGTTTGAGGCATGAATGGGTTAAAAAAATCTCCTGATGATATTTTTATCATTCACATAGCTCTTAACCTATTCATGCCCAAAGAAGCTATATGGATCTATAACACTTTTTTTAATAACTTAGAAATCGAACAAGATTTTACAAAATATTTAAGGTAAGTTACTCGTTCAAATCTTATCCCAAATACGTTTTGAGATTGTCATTTACTTTTCTCCTTCAAATATTTTGAACAGATGCATCGGTCAGAAAGATATCACAGAACTATTCAAGTTGTTTTGGGTCAGTTTAGACATAAATGAGTCAAGGCTTGAGTAGGCGAATAGCAGCTTTTTCTACCACTGGAGGTAGTCCACCATCATAGTCTTAACCAGCAGGGCGTCTGGGCTTCATTTGGACACCCAACCCTCAAAAATCACCCCTCAGGGTTTCCAATTTTTTGTGTGTAAATTCCTAAATCATTTACAAACATATAATTGAATATTTCAACCCAATATTAACGCTTATGCTGCTGGTGGGTCATTTTGCCAATACAGAATGATACAAAAAAGCTGGAAAATGACTGAACCTCTGGCATATGGGTACTCATCTGAGAATACTCAATGAGAGCTCTGTACAATGAATACCAATATGACAGGTGTTAGAAGTTTTCAAAAATCTTTGCATACTTGTGATTGGGGCAAAAGTAGCCTCAGCGTTGGTAGGGTTAATCACATGACAATTTATACGGATGTTATGCCTTATTTCAGTAAGTTATCATATGGTTGTTATCTAAGTATAATGAGGCAGGCACCGACATAAGTACTAGCCCGCTTGCCCCGGCAAGTGAATTTTTGAAAAAAGGTCTTTCGGGCAAGTACATTTCAGTTTTCACTTGCCTGAATAGGCAAGCTGATTTTCTGAACACATTGTCAATGGGCTAAATATCCAGAAATAGGCAAACAATGCAACAAAACTGAAAAGATATTGCTTTTCAAATCTTTGAATTCATGATAAACAATACATGCCTTTCTAGCATATGTTACAATCATTTCGGGCAAGTCAAAAATTATGCCCGACATGGCAAGTTAGTTCTGAAAATTATGTCGGTGCCCGCGGGGTCTCCCTTGAGAAATAGAATGTTCTAAGGTTTTACCAGTACCATCTTTGGGCACCCTGTTTTTTAATCCTGGCTAAGACACTCTCCAACATAGAAATCTTAGCTGCACATAAGGCCTAGAAAAAATTGTTTGTTTCCTGTAACGGTCAAAAAAAAAAGGCTAGTTAGGTTGGAAAATTCTTTTTTTGTTCAGAATTGTGTGTTTTATGCATGTTTTATGTTGATTAGGAGTTGGAAGAGCGGAAAATAATTTAGGGTAGGGATTTTTCTTTTGAGTACAAACTTGTAAGGGTAGGGTTTCAGGAAAGGCACAACTTTTTTTTAGGCCTAAAGATAAAGATTTTACTCGGAGATTCCTCTCATGAGATCTCACTATCACACGGAGTAAGAAAGAGGACAGGTTTATTCCAGCTATTGCCGTGGTCAGTGGTTTCCTCAAGTTGGGGGTATTTTGACACTCTGCACTTGTGTATCACACCTCCTTTTTTGATCGGAATCGATATACGACAGTCTACACATCGTAAGAACACCTTGTAGTTCTTATGTACAAATCTGTGCGCATCTAGGTGAACCCGGCTGGTTGTTTGATAACCACACAAACCATACTTGCATTTAAATTTCAAATCCAGAAGGTCATATCCAGGCCGATCACTTCCCAAGTCTGTGTGCTTTAGAAGAATTGTATCCTTCAAGTTGTGTTTGTGACGGTGCTTATAGGACTCTCGTAAGAGGCAAGTCTGGTAACCACATTTTCTGCATTTGAATAAAATCTTATGTTTAGTTTTTTTGTGTTTGAGTAAATTGGTAAGGTTGGAGGTCACATAGGGACACCGGCTACGGTCACATTTATACACGCTCCCCTCTGTAGTGACAGCTGTATTTACCCCCATCTCTTCCTCCGCCTCCTCTTCCTCCTCACTTTCATCCATACTACTGTCACTACCACAGCCCTCAATCCTACGCTTCTTTTCCGACGACCCTCGAGAGCATTCTCTCTCACCCTCTCTACCCCTCTTATTATCCTGGTGCAAGGAGCCTTTACCTTTCTTTTTGGAAGTACCCGATGATATTTTAGTATCAATGGTTCTGTCAACCAGAAAAGAAACACAAAAAGTTTTAACACTCGCCCTTCTACTTTTTGATACACTTCTTTTTTGATTTCGGTTTTTGTGAAAAATGAGATCATCAACATCATCATCATCCTCTGCATTAAGTTTCTGGTCACTTTCTTGGCAATCCTGGTCATTTTCATCTGAACTACTACTAGAACTGTCGTCAATATCCTCTAGAATGTCACCACTTAATATCATTTCATCCTCGTCTTCATTTACTCCCACTACAACAGGTGCGATCTCAGATAAGAGACTACCGGACTCTTTACAATTCCCTTGATCCGCAACTGCAAGACTTGTCTCCGCTTCTTGGGCACAAATCTCTTCATTCCCTAAAAGGAAGTCCGAGGAATCCACAGTGCCCGATTGTGTTGGAGAACTCGCTATCTCTGAGAGGGGACCATCCTTGCCGTGTGCTAGATCTGCGGTTTCCGCTCCCTCTTTTAATATCCTCTCACCTTCAGGTGATGAGACTGATGGGAAAAATAATGTGCTAGTGTCACTATCGTAATCTGCATCAATATTGGACATACTGTTTGAATTCTCCTCTTGGATGAGATCCTTAAAACCTGAGGTCGATGATGAAACCGTATCTCTGGGAGTAAGATCATTGGCCGCTCCAGACAGCCAATCATTATCACTTGTCATTGTTCCACACTCGGCAGTTTCAGGAAATTTGAGTATTTGTCCATGGGTCTCATATAAGTCATCTGAATATGCAGGTGATCTTTCTGGCTCCTCCTGTGTACTTTCATCTGAATGAAAGGCAGTGGTGTGTTTAAAGGAGCTGGCTCTACATGTATCAATATCACTAACTGATCCTGCCATCACGCTACCAGTGTAACCTGTCACTGATGAGTCCATATTTACAGTTTCCATTACAGCCAAAAGATCCTCTCGGACACTCTCAGTAGCTGCTGTTTCTGAATGTCCTGTGACTGCGGCAGGAGACCCAGTAGCATACACAGGAGCTGTAGGAGTACATGTGTCATCTGAAGTAGCAGATGCAGCAGTAGCAGTAGGTAGTGCAGCAGTAGCAGTAGGGACAGTAGCAGTAGGGGTTGGAACCTGAGCAGCAGGGGCATAAGTAGTTAAACTGTAGGCTGTAGTGATAGGAGGAGCAGAAAATTCAATTGCGGGAGGAACAGGAACAGTCATACCAGACACCACTGCAGTAGGAGCAGTTACAGGAACATTCATAGCAGACACCACTGCAGTAGGAGCAGTTACAGGAACAATCATACCAGACACCACGGCAGTAGGAGCAGTTACAGCAGACACCACTGCAGTAGGAGCAGTTACAGGAACAGTCATACCAGACACCACTGCAGTAGGAGCAGTTACAGGAACAATCATACCAGACACCACTGCAGTAGGAGCAGTTACAGGAACAGCCATAGCAGACGCCCCCGCAGTAGGAGCAGTTACAGGAACAGCCATACCAGACACCACTGCAGTAGGAGCAGTTACAGGAACATGCATAGCAGACACCACTGCAGTAGGAGCAGTCACAGGAACATTCATAGCAGACACCACTGCAGTAGGAGCAGTTACAGGAACAGTCATAGCAGACACCACTGCAGTAGGAGCAGTCACAGGAACAGTCATAGCAGACACCACTGCAGTAGGAGCAGTCACAGGAACAGTCATAGCAGACACCACTGCAGTAGGAGCAGTAACAGGAACATTCATAGCAGACACCACTGCAGTAGGAGCAGTTACAGGAACATTCATAGCAGACACCACTGCAGTAGGAGCAGTTACAGGAACAGTCATAGCAGACACCACTGCAGTAGGAGCAGTTACAGGAACATTCATAGCAGACACCACTGCAGTAGGAGCAGTTACAGGAACAGTCATAGCAGACACCACTGCAGTAGGAGCAGTAACAGGAACATTCATAGCAGACACCACTGCAGTAGTAGCAGTTACAGGAACATTCATAGCAGACACCACTGCAGTTGGAGTAGTCACAGGAAAATTCATAGCAGACACCACTGCAGTTGGAGCAGTTACTGCAGACACCATCGCAGTAGGTACAGTTACTGCAGACACCATCGAGGTAGGTACAGTCCCAAGAACAGTTACTGGCGATGCCACAGCAGTAGAAGCAGTTGTGGGAGCAGTCATGGCCACCGCCGATGAAGATGCAGTAGCAGTTGCCATGCCACTCCGGGACAAGGATTCTCCACCGCTTACTGAAGTACCTCTGCTGTCCTGCGAGTGATGTTGAGCTTGCGGCGGTGAGATCTCATCCAAACATCTTCCCATAAATTCGGAAAATACGATGTTCATATCGTTGAGGCTTAGGACTGAGCAGTTTATATTTTCAGTGTTCGGAGAACTTCCCAACCGGCCCTTGTGCTTCACAATAAGGTAGACATGAACGAAACGGTCTAACGAGATGCTGAACACATACGGTGCCCTTGCGACAATTGTTTGCGAGTTGGGGTTGATCGTGATGCAGGTCTCGTCGTTTACCGTCTCTCCATGGGCCTCGAGATGGGCCTTGAAGGCGCCGAATCTCAGTGGGGGGTCTGATTGACATGTGTGGTGTTTGCAGTGGTAGAGGACGGTCTGGTGCTTGCTGGCCACATGCGTGAGCATGCTGCCTTTGAGGCTGTCCGTGAAGTTACAGAGCAGGCATCGGAACCCTCCCAGCAGACTCCAATTGTGCATGCCCATCATGTGCTTGACCAGGTGAGGGAACGGGTTCTTACTGTCCCAGATGCACACCTGACACAGCTTGCACTGGACCACATACTGAACTTTTATCGCATCCTTAAGCCAGTTTGGGGGCACACTTTTTTCTAGAAGCATTTTTAAAATGTCGGTGACGAAAGGTTCTGGTTCACGTATTTGATGCTTGGACTTGATGTGTGAGAGTACCTCATCGCTAGCATGTGAAGTAAATGATGTGCATATTCGACACTGATACTGGTGAAGAGAATGGTCCATCCACAAGTGCTGCTTAAGCACTGGTAAAGCAGACTGCGCTATCATGTGTCCAACAGTAAAATCACAATGACTGCATCGGAGACCAAGAACACGTAATCCAAAATTTTGCACAACCTCATTTCTCAATGTAATGACAGTGGCCCTATATCCTCCTGTCAACATACGATTCTCCGATAGCAGGGGAGGTTGTGCTTGACCACCGACTGGCTTAGAATTAATTGCGTGATGTGGTCTTCCTGTGTATGATGAACCATTAGCAAACCTAGCATGCGATTCTCTCTCCTTAGCACCAGCTGTCTGCTTGCTGGGCATTCCTGCGCTCAGCCTGTTTTGTGGTGGATTCAACGACTGCGCTGAAGAGTGTGATCCAAGTTCAGAAATACCCCTCACTGTGCTGGGAGATGATCTTGGTGACGTGGTCATCTGCACTGGCGAGTCAGAATTCTGTGATGCTTGAGCAAGGCCATGAGACTGAGATGAGCCCTGTGATTGCTGCAATGTTCCACTGCTTTCGTTCAATAGATCGACGAGTACGGGGCACTCAGACAACTGCTCTCCTGCAGATCGTATTGAGGATACTGTGGTAAGTGTCTGAAGAGGTTCCTGGGACTGTAGGAGCGATGACAGAGCTGTCTCAGCAGGGCCATGTGGACTACACTGATAGGGTCTCTGAGGTCCAGCCGACCTATCTCCACCATGTGGTCCCGAGGCAGGAGCTTGTGCTGCAGGTTGGGGAGTGACCACCGCTTGCGGTCTGGCACCCTGAGATGAAAGGTTGGTGTATCTACTCTCCTGTGCTGGATTTATGTTGGGTGCCATTCCATGCTGGAAAGGTGAAATATCCCTTGGAGGTAGTTGAGATGAAAGTACCCCATTTGATTTGGTTCTCTGAGGTTGTTGAGACTGGCCACCAATATGTGATATGTTCCTCTGAGGTTGTTGATATGGGATTCCACCATGTTGTATGGTCCTCTGAGGTTGTTGAGTTGGGACTCCACCATGTTGTATAGCACTCTGCGGTTGTTGAGAAGCACCTTGACCGTGTGGTATGGTCCCCTGAGGTTGTTGAGGTGGAAATCCACCATGTGGTATGGCCCTCTGAGGTTGTTGAGGTGGGACTCCACCATGTTGTATAGTACTCTGAGGTTGTTGAGAAGTACCCTGAACATGTGGTATGGTCCTCTGAGGTTGTTGCGATAGGACTCCACCATGTGACATGGTCCAGTGAGGTTGTTGCGATAGGACTCCACCATGTGGTATGGTCCTCTGAGGTTGTTGAGGTGGGACTCCACCATGTTGTATGGTCCTCTGAGGTTGTTGAGGTGGGACTCCACCATGTGACATGGTCCTCTGAGGTTGTTGAGATGGGACTCCACCATGTTGTATAGTACTCTGAGGTTGTTGAGAAGTACCTTGGCCATGTGATATGGTCCTCTGATGTTGTTGAATAGTACCATGGCCATGTGGTATGGTCCTCTGATGTTGTTGAATAGTACCATGACCATGTGGCATGGTCCACTGAGGTTGTTGAGATGGGACTCCACCATGTTGTATAGTACTCTGAAGTTGCTGGGTTGGAACTCCACCATGTGGTATGGTGCCCCTAGGTTGTTGAGATGGAACTCCACCATGTTGTATAGTACTCTGATATTGCTGAGATGGAATTCCACCATGTGTTATGGTCCCCTGAGGTTGCTGAGATGGAACTCCACCATGTGATATGGTATTCTGAGGTTGTTGAGATGGCACTACACCATGTGATATGGTATTCTGAAGTTGTTGAGATGGCACTCCACCATGTGGTAGGGTCCTCTGAGGTTGCTGAGATGTGACCACACCATGTGATATGGTACTCTGAGGTTGGTGAGATGGAACTCCACCATGTGGTAGAGTCCTCTGAGGTTGTTGAGATGGAACTTCACCGTGTGGAATATTTTCCTGAGGTTGTTGAATAAATTGAGATGTGGCAATGCCATCATGAAAGGTCCTTTGTGGCTGTTGCAAAGGTTGCTGCACTGCCACTGAAATCTCCCGCAAGCGTGACAGCCAAGAAAGGCTACTAGATGTTATTGGCATGGATGGATTTGTAATGGTGGAAGATGACAAATGGGGCTGCACGGCAAATTGCTGCTGCATGGTGTTTGGGTCATTCCCCTGCTGGGTTTGCACAACAGAGGGCGATGGTAAAGCATGAGGCATCTGCAAAGATTGCTGACGCTGCTGCAACTGTCTCTGATTTGCTTCCTGCACAGAAGACTGCGACTGACCCACCCTGCACTGCTGCAGATCTGTAGGTTGGTATTGTTGAGAAAGCGACTGCAGGCCAGTGGAGGAGGCTTGGGATTGACCTGGCTGAGGTGAAGTACACTGTCTGCTTAGACGTTCTGCTAGTATGTACGATATTCTCTTATTTGCCTTCTCCAGACGATCAAGATCCTCTGCTGTTGCAGTCCCACTCTGCATGGCAGCCAACACTCGCAAAGTGTCCGCTTTTCCTCTTGTCACTATGGCCCTTAATTCATGGTCTCCATCAAGCAATTGTGACATTCTTGTCCTCCTCAGTTCAACTTCACTGCTACCAGTTCTGTCATGCAAGTGTGGTCTGGAGGAAGGGCCTGCCCCATCAGAGGTACATGGCAGTTGACTAGGCTGGTTCAGTGTAGCCGATATACCCTGAGGTACAGCTAGACCTCCTGATTGTGTGTGGTCACTTGGAAGATTTTCAGATGTGCCTTGCAGTTGACTAGGCTGGTTCAGTATAGCGGATATACTCTGAGCTAGAGGAAGACTTACTGATGACACATGGTCACTTGGAAGATTTTCAGATGAGCATGGCAGTTGACTAGACAGGTTCAGTATAGCGGATATACTCTGAGCTAGAGGAAGACTTACTGATGACACATATTCACTTGGACGATTTTCAGATGAGCATGGCAGTTGACTAGGCTGGTTCAGTATAGCAGATATACTCTGAGCTAGAGGAAGACTTCCTGAGTTAGCATGGCTGCATGGAAGACTTGCGGACAGTGGACGACATGGTTGTAAATTTTCTTGTGGCTGACCAGTACTTGGAGAAAGCTCGGACACTGTGTCCCTCCTATGAGTATTGTTTGCTGAGCTACTGGTCCCGTCACCCCCAGTATCATTGTCATTACTAGCCATGGAGGTATCAGGAGATGTGGCATTCACTGGAAGATCCCAATCACAGTATGCATAGGCTTTCCTCATGGCCTCAAACTCATCTACTGCTCTCACATTCTCCTCAAAGACAGGCTCGCTTTTGATGGAAGCACTGGCACTGGTAGTGGATTCACTTCTGTCCATATGAGCCTCAGAGTCGCTGCAGCTTCCATGTTGACCTGAACCAGACCCTTGCTCCCCCGTCCTCTTCACTTTGACTGAGTGCCCACTCATGCTTCCATGAACAGATTCACTAAGAGAAATGTGACCCGGACCAAGTGGCAGAGTCCCATCTGTTCCAGGACCAAGTGGGGGAGTCCCATCTGTTCCAGGACCAAGTGGCGGAGTCCCAACTAATCCACAACCAAGTGGTGGAGTCCCATCTGTTCCAGGACTGAGTGGTGGAGTCCCATCTGTTTCAGGACCAAGTGGCGAAGTCACATCTGTTCCAGGACCAAGTGGGGGAGTCCCATCTGTTCTTGGACCAAGTGGCAAAGTCCCATCTGTTCCAGGACCAAGCGGCGAAGTCACATCTGTTTCAGGACTAAGTGGTGGAGTACCATCTGTTCCAGGACTAAGTGGTGGAGTACCATCTGTTCTAGGACTAAGTGGTGGAGTACCATCTGTTCCAGGACTAAGTAGTGGAGTACCATCTGTTCCAGGACTAAGTGGTGGAGTACCATCTGTTCCAGGACTAAGTGGTGGAGTACCATCTGTTCCAGGACTAAGTGGTGGAGTACCATCTGTTCCAGGACTAAGTGGTGGAGTACCATCTGTTCCAGGACTAAGTGGTGGAGTACCATCTGTTCCAGGACTAAGTGGCGGAGTACCATCTGTTCCAGGACTAAGTTGTGGAGTACCATCTGTTCCAGGAGCAAGTGGTGGAGTCCCATCTGTTTCAGGACCAAGTGGCGAAGTCACATCTGTTTCAGGACCAAGTGGCGGAGTCTCATCTGTTCCAGGACCAAGTGGAAGAGTACCATCTGTTCCAGGACTAAGTGGTGAAGTCACATCTGTTACAGGACCAAGTGGTGGAGTCACATCAGTTCCAGGACCAAGTGGCGGAGTCCCATCTGTTTCAGGACCAAGTGGCAGAGTCCCATCTGTTTCAGGACCAAGTGGTGGGGTCCCATCTGTTGAAGGACCAATTTGTGGAGTCCCATCTCTTACTGGACCAAGTGGTGGAGTCTCATCTGTTACAGGACCAAGTGGTGGAGTCCCATCTGTTACAGGACCAAGTGGTGGAGTCACATCTGTTACAGGACCAAGTGGTGGCATCCCATCTGTTCCAGGACCAAGTGGTGGCATCCCATCTGATCCAGGACCAAGTGGTGGAGTCCCATCTGTTACAGGACCAAGTGGTGGCGTCCCATCTGTTCCAGGACCAAGTGGTGGAGTACCATCTGTTTCAGAAACAAGTGGTGGAGTACCATCTGTTTCAGAAACAAGTGGTGGAGTCCCATCTGTTACAGGACCAAGTGGCAGAGTACCATCTGTTACAGGACCCAGTGGCGGAGTACCATCTGTTCCAGGACCAAGATGCGGTTTCCCATTTGTTCCAGGACCAAGTGGTGGAGTCTCAATATTTACTGTTTTCTCTTTATCATCATCTTCGTCTTGGGCATCTAGTATCACAATTTCAGCACCAGATGGCACTGTAGTTATATCAATTCGTGCCACATCCAGCTTCTCATCCTCAAGGACTATGATTCCTTCCTCATTCTCCAGTGTAAGGTTAATCTCTTGCTTGTCTCCGACATTCTCATCCTCCAAATGACCTGCAGGAAAAAAGACAAAAAAATACAATTTAAAGGGAACTGCAAAGTTTCATACAATTGAATAGGAAATTAATCTGAGTGGTTTATTCTGCTGATCTTTTCCAAGTGGGGTCAGTTCGGTATAATGAAAGTTGGAAATATTGTACCATACAATTACCACATTATTCCTGTCATTAAAATGTTAAACTTCAATATTGTTTTTTCGGAATAATACAAAATTTCGGAAAAAAAATCCATAATCACAAATTCAGTTAATTTCCTATTCTACAGTATATAGATATGTGTGAATGTCATCAACGCTTCTTTGAATCTACTAAGTATATCAGCTAACTTTTAAGAAACTAATTCACAAGGCATGTCTTGGATGATATTAAAACCTGGAACTTCATTGCATGTATTAAGTTTTACCTGTGGACCCTGTAGCCTGATGGCCAAGGGTTCTAAAGCAGAAAAAGTGAAGATAATTGAAATTCCAGGGAGGTGAATATATTTGGCAGTTTCTCAAACAGTTTCTTATTCCTAATTCTGTGCTAATTTCTATTATATTTGGAAGAAACATTATTAACAGTGTCTTGCACTTTTTGGAATGATGAGCAGTCGTCACAACAAGAAAAATGCCCTTGTTGGGGATAGGGAATCAAAACAAAATCTTTTAATTTCTATGTAAATTGTATATATTGAGTATAAAGCCAGCTTGGTAGTCCAAGTGACATATATGCAAAGCCACCTGCGTCATTGAAATACGGGAACTTGCAAAACATGTGCCAAAGGAATGTGTTCATTCTATTCCAAATAACAATAATTCTTTACATTGATCATCAGACCATGCACATACAGTTTAATATACTGTAGAACACACAATTTACGCGTCTTTTTATATATAGCGTACATAGCGTGTGGTGCCGCTTCGCTATATATAAAAACGCTGTACTTTTTTATTTGTACTTTCTTTTCGTTAGAGGCGGCTACTGTCGCTAACATAAAGATACGCTATGATGCCAAAACTCCCCAATTCGCTATATTTGGGACACGCGTCATATATGTGTTCTACAGTATTTTATACAGGGACTTAGCCAGGATTTAGGAACTGGGTGCCAAAAATTGGCAAAAATGTAAACTTTTTGGGTGTCCATTTTTTCAAGAGAGACCAAAATTATATAATATTCAGATCATCAGATGACTACCACAAACATGAATTTACCTATTCAAAAGAGGTACAGCCTCATTTGGTTATGCCATAGGAATTATATATAGGTGAAAAAATTCCATCATTTGTTTGAACAATTACATTTTTACATTGGTTGAAAAATTACATTTTTAGAAATACCTCTCAAATTTTCTGGGTGTCCTAATGTGTGATTTTTGAGGGTTTGGGTGTCCAAATGACGCCCAGACACCCTACTATCTAAGGCCTAGAAAAAAGATTGTTTGTTTCCTGTAACGGTCCGAAAAAAATAGGGTAGGTAGGTAAAAAAAAAAGATTTTGGAATATTTTTGTGGTCAAAAATGGGTGTTTTATGCATGTTTTACGTTAATTGGAAGTTGGGAGGGTGGAAAAAACTTTAGGGTCGGGATTTTTTAAATAAAAACTTGTTAGGATAGAGTTACAGGAAACATCAACTTTTTTTAGGCCTAAGACTGAATTTTTTTATTTGAGATGTATTTTCATGTATTTATATGAGCCTTACCTGGTTGTTGGGGCATGCGGAAATGCTCCACAAATATCAGATCTCCCTCCTCATCCTCATCATCGTCAGAGTCTATAGAGATGGCCTGCACATCGAGACTGATACTCGCATTTCCGTCCATGACTAGACTGGTGTGCCAGGTTCATACAGCAGCATTTCACCAAGACGACCCTCCTGCAGGGCTAGAGACTACTCTCACATCATGGGCTTTTCTGAAAAACAAAGAGAACGGGCATTTCACAATTGGCTTCGGTCCTAGGGAAAAAACATGGATTTCAGAGCAAAAAAACTTTTGAATGGAATTTTTTTCAAAAATCATTTTTTTAACAAGCAAATATAATATATCTATAATAACTATTCAGCTATCACTTTAGCCAGAAAATTGGAAAAACTTAATATGAAAAGCTGTCAATTTAATTTGTAACCCATTCATGTCTGGAGAGCTCCTTCATAGGTGTCATATAATGATATGAAATTTTGATACATTTCAAAATAACTTTGAAATTAGTTACAAATTCAAAAAGAATTGAAGATTGAGGTTTGGGTTGGATGTTATCAAAATTTTTCCTTCAAATATTTTGTGAAAATTGCTATCGTTGGAGAAATATTGCAAGGTATCCAATGATCTTGGGCGCTACAAGCAAGAATGGGTTAAACTGGATACAAGCATATGATCATGACCATCTAGCAATCACTCCCACTTCGGCCACTTGTTAATGATTGATTATTATATCTTTAACCCTCACAATGCTGTTCAAAGTACAAGAATGTAAAGATTTTTTAAAACCATCTGAACCCTGTCATGTTGGTATTCATTAAATAGCTCTCGCTGAGGCCTCTCAGATGAGTAGCCATGTGCCAGGGTTTCAGTCATTTTTCAGGTTTTTTGCACAGTTTTGTGTTGGCCAAACTAACCACTAGCATATAATGGGTTAAGTATCCAAATTTCATCACTGAACATAATAGTGGAGCTCATATTGACCCATTAATGCTCACAGTCAGGGACTTAGCCAGGACCCGTCCTACCTGTCTTTTGGACAGGTAGTTTCCTAAAAACCTCCTGTTAGGACAGGCAAAAATTTCTGTGAAGATTTTTCAATTTTGACTTTTGGGGGGTAATAAATGAATATCTTTCTAACAAACCATCTTCTAGGACACAACAGATGTGTAAATTGACCTTTTTGACACACTAGGCTATTAAATGTAGCTGGTATAAGGATTTGAAGTAAATTAGTAGCTAAATCTGGACGGGCAGAAATTTTGAAAATGCTGTTTTGGACAGGCATTTCTGAAATCCTGGCTAAGACCCTGCTCACAGTAGCCAAAAGCGGCCTGACAATCTGGAGGAAATCTTGCAGTGCTAAGCAGACTTCAGAACATATTTGAAGAAGACACGCTGATCAGATCATTACCAACAACTCTCCTTCAAAATGTTTGTAAAAGCATTCTTAATCCCAAATTTATTAAAGGGCACAATGTTAACTTTTGCATCGACTTGACCCGTAGGGCAAGTGAGATTCAAATATAGTGAGCTATAGTATTGTTACATAAATTTCATGAATATCGTAGATTGCGAAATTTCATATAACTAAATAGCAAAGTAAGCACAGGGGCTTTACATTTGGTATAATTTTGAAATCATGCTATAAAGAAGCATGAACTGCTCAAAAACGGCAGAGTGATGCGGGCATGTGGTGGCAGAGATACAGTCATATAGCAATCGGGGTAGACCGGACTGATGTGCCGGAGATTGTCAAATCGAGGGCATGATGAGATAGGACATATTTGCAAGAGGCTATAACTGAACAATATTTTACAGGCATCTGGGTGTCTTTTTGGACACCCAAACCCTTTAAAAGCACCCCTCAGGACACCCAAATTATTTGCTGAGGAATTTCTTAAAATGTAAATCTCAAGCATGTAATTGAATTTTTTCTTCTCCATATAATTCCTATGACATTGTATGAGGATATCATGCCTTATTTTGATAAATCTATACGTTTATGGTTGAAATCTGTGGTCCCCCATCAACATTTGGACGCCCCAAAATTTTACAATGGCCAATTTTAAGGCACCCAGTTTCTAACCCCTGGCTAAGACCCTGACTGTAACATTTTCAGGCATGAGCAGTTTTGACTCTTAGGATTTAAAATTTAGAAGCAAATTAATCCCTATGCATGCAGCTCACCATATATTAGGTATGGGTATGTTGTTATAAAACATTCATGCAAATTAATACTTATAGCAATCTAATGTTGCAGCTCTGGTGTATTGTAGTTGAATCTAGCGCTGAAAATAATCTGTCAACTGGTCTAGTCCAAGACTGCAGCTGGATTCATAATAACAAATATAGCATAACTTAACCCATTAATGCTATAGAGTTCCTCTAGAAATTGATGTCTGGGTCTATGAAACTTTTGATAATAATATCGGAATATTTGAAGGAGAGTTGTTGGTAATGTTCTGAATAATATTGCTCCTGCAAATATTTCATGACTTCGCCTTTGCCAGTACGATTTCATCAAATTGCCAGGCTGCTTTTGGCTTCTTTGAGCAATTATGGGTTAAAAGGATCGAGCAAGAAAGTCATTTTATTGAAGAAATTACATTTTACATTTTTCTCAATAAAACTCAGACATTTTAGAAAATAAAAATAAAAGTAGCATTGGGAGGTAGCTAAAAAGGTCTTCTTTCAGAAAAGATAGTTTACTGGGTGTTACAATCCCCTACAAGCTGTAAATGAAGAAAATCCCCCCCCCCCCCCCCCCATAGTAGTAGTATGTTTATTTGCTGAACCGGAAGGTTACAAAATCAGTCTTAGCCAGTATGGTAACTGGGCGTCCTTTAGACACCCTAACACTCAAAATCACCCTTCAGGACACCCAAAATCTTTTGTGAGTAATTTTGTAAAATGTTGATTTCAAGGTTTTAATTGAAGTTTTTTCCAGTTCAATATATTTCCCATGACATATATATTTTGAAGATATTTTGCCATGTTTCAACAGTAAATACATGTTTATAATTGTAATCTGAGTATATTGTGATCTCCCTTGAAGAATAGGACACCCAAAAACTTTACAATTGCCTATTTTGGGCAACCAGTTTCTAAATTTTGGCTAAGGGGCTTGATCAAGCTGTGACGGAGTCACAAAATTGCAGTTGTCAGGAATTTTCCCAATTAAGCCATCAGGGTCTTAGCCGATATTTGGAAACAGGGTGTCCAAATAGAGGTATCATAGACTTTTGCGTGTCCAAAGTGTGGTACAAAATACATACTACTAATAAGATAGACCCTATACCTTTACAGATTTTGCTTTTTTAGGCCAGATACTGCTTTGTGTGTCTTATAAAAGTGACACTACAGCTTCTATCTTCTAAGAAAAGTCATCTTCAGCAAATTCTGACATAAAATTTTGGGTGTCCAAACTGTCAAAAAACAGTGTTCTGCGTGTCCAAATGACACGCTGGGCGCATTATGGCTAAGCCCCTGTAAGCCATATAACTAGCCTACCATACTATACATCATTATGAAGGTCTCCACTTGTACTTTCATATTATAGAAGAGATTATTTTACTTTATAAGTTTTTTATGCCAAAAAGTGGAAATTTGTTGTCTGTGACAGAGTCACGGGAAATTAGCACCTGATTTTAGCCCTTTAATTCAAAACCCCATAACATGCTGTTCTTTTCGGAATTTTCAAAGTTTTCTTCATTGGTTTGGTTTGAAATATTGTTTTCTATGACAAAACTAATTATTGAGTGAAAATGATCTCCAATAATGACTTTATTGAGCAAAATGTCATACAAGGTCTTGTGACGGAGTCACACTGATAGTGCATAACATGGGTTTTCTTATAATTTGCCATTAATTTTCAAAAATATTGGAAATTTATGTGTCTCATTGAAATTCAAAGTTTGAATAAACATTAATACTCAACAAAGATGAAACCCATTTTTAAAAACACAACAATACAGATAGTATATCCTTTGAACGGTCAAGGTCTTTCAGTGTTGAGTGAGTAACATTGACAGAGGGTGAGAGGTTTGATATTTACTAAAAGACCCTTTACATCTTCCGGGGGGGGGGGGGGGAGGGATCCCACTTCCTTAAAACATAAATTAGAAACAAAAGCTGTGTAAGCAGTGTGGCATGTGTTTATTGGGTTGATATCCTGTACTAATAGCTCATGCTCCAGACAGGGATGTTCTTACTGGTCAGAAGCCAGACGCCCCAGACCAGGGGATTGCAATCAGACAGGTATATCCTGTACTGCCCCTGAAAGTGTACGTGGCTCTGCCAGTAAAGGCAATCCACAGCAGTAGATTAAGACAAAACAATGAGACAGGAAAATATCATGTTTTGTCACTGCATCCTGTCTGAAGCTAATATTGGACCTGTGTAGGAATAGATTGACTAAAAGAGCTCTGCTATTTTAAGCCAATGCCACAAGTTAGGAAAACATCATGTATTTTGGGACAACAAAGCTGTGGTACTGTAAAGAACTCAAGAATATGATAATTTACAGCTGTAGGTTATGACAATGTATTAAAGGAGATGGGGGTATGGATTTTGAAACCATCCTGTTGTAACTTATGAAGATGTGAAAAACTGAGGAACAGAATTAACTACAGAAATCTACTTGCTTTAGGCAAAATTGCAAGGAAACACATAATTATCAATAGTTTTCTCACTCATTCATACCTGTGAAAACTAAAATGATCTGCCAACTTTTGATATTTACATGTACTTTTAAAGGAAACATATTTTGGAAAAAAAATCAAGAAGAAAAAATGTTATAGCCATCAATACAAAACCAACAGCTTTCTTTCAGTGTTTTTGAAAGTTTTGTAGTTCCAGACAACACTTTTCAAGGATAAATTCTATTGAAGCTATGGTTCTCTATATGTATATAAAATTGAGAAATATGCTTATTTACTGAGCACTATCATCTTGAAAATGCAAGGGCCCTGTACTCCTGTCTATTGGAACTGTCATTTTAATGCTGTGGTATGGTATAGACCTCAGAAAAAGGTCATTTCCAGAGCTACTGACACAGAAAAGAGATGCATATTAAGATATAAATGGATACCATATCTCATCTTACTTGCTTGTTAAGCTATGAAAAAGTAACTACTTCACTCGACAGCTATATCTCACGTATGAAGTGAGGTATACATCAAGAGCACATCAGTACCTAAAACCACTTGTTCCCAATGAGAAAACAATTTTTGAGTTAAAGAAATGATCTCTAAACTAATTAATAAAATCTTAGTAACTTAAAATTGTTATCATCAAAACATAAAAAGCCTTTTTAATGCAGTGGTAGATGTTTCCCTCATTTATTCTTACTAATATTCTGCACGACATTAACTGTGACTCCGTCATTTTTACCTAGTTCAAAAACTACCATAATAATGAAATTTTTCCAAGATAGCTATTTTACCTGTTTTTATTGAGTTTTGAGTATTTAAGTACAATTCTCAATGTGAGAAAAATTAAAAAAACATGTTTTTTCTGTGACGGAGTCACATGTGACAGAGTCACAAGTATCCCAAAATTCAACTTCCACAAAAAACACTTTTCAAGTTTCCAAATACAATTTTTTGTAAAGTGATTAGAGGAGGACCTTCAAAAACCTAGTTTAAACCTAAATTTGAGTTGATTAAATATCATTTATAGGAAAGTATGGTGAACATTAGTGAATCAGCTAGCTACAATGAGTGTCAATGTCTCATTTTGATAAAACGTAGACACCATTAACTCAAACGTCCATAACTTTTTTTACTTGTTGACACATACAAACAAAACAAAGATATTCTGAAACTAGAAATAACCAGCTTTCTAGCAATACAAGGCATGATGTGGTAAGAATAAAAATATATTTAGGCTTAGATGCTAACATGTGCTTGATCGAGCCCTAAGCCCCCCCCCCCCCCATGGTCTTAGCAAGCAGGGCGTCTGGGTGCCTTTTTGGACACCCAAACCCTTAAAAAAAAACTCAGGACACCCAGAATTTTTTGTGAGGAATTTCTAAAAATCTAAATCTCAAGCCTGTAATTGAATTTTTTCATCTCCTTATAATTCCCATGACATTGTTTAATGATATCATGCCTTATTTTGATGAATTTATACATGTTTATGGTTGAAATATGAGCATATTATGATCCCTCTTAAAAATTTGGACACCCAAAATTTTACAACTGCCAATTTTAGGCACCCAGTTTCTAAATCCTGGCTAAGACACTGCCGCCCCCCACCCCTGGCATGGGGGAGGAGCTCCCTGTTGGCCTCTAATCATGCCCATCAATGATCAAGTGTCACCCATGGTGCACTTAATAACCCTTGAACTCCCCATGCTCTGGGCTTAGGACTAACTTATGGGACAAGACTGCCCAACATTTATCAACAACAACAAATTAAGGGTCTAGTCGCTGGATAGAAAAGAGCTTTTTTCTATTGTTAGTTAATCCTACTTCAGTTCACTTGCATTGGCGCTTAATCCCTTTTTGAACCTGTATTACCAGTCCCGGGCTCAGACCTAATCTCTTGTTTGCCAATAGTCCTGAGTGACCCAGCTAGAGGAAAGCCTGGTAAACCAGACTCACTGACCAGGCATTGACCAAAATGGTCGTTTTAGGGGCATTTGCCCCTGGATCATGTGATTATGTGACCAAATGGAAAATTATAGTCCTGAGCAGCCAGGGACTTAGCCAGGACCCGTCCAAAAGACAGGCAGTTTCCAGAAAAGTCTCCTTTTTTGACAGGCAAAAATTTCTACAAAGAAGTTGTAGTTTTGACTTCTTGGGGGTAATAACCAAATATTTTCCTAAAAAACCATCTTTCAGTACATAGCTGAAGAGTAAATTGGCTTTTTTGAAACAAAAGGCTATTAAATGTAGTTGGTATAAGGATTTGAAGTAGATTTATTTTAGTAGCTAAATCTGGAGGGGCAGATATATTTAGGAATTGCTATTTTGGACAGGCATTTTTGAGATCCTGGCTAAGACCCTATTAATGAGCCAAATTTGCGAATGGACAAATCAATCATAAATTGAAGCAATTTGAGAATTTTTCTTTTTTTTCTTTTTGTCTCCTTATTCTACCCAGGAACTGTGAGTCTATGATAATACCATAGACTGCTACTGATTTAATACCTAATAGTGGCCAAAATTTCATCTGCAACACATATCATTCAAAGATGTATGGGGGAGCATGTCCACAGACCCCATAGTCTGGACGGTGTGCCTCTGGCAAACTCTTACCAGCTACTGCCAATACCAGTGTTATTTGACCCTGAATTTAAAAGGTTCCCTCGGAGCCAAATCTGCTCCTGTCTGAAATCCCTGCTGAGCATAGCATGCTTCAGCAGAACATTTAAGCCATAATTCAGTTTCCTGGGCGCCAGGGACTTAGCCAAGATTTTCACAACAAGGTGTCCAAATTGGGATTTCAAGAATTTAGGGCGTCCAAAATCCTTGATTGAAAAAGTAAAAATCATTACACTGATTACTAGTATGTACATTAACAAATGAAGTTATTATATGCTAAATTCTTCAAGAAATGTCTTTGTTATCATTTTTAAGTTAAAATTTTTAGAAATTCAACTTGGAATTAGTATTTATAAAAAACACATACCAAAATCTAGGGTGTCTTTTTACCTTAAAAAAGTTAGGTATTTTTCATGGACCAGGGAGTCCAAAAGACACGCAGACACCCTGCTGGCTAAGACCCAGCTGGTCGCAGTAGCAGTGACCACTGTCACTTACCATGCATTTGACCTGAGGTGCTCTAAATGTTCAACAGGGTACTATTATTCTATCCTAAATATCATTCAGAATAAACAAAAACATGGGAATTGTTATATACCATGATTTTCCAATAACCCACAAGAATATGGGAGACCACATTCATGAGTATCTGAATATTATAAGCACAAATATAAACATATAAATATCAAAGAGTTACAAGAACTATTGCCATCTGCATCTCTCCTCCAATTTTCCTAAGAATGTTTTTTTTGTCAGAAATACATAACCAAAATAGAAAACAGACCCTTTGGCCTTCTAGAGGCTTGGTTGTATCAATCGCGTCTAGTCATCTTGATGAGTAAAATGGCAACGTATCTGTTATTAACACAGGTTTTATCCATGTGTTTATGTATGTACTAACCTGACATGACACGTTCACCCAGTTATTTCTTACACAGAAAATCGCGAGATTAGTCATCATTGGAATTATGAAGGTTAAGGCGACTGTAATGTACGACTACGATTTACATATTCCTTTTTTTGTCCTCTGACAGTTATGAATTTTAAACCTTATTTAAGTTTTGTAACTCTTACACAAATTCATATAATATGAAAGTACAAGTGGACACCTTTATAATGATGTATAGTATGATTGGCTAGCTATATGGCTTAATTGGGAAAATTCCTGACAACTGCAATTTTGTGACTCCGTCACAGCTTGATCTGGCCCTTTTATGACTTAATTGGAAGTCCCTCAGTGTAAGCAAACAATGAAATGTTCAATCGTAAAGCACTGGAATTGAGAAATGCAGTTGGACATGAATTACCCAGTACCAGTGCTTACTGGTATGGGTGGTAGTCACGGTTTGAGATAATAGGCCCCTACGGCTAGTGGGTAACAGTAAGATTTCATGCCTCAATTTAAAAATTGACATTTTCTTCATTTCAAAGGCCACCAAATGTATCTTGCTGTGGTGTATTGAGTACAGGGGCTTAGGCCTAAAGTTGTTTGTTTCCTGTAACCCTACCCTAACAAGTTGCGGGGATTGAATCTTGCTGTGGTGTATTGAGTACAGGGGCTTAGGCCTAAAGTTGTTTGTTTCCTGTAACCCTACCCTAACAAGTTGCGGGGATTGAATCTTGCTGTGGTGTATTGAGTACAGGGGCTTAGGCCTAAAGATGTTTGTTTCCTGTAACCCTACCCTAACAAGTTGCGGGGATTGACTTAAGAAAAAATTTCTGGTCGGTTTTCGGGCGATCTCATATGATATGATAGTCAGTCTTGGGTCGGCCGGACAAATTTCAGGGCGTGAATACCGCCCGGACACCCACTTAAGTCAAACCCTGAGTTTGTATTCAAAAAAATCCCTACCCTAAAGTCTTCTCTGCCCTCCCAACTCCTAATCAACGTAACCATTCATTAAACACACATTTTTGACCATAAAAATAATGCAAAAATTTTTTTTTACCGACCTACCTACCACTATTTTTTTCGGACCGTTACAGGAAACAAACAATATTTTTTTCTTGGCCTTAGCCACCTATGCGTTCACTACCGCCCAGCGTGTCATTTGGACACCCAGAACACTGTTTTTTGACAGTTTGGACACCCAAAGGTTTAGGTCAGGATTTGCTGATGATGACAATTTTAGAAGATAGTGCATGCAGTTTCATTCCTACAATACAAATAAAGCAGTTACTGGCCTAAAAAAGCAAAACCTGTAGGTATATATGGTATATTTCATTAGTAGTGTGAACTTTTACCACACTTTGGACACCCAAAAGTCTATGAAACCTTCGTTTGGACACCCTGTCTCCAAAACCTGGCTAAGACCATGATTGTCTTGAGTATTTACACACAGACCAATTCCCAAAGGTCCCATTATAAAACCCTGGACACAGCTAATCTCACCTAATCTAGTCTCAGTGTGACCTGGGAGTAGTAGACAGGGAGTGGGCACTGTGCATGCGTCATCAAATTTCGCTGCCTCCGACTATATGAGTCATAGATAACCTGTGTACCGCAGGATTGGCTGCCTGCTGCCTGCTGAAAGAAATCACGTGACCAATTCTTCCCCAGGCAACACCGCGTAACCCGAGGCGCACATATCACCTAGGTACTAGCATGCTGTGCCTATGGGGTTGCGGATCAAGGGGATGTATTTCTCTGGTGTGACGTCACTAGGAGACAAAGGCCAATGAGGACACTTGTACTTGTTTACATTAGAAAGTTGCTCACACACATGTGCAGAACGCACCTCTTGATTGGTTCTTGTCAATACATGTGCTAGAAGTCTTGCCCAGACTGCTGTAGGAGTGTGATCGGTATCCAAAGTTTGGAATTGGAATCGGTAATCTTTTTTTCCAATACTTTCCGATTCCGATTCCTACCGACATGTACAGGGAGAAGAATCATAGCATTTAGGTTAAAAACTGTATCAGATGCTTCACTATTTTAAAAATGTCCATGCTATACTTTCTTTTCTAGGTAGTAGATTAGATGACCTGGCACACTGAGCTACTGACTGGTGTTGTCTCATTACTTTGACATTTTATTGCATTGCAATATGATGACAAATTGACTGTCAATTAGTATCAACATTTTGCCGATTCCAGAATCGGAATGATCGCTATGAGATTTTATAGCGATCTTTTCCTTGGGATCGGCGATTCCATCCGATTCCTTGGTATCGATTACACTCCTAGACTGCTTCAGCAAGATTTGCTGGTTGCGTATCCAGTGATCGACATATATGTGGATAAAACACAGCTCTAGTTTGAAACAAATAGTTGCAAGTTCATTAATTGCCAGGTCCACTAAATTCTATAAACCATTAATGCATACAAGTTACTCATGAAATTGTCGTCTGGAACCTTGGTACTTTTGACTATAACAGTATAACTTGGAGATTAGGATTGAATTCACAGCATTAATGGGAGGATAATAGTTTAATACTTTCCAGTTGATCCTATATATTATGTACACCATTTATAGGCAAGTCAGTTTCCCCAAATATGTGGGAACTACATAAAACAACTTGGTCACGCCGTGATAATGGCATATATATGATTGTGTATCTTTATTACTGTTATTATTATTATTATCATTATCATTATTATTGGTTGTATCAGTATTGAGAAATTTTCTTATTTTCCCAATGTTCCTAAGGTGGTAATTTGCAGACTTGATATTTTTTGATGCATGTGCAGACATATTCATGTTCGGATCAAATAATAGGCATTATTAGTGAGGTTAAACTTTCCAAGATATAATTAAAACCCCTAGTACTCACTATCACACTGTCATCTGCCGGATTAATGCCCTCACCCAGAGGTCCAGCAGGGGTGCCAATCTATTTATAGCAACAACCTGAATTACTGATACACACAATAATTATACTTCAAACTAGTTAAATTCAGATAGGATTTCTGTTTAAATTGTATTTCAAGAAATGTTCCTATGGTTCAGTTTATAGATGTTACTTTGCTTACCTCTTACAAGAATGGGTGGGATACCTCAACTGTATGGCTGACAACCGCTTTTCTGTATAACCTGAGATTGCGATGCTTTAAGGTTGTGTGCCCGACATCATTAGTTCTATTACCCTTTCACGAACTAGGACAAGTGTGAATCTGTGACAAAATACACCCACTAAACACTTGTTGGTGGTGAATTAAGGGCAAATGGTCAAGTAGGCTTGACATCGTATCTGCCCAGCAGTGAATCTGACATCTTTATTAGGTGTTAATTAGTTGCACATAAGGGTAGCCGCTGCTAGGGATCCTGTTTCATAAAGGACATGCACTGGTCTCACTGACTTCAGGAATGGGTCAGCAGGAGCTGTATATTGATGAAATAAATGTAAAAGTACACACAAAAGCAGTAGATTTTTGATTTTTCGTGCTCACTATATTTTTGATGGAAAACGGCGATTTCAGACCCTAAGTAGTACAAAAAGATTTTCCTCTTTTAAAAAAGACGCCCTTCTAGGTTTTTATATCTCTACTTGAACTTCAAATTGTATCCCACTATGTATTATTAACCCTTATAATGGTATTGGCTAATTTTGCCAATACTAAATGATGCAGCAAAGCTAAAAATAACTGAAATCCTGGCATATGGGTATTCATCTGAGAGTATTCGATGAGATCTATCTAATGAATACCAACATGACAAGTTTAGAAGGTTTTCTAAAATCTTTGCATTCTTGTGCTTTGGCAGAAAGTAACCTTAGCATTGAAAGGGTTAAGTATATCACATTAGTCACAAATCTTAACACAGTTTTCCTGATAACATGGGTCACCTTAATCCTTTCATTTCTAGAGTTGCGGAGGATCTATGTATTGTTTTTCCCCTTTTAATTGTTTAAAGCAATAAAGCCAGATACCCTGTTAGCTACAAGTGCAATTGTACGTTTAGTGTATATTTAGGCCAGTGAAGACATGTACTGACCTGTACTACCACCCAGACACTTTTATGACTTAATTGGAGGTTTCTCAGTGTAAGGAAACAATGAAATGGTCAGTCTTAAAGCACTGGAAATGATAAATGCAGTTGGACATGAATAACCCAGTACCAGTGCTTACTGGTATGGGTGGGAGTCATGGTTTGAGATAAGGCGAGTGGCTAACAGTAAGATTTCCCGCATGGTCTTAGCCAGCAGGGCGTCTGGGTGTCTTTTTGGACACCCAAACCCTAGAAAACCACCCCTTAGGACACCCAAATATTTTTAGAGGAATTTCTTAAAATGTCAATCTGAAGCATATAATTGAATTTTTTTTCATATCCATATGATTCCCATGACAAGTTTATGACAAGTTTATGGTTGAAATCTGAGTATATTGTGATCCCCCTTAAATATTTGGACGCCCAGAAATTTCATAATTGCCAATTTTGGGCACCCAGTTTCAAAACACTGGCTAATAAAGACTGTCATAAAACCCTGGATACACCTAATCTCGCCTAATCTAGTCTCAGTGTTACGTCACTAGGAGACAAAGGCCAATGAGGGCTCTTGTACTTGTTTACATTATTAGGAAGTTGCTCACGCACACATGCGCAAAACGCAGCTCTTGATTGGTTCTTGTCAATACCTGTGCTAGAAGTCATGCACAGGCTGCTGAGTGAGATCTGCTGGTTGCGTATCCAGTGATCGACATATGTGGATAAAACACAGCTCTAGTTTGATGGAGAAACTGGAGAAATTGGTAGTAACAGCAGAAACAAATAGTTGCATGTTCTTTAATTGCCAGCTCAACTAAATTCTCTAAACCATTAATGCATACAAGTTACTCATGAAATTGTTGCCTGGAACATTGGTACTTTTGACTATAACTTGGAAATCAGGATCATTGAATTCACAAAATATTTGAAGGAGAGTTGTTGTGCCTCAAAGATGTCTCCTAAATAGTCAGGCTGCTTTTGGCTGCTGTCAGCATTAATGGGATGATAATACTTTCCAGTTGATCCTATATATTATACACCATTTTTAGGTAAGTTAGTTTCCCCAAATATATGGGAACTACATAGAATTTAAACTCAAACAACTTGGTCACACCGTGATAATGGCATATATGTGTATCTTTATTACTACTGTTATTATTATCATTATTATTATAATTTATAACACCCTCCACTCCAGTATCACTAAATATGCTAAGTTTAAGAAGATTAACATGTCCAGTTCAAATACTATTTGTTTATACAGGGGATGAAGTTTAATTAACGAGGTGGGGGAAGATTGACTTAAGGGTATGTTATCAGTGACACTGTACATCCAAGCAGGTGTCCACAAACAGCAGAGTAACACATCCTGGACCACTTTATCAGCATATCCTGCTCATGCCTGTAGTAAAAGGGGAATGGGGGGGGGGGGGAGGTTTGTTTAAGGGTATGTTATCAGTGACACTGTACATCCAAGCAGGTGTTCCACAAACAGCAGTGTAACACATCCTGGACCACTCTATCAGCATATCCTGCTCATGCCTGTAGTAAAGGGGGAATGGGGGGGGGGGGGGAGGTTTGTTTAGGGGTATGTTATCAGTAACTCTGAACATCCAAGTAGGTGTTCCACAAACAGCAGAGTAACACACCCAGGACCACTCTATCAGCCTATCCTACTCATGCCTGTAGTAAAGGGGGAATGGGTGGGGGGGGGGGGGAGCAAGTTGACATTGGGCATGTTATCAGTGACTCTGTACATATAAGCAGGTGTCCACAAACAGCAGAGTAACACACCCAGGACCACTTAATCAGCCTATCCTGCTCATGCCTGTAGTAAAGGGGGAATGGGGAGGGGGCAAGTTGACATTGGGCATGTTATCAGTGACTCTGTACATACAAGCAGGTGTCCACAGACAGCAGAGTAACACATCCAGGACCACTTTATCAGTCTATCCCACTCATGCCTGCAGTAAAAGGGGAGTGGGAATGGGGGGTAGGGGAGAGGGGGGGGGGGGGGTAGGTTGCTTTGTGGTATATGTTATCAATAACTCTGTACATCTAAGCAGGTGCTTCACAGACAGCAGATTGACATGTGCACCCACAACCACTTTAACAGCCTAACCCACCTACACGTACCAGTAGCAGCAAAAAAACACCTGGCTAGGTCCCATTGTAAAATTTGCTCATTGCTGACAGTACAAATGTGAGCGATCTCGAGAGGAATTTTACAATGGGCACCTAATGAGCAATATTATATAAAAAAAATTAAGGAGACTAGTAGTGATGTCATTGATATGAAATTTTATCGATTCGATTAATTGATATATATTTCGATTTGATTCGATACACCGTAAGGTGCTCGTATGGCACAATTATTTGTAGGGATGTCACTGATATCCCTTTTTTTCAATTTGATTAATTTCTACTCTTTCCGATATATATCAATTGGATTTGATTCAGTTCGATAACCTGTGTCATGGCCATATGCCTGAGTAAAGTACACCATTCCTTCCAATTTCTCTTACAAAAGCCATAGAAAATAGTTCAATATTTAGTCAGAGTTTCACTTTGCTTTAGTTTAACAGGAAAATATCTGGGAAAGGTGTATTTTTTATTAATAATCATACGCCGTTATTGCAGGGGCGGATCCAGGGGGGGTTCGAGGGGTTCGTCTGAACCCCCCCTGGCTGGTGAGTCATGTTGCACCACCACGCCTCCTGTGGAGAAACATCAAAACTAATTGTTTTTCCTGCCGCGGCGACCAGTTGCAATTTGCAATTCTGTCCACGTCTTTTGTTTCCCCAGGCCCTGAGTAGGCAACAGGCTGATTGGTGTCAGCCAGGTGTAGGTCCGAGTGGAGGAACATCCTGCTCGAGGGGATTATCCGCCTTGAACCAGCGGATACAGAATTACAGTCCAGTCGTTCGCAGACTAAGAATAGCTTGGATAACCTGAAGTTTGTTAGGTGAGGGGGGGGGGGGGGTGGTTCGTTGATTCTCGAACCTCTAGATCACTTGATTCATTCCTTAGTCTAGCGGATACAGAATTACAGTCTAGTCGATTGCAGACTAAGAATAGCTTGGGAAACCTGAAATCTGTTAGGGGAGGGGGGCGGGGGGGGGGGTTCGTTGATTCTCAAACTTCTAGACCACTTGGTTCCTTAGTCTAGCAGATACATAATCACAGTCCAGTCGATTTCAGACTAAGAATACCTTGGAAAACCTGATGTTTGTTAGGGGAAGGGAAGAAGGGGGGGTCGTTTATTCTCAAACTTCAAGATCACTTGATTCCTTAGTCCAGGCAGAGATATATAGATTACAGGTCACTGGTCCAGCGGATACAGACAGTCCAGTCCAGTCGTTTGCAGACTACGAATAGCTTGGAAAACCTGACGTTTGCTAGGTGAGGGGGGGGGGGGGGGGGGGGTTAGTTGATTCTCAAACTTCTAGATCACTTGATTCCTCAAACCCCTCATATGGAAAATACCTAACTAATAGCCAACAGGTGGCTTAACCCATTTGCATCTGAAGTGCAAAAAATGGTCAAACAACTTTGGGCGTAGAGTATTATTTGTAAAAAGGTTGAATAGAAATGGTTCAGCCAAATTAGAAAAAAATGAAAGCGTTGATTTCTGAGAATTCGACGAGCGCAGAAGGTGAAATTTACTGATTGACTCTCATGACTGGTGTTTAGTCATATCACAAATAAAAGAGTGTCTCCAATTGAAACCCCCCCCCCCAACAGATGCATGTATCGCAATTACGCTAACATCAATTAAGCATAGTGGGCAAAATTCTTCCCCTCATCCCCAGGGTGTTCACATTGTTAAATCTCTCCAAAAGGTAAAATATATTTCTTAAATGTTTGAAAGTGCAAGAGGTCCGTTCAATCTTGCAACCAAAATTAGGACAATGTGGCATCACCAAATTCGATTTTGCATATCGTAATTGATATGAAATATTTATATTAAAATTTCACTCTTACTCTATGTATTTTGTTTTATATCTTATGAGATTATCATTATTTTTATATCTCGTATGAAATTATTATTTTTAGCTCTCTGCAGATGACTCCTGGTGGTGTTTTTATAAATAATTGTGAGTGGCGCCACCAGTGTCACTTTTTGGAACTACATTGAACCCCCCCTTCCTAAATCCTGGATCGATGTCGATCGATCGATTTGTCGACTATCGATGACATCCCTAGAGACTAGTACAGGGAAAGTAAGTACATGTATATATAGATACAGGGTGAAGTGCTGCTAAGAGGTTTGCAAAGTTTGGATAGGAAACACAAACATTACATTTTTGTATAAAAAAAGGGAAAAGAAGTTCTGTCAAGTTTGGCTTGACCACACAGTCAATGGTGCCAGGTTCTATACTTTAAATAGTATATGAATTCATAACAGCCCTGAAGTAAAGGAATACACATACCAATAAATCCTACACTCCATTGCCACAAGTTCCTACTAAGTAGGTGCTCGCAATTACGTTTGAGTGACTAGCTCTTGTAACATGATATCATAGCAATTAGAAAATTATGGTTTTATCCACCAACAGGGATTAACCTGACATTTTCAGACAGGGGCAGATTTGGGTCCTAGGATTTTAGATTTAGGAGCAAAAAATTCCCTATGCGAGCAACACGCAGCTAAGATTTTGCAGAGGCTCCCCAGAAAATTTGAAAAAAAATGTGCTTTTCAGATGCATTTTTTGGCACTACTAGGTAAATAAGGAGATAAAGAAATTAAAAAAAAGGAATTTTTTTCAAATACTCCAAATGATAATTAAATATGTCCATTCACAAACTTGGCTCCTATAATTCAACATCTGGTCGCAAAAACACATGATCCAGGAGCATATGCTCTACTAAAACGACCAGCTAAGAGACATGCACATCTACCTGTGTAACTTAATTCCAAGACTTGAGGACTGGGATGCCAAATATGTGTGTATAATAAAGTGACTTTTTCACTTTTCTATTCTATACCTCAAGTCCTCAACTTGCAGTACTATACAATATTAAAGTGAAAAGTTCACTTAATTGTACACATGGCATCCCAGTGGGGTAACATGATGCAATGGATCCCCCAGGGAGGATGGTTTTCCCCCAAGGTGAAGCCCCAGGGAAACCACAAACCAGAGGCCAAATGTTTCATTAATTAACATTTTAGCAACAGGATTGGCAGAATATACGGGCCTTAAGGCATTATGCTGATCCTGCCAAGGAATAGTCAAATGATATCTATCGATCCATGCCAAATCTAAGTGGAACATATATATCATATATATATACATATATATATATATATATATATATATATATATATATATATATATATATATATATATATATATATATATATATATATAAATATATATATATATATGTATATATATATATATATATATATATATATATATATATATATATATATATATATATATATATATATATATATATATATATATATATATATATATATATATATATATATATATATATATATATAAATATATATTAGTGCTGGATTCGCCCCAAAAGATTAACTCGAGCGCCTGGCAAATCTAGCGACCAAAACTCGAGTCCATATCGAGTTTTACGGCCACATTGACAAGATCTCAAGGCGATTGATTTAAAACAACATTGTGCCGTGCAGCATATGCCAGGCACACATAAGTGTACGGCGGCAGTGAGAATCGGTGAACCAGAAAATGGCGTAATACGCATTTGACGCGGAGACTTAAGAAAACACAGTTTATTTCAGGAAATGAGGTGCAAATCGGGGAGTTTTGGCCATCGCTAGGCCACACATCAGGGTCTTAGCCAGGATGTTCATAACAGGGTGTCCAAAATGGGGATTCAAGAAGACAGGGTGTCCAAACCCAGGGACCGACATTAACGCTTGTCCGATTGCCCGGGGCAAGTGCGAGCATGAAAAAAACGATTTCGGGCAAGTTAATGGCCGACTTGAAAAGCCCGAACGGTCAAGCTAATATTCCCACTTACTTGTGCTCGAAATATTGCCAACTTGATCATTGCGCCAAGCTAGTAGCGCTATCGACAACCCGAGGAAATATTGATAAAAGTCAAGCTAAATACTAACCACAACGCCACTTCTAATAGATCGTTATAACAGCAATCCCGTCCGGTAAATAAAGCGCCATTTTGAAATTGACCGAAATCACGTTCATGGCGAGATCATCAACGTGATTTCGGTCAATTTCAAAATGGCGCTTTGTTTACCGGACGGGATTGCTGGTATAACGATCTTTTAGAGGGGAATAGAGGTAAGTTCGTTGCCGCTTCCATACATGTAGCCGCATACCCACACACAACCTGAAAAGTTTCGTATTTGGTACCTTTTTTCATGAATTTTTTCTTTAGTTATTTGCCGATGTTAAGTTAACAAATTATTGCTTTTTATTGAGTAAAACTAAGATCTCTGCCGTCATTTTGGGATTGTCATTCCAAACTAGGATGTCACTGTGTAAATGATAAAAAAAAGTGCAAAATAACATTTTTCTTTTGGGCAAGTTGATTTTTTTTCGGGCAAGCAAAACTTGGGGTCGCTCTGCCCGAATGGGCAAGTGCCTTCAAAAGTTAATGTCGGTCCCTGAAACCCCCTCACTGAAAAAAAATAAGTTATCATAGTGACCATGATATACATTGACTATTCAAGTAATTATATGCTTTATTTCTTCAACAAATGTAAATTAGTTATCATTTAAGAATTAAACTTTTTTAAATATCTACTTGTAAATAGTATTTTCAAAAAATTACGACAAAATGATAGGGTGTTTTTTCCCCCCAAAATAGGTATTTTTCGTGGACCAGGGTGCCAAAAAGACACCCTGTCAGGCTGTCACCCTGCTGGCTAAGACCCTGCCACACATGCATCTGCTCGTAATTTCCGAGGGATCTAGTTTTGGACTCGGGCGCTCGGATTGGAGGCCCCAGCGACCGAATGATCGAGCTTCCGAGTACTTGTATATATGCACACACACACACATATATATATATATATATATATATATATATATATATATATATATATATATATATATATATATATTATATATATGAATTATTATGTGTGTGTGTAAATATCTTTATCTACATAAATATCTATATATTTACATATCTATAACTTTATATACATATATCTATATATGGGCCTACATATCCCTCCTAACCCACCTCCCCCCCCCCCCCCCCCCTTACCTAACGGGCCCACTACACCAGCTGTAAACACAGGTATTGTACACCCGCCCCCGATGCTGACAATAGTCTAAGGCCACCCAGGACAACCCACAGGCAAAGCAGCGACTGCACCGTCTACGCAGTTGACTTGAACTTCAATAAACTTGAACAAGTTAACTTTCCGTTTAGAACAGTAAATATGTTGGTTCTACCTTCACATATGCGATCCCACATCTGCATAGTTATAAATATCCACAGCGAATTGTTTGTCCTAATCCAAGTAACGAAAGAGTAATGGAGAATGCCGAAGTCGGTGTATCGTCCACTTGTTCAGACTTGCCTGCCAGTTGCCATCAGTAACATCCGGGCTATTCAGATCGTCCGTAGACTGCCTGCCAGTCGATTCGCTTTGCTCACGTCGTCCGCGGTTGATGATTACTTATGGCAAGCGAATGCCTTCAAACGTATAACTTGAACCTACGATGGCCCGAGTATGAAAGAGCAAATAAAAACTTTTAATTTTCGCGACAGTTTTTTGGGAAAGAAAATATAGCTTTGATTTTTCCCTGACCGTGTGAATAGAAAATATAAATCTTTTAACCATCACAACCGTTTTTCGGAGAGAAAATAAAACATCCTTTTTTCCCGACCTCTCCTTGGATTACAATATGGTTATTCATCTAGGACCTCTCTAGAGGGAGTGTAAATACAGAAAGACAGGCAGGTAGATATATGTTAGGGGGATAGTGATAGATATAAATATACATACATGTTTCCATTGTTGATAGGGTCATTTTACTTCTTTATGATAATTGTATTCTATGATGTACTGATGGACACGCATATGGTGTTTTTTGCCTACTTTCGCAAGTTAATTGGTTTCTTTTGCCAAGAAAATGAGCCAAGCAACCAGTCATTGCTTGAAACATATTACCTACCTGATGTCTCTCCCAAACTATAGATGGCAGTTTACAAACCGCAGTTTGAAAATCTAAAGCTCAAGTGTGTCTCCCTTGAGGATTTATTCAGAACTAAACCTGGAGTGACATCAACTCAGGTTAAGGGGGCTTGGGACCTTTGGACCTTAAGATTGGGTGTTTTTTGTTTTTTTGATATGTGAAAGCTCAAAAGGTTTGCTACACATTCCTTTGAACTAGAACTCTCAGCTAGAACTGCTTATGACAAAAAAGGACATTTTGAAAGATCTGCCTACTAGAAGAGTAGGCAGATTAGGCTGCCAGCTGTGATGTTTATCTAAGATCATAATAGCCCTTCCTTATCTGATACCCCCTGGGAGGTATGCTCCCCTGGCCGGCTCCAGAATGTGTATTCTAATGTTACCCAGGAAGCCGGCATTGAGCAGTTATGAGTGATTGTATTGCAATTAGGGTATTGCATGAAAGGTGTGATTCTTGTACATCAGCTGTCTTGCTTTACATGTGTAGGTTAGACAGTTCAGGTAAAACCAATCAAATGCTCCAGAAATATTTTGGTTTGTGTGGGTCAGGCAGGATGTTTAGGGTTCATCTTACAAAGGTGAACAGGGTTTACTGTATTTTAGCGTTAGAGTTAGGAGAGCATTTAGATGCTGACCCCTGACCAGTGCAGAGTCTGAATGTATCCTTACAATCTGAAGTAGCTCCAGAAGGAAGACAAAGAGGGTGTGTGAATGGAATGCAATATCTTCTCTGCCAGAAGATTTGGATACATTAGAGGAAGAGGAATCTGTAAATTCATTAACTATTCATGGAGCCAGTTATAGATAGCTTAGACTGCTGTGGATCTGCATTCTCCAGTTACCCCCAAAAGCTTCAAGAAGCATGAGGTATATATTCCTTATACTCTATCTCTTTATTTATAATAGAGAAAACCTAATTAAACCCTACATGCTTGTGTCTTCCCAAATCTACTTCGCTATTTTGGTTTTATCTCAGTGATCAGAGCTAATTTCAGAAAAGTACTTGGAGTCATATCCTTATTCCAAATTAACCCCTTAAAGTGTTATAGTGGAACATAAAGTGATTTTAGAATGTAGAAATCCATGGTGCACTTTGACTGAGCTTTAGATAGCTTTCTGAAATCACCATACTTCTCATGCATTCAATATTGGTCCCAGAGAGCTGGAATTTTGCTACACGATTAAGAATATCCCTGGGCACGTAGTTATTCTTCATTCTTTTGATATCTGCTCTAGTTATTTCTTAATCGGACTTCAAAAATGGAGGAAAGTGAAATTCTAGAAAAAATATTGATCAGGACTTTAATTTGTTCTAAATTCTTTTCAAAAGAAATATTAAGAAAAATAAAAAATTACTGCGTGCCCAAAGATGATTTTTATGAAACATATACACATCAACTGTGTTAAACCTTTTATGAATCCAGGAGGCTGTGTGCAATAACATATTTATTAGAAATCCACATGTATGTATATCGGCCCCACCCCTGGGAAATTGTAAAGATGTCACAAGATAAGTTTAGAATTTTCGACCTCTCCAGAATATCAGCTTTCACGAAATATATAGTTATTGGGGTTTTCGTGTACATAAACCAAGGAATTGGTCATTCTTTGCATGAAAGTCTTTACATGAAGGACGAAGGTCCCGAGTCCCCTTGACTCAGTGACAGAGTCAGATAACACTGACGTGCAGCAAGTCTAGAGGTTCCCCTTAAACAGCAGTCGAACGGCGCAAGTGATGGACACCGTACTTTACATCATACATGCAAGAAAATGAAGTTAACTTCTGAATATAGATGTCGCCACCAACAATAATTGTGCAGCAGAAAGGCATTCCGCAACCCAAGCGCACTCGTAAGGTTTATGTGCAGACGTTGTTCACTGCTACGGAGAGGGGGCGCAGCTAGTTGTATTTCTTTTGAATATTGATCTCTATAGGTACGATGGTGCAGGTGTGAACTTTTTTTCCGGCTGTTTTTTTTTTGGAAACTGTGGAGAAAATAAATTTGAATTTATTTTCTCCACCGTTTTTTCAAAAACAACAGATCTTTTTTTTAATCCTCCACGGTTTTTCCAAAACCTGCAGAGAATTTTTAATATTTTGTTGTTTATTTTTGCGCAAACTGGTTATCTCTCCCATTTCAGCACTCATTTGAATTTGACGGTATGTGGTGACCACTATTGCGAGTAAAAGTGGACAAAAAAGACATTTTTGAATATTCATAATATTCATAGTATTGAATATACACGAATATTCGTAATTCGTAGTCTTATGGGTAAGGTAAATAAAACTTTATTTGTTCCGACCACTCCAGAGGGAGGGTAATTTTGGATTTTGGAATTTCGTTTTTCGTCACATTTATTCCAATTGTGGCTAATTGGTGACTAGCCAGTTGTAAGTAGTGAAGGAAACAGGAGTACCCGGCGAAACCACCGCCTAGCCCCAAGTCACTGGCAACTTTCTCACATGGCCAGGCCGGGATTCGGACCCAGGCAGCGGTATGTATGTATGTGCGTGCGTGTGTGTGCATTTTCAGATATAGCTAGATATGTAGAAAAACGGACAAAAAATTAGATAGTATAATATAGTTCATTGACTGCATTATGACATAGTGTATGAATTGCATCATCATGCTGTTTTTGGAGAAACGGTGGAGAAAATAATTTAAACTTATTTTCTCCAGTTTCAGAAAAACAGCGGAAAAAAATATCATTTTCTTCTGGCGTTTACACCTGCATTATCTTATTTAGGGGCACTATATAATATGTGAGAAAAATTAACGCGCTTCAAAATTGCCTTGCCTATATATTTCTATAGAGTTTTTCTTATAACAATCTCAACACAGTCGTACATGTTAAAAATGCTACAGGAAAGCACAGTTGATTAGTTTTTTTCGGTAGAGATATAAAAGTGAACCAAGAGTGAAAAGCAAGTTCACAACAGAGAACTCCTATATACACGATGAATACATTATATGTGATAGACATTCGTGATCATATGTAATATAAGTCGTTTTTCTTAACAAATGAACAACAACAAATTGTAAATGGTCTGAGAAACGACCTTATCATACACCTGGACATGGAAGTAACTTAACGTATAGCCTATTTCTAAACTGTCATATGAATTATTTGTCTTCAGGTTTTTCATTTACCAGGCACCAAGTGGTCCAGAGTACCAGACTGGCCAAATTAGTTTACATTTATCTCACCAGATGGATGAGAGGTCTCTCCTAGTGCAGAGAAATGTCTCTGGCAGGAGTACGGAAACAGGTCAAGATGGCCACCTACCAAGACGGCCACATTTCCATGGTCAGGTGGGCCACTAGACTAGGCTCCTAGTCCCTGTAATGTTCACCTTCCCTTATGTGTTGACCAAGCACTGTGTTGTGGTACCAGGTTTGGTAGATAGATGGCACCACCTGCTCCCCCTATCTCTTTATGTTTACAAGGACTGTCATAATCAAACTGAATCCTGGTGAGATAAATGTAAAGTAATTTGACCACTGTGGCTACCTACACTATTTGGTGCTTGGTAACAGAAAAAAAAACATAACAGAAAAATACATATGACAGCCTAGAAATCTAGTCATAATCGAACTGAATCCTGGTGAGATAAATGTAAACTAAATTGACCACTGTGGCTACCTACACTATTTGGTGCTTGGTAACAGAAAAAAAACATAACAGAAAAATACATATGACAGCCTAGAAATCTAGGCTAGTGGGCCACCTACCCTCCCCTTGAGTACGATGTGATGCCAATTATATACCATTGCTAATACTACGCAAACACCACGCTGGTTGGTTAATGAAGGAGGCAATGTTAACTTCTCAGAAACACGAACATCGATCACCAGACATTCGACCAGCAGATATCGCTCAACAGACTCGGCACGACTCCTCGCCCAGGTGCTGACTTTAACCACTCAAGAGGTGCGTTCTGCGCATGTGCATGAACGTCTTCCTCTATAATGTAAACAAATATGAGAGCCCTCATTGACAGAATTGTAAGCTTACAATTCTGTCGAACAGTTCAATTGTGATAATTGTAAGCTTACAATTATGTCGAACAGAATTGTAAGCCTAGACTTTTGTCCAACAGGATTGTAAGCTTACAAATCTGTCGAACAGAATTGTAAGATTACAATTCTGTCGAACAGTCAGGTATAAGTAGCTAGGTCTACTTGACTTAGAAAGAGGACCAGCAGCATCAATAAAATAATGGCTCCCCATAACCGGAATATGATAGAGCGTAGATTATCTAGAACATGTACCAGCAGACTAGAACATACGATTGATAATGAAGTTATGAGATACGATTGCGATAGGTATTAGGTTATGAGAGTCCACGAGATAATATATATATTTATATATATATATATATATATATATATATATATATATATATATATATATATATATATATATATATATATATATATATATATATATGTATATATATATATGTATATATATATATATATATATATATATATATATATATATATATATATATATATATATATATATATATATATATATATATATATATATATATATATATATATATATATATATATATATATATATGTATGTGTGCGTGTATATATATATATATATATATATATATATATATATATATATATATATATATATATATATATATATATATATATATATATATATATATACATATATATATATATACATATATATATATACATATATATATATATACTTATATATATATATATATATATATATATATATATATATATATATATATATATATATATATATATATATATATATATATATATATATATATATATATATATATATATATATATATATATATATATATATATATATATATATATATATATATATATATATATATATATATATATATATATATATATATATATATATATATATATATATATATATATATATATATATATATATATATATATATATATATATATATATATATATATATATATATATATATATATATATATATATATATATATATATATATATATATATATATATATATATATATATATATATATATATATATATATATATATATATATATATATATATATATATATATATATATATATATATATATATATATATATATATATATATATATATATATATATATATATATATATATATATATATATATATATATATATATATATATATATATATATATATATATATATATATATATATATATATATATAT
>OZ012692.1:9886488-9888247 GCA_963942565.1 Maea johnstoni | reverse complement strand
CTGTGTTTGTTTCTTGTCCTTGAGCGAGCTAGACTGATAACCCATCCGTGGTTGGCAGAACGCGGATATTGTAGAAATGCTGAAATTCGTTTTGGTCTCTAAAGATGAATGCCCCTCAATACTTTGCGTATATCACCAACGCTTTCAACTTATTCCAAATCACCGTCATACGTTACGACTCCTAGCCCAGGTGTTGACGAGAAGCACTCGAGAGGAGCCACCTGCGCATGTGCGTGAGCAACTTCCTTTATCACATAAACACATACGAGAGCCCTCATTCATCTGAGGTGAGGTGAGATTAGGTGTCTAGGGCTTTAAATTTAACCTTATGTATGTCAATTGGTCTGTGGCAACCAATCCATGCTCTATTCATCTAAGCCAGCACTAACTTTATGCAAATCCTTTTTTATTTCTGGCGTAAATTCCACAATATTCTACTTATATTCCACTTTACAATGGGCCCTAAACTAATTGGTCTGTGGCGACCAATCCATGTTCACTTCAACCAAGGTCATACCACTTGGGTGTAAAGTGGTTAACCTGTGTGAATTACTATTCCGTTCTGATACTGTACGGTTGTGGTACTATATCTCGTGATCGGCGTGATCGGGGAATGCAACTGACCTGACAGCGTGAGTTCGATCACTCACGCTCACAAAGGGAGCCTGCCGACTGTAACTTGCCTGGCGTCGTCAGCCCTCAGCCATTTAGAGCCTCTGTAATGTACAGCATTGGCAGCTGCGTCCGTACCGACGAACGTACGCGGACGCCTATCGTGTTTCAGAAACAACCTTTCCCTAGAACCGACCGACACTGCCTGCGCCTGTTCTTGGCAAGAGCGCCCGTACTCCTAGACACAGCAGCATCTTTCTGCCAGCACATGGTAAACTAGTATACAGTGGATTGCTAACCCGACTAGACAGTGGAGAAATTACTCCGTTGATGGTTTGTGCCACGAGCGCGCACAAGGTCGTTCAGGAGGGGTTGGGGAGCCCCTGCGTCTTAGGTAAATATTTACAACAACTCCATGTTTGTTTTTACCATCATCACCATCATCATCATCATCATCATCATCATCCGCAGCACCGTCAAGTGTTTGGCTGGAAACATCTAGTAGCGCTAGTGATGCTTTACTCATTTTAACCCCTTATCTTACACGGCGACTAGGTTTTCTCATAACAATAAGAGTATAATACTCTGTTAGAAATACAAGAGTGATTCCATAGGGGAGTTATAACAGTATCTACACACAGAGTGTAATTATACTTCCACTGCTTTCAAGATATTCGTATTTATTTATATTATTTTGGATGGTGCACTGAAATGAGTGTGTTAAATGGATAGTAGGTCGGGGAAGGAGCTTGTGATATAAGAATCAAATACTAGAGTTGTCAAAACATATGGTGAGCACTAACGTATTCATTCTGGCGGGTAACCGGATTTGACGGTCATATGGTATTTTTGGATTTCAGCGTGAGTTCGCTAACTCTAGGCATGTGAAAAAACTATTTATAGAGTAGTACGCACACAGAAAAAGGTTTCGCGACATGTCACCTCTGAGTAATAGGTGTAGACGATTGAGAAATACCACACACACATAAACGCACGCACGCACACATACATACATACATACATACATACATACATACCATACATATATATATATATATATATTTATATATATATATATACATATATATATATGTATATTCATATATATATATATATATATATATATATATACATATATATATATATA
>OZ012692.1:9853988-9881488 GCA_963942565.1 Maea johnstoni | reverse complement strand
TCGGAATAATAGTTAGAAAAATTGTGATACCCTTCCATCTGTATCGATCTTTCCTTCATATAAGCAAAATTTGAAAGTCCCCAATGGTCCATAATTGTAGGTGCTCCGTTTGAAAACGCTATGAATACGTGTTCTTTTTTATCCCAAAATGCTTACACCATGCTGTGAGGGTGCTAATAGTATGCTTAATGTATTCCTCATCAGACGAACTTGGGGCTACACATACTTTGTATAGGCTGAATTGTCAAGAAAGCAGGGTAAAGAAAATACTGAGTCTAAGAATTAAATCCCTAACATATCTTGATGGTCTTTGACATTGAATGGACTGTAAAGCTTCAAGTTACTAAGGTAAGTCATCCAGGCAAAAAAGTATATTGATATGAAATGATCCGTAAACGTACTGGTACACGTGAATGATAGCGTGCAGAGTTACACTAAAGGCCGCTGTTACTGAGTATTGTGTTGCATGTCAAGGGGTTGAATAAAAGTTAAGGTGAATATATAAAGCAAGGCCATGAAGCGGGAATGTTTTGATTTGGCAAGCCCGCCGAACTGAACGACCCATTCCTTAACCAAATGCGTAGGGGTTCGTCAAGAAATTGTCGTCTGGATCTATGATACTTTTGGCAATAACATCTGAAATTGAGAATGATCCAAAATAGTATTTGATGGAGAACTGTTAGTAATATTCTAACCGAAGTTTCTCCAAAGATATATTCCCACTATGTTTCCCCTGTACGATCCGTACCTTAACCATCTAATTATTAGGGGTTCCTCAAGAAAGTGTCGTCTGGATCTATGATACTTTTGACAATAACTTTGAAATTAGGAATAATACTTAAAGGTGTTTGATGGAGAATTGTTAGTAATGTTCTAACCGAAGTTTCTCCTAAGATATATTCCCACTATGTTTCCCCTGTACGATCCGTACCTTAACCATCTAATGCTTAGGGGTTCCTCAAGAAATTGTCGTCTGGATCTATGATGCTTTTGACAATAACCTTGAAATAAGGAATAATACTAAAAGGTGTTTGATGGAGAACTGTTAGTAATGTTCTTAACAAAGTTTCTCCTCAAATATATTCTCACTATGTTTCCCCTGTACGGTCCGCACCTTAACCACATAATGCTTAGGGGTTCCTCAAGAAATTGTCGTCTGGATCTATGATGCTTTTGACAATTACTTTGAAATTAGGAATAATACTAAAAGGTGTTTGATGGAGAACTGTTAGTAATGTTCTTAACAAAGTTTCTCCTCAAATATATTCTCACTATGTTTATCCTGTCTGATTTCATCAAAGTTGGCAGGTCCTTTTCTGGCTGCTGTGAGCAATAATAGGGATAATCCCTCTAATGCTGAGGCAACTTTCATCCAGCCACAAGGATGCAGAGATTTTCGAAAACCCTCTAAACCCTGTCATGCTGGTATTCATTGGAAAGCTCTCGTTCATCACTGAGTACCCATGTGCCAGGGTTTCAGCCATTTCTCAAGTTTTTTCACCATTTTGTGTTGGCCAAAATGGCCAGCAGCAGTAGCATAAGGGTTAAGATATTGGCTCCGCCGTTGCCAGTGTCCTAACATAACTGTATATATCACAGTTCACTGATAATGGCAAGTGCACTTTATTTGCCTTAAAGCATTTACTCTGAACTTTAAACACAAAGGAAAAAAAGGTAGTTCACTTTTGGCGAACCATTAGCTTTCAGTTTATCTAACCCATCTTTTGCATTGAATTACCTACTTTGAACTTTGAGCATGTTTAGGGGTTCCTCAATAACATTTTCAGTTTCCTAACATCTGTCACATCGGCAGATGACGACCACTTTCGACTTGTTGCAAAGACAAACATTTTGAGGATGAATAGAGTTTCGCACGATCATTTGGTTAATGTTAATATACATAACTTTAACAAATACGAATATTAATGTATCAGATAGGCGGGGCCCTAGCCAAATTTCCAATATATATATATATATATATATATATATATATATATATATATATATATATATATATATATATATATATATATATATATATATATATATATATATATATATATATATATACATGTATATATATATATATATATATATAAGTATAGATAGATAGATAGATAGGTGTTACTACACACTTTCAGTTCTTTACATATAAGTGGGTTTCTCAAGTGTTAAGGCCCGTTCCCACATCTGCGATCTAGTGTAGCGGCGACACAGCGACCGCAGCGAATTATGAGTCGCTGTGCGATCGCTGTAGATTGACCCAATTAATTTTTGTAGCGACCAGATCGTTGAGCCCGTTCCCACATCTGCGATCTAGTGTAGCGACTGCACAGCGACCGCAGCGAATTATAATTCGCTGCGGTCGCTGTGCAGTCACTACACCAGATCGCAGATGTGGGAACGGGGCTTAACTGAACTTTACATAGGTAGTTAGGGTAACGATAGAATAAAGAGTACGTAACGAGTGACACGATAGCATAACGATAATTAAGATGGCACAGCGACCTCATCGATGCCACAGCGACCTCACAACGTTCACTACCACTGCACAGCGAATGCACTGCGGACCATTAGCGAACCACTGCCCTACTTTTTCAACAGCGATTTTTTTGAGCATGTTCAAAAAAATCGCAATAGATGCTCGTCCACAGCGAATCGCTGCGGAGGTACAGCGAGCGCAACGATGGCGTAACGGATCACACCGAACGCCGTAGCGGAGGCACAGCGAGTGCAGCGATTCATAATTCGCTACACTAGATCGCAGATGTGGGAACGGGCCTTAAAGCTTATTGTTATCATAACTTGGGGCTGTTCTGCTTACCAATGGTCAAGGCAGGTTCCATGTCTAATTGATCATTGTTTGGTGGGTTGCTAAGGTAACGAGTTCCTAGCTACCCTTCTTTGTATCTGATACTTCCTTTTAAGGGAACTCATTATATGGGTATATGTTGTTACAAAAGGGATAGCTGCGTCTTGAAGTTGGCAAGGAGAATGGTTAAAGGGGTAATCACCTTACATTTCCTAACGTGTATAGTGTAGTGTAAGTGTTATTGTTCTAGAGTTAGGAACGGCTGGCTTTGGCTTTCTACGTTTTCAGTTCAATGACCAATGACCAGAGTAGAGTGGTCAAGGAGAATGGTCAAGGGTGTAAGGGTTATTGTTCTTGAGTTAGGAACGGCTGGCATAGGCTTTCTATATATTTTCGGTTCCGGACAATGACCAGAGTAGAGTGGTCAAGGAGAATGGTTTAAGGGTTAATCACCTAAAATCTCAAAACGTTATATAGTGTAGTGTAAGGGTTATTGTTCTATAGATAGAAACGGCTGGCTTTGGCTTTCTATGTTTTTTCGGTTCACGGACAATGACCAGAGTAGTGTGGTCAAGAAGAATGGTTAAAGGGTTAATCACCTAAAATCTACAAACGTGTTTAGTGTAGTGTAAGGATCATTGTTCTAGAGTTAGGAACGGCTGGCTTTGGCTTTCTATTTTTTTTCGGTTCACGGACAATTAGTGTCTACTCGTGTGTAGTGTGGTCAATGAGAATGGTTAGAGGGGATATCACCTAAAATCTACAAACGTGTATAATGTAGTGTAAGGATCATTGTTCTATAGTTGGGAACGGCTGGCTGTGGTCTGCTATGTTTTTCGGTTCACGGACAATTAGCGTCTGCTCGAGTGTAGTGTGGTCAGGAGAATGGTCAGAGGGATAATCACCTAAAATCCCCAAACTTGTATAGTGTGGTGTAATGGCATTGTTCTAGAGTAAGGAACAGCTGGTATGTATACCTTTATATATAGTTTACACAACATGTTCCATTGGTTAATAGGGAAGCCGATGGAGGGCGCTGATGTGAATGACCTGACTGCATTCTGGTGTATATCTGGTAGCAATATTGTGGGGATATATGATAGCACTCTCAAATATAGAGATGGTTTAGGCTATAGTCATCGGGCTTGGATTGAAGCCAAAAATGAATAGAGTGAGTATTATTAGTATGTGAAATGGACAACGGACATTTGCAAATGGAAAACGCACCACTTGTGTGTATATATATATATATATATATATATATATATATATATATATATATATATATATATATATATATATATATATATATATATATATATATATATCCTTTCTTTTTGTTCTGTGATTTGTTTTGTTTATTTGAGCCTTGCACCTTTCATGATACTATTATGGTCGATAAAGATACAATGAAACAGCATCACAGCTGTAGATACAGAGAGGCTTATAGGGGCTCAACGAGTCCCCCTTACCATATAGTATACAAAATGTACATTTTTTTGCTAAGAATTGCCACTTCTATCTAGTTTCGTTTAAAACTAACGTATTTGATGTACCCCTCTGTTATTAGTAACCTCTTCTCATAGCACAACAAACACACAACAAGAAATACTGGATCCTTCCCGTAGGCATACTCATAAAAAAAATGAGAAATGCTATATTCAGGCGTCTGCTGTTTCTCACTAGCTGCTAGCACGAACACCAGTCACGACCCTTGGTACAATTACTTCAAAAGGGTAAAGGTAAAGGTGTTCGGTTTATAGTCGTGTATCCACCGAAATGTTCACACGACCATCCTTCCCTAGCAGGCCTGTGTACACGGAAACCATTTCAATCCCCCGAGGGATATTCCAGAGCAGCTGGCAGCATATAACGCACAAGCTCTAAGCACTGCCTTATTAATGCTAGGTACCCATTTTGCAGCTGGGTGGACTGAGGCAATATGGAATAAACTGTCTTGTCTAAGGACAGACCTAAGTGCAATTCCATATTCAAAATCATTATAGGACATTTATAACCTTGTCCTTTATACTGCGGACACAGTACATTAGCTTACTACACTACAATTTAACCACGTACACTGTTGTTTAGTACTTTGTTTATATTGTATGTTCTCGCAGGTCAAAGTTCACCGTCCATTATTTTATCATGCCATGTATGTATTATTCAACTATGGAGGAGACCTTAATGAAATTTTCTTTTCTTATCTTATCTTATCATATCTTATCTTACTAGTAGAACAATCACGTGGAAAACAAGCCACGTGGGTATAGCGACGCAGCGCCATTAACAATAACATCGCATTGGTATCACAGGTCATTCGTCTGTATGGTTACGGGCGCGTCATGGTGTAATGATGAATGAAAGGCCCCTTCATGTGGGCTGAGAGGTGAATATAGAGGTCATGTGCATTATGTAAACGTAAACATGATGCCAGATGTTCCGCCTTGCAATATCTGTCTGTCTGGCTGTCTGGCTGATGTAAAAAGCAACTACACCTTAAGGATCTATATTTCATTGTTCCTTATTCTATTGCGGTATTTTCGTCCAGGGCGATGGCACAGTCTGACATCTTGGTGTGTTCCATCTATTCGTTAATTAAACCTTAGATGAATGAAAACAAGTGGATATGAAATTAGCCGGTCAACCTGAACAGGCTGGCTGCGGCGAATAGCCCAAAGGTCGCGTTCTACACATATTGGCGCGCAAATTTCTCTGTGATGGAAACGACGCGAGAGCCCTAATTGGTGTTTGTCTTCTAGTGACGTCACAGTTAGGCCAGATTCCAGCCCGCTGCCATCACCATGCCGACTATAGCGCTTGTTAGTAATTGGTCCCCGCTTTTTTTTTATTCATCTAAGATAAAAATAAAAAAAAGCAACTACGCATTAAGCATCTATATTTCATTGTTGCTCATTGTATTGTGGTATTTTTGTCTAGGGGCGATAAATCAGTCTGGCATTTTGGTGTGTTCCATCTATTTGTTAATTAAGCCCATGAGTGGACCGAGACCCCATGCCACACATTCGTATTGTCTAAGCCTGGACAATAACACTGTTCTCTTCGTTTTTACAAAACAAATCAACATGAGAACACAAACAGCCTATAACCAAAAACTGCTATCAATATTCTAAGATGAATAAAAACAAGTGGTTATGAAACTAGCTGGTTAACCTGAACAGGCTGGCTGCGGCAAATAGACCAGAAGTCGTGTTCTGCGCATGTTGGTGCGCAAGTTTCTCTGTGATGTAAACGGTAGGAGAGCCCTCATTGGTCTTTGCCTCCTGGTGACGTCATACTTAGGCCAGATTTGAGACCCTTGGCATAGCCAGGTCTTCACTATAGCCCATATATTAATTGGTCTCTCGCTACATATCCATTCTTTTAGTGATCTAAGCAATATCGGGTGGTGTGTTGTTTGATGGTTTTGATAACGCTAATGCTTTTTAGTGATGATGATGGTGATGCATGGTGCCCACCTTTATGGTGGTGCTGCTGCTGCTGCTGTCGCTGGCGATGATGATGATGATAAAAGTAATACTAACCATTACGCTGATGCTTTTGATAGTTGTGGATATGTTAATGATAATTATTTATGATGACGATAGTGGTGATGGTCATAATGATAATGATGGTACGTCACCAGTGACTACTATACTACTGCTATACTACTACTACTACTACTACTACTACTACTACTACTACTACTACTACTACTACTACTACTACTGCTACTACTACTACTACTATTGCGATTACTACTACTACTACTACTACTATTGCGACTACTACTACTACTATTGCGACTACTACTACTACTACTACTACTACTACTACTGCTACTACTACTGCTGCTGCTCCTTCTGCTCCTCCTGCTGCTACTACTACTACTACTACTACTACTACTACTACTACTACTTCACAGGAAACAGAAGATCTTCTACTGCCATTTTAATGTTACGATGTCGTACAATCTATGTAGCGAGCTTTCATAACCGGCTAGTAACGCAGCTTAAGGTGCTTCAGTGGGAGCTCAAAGAGTGTAATCCGACATCCATAGAATGTAGCTTATATGTCCGTTATCACGCATTATATCAGAGGTTCCATTTAACACATATGTGCAGGGCACGTAGACACCCAACATGTCTGAAAACCATAACATTAAACTGTCAGTCACTTGCGTCTGTTTTATGCAACAGTAAACCAAATGTTGTTTGACTATTACACTCCAGGTTGTTTGACATTGCGAGTGACCTACTAGTATTTGCTTAGGATGCGCACACAACGGACCATTTCTCCTGAATCGCTCTTCTCGTATTTGATTTTTAACCACTCCAAATTATTTGATGCAGTAGATTTCAATGTTTAAAAAATTAGAATGATGTTATGTGTGACCAAAATAAACTTAGGTTCGGCCGTACAATAATAGGGCTTGGAAAATAAATATTATTTCATTCATTTACGGTTCTCATACAGTTGTCATTAGTTTTCGACCAACAGTTCTCTTTTGAATATTTTTATAATTGCTCTGATCACAAGGTTATAACCAGGTCAATGTTCAGGCTCACTGTCATGAATGTGTTGAAAAAACGCGCCCTGGCTTGAAAGTGGGCTGTCTGCGGTCGAGTTGCACCCCGTCTGCGGCCGATTGAAAAGAGATTGTGACTCCCCCCCCCCCCCCCCCCCTGTACTGAAGCACCTTAACGTTGCTTTTCTAGCTCGTGGAAATTTTTGTTCGGGCATCGGAGGAATAACGGCACTCGTAATAGTTACAAGCTTCCACGGGTGTCGGGAAAGTAATACAGGCAACTCTGCTTAATCCGGACATGTGTAATCCGGATTTTCGTCTAAACCGGACAGATTGGAAGGTCCCGGTCCCATCCTATACATATAACTCCTATACGCATAATCTGGATTTTCCCTTATCCGGACAGAAATTTAGGGTCCAAATCAGTCCGGATTAAGCAGAGTTGCCTGAAGTTCAGCATCGCCGCACGGGCTAGTAGGAAATCATCACTAATGAACGGAACGGCATCTGTAAAAGTCATATTAAGTTCTCACGTGAGCGACCTGATTGTATTTTTTCACGATCATGGATTAGGTTTAAAGCATGGCATGCTGGCATTTGTTTGTTTTCTCCAGCGATCATCGTACGACCTCAAAGGAAGAACATGCCTTATTAAGTTATTACGGCACTTGTAATGAAATGTAATGTACTTTATTGACTGCATAAAATGCAAAAGGTGCAAAAACATCAAAATATCTTTACACACTCAGTATGGAAAATGAGCTTGGAGGAATATTTTGGCGCAAACATAAAGAGAAAGTAGGGGAGGGCGGAGGGAATGAAAATTAATCAAAGGAAAACCTCAGGAATTGCGGTAGAAGTCCTGAAAAGCCGAGAAGAAAAGATAAAAAACTAATAAACATCATCTTATTGACTACATAAATGATCATATACTCGAACCGAAACAAAGATTTTGAACTGATATTGAAGCAAAGTTTGCAATGAAAGATATCGTAGCTTCCACGTAGAAAGGTACTGGGCAGAAACCAATGATAGAATGGCAGTTTTCGTAGGTACTTGGCACCCAATACTGGCGCTGATATACGTTCAAAATAGCATAACAATGCCCCATCTAGTGGTGATACGGTTGATGCGTGTAATTAAATGGCCGCGCTCAGATTCAGACGGCGTGAATAAAAAGGGGCGTGGTTATAAAGGGTTTTACAGTCATAATGAAATGATTAATATGAAATCATAACTGCTAACCTCCTCCAAATGATCCTACTTTCAACCCTTGATGTAACTTCCAGGTTTACAAAAAAGGAATGAATATAAAAATGGTGTTAGCATTTGATTTATTGCTTTTTAATACCTATATTTCTAACTGTTATTGCACTTTTTTGACAATATGCTCACTATGTCTTCTGTGCCTTTCTGGTCCAAATGAACAATTGTGACAATAAAAAATGATTGAAAAAAGCCGAGATTGAAAAGAGTCAAAACTAGATAAGAGTAACGGGTGTCACTATAATGGTGATTTATTACACATTTATCATGTTAAGTGTCCTTACACAGGTAAAATAATATGTTTCATGTATAAAATACCAACAAAAAGATAGATCAAGTGAGTAGAATTTTTATTTTACAACCATTATTCTTTTTGCACTGCAACTCATTATAATGGTGGTTGATTGCACATTTATCATTTTAGGTGTCCTTAAACAGGTAAAATACTGTGTTTCAAGTGTAAAATACCAACAAAAAGTTTGATAAAGATAGTGAGTAGAATGTTTAGTTTGCAATCTGTATCTTTATGCACTGCCACTCACTAAACATAAATAAGAATTAGATGTGTGAGACTGGTATTTATATACTAGTAAGATGTCAGGGATCAGTTTTTAGTGCGAGAACAAGATGGCGGACTGTAGTGACACGGCGAGCGTGAGCTCCCGAGGTTTTGACTACACGATGCTGTTCGACGATGTTGTAGGGGAGATTCTAGTGAAACTAGATAGCCAAAAGAGAGGAGAAGTAGTTGACGAACTTGTGGACGCTTTGGATATGTCGATGTTAATGGACGTCAGGCTGAAAGTTTTCAAGTATGCGAAAGCGAAACTTCTGAAAACCGTTAGTCAGCCCGGGAACATGGATTTGGAGCCTAACTTCGAGAGGTCGCTACCCGAGAGCTCCCTGAGGGATATGGAGCGTATGGTGAACGAATGGGGTCTGATCGCACGAAAAGGAAAGCCACGGGTGGCCTTAGATGCCGTCGATCTCATGTCCTATGTATCCGGGAATGATACATATTTCCCACATCGACTCCTCAAGAAACGGCCGAAAAAGAAAAATAGTGGTGCTGGCAAAAATGGTAGCAAATTGGTAACACAGCCAACCATACCTTTTAGACCAGTTCATGATGAAGATATGCATAGTGAGACGGACAGTAGCGACGTAGACACAAGCTCAGGTGAAGATGATGGGTTATGTGCTGATGGTGATTCTGATATGGCAGCAAACGAAGCTATGGAATCAGAGAATGATCAAGAAACTGGTCGTGATGGAAATGATCAGAGTACACTTAATGCAAAAGCTGAATTGGAATCTGGTATGGATGATGATTTGGTGTCGGCAGATTTATTGGGGGTAAGCACTCAAGCAGCTGTTCAGTTTGAGAGTGGGCACTCTGAGGTCTCTAATGCTCAGCGGCTAGAAACGGTCGCTACATCGGTGGATAATCCGGAGCCCCCCCCAGAGGGACAGCCTGTGGTTAGTGAGCGTGAGTCTGGGCGCCGTGTGTATGCAAATCTAGGGATCACTAGAAATGAGAGTATTGACATACCCCCTATTGCTCCACAGGCGACCAGGGAGAAAGTCGTAATTGGTGAAGTGAGCTCTAACCTTGGCATTCGGGCATCTAACGCAGACGTCACAAGCTCTACTTCTACTCCTATAAGCTACCTCGAGAACGCCATCATACAAAACGATACCCCTAACATGACAACTCAGACGGAGTGGGATCTGTGGGGGGAACCCCTGACAAGCCCTGGTAGCACTTTTCTGATGGCTTCGTCGTGCAGGTGCGAGGAGAATCTGAGGAAGTTTAAGGATTGGAAAGCTGACATGGAGAGAGAGTTGAAGAGGTGTAAGGACGGGAAAGCAGAAATGGAGAAAGAGGTAAGGAGCCGAGATGACCAGTATCGGTCTAAACTGAACTATTTACGTGAGCAGAAGTTGAAAGCCGATGATGATAGAGATAAGTTGAGGAGTTTAATTGCTTCGTTATCAAAGAAAGTGGCCGAAAATACGTCACAAATGACTGAGATGGTAACACGTAGTCAAAGGGGGGGAATCCCAACCAGACCCAGTGCGAATGGCTCTGTATCTTACCACGGACACAATGAGATAGAAATACAACAATCAGCTGATGATGTACCTGTTTACCGCGGGAACCCTAGTAGGCCTTCGACTAGGCAAGACTATGGGAGCAAGGCGTTACAGAGTCAAAAGGCTAGTTCAGAATTTGTACACATATTTGGTGGTGATGAACCTGTGCAGTCAATGTACCCTGATCGGCCCTATAAACCCACTGAACCCGTAGGCAAGCAGCCGTCGGTGTCGGGAAGTACCGTAGTCGAAGTGTCTTGTGAGGCTAGGAGAGATTCTGCCTGTATCAATGAAGGTGCTGGACAAAAGCAGCCGTCTGATACCATACCGGATAGACCTACTAGTAACCTGATTTATGACACTACCCATGCTGCCCCTATGCCGCAGAGACCTATGACTCAGAAAGTTAGGAATGCGATCCGTAGTGAGGTGGCATCTAGCAGTACGGATATGTCTCAGGGCCAGAGTGTGAGTGTGACGTCACTGGGTATGCGGAGACATCGGGTTGCTACCCCAATTGATATTGTGAATGAAAGCTATGCTAGTACTAATGCAGGTGTGCCTTTACAGGCCCCGCCTTATTCTTCTTGGGCTGATGAGCCCGTTTCAGACGCAGAGATGCAGATGATGATCAATGTGCCGACGCCGACCACGAGACCTATGAGGCCGCCACCTAATACTGCGATGAAGTCCGGGGAGCCCAGCAGGTCTGAGATCCTCCGTGAAGCGCTAATGGAAGCCCAGCTGAAGGATGTGAGAACCAGTCAGCAGCAGCAGGCGAATAGCACTGGTAGTATGAATAAGGGGAAAGGTGAGAAAAGAGCTTATGAGAAGAACGAGAAAGAAGGTGTTAATGAGGTGAAAGGCACTTATGCAGAAGTGGCGGGTGATGATGAGCATAGTTGGAATGATGTGGTTAGTAAAAACAGTAAGAAAAAGAAAGCGAAAGCAGATGAGTCTATGGAACTTCTAGGTGCCGGCGATTCTCATAGCAAAGATATATTTGTCATAGGGTTAGACTACTCACGCTGTAGGAAGCCGCAGCAGTTGGAAAATATGGTTAAGTCACACTGCAGGCGTAGAGGTATTGAGGTACTATATGCTAAGGCCTTTATACTCAAATCTGACCCTACTCGTGCTAATTGTAAAATTGCTGTGAATAACGATGATGCAAAGAAGGTGCTCGGTGATGGTTTCTGGCCTAAAAAGTCCTATGCTAGGTACTGGTATACCCACCCACAACAGCAGAACGAGGTCGAGATGAGTAGTGATGATGCCGAATTTTCAGAATAGGTACACTATGGGGTACAAAATCACAGCAGAAAAGAGCAAACCTATGCGTTATGTTGTGTGTTGTTTGGAATCATTATGTATGAACCGTCTGTATATTGATATATTTCAGTTTATTATCTGCATCATGACATGGCACCTGGTAGTGATGATATTGTTGTGGCAGCCCGGCTGTTTCGGACTCCCTGCGTCGCGAGTATCCTGGGATGATGACGACATAAGACATACCCCTACTGCTGCCCTCTATTGTGGATCGACACTACTACGTGATACACACCCCAGGCAGGCGGAGCTGACTAGCCTTGAGCAGTGGGAGGGAGCCTTGTCGACAACATCGCTGGATGCTGCGCCGTACTATGATTCGTCGCCTGTTAACCTGGGTGATGCACTATCAGGTGTGTTGTTTACATGTAAACTTGGTATAGCTGTGTGTAAGCAACTTCTCAATGCCTATTATGGCGACCCCGGCGTATGGTTACATCGGTGGCAACACCAAAGCTGGTCCCCTTTGTTAATTGTGATTGATGAAACAGATATAAACTTTTGGCAATCATGTGGTGCAGGGCTACCGATAAGACCCCGATGGTGCCGTCGGGTGCCGATAGATACTACTAGACTAATGACAGTGCCTACTCATGAGTCTATATGGCACAAGAGAGCTGTATATATTTATACTTGGAGTTTATACTGCACTTTATCTGAAGATCGAACGCACCCTATTAACTCTATCTATCATGAGTGTGCATACATAATAAGTTTGGTGTTCACTCAGTGCTGGGCAACTATTTCACAACAATCATATACTGGTCTCCTGGAGTACGTATATATAGTGAGCCAGTGGGGTTATTTTCTGACTTGGAGTACAAGTATGATCCCGGTCTATTGTATAAATCTTAAACCTCCGGAATATGGCTGTAGTTACGTCGTAGTGGGTATATGTAGTTCTTATTTTGTGTGTGTAAGCATGGATATTACTATCGCTTTTCTTTATTTACAGTGTGACCTGTACATGCTGGTAGTATATGAGGCAAGCGGCAACCTAATCCCGGCGCACCCTATGTATGGCAAGCCCTTACCACCCAACGGGCCGTCGACCTTACATCACTCCAACCGGTATGCAGGCGTACCTGATGAATCGAAACAATTCTCACATCGTACCTACACATCATCATGTCTTGTGTACGGTGATTTAGGACCATCGGGAATACCTCAAACCAGTGGAATTCGACGCCTACGGGGACGCGGGAGTTGCTGCTGTAGCCTCTTTGTACTGCAGTGGTTATATAGTGTCTGTGTTGGTCTTGTATGGCCTGTTATTGATATGACTTTTTGTATGATATATGTATGTGAAATAAGCCGGGTTGTGTATGGTAGTGTCTATGGAAATTTAATACCAGAAGATGCAGATATTGTGGTCTATAATACAATTAATACTGACTGTAGCGTCATTAGCACAAGCGATGACTAAGGAAACCCATAGTAGGGACATAGAACAGGGGGACTTACGCATCGCATGCTGGAATGCCCGCGGGTATTTAGCATCAATCCCTTATATTAAACAACTTTTGTCTCACTGTGATATTCTTGCCATAAGTGAACATTGGGTGTTTGAGAGTAGACTTTTTAAGCTTGCCCAGATATCTGATAGTCATCTTTGTTTCGCACGGGCGAGTAAGTTAGCCTCCGCTGAAGAATATGGTGTGGGCAGAGGGCAGGGCGGTGTCGCCATCTTCTGGGATAGTACTATTTTTGGTGTCACTGCAGTGACTGATATCATATTAGATAGGGCATGCGCTATACGCTTGCAAACTAGGTCAGGCAGTATTGTATATTTTGTGTCAGTCTACTTACCTGCGCAGGGATCCTGTGATTCGTTGGATAACTCATTAGATGATATTACAGAAGTTATAGAGTCCAGAGAGGAAGGTGCACATATAGTCGTATTAGGGGACTTTAACGGGGATGTAGGTTCGCTGGGGGGCCCGAGAGGGACCCGTAACCCGACACTCAGGGGAACTAAAGTCATGAGGTTCTTTGATCGACATGGGTTATCCCCTCTTAACATGCAGAAGTTTGCAGGTGGTCCTGTAGACACTTATGAAGGAATAGTTAATGGCTCTACCTTGGATTATATTGCTGTCTCTCCAGGGCTGATTAAGGCGGTGTCACAGTGCAACGTGTCCTCCTGGTCAGAGCTAAACACGTCCGATCACTTTCCGGTGAAAGCTGCGATTCGGCTTCATGGTATTGCGAGAGTTGAATATGTAGGCGTCCATAGAGGGTTCATAAAATGGAGTAAATTATCAGAAGCTGATAAGTATTTTAAATACCAACGCATTTTAAACCCTATTATTTTGAATATTAGTCGTTCTCTTGAAGGCGGACCTATGAGTACAGCGGTAATTAATGATAACTTTAATAAGTTGACTGAGGCGCTGCATGCAGCGTCATCCAGATTACCCAGGTCCCGTTTTAAAAAGAATCTAAAACCATACTGGAGTCATGAACTCAGTCTGCTTAAACGGTGCAAGGTTGAATCGTATAGATTATGGGTGTCTGCTGGCAGGCCACGTGAAGCAGATAACCTCCTGTATGTCCAATATAAGTTCGATAAGAAAGCGTTCCATACTGCCATTAAGAGATTGTCGAAAGATTATGAAAATAGTGAAATACTGAAGGCGGTTAAGTCTGCAGAAATAAGTAAGAATGCTTTTTGGAAGATCGTTAGTGCAGCTAGAAAAGGTCAGGTAAAGGGGGTTTCAGCAATTAAGAGGCCCGACAAGACAGTGGTGCATGACCTAAACGATGTTTTGAATGTATGGGCGTCTCACTTTGCCAAAATTGGTACACCCAAACAATCTGAAGAATTTGACAAAAAACACTTTAAGTCAGTCACTGATTTTGTAAAAAGGTATAATGCCTCTAACGAACTGGATGAATTTCTAGATAGAGAGTTCACACGCGAGGAAGTGTACAGAGCGGTTAAAACACTTCACGTGGGCAAGGCTCCAGGTTTTGACGACGTGATGGCTGAGCATTTATTGTATGCTGGTCCTGTTCTTATTAATTTTCTGTGTGATTTGTATAATGCCGTACGCGTCAACGAATGTATTCCAACTTGTTTTAAAAGAGGAGTACAAGTCCCTCTCTACAAGGGTAAAGATACGTGTGTGTTAGACGTTAATAATTATCGCGGCATTACGCTTTTACCTACCTATAACAAACTTTTTGAAATTTTAATATGGCAGCGCCTTAAAGGTTGGTGGAAGGATGAACAGGTCATTTCGAACTTGCAGGGCGCCTGTAGAGGAGGCTTTTCATGTGTACATACTGCCTTCAACCTTCGAGAGACCGTGGCTGCGTCGATGGAGTCCTCTAACAAATGTTTTGTGGCCTTCTTCGACGTAGCCAAGGCCTTCGATACAGTATGGATCGATGGTCTCTTTAAACAAATGTATGACCTAGGCATTACTGGAAGGACGTGGCGTCTCCTCTACAGGGGCTATGTAGAATTCAAATGTTGTGTTAAACTTCAAGGTGTATTTTCTGAGTGGTATGAACCCTTGTGTGGTATTCATCAAGGCGGATTTATGTCGTTGATGAAATATGTAATTTTTATAAATTCGTTGTTGGTTGACCTTAAAAACGCTAATATCTGTTGTAAAATTTATAGGATCCCAAGCACACCCTTGGGCTATGCGGACGATGTCGCCACATGCTGTCTCTCTAAATTTAAATTAGACAAGGCAATGGATATCGTTTACAAACATGGGTGTGTATGGAGATACGAGTTAAATGCTAAGAAGAGCGGTGTGCTGGTCTATGGAGAGTCTCGTAAAGACCATGACGTTAATGCAGTGGATAGGCAATTTCGCTTAGGACCCAATCGAGTTAAAGAAAGGGTTTTTTATGATCATGTGGGAATTAGGAATTCTATTTTTTACGATGACACCTCTGGGATAGAGGAAAGAATTTCGAAAGGTAGAAAAGCATTTAATTCACTAACTGGTATAGGTATTCGTAAGGGTGGTATAACTATGGCTACCTGCAATGTTGTTTTTTGGTCTGTTGTCGTACCTACTGCACTTTATGGCTGTGAGTTATGGATAATGGATGATGCCAGTTTAACTCTTGTTGAGGACTTTCAGAATTATATTGGTAAGAGGACTCAGAGGTTCCATCCCAAAACTCCTAACACATGTAGTTTTTATGGTTTAGGGTGGATGCGGCTAGAAAGGTACATCCAAATTAAGAAACTTTTATTTATTAGAACTATTTTGAACATGAACGAAGATGATATCCCTAAGAGAATTTTCTGTGAGAGAGCAGCAGTATACTTTTTAAATGTGGAAGCTGCATCCATTAACAGGGAGCGTAGCGCTGTATTCGATTTGCTTAATGTTAGCCACACGTTTGATCTACTTGATAAAGTAAGAAACATGGTTGATAGGGACCACCGCTACTCCAAGCTAGCGTGGAAAGATATGGTGTGGAGGAGAGGTTGGGAACTTGAAGATGCTTACTGGCGAATTGAAGAAAGATTACATAAGAGTATGGATCTACTGAGTAATGTTTGTCCGAGTAGCCGCTATCTCAATTGGTGGGCTATATCTGATAAATATCCTCAGTACACCAAAAAGTGCGAAATTCTGTGTAAACTACTATGTCATTCCAGTGTACTTCGTGTCGATGATTTTAAGCTTAAGAGTCAAATAGATACTCTCAAAATGTGTAACCTGTGTGATAACTACCAAGTAGAGGATGTACGTCACTTTATTCTGCTCTGTCCATATTTTCAACAGGAGAGAGACGCTATGATAAATGAGATTAATATGATAGAAGCCGGTCAAGTCCCTATACTTAATGACAATAGGACTGATATGCTGTACACTATATTGGGGAGATCTGTAGAGGGCCTGAATATTGAATGTACTGAAAGATTATGTATGATTGTTCTAGAGTATGTAGCAGATATGTATAGAAAGAATGTCAAGAGTAAGAGTGGCATCGGCTAGTGTTGATCCACCTTAACCCTGTGTTAAGATGGATTGACATCGGCTCACCCTGGACTCCTGACATACTCTCTACCTCTACAACTATGACAAACCCGGCTTATTGCTGTATATAATTTAACTAGTTGCAGCTTATGATCTGATCCTATCTTTCCGGGATCATGTATTGTATATAAGTTACTTTGGTCCAACTTTTGGTCCGTTATATTCTCACCAATCTTTTTTCACAGCATATTTTATTTTTGTTTTTTTGTTCATTACATTCTGCTGTGTGACTAGTTACACTATGTTGCAGTTTTGCATAGGTAGAATGCTAGGAGCGCGCCGATACATGGCTGGTGTCGATCCACCTTAATCTTGTACTAAGATGGATTGATGTCTGCTCACCATGGGCTCCTGACATGCTCACTGTTCCATTAACTGTTTCAAACCCGGCTTAATGTTAGTTATAAAATGTAAGTTGCGTCAACCCATGTTCTGATCCCATCTGCCTGGGACCATGTTCTGTATTATAGTTAATTTGGTTCATTTTCTATTACTTTATCCTTGATGTTACCTTATTTACAAATTTAGTTATTTATATTTTGTTCATTATATCTTGTTTTTGTACTAGTTACAGCCAATAAAAGATATATATATATATATATTACACATTTATCATGTTAAGTGTCCTTACACAGGTAAAATAATATGTTTCATGTATAAAATACCAACAAAAAGATAGATCAAGTGAGTAGAATTTTTATTTTACAACCATTATTCTTTTTGCACTGCAACTCATTATAATGGTGGTTGATTGCACATTTATCATTTTAGGTGTCCTTAAACAGGTAAAATACTGTGTTTCAAGTGTAAAATACCAACAAAAAGTTTGATAAAGATAGTGAGTAGAATGTTTAGTTTGCAATCTGTATCTTTATGCACTGCCACTCACTAAACATAAATAAGAATTAGATGTGTGAGACTGGTATTTATATACTAGTAAGATGTCAGGGATCAGTTTTTAGTGCGTTCACCCTTGTGCTGCTGGTGGCTAATTTGGTCATTACACAATGATGCAAAAAAACTGAGAAATGACTGAAACCATGGAAAATGGGTACTCATCTGAGAGTACTCAGCGAGAGCTATCACATGAATACCAACATACCAGGGTATAGACGGTTTTCAAAGATCTTTGGGTCGTGTGTTTTGGACAAAAGTAGCCTCAGCATTTGAAGGGTTAAAAGCATCAAGCTCCTGTCAGAATGACCTCAAGGCCTTAGAGGGGCAGGGGGCATCTGTGGTGGTATGGTGACATCATCGAAACGAGCTGCATAAGAAAAAAAACAAAGTTAAATACCAAAGAAGGTATTGCTGGAAACATTCAGAAGCAGAAGACCCTAAGAGCAAACATTAACAAAATGTAGGTATAAAAATTCCTGCAGCTTTTGAAATTTTGAGATTACAGGCTTGTTATGTTGGCGCATTGAGGTGCTGTCTATGGTCACTTTACAACTGAAATTGAAACATTCCTCTACACCCGTCCTTGAAAAGTTGTAAGATTTTCACTTAGATGAATAAGAAAATGAATATGTAGCGAGAGTCCAAATACTATATGCGCTATAGCGAAGACCTAGCTATCCCAGGGATCTCGAAGCTGGCCTAGGTGTGATATCACTAGGAGACAAAGACCAGTGAGGGCTCTCGTATTGTTCACATTACAGAAAAACGTGCTGACCACCATGGGCAGAACACGACTTTTGCTCTATTCGCCGCTGCCAGCCTGTTCAGGATGACCGGCTGGTTTCATATCCATTTGTTTTTATTCATCTAAGGATTTAAGAACGGTCTTGGATATTATCTTGTGTAAGTGATCCAAAGCTGGTGAAAGCGATTGGCAGACAAAGAAATCCTAATGGCTCTCACAGAGTATTTACCATACCATTATCCATCTTTCCTTCTCTTTCATGTCATCTTAGCATGGCTGCGAAGAAAGACGTTGCTCAACCACATACCAGTGAATTTTCTCCTGTTCCAACCAGTGCGCATCCAGGTAACAGCTGTAACATATGTTAAGGCTATTCCTAACTTATTTAACCCTTCCATGCAAAGGCTACTTTCGTCCAAAGCACAAAGATGCCAATTTTCTGGAAAACATCTAAACCCTGTCATGTTGGTACTCATAAGAAAGCTCTCACTGAGTACTCTCAGATGAGTACCATATGCCAGGGTTTCAGTCATTTTTCAGATGTTTTGTGTCATTTTGTATTGACAAGATTAGCCACCAGCAGAATAAGGGTTAATACACATCGGTTTTGGGACACATAACAACTACATGTAGGGCTTACTGACATTAACTGTCTGATATGTTTTAATCCATATACTTGTTATGCAAACGGACAGCCTTTTAACAGTTATGTACAAAATGTACTACATCTACAGGTATCTAATTTTTTAAATTCCATATTGTTTTATCGAGCATTGAGCCAAAGGTGTACGCAGTTAAGAAACAGTAAACATAGAAACTTTCAACTGGGTAAAAAGAAAGTACCTGGAAATCAATATTATGACCATGTGGGAATTAAAGCATATATCTTTAATAATGATACTACAACAATAGATGAAAAAATTGGCAAGGGTAGAAAAACTCTAAATGCAACTACAGGTTTAGGGATTAAAAAGAATGGACTAAGCATGGCGGTCTGTAATATGATTTTCTGGATGGTTATCATTCCAATGATAGTACCATTAAAGCGATGACTATTTACTGATAGTATCCTACTTCTCCTATGGTGCATTGCTCTGTAATGATGTTTGACATACATGACAGAAATCCGGAAAAATTCTTTAAAAAATCCAAGTACGGTATTAACAATTGAATGTATGGTTCCAATCACTTTGCTACGTGGACTTCTTTAAACCTACTATATATATCTTATTAATCCACCTTTCTCAACAGGAGAAATTAACGTTAACTAGCGTTTACTAATCCCTAGTCACATATCGATACTAATTTTAAATATTGAAATGGTAGTTATGGTGAGATAAACAATATATGCTATAGTATTAGTTACGCCCTTTTGGAAAGTGCAATCCGGCTTGCTATCCAACCGAAGTCATCCAGATCCCACGAGGAGGAGCCGAGTGGGATCTGGATGACTGAGGGCGGAATTTTTAGCAGGCCGGATTGCACTTTCCAACAGGGCGTAATGAATTTATCTCCTGCTCTTTCATGCTAAGAAAAAATACCAAATACATCTCAATTTTTTTGATAACTTTGGAGGTCAGAACGAGGCTGGTGCCCAAGTGGTAATATTGAATTCTGCCGTTCGATATTGAATTCTGCCGTTCGATATTGAATCTACAAAGTGTGAACGGCTCCAGGTCTAACACCTATTGACCAATCAGCATAGAGAATTACAGCAGAGCAGGTGATAAGGCTCTATATTACCCGTTGGGTCTGTGACCTAGTGGTTGAAGTGGAACCACACGAGAAAAAATTAAACGGGGTCGCATATCGTATTGGCCGAAGCCATCCTTAAGCGTGTCTTCTTAAAAGAAAGGGAATTCTCAACACTATAAACGCCGGAATTACACTTCGACGATCTTAACTTGTCCAAAAAAATGCAACCATTTTTATAAATGCAAAGTATAATTACAATGATATCACCTCATTTGGTTTTAAAGAATATCCTAGGTTTTGTTTTGTATAAATATGTCAGAGACGATTTTCTATTAAAGTCATTGATATGAATCATTTAATGATCTATACAACTTGATATTCGGGAACTCACTAGTATTTAAGGAAGTTAGCCACATCTGGTGGTGTTGCACTATAGCATCTTTTCATCTCTAAACGCTAAACAATGGGATTTGAAAAAAATATTCTAAGTCAGTCTATAGTGGTAAAGGCTCTAGCTATACTAGTTTGCAGCGTGGAGTTGTATAGTGAACACTTTTGGCAACTACAAAGGTAATAGTCCTTCGACATTTATATCGTGTGTATTTTGAATTTACAAATATTACTGGGACAAATGTAAAACGAAATTTCATTCTGAGAAGGGGGTGACTGGAAAAGAACGTTAGTCATCTTCACTTTTCTGCCAAAAAGCCCATGTGGGAAACCGCCAAATAGTCTCACGTGTCTGTATTACAGTGCCGATATTTAATTCCTGTACTAAATGCGTGAGCAGTCCGAGCATAAAACACGACCGCACACCCGATTACCACAAAGTAGCTCAGTTGGTTAAGGCCCAGTCACACTAGGGTCCGACTATCGCACGATTTTAAAATCGGCAGGTCGGACCCGATTTTTTCACCTATCGGCTCCGTCTAAAAAGTCGGTACTGGGTTAATATTGTATATGCCACAGTCACACTAGAGCCCGATTGTCGCACGATTTTAAAATCGGCAGGTTGGTCCCGATTTTTTCACTTATCGTGCGATCGTCGGATCCGATTTTTAGGCCAAATACAAAATCGGATCCGACTAAAAAAAGTGGGTACTGGTTTGCGCTCCTGCTCGCAAATCAGTGGCGATTTTTGAAAAGTCGCAAGACAATGTTTTTGACGCATTTTTCTAGCAATAAAATCGGCTCCGATGAATCGCAATAGTGTGACTGCAAACATCGCACGACTACTGTATCGCAAGACAAATCATTGACGCATTTTTCTACAGCAAAATAACATCGGCTCCGATGAATCGTAATAGTGTGACTGCAAAATTGTCTATTTTCAAAATCGGAACGTCCTGTTCCTATTGAAAAATTAGCAAAATCGGATCCGATTTTAAAATCGTGCGATAGTCGGACCCTAGTGTGACTGGGCCATTAGGTGTCGGACTTGTAATCAGTAGGTCGCTGCTTCAATTCCCGGCCAGGTCACTTTGGTCTGTCCTTGGGCAAGACAGTTTATTCCATATTGCTTCAGTCTACCCAGCTGCAAAATGGGTACCTAGCATACATAAGGCAGTGCTTAGAGCTTATGCGCTATATGCTGCTAGTTGCTCTGGAATATCCCCCGGGGGATTGAAATGGTTTCCGCGTGTACAGGCCTGCTAGAGGAGGAAGGTTGTGTGAGTGCTTTGGTGGATACAAGACTCTAAACCGAATACCTTTACCTTTACCCAGTTTCCTGGGCATTGCGACGGCATGTCCCTGAGGGCTATTCTAATTGAATGTACATGGGGGGGGGGGGGGGGGGGGGGGGTGGAACGCTCACCTTTTAATTGGGGGTTTACATGAAAAAAATCATTGGGGGGGGCGGTCTGAAATTGTGTGCGTTCCACCCCCCCCCCCCCCCATGTACATTCAAATGGAATAGCCCTGACCTCACCACTGAACGTAGCTTTGATCCCGAAGCTACGTGGGTCATTGATGTTTCTGGCTTATTTTTTGACATGTTATTCATGGGTGTTCGTATAAACAGACAGTGACAGACGTCTTGTCGTCTGGTGCAGGGATTAAATGTTTGTAGTATGTCATCTCTCGTCTCTCAATCAAGTGCATGGTATTCTAGCCGTTTTTTTTACAGAAAATAGGCAAAGAAATTAAACTATAATTGCCAACAAAATTAATGCATTTTATCAACACTTTTGCGTTTTGCCAAAAGTAAAGTGAACTGACACCCGTGGGTCTTCCACTGTAAATGCTGCTATCGACTATGACTGTAGCATTTTAGAAATTCCTGAATATTTCGATTTTATCTTTATGATCAGGGCATGTGATGGCAACTACTTGTGGGAGGAATATTGATCTGAAATCGGCACACATCTCTCATTCAATTGCATAGTGAATACTGTAGAATGGCTAATTTCTCCATGTAATAATTTTCCCTAATTTTTCGTTTTTGGGTGTTTCTGTTTCTAATATTTCCGAAGAGGGTACATATGTCTGTGTTTTTTCGTTTCTAAATTTCCCGTTTTATGCAGATTTTCAGTTTTAGTATACCAAAGAGTAAATATTAATGTGTAAGGACAAGGATTTCTCCGTGTTTATTATTTCCGAACATGTACTATATTGTTTTTTCCTGCGTTGTTTATTCCCGTTTTAAAGCATTAGGGGAAAACGGGAAAATAAAACTCACAGAAAAATTAGCCATTCTACATTATATTCTCGATTCCAAAAATATTTTCAAAATTGGCTTAGATCCATACGACACGAATCAAGTTTTCCAGGTATAAATGGATTAATAATTTATGAAAGCTCCGTGCCACAAATCACTGAGAAGTACTCCCTTGATCTCTACCAATCTTTTGCTAAGGCAATTTTCTCATCTATCCAACCTAACCTTTATGCTGCTGATGGCTACTTTTGCCAAAACAAAATGATGAAAAAAGCTAAATAATGACTGAAACCTTGGCAAATGGGTACTCATATGAGAGTACTCAGTGAGAGCTTTCTAATGAATACCAACATGGCAGGGTTTAGATAGTTATCAAAAATCGTTGCATCCCTGTATTTTGTACGAAAGTAGCCTTAGAATTGGAAGAACTAATTAACATCAGCTTGGGGTCTACTTGCCTGAGGATGTGAGCGGAGGGCAGATCTACAGAAATTGACTCCAGGGCTCGACACTAACAGTGAAACGATGGCCCCAGGCCAGTTAAAATTCCCCAAAACGGCCTGTGAAAAAGACCTCAATTGGTCCTACATGCCCAGTAAACATTTGGGGACATACTTGATAACAAATTTCCTCTCAAGAATGTCCCCAAATGTTTTTGAAATAAATGAAAATAAAATGAATGAAAATGAATGTTTTCGGTGAATTATATTTGTAGGACCAGTACAATTTCTGCAGGACTAGTAGATCCAAGACGCGAGGTTCCGGAACCCGCCGATAGGCGGCTTCAAAGACGTCGAATGCCTTAGTGGAACGCCATGGATTGTTTCATTAAAGAAAACTTGGTTCTTCCAGTTATGTATGATAGCGTCCACTCTGTTTTGGTCAAACAGCATGGATACATTCAATAGACCAATTGTACTAAGAATACACTTTTAGGAAATTAAATTACCTTTTTTAAATCAGTGAAATTAGCGATTTTACAGTTTTGATGACGTCACAAGTAATTGGAAGCTAATTATAGAACGCGACGGTGGCGACGCGTAGCGGCGTTCATTAACACTACAGACCTCTGTAGTGTAAATGAACGCCGAACACGAACATGTTACAGTCAACCTCCCCCCCCCCCCCCCCCCCCCCCCTACTACACCCATTCTACTGCCGACACATGGCATCCAACCCTAGTTCCGAAAAACACTGGGTCTTACACGGCCAGTTACATATTGAGTTAGCGTTGAGGCGTGGAATCTGTGCAAGATAGAAACGCACTACTATAAAGTGACGATCAAGAACAAATTTAGCTTCTTATTATTTGATAGGAAACAAAATGGATGTTGTAATCCCTGTTTTGAAAGTTCCAGGATTGGAGGGACTAAAAATATTTTAATTTCAATCAGATGTCAGATTAAAAGTAGTGTTCCGGTCTTGTACTTGCTTAGACTACTCAATCATCAAAACAGGTGTTATGGTTTTTCAGATGTTGGGTATTAGATACAATACAGACATTTCGAGTAAAGTAACAGAACTAAATATGAGCTCGAAATTAGCAGAGATCATAGTTATTGCATTGTAGAGTACAAGGAAATTAACACCATATGGTAAAGTAGTGATTATCAAATCACTACTATACTCTAAATCAACTCATATACACCTGTCCCTGCCTACCTCAAATCCTCAGATGATAAAATAACTAAATGACCTTATACAGAAATTATGAGGGAGCGGTAAACCAGCTAAATCCAGCAAAGAGATTCTAGAAGCAGAAATATATGATGAAGGTATGAAATTACACAACTTAAGTTATTTTTACCATGCTTTAAAATTAAGTTGGGTAACAAGATTGTCATCCTTTTAATAGACAATGGGAAGTCTATGCATCAGATGATTTTACTGACATATTTACACATTGTTAGGACTTCTTGAATAGATTGGAGGAGATGATATTCATACCATTCTGGAAAGATGTGATTGCTGCTCATAGAGTACCATGGAAAGGTAACATGGTAATTGATAAAGACTGTGCTTTACAGTCAAATGTGTGGTATCATCCAGAACTACAACTCCAGATAATATCAGAGTGGAATAATAGGGAAGTTGTGACTGTATGGGATCTGTTGAATCATTATAGGGTGGTTAGGTCACAAAATGAATCTGGAGAGTTTTGTCAGTCAAAAAGTATTTTTTTTAGAATATGGGAGAGTAAGAATAATGGTTAGGGAATATATGACAGGGAAAGATTTGCCTTTTTACAATCGCCTTGAACCACAAAACCCTTTATACAAGTCTCGAGCATGTATAGAGGTACGCATGGCAGGTCAAAGTATATGTTATTTAATACCTGTAAAATGTGGGACGAGAAAGCTAATGTCTAGTGTGTGTTTTTTTGGTTTTTTTAAGAACTATGGGTTACCCAATGTTCATTTATTTGTATATAACATTTAAAATAAACATTTAAATAATACAATATCCTTAAATAAATATCCTATTTCTGTTTCTCTGTATCAGAATTTAGGTCATCTGCCCCCCATTGTTTACATACATGACACACCGGGGGCGGGGGTCTTCACAACATTCGGTACCTTACAGTTTTCGTCTTTAAATTTTTAAGTTTTTTATATTTGATATCATAGAATTATATGTTCTATGTATCTATTCTACTTTTTTCATATGACTCTATTTTGTCATTATTACTCCCAAACATTTCTTCTGATTCTCTCTCTGTTTCCACCTTCCTATGCAAATGTTCAACATAATATGCTCTATGTCAAGTTGAATACATCGGATGTCAGTAGATCCTTTACCAGAACAAACAGGTTATTTGAAGTGTATTTAAAATATATCCAGTTCATAGCCATTCATCATAGTTCTTCACAACGGGTCTCTTAAAAAATGCATTAAAAATCCAATAGTATGTCATTTACCTCATACTCTCGAGAGCCGTGATTGGTAGAAAGGAGCTAACGATGGTACAATACTGTGCATAGAAGTCTTCCATTTGGTCTTGTTTAATCCATTACTGGTTTAAGTGACCAAAAGCGACCCATCAATTTAGAAAAATTCTTGCAGAAAAAGCATAGTAAGAAAAATATTTGACATGAAAATATAAACTATAACGTCTTACGCACTTCCTCTTATACATTTTGTAATTTTCCACAAATCACCAGTCTCCAAAGAAAGATTCTAGATGAATTAGGCAGTAAAGTTATAAGACTGTCCTGTCCTATGGCTCGGAATAATAGATTAATAGAATATAATTTTATCAGTTGGAATTAGGATATATGGCTGGCACATAACCCTGCTAACCTGATCCTAAGGTCCATGCAACGAGTGGTGGAGGCAGATACAGTACAGACATCTAATTACTGCACCAGTCAACCGGACATCTGCCGGTGCCTGGTTGTACAAACACCCAAGGATAACATGTCAAAAAATAAACAAGCACATTAATGATCCACGAATCAAAGCTACGTTCAGTTGTGAGGTCATCCATGCATCCATGCCAAGGAAACTGGGTGGCTATCGGGCGTGCGGTCATGTATCACGCCCGTGCTGTCCACGCATTTAGTGCAGGAATTACATGCCGGTACTGTATGGCTGGAAGATAATCCTGCTAACCTGATCCCGTTGTCCAGCGAGAGAGTGATGGTGGAAGATTGTAATCGCGTGATGCTGTGCTGGGATCAATACTGTCTGAAAGAGGATCACGCTGAGTTTGATACTTCTCTTCCTGGGAGGAGGATCCTATACCTGACATACATTTGACAGCCACTCTCGAGCTCCATCGCTTTGATCTTGCCGCCTCACACAGACAGTAGCACGTAACACTGTGTGCCAGACTCTTTACGCCACTCTTAAACATACAGGCAGATTGCACTTGCTAACCTTGTTATACAAATCTGAACAGATCCAAAGTGGTCATTTCCAGTTGTATAGAACAAGGAACTACAGTATTACCTAATACTGCTAGATTACATCCTAAACTGAGAGACAAAGTAGCTCAGTTGGTTAGGTGTCGGACTAGTAATCAGAGGGTCGCTGGTTCAATTCCCGGCCGGGGCACTTTGGTCGGTTCTTGGGCAAGTTTATTCCATATTGCTTCAGTCTACCCAGCTGCAAAATGGGTACCTAGCATAAATAAGGCAGTGCTTAGAGCGTGTGCGCTATATGCTGCCAGTTGCTCTGGAATATCCCCCGGGGGATTGAAATGGTTTCCGTGTGTACAGTGCCTGCTAGGGGAGGAAGGTCGTGTGAGCGCTTCGGTGGATACAAGACTATAAACCGAATACCTAGGGGCCAGCCAAGAACACCACCTAGTGGTGATAATCTTGGTGTACTAGACTATCACCTTAAGTAAGTGCCATTACCAGAAGTGGCTGGGAGCTGACCCACGTGCCCGGAAATGTATGCAGACCCCCCATGAATATGCGGTTTTCAACAAGGAGTCTCCAAAGTCACTA
>OZ012692.1:9813988-9848988 GCA_963942565.1 Maea johnstoni | reverse complement strand
TTTGCGTTGTATAAGGTCAAGGTAAGTTATGGATAGTTACCAGTGCAGCAAACTTTTATTATCAAAAATCCTCATTCAAGAGATAATTTCTCGAGCTAGGGCATCGCCCTGCCTTTCAAGGACGTTGGTGAACTATGTCTGTGATCTATAGGTATCTTCCATCCAAGATCAATTCCATCCAAGATCAATTAACATGAGAGTTTGGAATTTGGAATCTATTCCGTGTATGGTCACAGGGCTCGACATATTAAGGGCTGCGCTACTGACCCGGGCAGGTGAAAAATTATAAAGTGGTAGAAATCAGAGTGTTCCTGCCCTACACGGCAGTTAGGATTTCATAATTTAACTTCATAGAAACTTAAGTACAAGGGAAATCCAATATTTTTCAAACAGTACAGATAGAGATATAGCAGGAAACAGTTAATTGGTACAAGTATAAGGTACATACATAACAATCACTTTCATGTTCATTCTATCATAACTTTTGCAGGGTAGGTGAAAATTGTGTCGGGCAGGTAGAACAAAGTTTATTTGGCAAGTGCCTTCAAAAGTTAATGTGAGCCCTGCGTCATGCTTTCCGACATATCACAACCTAGTCGAGATTAGTCAGTTGTATGTGGTGGAGGAAACCGGAGTACCCGGAGAAAAACGCCGCCTAACCCATAAGTCACTGGTAACTTTCTCACTTGCCCCGACCATGAATTAAACCCAGGCAGTGGCGGGAGACATTGTGCAGTCATAGGCATCGCCTTAGACTACTCGGCCATCAGGGCTGCCCCTAGAAATATATGGGTAGTCCCACAGGCTATAAGATGATCTCATCCGTGAAGGTATTTTTATCTTGTTTTGAGTGACCCAAGTCTAGTAATTCTACCTGTAGTAAATTGTTTAAAATTGAAGGTGAAACGTGCGTCGTATGAAATGAACTCGTCCTTACATTTTGGTGCGATACTTCATTTGGGGATGCTCTGATCAAAAGTAGGAACGCTTGCTCGTGCCTCAGAAGAACAACTTACAATGAAAGGTACATGTAACATCTAATAATAGAGAATTTGTCGTTGTAAGATATCAGAACTTTGACAATAGTTCAAAGGACCTATATAGTCATTATTTTAGGGTAACATGAAGATGAAGTGATGTATTTATTGCGAAAACATATCTAACACATTACCTGTTTAGCCATTCCAATGCTGAGGCTATTTTCGTCCAAATTACAAGGACGTAAAGATATTTGAAAATCATCTAAACCCTATCATGTCGGTATTCATTGGATACTAGTAGTTCTTGATGAGTACTCCTAGATGAGTACCCATGTACTAGGGTTTGTCAATGTTCAAGTTTTTTGCATCATGTTGTAATGGCCAAATTAGCCACCAGAAGCAAAAAGGTTAGATACCCTTCTGACATGATGCCACGATTAATTTATCTATCACTCAGCGTCAGTATTGAACTGTGTACAAATCAGCGGTGGTCAAGTGATGCCACCAATGGCAATCGTCCGCAGTAGTGCAAGTTCGGTACCTGTCAGTTTAGGGCCGTTAACAGCAATGACAGCTACTTAATCCGAGTAAATATTTTTCCATCAACAATTCTCAAGGTAGATAGCAAACACCAATGAGCGGTATTGAAATAGCGAAGGTCCGTGCGGTCGCCATCTTGCGAAGATCACCATATACATGTACATGAACAAAACAAAAATAATGCTGAAACAAGGCAGCCGCTCAGGAAATAGCGACCTATAGGTAAGCTTTCTTTCTCAGTAACTTGTTCAATTTAAGAAAGATCCAACCACCGATGGACATGCACTCTTCTGGCGGTGGACAATCTTCACTAGCCCACTATGGAAGGCCAAAGTGGACAAAAAGAGCATTTATTAATATTAGTAAATGATTTATTAATATTAATAAATCATTTATTAATATTAATAAATCATTTATTAATATTAGAAAATGCTCTTTTTGTCCACTTTGGCCTTCCATATCCCACAACATCGGTGAAAATATAATGTAGCATCAGCGTGATGTAGGAATGTGTTTTAGATTTGAAATCATAAACCGAAGTCAGGGCACACACATGTGAATCCTGGGCAATTGGATATTTCGCTCAAGTAGTACTAATTAGTCCAACACTCTCTTAACCTTTGTGCAGCTAGTGGCTAATTTTGCCAATACGGAATTATGCAAAAAACCTTAAAAATGACTGAAACCTTGGCACATGGATTTTCATCTGAGAGTACTCCGTGAGAGCTTTCCAATGAATACCAACATGACAGGGTTTAGATGGTTAACGTTATCAAAAATATTTGCATCCTTGTGCGTTGGACGAAAGTAGCCTTAGCATTGAACGGGTTAAAACGACTGGCCCCCAGATCGGTAACTGAAATATATCCATTTTTCGCCAGCCGATTACTTGCATGAAGTACGGCACTCGATCGCATACCTCACTCAGTAGTGCAACATAGAAGTTAGTTTCATTTTGAAGGGGAAGATGCATGGAATGTCCCTCTTATACTTTTATCATCGAAATAATTTTCCAAATGCAAGGACTTAATAATTTATTGACGCAGGTGTCATGGCGTAGGGATGTGTTTTGAAAATTATAAGCACTGAGTCAGCCATTTTAATACCCAGCTGGACGCCCCAGCAGTGGAAAGTACGAATAGAGTTCCAAATGTCTGTTGATTGACACTATTGGCGTGGTGGTGCGGAAGTTGTCGCCCTTGAACCTCTGGACCACCCCTACCCCCATAGACCCCCCCCCCCCCCCCCCCTGCCCCTGAATAGAACCATTTTCAATTTGAACAAAACAGTATGAGTTAAGAGTTGGAAAACATGTTTCTCTTCTATTTACAAAATCAGGCTAATACGGCTACAGGTGGTACCAGGTACCAGGTGGGAAGTTCAGAGTGATTCTAGGTTACATCACAGACAAAGGGCCCAGGGGTATCTGGCGCCATTGCTTCCCTATTGTAAACGAATACGTTCATGATTAACCCTTCCAATGCTAAGGCCTCTTTCGTTCAAAGCACAAGAACTCAAAAACATATAAACCCTATCATATTGGTATTGTTTAGATAGCTCTTAATGAGAACTTACAGATGAGTACCCATGTGCCAGGGTATCAGTATCTTTTCAGGTTCTTTGCATCATTTTGTATTAACCAAATTAGCTACTACCAGCATGAGGGTTAGAATATAGCCTTAGGGTTGTTTCTCAAGTGTCACATATTCCAAAAAACATCCTCAACGGAGAGGAACAAGACTCTCGACCCTAGAAACGATGTCCCTATCTCTTGTCATTTGCACATGTAAACCTAGATGTAGAGGTTCCCTCACGAGCTAGACGCGAGGTTCCGGAACCCGCCGATAGGCGGCTTCAAACACGTCGAATGCACTTCGCGGAACGCTATGGATTGTTTTATTACTGAAAACTTGGTTCTTCCAGTTATGTATGATAGCGTCCAATCTGTCTTGGTCAAACAGCATGGATACATTCAATGGACCAATTGTACTAAGAATACACTTTTAGGAAATTAAATAACCTTTTTTAAATCAGTGAAATTAGCGATTTTACAGTTTTGATGACGTCACAAGTAATTATAATATCATAATACGCGACGGTGGCGACGCGTAGCGGGCGTTCATTTACACTACAGACCTGTAGTGTAAATGAACGCCGAACACGAACACGTTACAGTCAACCTCCCCCCCTTACTACACCCATTCTACTGCCGACACATGGCATCCAACCCTAGTTCCGAAAAACTCTGGATTTAGGAACGACATTTCTGACATAAGGTGTACCATGACGTTCGACCTGGATTTCAAGCCTCGGCGAGTTCCCAAGGCTGAAAAACGATGCACCGAATGCCAGAAATTTCGACCCTAATCCTAGCGAGTTGGGGAACCGATTTGTATCACTTTAGATTAAGATAATAAGTCAAAAAGAAAATACCACAGCAAGCACTTGGTGCTGTAGGCGTATTTCAAGAGGAAAAGGACAATGACGCACATTGAGCAGTGTGAAATATGGTCATTTTGGAACTAAAATTAACGAATCTCGGAACGAGCATAACATGCGTGCCTGCTGTGTATGTATGTATATTTATTGACTATGCCATATGCATAAAATACGATACGTGGCACAAAAATTAGTAAAGAAGAAACACAATTGATACATAATACATAATATTCAAGGGTTCAGACTAAGTCTGCCCCAATGAAATAAACTACGTATAACACAAAACCGAACTGGGTAACAAAAACAGAAATTGATAAATTACATCATTTTCTTCGGTAATCACTAAAACAGACCTGAGACATAGATGTTCAGTGTTCCCACCACCCTGCACACTTATAACCTAGTAGGCGTGATTACTCGATGACCGTTTTTATTTCCCTGGGGAACATACAATCTTGGCAGTCATTTTAGACGCCGACGCTCCTTGCCATCCTGGGGCTGCAACTGCTCCTAGCCCGTACGAAAAGTTTCATGCATGAACAATCGTGGCATGAAATTTTCACGAATGAAAATGAAATGTACATGTGCACGAAAATGAAAATTGTGCCCAACTGGTGTCTTGTCCAATTGCCAATTGGGCAGTTACAAGTTTCCCGGCCAGGAATCGAACCGGCGGCCCTCAATCTATGATCTAACACCTACCAACTGAGCTACTTAGACCCCTGGGCCCCTAAGTATAAAGCTCTTATGTTCTGCATGCGAGGTGCGTGTGGTTAAGAATACAAAGGGAGAACAATGGGTTGCCAAACCACAAGCACATCGCAAGCAGAACATATGAGCTTTATACTTAGGGCCCCTGTACCACCCAGCATACTTATCACTAGCCTGCCTCCCAGGCCTTATTTTAATGTCCTCCCTCGTGGATAGATGGCTCTGCGGTATACTAGGATGATACAGACTAGAGCTCAAGTGTGTCCCCCTTGAGGATTTTTTCAGAACTAAACCTGGAGTGAAATCAACTCGGGTCAGATCAATGAAAGAGCCAGATATCACAGGCTTGTAGCAAGTCTAACTTATCACTAGCTAATTCGGCCCATTGTCAGTAGGATACTTTTCTATAAGGCTCATGCACATGCTCATAACGACAACAACTGTGGCCGTTCAATGCCCAGTAGCAGATTTTCCTTTTTGATGAATGATAGCACAGAACAGAAGAATGTCATAGTAGCAACAGTCATAGTATCAACGCACATTGGTTGTATTGCACCAGCTGTATTACAACCAATATAGCTGCTCACGTAGGACTCCATCTTTGTTGTTATTACTACTACTTCTACTACTACTACTACTACTACTACTACTACTACTACTACTACTACTACTACTACTACTACTACTGCGATTACTACTACTACTACTACTACTACTACTACTACTACTACTACTACTACTACTACTGCGATTACTACTACTACTACTACTACTACTACTACTACTACTACTACTACTGATGATGATAATAATAATAATAATAATAATAATAATAATAATAATAATAATAATAATAGTAATAATAATAATAATAATAATGATAATGATGATAATAATAATAATGATAATAGGAACAATAATGTTGATCGTGATGAGGATCATGTTCATGGGGTATGATTGCAATGCAAGAGAGCATGATGGTTAAAGTGGGTTACCCTTCATATGCCTTTGCAGGGTATCGTATGAAGTCAAGTTCTCTTCTCTTGAATATTTAGCCAGAAAATCTCTTTGGATATCACGCGAATACTACTACTACTACTACTACTACTACTACTACTACTACTACTACTACTAGTATTACTACTACTATACTACTACTACTACCACTACTACTACTACTACTACTACTATCATTACTACTACTATCATTACTACTACTACTACTACTACTACTACTACTACTACTACTACTACTACTACTACTACTACTATCATTACTACTACTACTACTACTACTACTACTACTACTACTACTATCATTACTACTACTACTACTACTACTACTACTACTACTACTATCATTACTACTACTACTACTACTACTACTACTACTACTACTACTACTACTACTACTATCATTACTACTACTACTACTACTACTTCTACTACTACTACTACTACTACTACTACTGATAATGATAGAATATTTTGGATATTACCCGACTACCACCCTTTACAGCGTACTTCTATATGATGTGGCAAAATGTTCGCGAAATCCAATCCAACATGTCACTATTACGATGCAGATGATCCTACATGTCTACTTTGTAAAACAGAAGTTGAGACCATTGAACATGCCTTTATGAAATGCCCGTGTTTTACCAATATCTGGAAACAGATTGAACTGTGGCTTCAAAATGATATTGGGCTAAGCTCCTAAATGGGTGATATTGAAAAGCTTTTTGGTACGAAAATTGGTAATGGTATATTGAATACTACTATTTTAATGATGAATAAACTATTTTTAGAAATAGACAAAAAGGAAGAGCTCCGCGCATTAATCATATTAAGTATCACATGTATACGCAGATGAAATATGAGTATTTTGCAGAAATTGTTCAGAAAACTAACGAATTTCCTAAAAAATGGGGAGATGTCTATTTAGACGTGGATTGAAGGTTGACATTACTTTTTCATCTTGCTTTTATCATTTTGCAGGACCTGCACCAACAGAGTCAAGTACAGATCCAGAGGATGAGAAAACCAAAGATCCAACCGTTTGTGAGGTAAGAGCTGATAGATACGTTAGCTGATATCAACATCACTATTTCCAAATCGAAATTAGGAAACTTTCCACTAGTCAGCAGATTTGAGAAAAATTGTGCACCTTGTATTAAAAGCATGAAATTTGGTATGTTGGTACAACTCACCAAGGGGAACATTTTCAGATATGGAGGCGTCGCGGCCGCGCCCCCTGGTGGCGCCACCTATTGGTCAGCTACTAGGTCAACCTAACCTTACCTAATATAAATGGCCATATATCTACCAAACAAAGAGATATTTACTTCTGTATGAACCAGGAAGAGCAGTATTAATGAGTTTCATCAAATTTCAGTCCTCAAGGGTTAGATATATGTGGCGCCACCATTAAAATGGGTACTTTTGGTCTGACTTAAGTACTATTTCGTACATTTCATACTATAAAGTACAAATAACATGTGTTTATAGCAGGAATACATTCAAACCATAACACAGTGTTCATTGATCACACGTTGCCATGAACAATATTTCGAGATATGGAGGCATTGCAGCCATGGCCCTTGTGGTAGGTGGCGCCACCTACAGTTGAGATACTAGGCCAGCTGAACCTTGCCTAATACTAAGCGTCATTTGTTTGCCAAACAATGAGATATCTTATCCTGTTGAACAAGAAAGACGAATAATTATGAGTTTCATTAAATTTATGTTGTTTAGGATTAGATATAGGTGGCACCACCATTAAAATAGATATTTTTTGGCATAACAGACATTGCATTTTGGATAACATATAATTAAAGTAAGAATATATTCCAATTGGAAAACATTATTAACTGATTCATCTTACCATGGTAAACATTTTCAAATATTAGGGAATTGATGAAATCTATGAAATCCAGGGGTACAAATATATGGAGGCATCACAAAGGTTTTCCTTGTTAGCCTGCACAGCATCACCTACTGCTGCCAGTAGACAAGTCTGATTTGGTGCTGTAACCTGTGTTGGTGCCATAACTAGTGTGTGTCTCGTGGAGCACACTGGACGTCAATCAGTTAAATTTCAGCTCCAAAGGATGTAAATCTGAACAACGAAAATGCTTAATATATGTATTAAACTATAATTACTAATATCTATAGATTGTGTTTTGAATAACTTATTATTCTTTTGAAGCAGAGTACCATTGCAAAGACAGCCATGAACTTAAGATAAAAGAACCTGCTGTTGTAAGCACATCCTAAAATGGCCCTTGATGTTTGGGAGGAATCTTTTTGGTTGTTTGCAAGTTAATGAGCTGGTTCTTTTTAATAATTAAATAACAGGTAAGAAATGCCAGAAGAGCTCTTGGCAGAAATAACCATGGCCAATCTTGCAGGAGTAGCCACAACTGCCTAAACTCATAACTGTGGATAGCAGAACATAGATTGAAAAGTGTCCTCAAGAAGCTTAGAGAAACCGAAATGTATTCTGTGACATCTGAGCTCCCAAAGTTGGGCTGAGACCAGTGAGGGTTAAATTAAAGAAGATACTGTAGAACACGAAATTTCCGCGTGTGTTTATATATAGCGTACTTAGCGTGTGGTTCCGCTTCGCTATATATAAAAACGCTGTACTTTTTTATTACTGTACTGGCGCTGTCAGCGGCGGCTATCGTCGCTAACATAAAGATACGTTATGATGCAAAACTCCCCAATTCGCTATACTTGGGACACGCGTGAATTTCGTGTTCTACAGTATTCATAAATGGGCCTTGATGGTGTTTTTTTCCAGTAAGCATGATATACTATTGTGATGTGTAAATGATACTTTGTAAACACAAACACACCTCAGATGGCAGACAGAGGGTAAATTGGAAATCTTCGGGCTAGATAGATATTTACAATGGGAGTGTGCAAGATAGGATAATTATTTTTCTCACTGTTACTTTCAGTAGTCCCTGTGACAGATTAGGACTTATTGCTATGATAACGAAACTCAAGACTGGGAAGAAGTTCTCTTTACTTTATTAATTACTAGGTGGTTATTCATTTGCAACGGTACTATGATACTATCATAATGCTGCTCCTTTGTAAAGCCACCAGGCCATTAATCCTGCTATTGAGGCGAGAGGCGCACAGCGAGATAACATGCTTAAGAGAAGCCCAGAACCTGACATGCGAAATTTTGGAATGTCACCAAGGCTTCCATGTTTTCTGTTGCCTACAATGCGAGTCCAAGAACCTGATTTTGTCTGGTGAACAAAGTGAAACTCTCTACCTACCTGAGGAGGTACTAGTTTCAAGTCATTAGTTAGTCTGTCTGGGTCATGGGTGGAAAAGGGATCTATATAAGTGTGGATATGATGTAATTCATTGAAACCCAGCCTTGTCCATCAGATCCCATTGATACTAGCTTTAACCTGTGTCCTGCTGAATTGCTGGTTGTAACCTACCATGCCAACCGCATTGTCTTTGGTCCATGGGACAAAATTCACCACCTGGGACTTGGGGGCACAGCTTGAATCTTTAGTTACCTCCAACTTGCCATATGTCAATAGAAAGGTATAGGAGGTGGGGTGCTCTGGCTCGGGCTCAAATAGGAGCTGCTTTGGGTCATGTTCAGGGTCTGTGGGGAGTCCTCAAAGGACTAACTGAGCCAAATGGTCATTAACATGTCAGCAAGTGCGGATTTCCTGGCTATGCACAGCACGTTAGTTATTGTCGCCCGGATATTTCTGGTTCAGCAGGACCAGGGGTAGGATCTTTGTATTGGGTTCAAATTTGAGTGAGCCCAATATTGACCTTCTTCACTCCTAATTGGGGAGGACATAAAAGGTGCAAAGGTATTGCGTTCTTGTTAAAACAAATACTACCAAGGTGATTAGTCATTCTTGGCGTTGCCTATAACCCTATGCTGCTGGTAGCTAATTTGGCTAATACCAAATGGTACCAAAAACCCTGAAAATGAGTATGTATCTGAGAGTACTGAGTGAGAGCTATCCAATGAATACCAACATGATAGGGTTTACATGGTTTTCAAAAATCATTGCATCCTTGTGCTTTGGATGCAAGTAGACTCAGCATTGGAAGGGTTAAGCAACCTTAATACTGCATATGTGAACAGATATATGATCTTTTATCTTAGGCAACAGTCAATGAGTAAGCTGTTTTGAATGATGATGCTATATTACCCTAAACACACCTGCCACCAGGAGACATACCTTTAATGCATTTCTATTTAGAAATATTTGCCCTGGCAAGATATATCAGTATCAATTAGGCTTGTTTCGTTTCATGGTATGAATATAGAAATGCTATAAAAAGATTTGCAAGATGTTACCCTTGCTTTGGCAAATGGGCACTTTCTGATGGTGGCGCCACCTACATAACCCTCAATAATGTATATTCAATTAAACCTATGTATATTCTATTTCCGTGTTCATACAGAATTACTATATCTCATTGTCTAGCAGATTATGGCCCCTTTCTACAAGTCAAGATTAGGTTACCCTAGCAGCTTGCTAATAACTGGGGCCACCTGCCACCAAGGGGCATGACTGATGACCCCATATCTAACATTTATCATAAATGTTAGCCACGTCAACATGAATTCATGAAAGAAACTTATTAGCAGTCTACTTGAAGGTTCATAGAGTATTAAAACACCATTGATTGGCAAGCATATGACCGTTGTATAAGGCAAAACTCAGCTGGCCTAGTAGCTTAGCCATAGTTGGCGCCACCTACCACAAGGGTCTTGGTTGACATGCCTCCATATATGAAAATATTTTGCCGGGCATGATGTAGTCAGTGAGCATTATGTTATGGTTTGAATGTATTCCTCCTTTAGATATATGTAAATGATCGAAATAATACTCTGGTTAGGCCAAAGGTACCTATCTTAATGGTGGCGCCACCTATAACTAACCCTTAACAGCTGAAATTCAATGAAACTCAATTCTATTATACACCCTGGTTCCTCCAGGATTAAAAATCGTTTTGTCTGGCAGACAAATGACCCTTTATATTAGGTGAGGTTAGGTTGACCTAGCAGCTGACCAATAGGTGGCGCCACCTGCCACCAGGGGGCGCGGCCGCGACGCCTCCATATCTGAAAATGTTCCCCTTGGTGAGTTGTACCAACATACCAAATTTCATGCTTTTAATACAAAGTGCACAATTCAGCCCAAAAATGTCATAAATCTGCTGGACTACACCCACTATACGTTACTTTGATATTTCATTTGCCTTGTTACGCAGTATGTATATATATATATATATATATATATATATATATATATATATATATATATATATATATATATATATATGTATATATATATATATATATATATATATATATATATATATATAAATATATGTGTGTGTATGTACATATGGATATGTTTTCGTTACATTGTATTGCATTGTCTTGGAATGGCAATTATAGGAAGCATTGTTGGGATGCCAATAGAGTCCAGTACATCAAGCGAATCAAACCAACCAATCAGCCGCTAGAATCAGACTACAGCTGATGATAATGCCATACACTGTGGTGCGCAGAAATAGTACCAAAACATATACTTTTGGTAGCGCACTAATAAATGTACATAGGGGTAGCTATTGAAATAAAGATTCTATCTTCTTGGTCTTAACGGTCGGCTTGGGAAAGATACTACTCAGTTTATATGGGAGTTTGATTCGTATTCATGACTGCAACTGAAATATTCTCGACGTCTACCTCCTAATTCCCTTATTGCGTCACAGATCAGGGGTCTCGGACGTAGATGTAGATCAGACCTTAACCCTTTTAATGCTGACGCTAATTTCACCGAAGACACAAAAACGCAGACTCTTTTGAAATCCTTTTAAACCCTGTCATATTGGTATTCATTGGAAAGCCCCAACTGAATACTTTCATATGAGTACCCATTTGCTAGGGTTTCAGTCACTTTCAGGGTTTTCGCATCATTTTTTTATTGAGCAGATAAGCCACCGACAGCACAAGGGTTAAGATTGATATCTCTGCCAGAATTCGTTGGAGAATGGGCATCACTCGTGTGAATGCTAACATGAATAAGTCATAATCACCACTTATTTCTATGCCATTACATTAAAGAGCGGGGTGCATTTTGACTCCAGCCACTGAAGATTCATATCAGGTTATCATTAGTAACACTGGTGGGAATATTCTATTCCCTCGATCCCTAATTAGAAGTCATGTACTGCCTACTGGCGTATCATCTACTAGAGAAAAGGGTTACATCAGTTTGGATGTCTTAATCATCCGTCTGGGCCTTCCGAATGAGTCGTGTAAGTGTTACGAATTTGAAGATGGTGCAAAGGCAATTGCCCCAGAGGCTATATTTCTCATGTGTGGTCGGTATTCAGAAGACAGAAAATACGCCACCTGGTATTGCTAAACGTAAACATTTTGTGATATAATATCATATCATTTCAAGATTAGGTTATAAGCGCCCTAATGAAGGAAACTCTTTCATGAATAAATATCATCAATATCCTAGAATCCTTTGGAAAACAACTGGCCAATCAACGTACATGTATTTTAAATACTTGTATCAAGGAAGACAAATGTGAATGTATAGCTCATGCAAAAATGACAAAAGAGCTTTAAGAGGCAATGGTTCGGCGGAACTAATGAGGATAATATATATATATATATATATATATATATATATATATATATATATATATATATATATATATATATATAAATATATATATATATATATATATATATATATATATATATATATATATATATATTTATATATATATATATATATATATATATATATATATATATATATATATATATATATATATATATATATATATATATATATACATATATATATATATATATACATATATATGTGTATATATATATATATACATATATATATATATATATACATATATATATATATATATATATATATATATATATTTATATATATATATATATATATATATATATATATATATATATATATATATATATATATATATATATATATATATATATATATACTAGTATATATATATTTGTATATATATATATTTGTATACGTATACGTATACATATATGTATATATATATATTGGTTGTTTTGTGTTGCAGAGAAAATGGCTGAAACGACAAGACATCTTGGTCTGGCTAATAGGAATGATCTATATGGCATTGCTGGTCACTGCCCTTTACCTCTTAGGTAGGTCCAATGTATAGGAACAGTAGATTGCTATATAGTAAAGTAAATAAAGGTAGGTTTAAATCCATGCAAAAGTCTTTGGAAAGGATAACAAAATTGTATGTAAATATATATATATATATATATATATATATATATATATATATATATATATATATATATATATATATATATATATATATATATATATATATATATATATATATATATGATCTTATATCATAATATGTAAGTAGTCATTTTATGCAATGTTCTGTCTAAATAGTTTTTAAACCAGCAGTTTAGATATCCATCGGTTCTGCTGCGTTGTATTTTGGGAATGGGAGGCCTTCAATCTGCAATACAATTTTAGCGTCAATACGCATCATTTTGTAGTTTATTTCAATATTTTGCATTATATTTTACCAGGAATATGGCGGAAATGGGATTCCTTCAATCCGCACCACCATTTCAGCGTCAATACCTCTGTGGAGCGCTTCCTGCCAGTGCCTGTAGACAAAGACCCGTTGCTGAAGAACAAGAACAGCTCGACCGTGGGGGTGCTCCTTCTGGTGGACGAGTGGTACTACTGGAAGCTCAAGCCCTCCCTGATTACGCTGACCAGCAGGGCAGTGGTCTGGCTTGGCTACTGTCTCCACCAGCTCTTGGTCTGGCTCTGTCTCTATAAGAAACAGGTGGCCAGGATCAAAAGCGACCCCAAGGACGAGATAAAGGTAAACTGAACGTGTGACACTAAAATTTATAATATATATTATGATGCTGTGATAACAATACCCACGTGATATGTGAATTACTCATTAGTTTTAACATTTCGCATACTCTATTGAGAGTGGCCAGTATATTGAATGTGTATGTCTATTTTATAATATATCATATATATATATATATATATATATATATATATATATATATAATATATATATATATGTGTGTGTGTATATATATATATATATATACTATCATTATTATAATTATTATTATTATTATTATTTTATTATTATTATTATTATTAGTATCATCATTATTATCATTATTATTATCATCATCACTTTTATTATCATCATCCTCATCATTTTTGTTATCATTACAGAGCAGTACTAAGGCCACCAAGCACAACTGGCTGATGCTGGGATTAAATGCATTCTTCTGCTCTATCCACCTCCTACAGACGCACCTAACCTACGACGGCCTGGCCCAGGAGGTGTCCTACACGTGTCCAGAGGCGGCCATTCTCATGCTTCTAGTGCTCCTCATTCTGTTAGGCTACTCTGACAGAGGCGTGGTGTTCGGTTTTCGCCCAGTCGTCAAATCCGAGAAAATCTTCCTGGCTGAGAGATCATCCACCTGTTTCATACGTAAAAACCATGGTTATCTTTTCGCCTGGATAGCGGTGTTTGTGTTCTGGTATCACCCATTAGAGAATACACCAGCGCACGCCTTAGGCTGCGCGTACACTTGGCTCATCTTACTACAGGGATCATTGACATACATGGATTTCCACAAAAACCGCGCGTGGCGCCTCCTATTGGAAAGTTGGGTAATCATATATACAGGTGTACTTTTCTACCAGGTCGATTCACCGGAGTCGAACAGCACGAATCTTTGGCCTCAAGCAGTGTTTGGCTACGGTGTGGTCTTCGTATTGACGTGGATTTTTTTACTTCCAATATGGAGCAAATTACATTATTCATTTCGGTTGTTTCCCGCCATCATTTATGTTATCATCATTATCACTAGCTATAGTAAGATTCCTGACCGACAGGGAAAGAAATGGACTCGGATGCCAGAAATCGTCTACATGCCTTTACTTATCTACGGACTATCGGGTTTCACTGCTATTCTAATCCGAATACTTCTGACAGTGGGAAAACTAGCCTGCTCAAGAGTGGTCGAATGTTCCAATTCGCTCGAAAACCGCACGAATAATAATTCCACAACAGCCACCGCGCCTCCGTTCAAGCCCATAGCGTACTCGAGACCCGCTTCCAAGATTGCTCGCGTCTTGTACGTGCTTTTGATGCTCACGTGTTTTACCTCCATTTTGATCATCTCCGTCACCTTTGAACAGGTGACGTCATCAGTGCTGAACAGTAGTTGGATGACGGTGCTGTTGACGGTGATCTATATAATTCTGGGAATAGTGGGCAGTATGGCCCTCCGAGATTTACTGGCAGTTAGGCGACAACAGGAAGAGATGAACTCAGCCTACAGTATGAGCAACGCCCTCTTATTTGTCGTCAATCCCGCATACGAAGTCTTCTTTTAAAGAAAATGCAACAAACATCAAATAACAACTTTACGGCCAAACATGAAAAAGCTGTATCGGGTGGTGTGAAAAATGCCAACTTTACTACTAAATAAGAAAAAGCTCTCTAAGGTCGTATGAAAAATACCAACTGTACTACCAAACATGAAAAAGCTCTTTTGGGTCGTGTGGAAAATACCAACTCTACTACCAAACATGAAAAAGCGCTTTCGGGTCGTGTGAAAAATGACAACTTTACTACCAAACATGAAAAAGCGATTTCGGGTGGTGTAAAAAATGCCAAATTTACTACCAAAAATAAAAAAGTGCTCTAGGATCGTGGGAGAAATACCAACTTTACTACCAAACATGAAAAAGCTCTCTTGGATCGTGTGGAAAATACCAACTACTACCAAACATGAAAAAGCTTTCTTGGGTCGTGTGGAAGAGTTTGCCAGTGACATGGAGTTAGTCGGTGTTTTCCCCCGGGTTCTACGTTTTGCTCCATCACTTACAACTGGCTAGTCACCAAGAAACCATGGGTTCGAATCCCGCCCGGGGCATGTGAGAAAGTTATCAGTGACTTGGGGTTTGGCGATGGTTTTCACCGGGTCCTCCGATTTCCTCCGCCAGTTATAACGGGCTAGTTAAGACAAAGCCGCAGTATGACGAAAAATCGAAATTCGAAATTCAAAAATAAACCTGAATATGCCAGAAAAAGTAATCGTAACTCCAAATTCACACTCGAAGAATTAGGTGATAAACTCTACTCACCCGTTCGTGTCTGTATCCACTATGCTTTTGACAATAACTTTAAAAATGAGAATGGTATTACAATATGTTCGGAGGGGTGTTGTATGCATTGCTTTGGTTGACATTTCTCCTTCAAATATTCCCACTTATCTTTTGTCTCAACGATTTCTCAAAATTCTTCAGGCTACTTTTTGGTCACTGGAGCATTAATGGGTTAACATCCTAGCATTGCTATATTACTTGCTAAATAATCTCACCAGGCTGAGTAAATTAGTCAAGTTTTTGAGAACTAGATCGCAAGAATCGGGTGGCATTGGCCAATTACTGTATACAGGTTTAATTTGGAGTGCTAAAGATTTCGCTTCACAGCCCTGCTGGAGGGTATTTGTGTTAATTCAAATTCGCGCATTCAGGCACTCAAACTAAAACAGATACAAAGAAAGATGTTTATTTGAATGATGTTATCTTGGCGCCGTCGTGGGGAGCGCGAAAATTAAATGCATGTAAAAAAATACCAGTTATACAGAGTATTATATTTTGCGTATTGGTGAATGTAATAATGCTGATGAGGATAGCAACTAGAAAGCACAAAGTGGCAAACGGCGACTGTGCAAATCAATTTACCTTTTATCCAATCTCCCTACCTTTTTGACAATATGTTTAAACAAAAGCTGGAGTGTTTTAGAAAAGGAATTTTCCTTGTAACCGAAACCTTACAACTCTTCATCAAATAAGTTGGCAATTTCTGCGTGATTTCTAAGTTATCATTTGAAACGTCATATCATTCAGATGGAATCACAGGCATATACCGGTAAGTTTGATTTATCGCATAGCTCCATCTTCGGGAACAAGTGTTGTTGTGCTCAGATATGCTATGGTCAATGCGTGCAGGTTCACAATAACCTCAAAAGGTGTCACTACTGCTTAACACCAATACATGAAGTATGTTACTTACATTTAAGAATTTGAAAAAGGACACTTTTTATTGTTTCTTTTTAACGATATTTTCGTATTAATTTTATATTTCATCATAGAGTTTCATAATGTGAGTTGTTATTTTTTTCATAATTTTCATGTTTCTCGTTTATGTATATCTATATATATGTATATATATATATATATATATATATATATATATATATATATATATATATATATATATATATATATATATATATATGTATATATATATATATATATATATATATATATATATATATATATATATATATATATATATATATATATATATATATATATATATATATATATATATATATATATATATATATATATATATATATATGAATATTGGCGTATTAAACAGAGACAAGCGTCATTAACGATGTACCGTCACCGTGGTAGATTTAGCCGAACTTGTAATATGTTTGATATATGGATGTACATATTTTGCTTAACAAAATCTAACATATGAGTACAGCTCATTAGATCGGTAATAGCCACTGTGTGGTGCAAACTTTAATTTTGAAATCGTTACTTGAATTTTATTAAATAATTGTTTTACGCTATTTACGTTCAGACGAAGTTGGTTTACCGCATTCTTTTGATGAATTTTGTAAATATAATGCAAACATATTGTTATGGACATAAAGGTAACCTCGTTATAGAGGAACATAGATAGAAGTACTACGAGTTGTGTCCAGCGATAGTGAATTTTATTGGTACCACATATCTTGTTATAGAGGATAATATAGATAGGACTAGTGGTATAAAGTGAGTCCTGCAATAGTGAATACTAGTCGTACCACATATCTATATATTAAGTAGATATAAATTGCCAATATATATATATGCATAAAAATCCAACAAATAACAATTAGATACACAGAGTATTATATTAATAGGGACGTCTCCCGAAATGAAGTAGAAGCAATTTCCTTCGAAAATCTTCGTAAAAGTAATTGAGAAAATGATGTTAAAACTTCGCCGGTGGTAGAATATTTATATGTCAAGGACACTTATGCTCATCCATTATTTTGATTGAAGGGTGGTTGGTTATTGAATATTTTAACCACCTACTTGAATGTCAATATCCACTTAAGGTAAACCCCTACCCAAGACCTGGCTTATTTTTGAAAGTTGAACATCTAAAAAGTTTTAAAAAGATATCTTAAGAGTTAAAAGACGACGACTGCACTTATACCATTGAATAGGTTACATCTCATAGATCATACATAATGATTAATTATTAATAAAATTTTGATGTGAAGTGGCACCACTTAAAGAACGTATCTACATGTGTGTTTTCTTTTGTGTTTTCTTGGCAATATGTCACGACTCACCCTTCACTTGAATACTAGTACCAGCCTGTACCATTTGATCATTGTACCTTACTAAACACATGAATGATCATAAGAACAATCTGGAGTAAGTCTTGACAATTTGCCAAGAAAGACAGAAAGCAAGCAGATGTGTTAGCTAATCGGTGCCACATCACATGAAAATACCCACTTATAAATAAGTGTATCATTATTCGTGAACTATGAAATATAAGTGTCGTTGTCTTCTGTTTCAGTTTCCATATATTTAACTTTCAAAAATGGCCCTAATGGAGTAGGTTTCTACCTTGATATCACATTTTCAGATATTCGTGAACTACGAAATATAAGAGTCGTTGTCTTCTGTTTGAGTTTCCATATATTTAACTTTCAAAAATGGCATTGGAATGGAGTAGGTTTCTACCTTAATATCATATTTTCAGATAATCCACCAAGCTTGAGTATTGTGTCACCTTTGTTAACCCATTCCCGCCTGAATATTTTCGTGTTATTTCTCTTACAGAAGCAATTTTGGAAAGATACTTAAAGGGCAAATGCACCATCATGATGATTTAGGTTCAAAATGTGCCTATACGTGTCACCTTTTAAATAAGACCACCCGCAAGTCTGTCCTCCTCAGCACACCTCAGACATGGCTTATGAAAGTTAGTAAAAAAAACTGCCTGAGTCTGGGTATAGAGGCTGACATTATCAGAAGTGGTGCTAATGAAGTGACTGCCAGCCCTGCTTCTGATTGGTTGAGAGATATCAGTGGCTGGAAGTGACCTATAAAGGAAATAGGTTAAACTTAAAACTAAAATAAAATTTGCCTTCAAATATATTTGCTGTAGCAGTGCAATTCCAGAGTTATATTCAGAAGTATAGATTTATGGACAACTCCAAGCATTGATCAGTTAAAGTCAACTTTACTTATAACCATTCTCATGCAATGTCTCGTACTTTTGGCTAAATTCTGGCGACGGGTAATTTGCTTCACCCATCAAGTACAGTATGTAACCATACAATCTCAGGAGTCTGATGCATACAAATAGCTTTAACTCATTAGCACTCAGAGCGGCCAAAACAGGCCTGACGATTTTGGAAATATCTTACTTACATAAGCATATTTTGAAAAAACATTTGAAGGAGAAATGTTGATTAGAAGCTAAACAACAACTCTCCTTCAAATTGTTTGTGAATATTCACTTTATTCCCACGTTATTTTCAAAAGTATGAGAGTAGCAGACAATAGTTTTTAGAGCACCTCTGAGTGTGAATGGGTTAAGTAGCCAAGCGAATTAACGTTCTAGACTATAGAACTGGTACAACATGAGATAGGTTTGTAGTTCATTCAGCTGCCACCGTGGCGCTTTGAATGCGCATGTGTATACATGCAACTCTGCATAATCCGGACATGTGTCATCCGGATTTTCGTCTAAAACGAACAGATTGGAAGGTCCCAGTCCCTTCCTATACACGTAATTCCTACATGCATAATCTGTTTTTTGACTAATACGGACAGAAATCTAGGGTCCACATCAGTCCGGATTAAGCAGAGTTGCCTGTATAGTAATGCTGCCTTATTTAATCATCAACAGTATTTCAAAACAGTATGCCAGTAAATGTTTCATAACATCTTTATTGTATTTGATGACACCATGTCAGTAAATAGAGAGTACTTATTTTACTGTTGAGTAATATCTTCAGGTATTTAATAACAGTATGCCAGTAAAAAGAGAGTACATATTGTACTATTGCATAGCATCTTCCATTCCAATAACTAATATGATGTAGGAGAGTACCCATTACTTATACTATCGAATTTAACATCTACATTGCTTGATGTACTCTTATGAAAATAAATTATACGAACTATAATGTGTTGAATATAGTGTTTTTTAATAAAACTATGCCACAGGGAAGAGACTAAACTATCTAATTTCTGATCGATGCGAGTGAGCATAGCTTCAAAATGGTTGGATGAAACAATCACACATATGCTGAGATTGTTCTGGCACAACTGCAAATACATGATATGAAAGTAAGGTTGATAAGTTTACACAGATAAAAGTTGACGGGCCCGTACGGGCCCATTATTTTGACGGGCCAGTAACGGGCTCGCGTCTTAACGGCCAGTAACGGGCCCTTTCACATCAAGATCTAGAAGTACGGTGGACCAAGTGTGAAAGAGAAAATAAATTTAAAATTTATGTTCACTCCCCAATATACGAGAGAGAAAATAAATTTGAATAAATTTATTTTCTCTCCCCAATAAACCGGAGAGAAAATAAATTTAAGATTAGTTTCTCTCCCCAATAAACGGGAGTGAAAATAAATTTGAATTTATTTTCTCTTTCACACTTGGTCCATCGTATAGAACACATGTGAGACGTGGACACCTTCACATTTCAAAGGTGTTCACACCAGGTTTCACTGTATGTGGTCTTCCAGCGCAATTTCGGATGAGACCAGGTATTTTTGCAAGGTTTCAAAGCCAAACGTTCCTAACGAAATAAAGCACTAGTAAACAACTGGTAGCTTAAAACACGAAAACAAATCTATATGTCGATTTCATTGGTGTGATTTTTGTTTTCTGAAAATTAATGCATCTCTCATTATTCCCATGTTTCATATGCGCATAGAGAATATGGGCACGCTCATGATGCTGCCAAGTTCAATTTCATGGAACCACTTACAGATAAATACCATACAAATATTACTGTTTCAACGTCGTAGTGGAAACCTATTAACACTTTCAATGCCGAGGCTACTTTCTTTCTAACGACAAGAATGCAAAGACTTTTGAAAACCATCTAAACCCTGTCATGATGGTATTCATTAGTCAGCTCTTGCTAAGTACTCTCAAATGAGTTCCCATGTGTCAGGGTTTCAGGCATTTTGTTAAGTTTTTTTTTGTATCATTTTGTATTGGCCAAATTAGCCAGCAGCAGCATGAGGGTTAAGTTTACATCTCCCCGCAGAGAATGACAACGTATTTTTGCAATTTCTATATTCTGAGGGGGCCTACTTCATGAATCAGGTGAACGCACTCCGGACAATTTGCATAATATGCAAATGAAGTCCGCCATTACGAAAAAAGTGATTTTTTGTAATAACCCTATGAAGACATGGTCTAATTAGTCCCAAAAAGTCCCAAAACCTAGGTTTTCAGGGTCAGAGAACCCCGGGGGGGGGGGGGGGGGGGGGGCACCTGGGTATTTAGGGGGGCGCATACGTTCATTATCAAAATTAAAAAATACCCCTAAAGCACTGATTTCTGGCCAAAAAAGCACCCTTATTTTAATAAAAACGCTGACTTTTTCCACTAAATAAACACCCCTTCTTAATTATCAAAACACTGACATTGGATGAACGGGAACACGTATTTTAACTTTAGATTTTATAATCCTCTGCGTGTTTAGCGGCAGCAAACTCGGAAGCCCAGATACTTCGGGAGTCACTCGGCGTCAGAGCCGCGTATGTTTCGTGGATTGTAAGGGGATTTTGACCCCAAACCTCGTACCTGGGTACAAAAAAGTACCCTTCTTTTACAAAATCGCGGACATGCGGAGGTCATAAAAAAAGATCCCTTCTTCCGCGAAATACGTAACGAAGGTGCGGCCCCCTCTGTACCTGAGTGCCCCCCCCCCCCCCCCCCCCCCCCCGGTAATTGAGTGCTGTAAAAGCTGCACAAGGGTAAATAACAAGGTAGGAACCAAATTCAGTTGGTTTGGGTGGCCAGACTGACCTGGAAATGTCCGCGCCCAGTTTTTTGGGCGCAGTGGAAAAGTTTTGCATTGGCCTTTCTCTATCGTGGGTATAGCCTATCATCCTCAGAATGTAAACAACGGCCTACCCGACGATAGAGTTGCTCGATCTAGAGAAGAGTCAGCAGGAACCAGTGACTTCTCCTGAAAATGTATTTTTAATATAGAGGGTAATAATCAGCAGCTAAGAACATCCGACAATAGATGGCGCTAAATACCGACCACTTGGGCTAGATGCTGATAGGCCTTGAGATACTCCGGGCCCAATCCAACAAGAGATGACCCTTGAATTGTCTGCAAAAAACAAGGAAGAAAAAATCTATTATCAATATATAGAGTGCAACACATAATCGCGATGTATGTATTTCCTATTATTAGACCTCACTTGAAGATACTGTATTCTGATTGGTTTAAAGAGAGGCCCAAATCTGTTGTAGAACTCAGAAAACTTTGAAACGAAATAATTTACACCGTAAAAATAAAGAAAACATTGAAAACTTTTGGAAAACTTTGAAAATTAAAACTATTAACTCTTAAAGACTAAAATACTCTGAACACTTCCAAAATATCATATTTTTGTAAAAAAACATTATAATCAAAATTAATTCCCTTGAATAAAATCAGTGAATTGATAAAAATAATTGCAAAGAAACACTAAAATTTACCTTTTTACGAAATATATCAATGATTTTTTTGAAAATTTCGGTGTATTTTAGTTAGAGTTAACATTAGTTTTTCAAAGGTTTTCGATGTTTTCTAAATTTTTACAGTGCACATTACTTCATTTCAAAGTTTTCCTTTATTCTTTATTGCTTGTATCACATTTTTCATTGAAAATATTGTTGATTTTAAACTAGATGATAATTTCTATGGGTAGATACTTGAGTTGATTATAAGACAAAACCTGTCACTAAGTAATAAAGGTACACTAAAAAAAGAATAATCATTCCTTGAACCCTTTAGATTATCGCTTTAGCCTTTTTATCATATATATATATATATATATATATATATATATATATATATATATATATATATATATATATATATATATATATATATATGTATATATATATATATATATATATATATATATATATATATATATATATATATATACATACAATGATGTTGTGTTTTCTTACTTTTGTCCACAACGGAGCCTCATAAGGGAGTGGCCAAGTGTGAATGCAAATATTGAGGAAATGTTTTAACTATACCAATTTACAAAGCAAGTGCGAATACACGCGTAGGTCACATTACGTAATGGCAAAACATTTGAATTGAAGTGTGAATATTACCAGTGAGCGAATGATGTAATACAAAAGCGTGATATTGAGTGAATAGAAACTGTGAAATGATAATTTCTCCGCAGCTGTGCATCTAGTCGAAGTGGGAAGGTGGGCATAGGCTGGCGAGGGGTAGAGGTTGGGGGTCTACCTCCTACTTGATTGAGGAGATGGATCCGGGCCTTTTCCATCAATACCTAACAACTTACGGAATTAGTTTCCCTTGCATACATGTATGTTCTTTGTGAACCAAAGCTTAGAATACGATCTGTATCAAACACAGATATCTATTGACAATTACGCCATTATCTTTTTATGATACTCATAAACTTTTAGGTAGAAAGGTTGAATTAAGTAAGTTCTTTCACTTCTAAGATCGTATCTATCCACCCTAGGATATACATGTACTTCAATAATAGGCAATGGGGGAAATTCGCAAGATTTCCAAAACAAGTGGTGAGGAATCTTAGAGTACATCTAGACATCAATGTACAAGTTTGTCTGGAATTGGAAAACCTTAAATGGGAGGGTATGGGTTCGACGAAATACATGTTAGAGGTGTATGAGTGAGAGTGGAAACATGTCAGGAGGGAAAAATCTGAATAAGCGTGTTCATTGTATGGAATAATATGTATTATTATACCTCACGTGAGGATACGCTTATCCTATTGGATGAGAGCCATGTGTCAAAAATGCTGGCTACCTGTGTCTCTGTAGGTTCCTTGACAGTGGTCACCATTCGACGTAATGACACCCGTTGTCAAAGAACTGTAAATTGTAAACCTACCGTTTCATGATTCCCTCTATTGTTGAGGACGTCATGCTTTCAAGATCCCCACGCGTGGCGAAAGTATGTCAAGGCCTGGGCAGAATGTGGCCGTCAACAATGGAATTGTCTTATTGTTGAGAACAACGATTAAGAAAATAACATTGACCTTTCATCGGAGCTTTTATGAGTGCTTAAAGGGCAAATGCACCATCATGATGATTTAGGTTCAAAATGTGCCTATATGTGTCACCTTTCAAATAAGACCACCCGCAAGTCTGTCCTCCTCAGCACTCCTTAGATATGGCTTATGAAAGTTAGTAAAAAACTAGCCTGAGTCTGGGTATAGAGGCTGACATTATCAGAAGTGGTGCTAATGAAGTGACTGCCAGCCCTGCTTCTGATTGGTTGAGAGATATCAGTTGCAGTCACTTCCAGCCACTGATATCTCTCAACCAATCAGAAGCAGGACTGGCAGTCACTTCATACCACTGATTGTGCTTAATTGTGCTTAATTGGCCTGCAATGTCAGCCTCCATGCCCAGACTCAGGCTAGTTTTTTACTAACTTTCATAAGCCATATCTGAGGAGTGCTGAGGAGGACAGACTTGCGGGTGGTCTTATTTGAAAGGTGACACGTATAGGCACATTTTGAACCTAAATCATCATGATGGTGCATTTGCCCTTTAATAAGCAGTAATGGTAGCACCCCAAGCAGCAGGCTGCTTTAGGGAAGTGGGGGAGGAGGATATCACAAGACGGTGTGGTATGACGTTGTTCGGCATAATAAAAACAAATGCAACATCTCTGTGGTGTTGCCAGCATGATTGTATCCACCTCGGGAGCTTTGTCACCCTCGGGCTTTGCCCTCAGGTGACAATGCTCCCTCGGGGGATACAATCATGCTGGCAACCCCACAGAGATGTAGCATTTGTTAATTGTTCACCTGCAAGCAACCAGTTTGTATACTGATTTAAATCATATGAATATGAAATTTAAAAAACACATCCGCCATGGACAAATTTAAAAAAAGGTTCTTTCACCTCTTTGCCTTGATATCTCATGACCTGCCCTTACCTCACTGTGTGATAGCCATACCCTCATCCTAGCAAAACTGATTACATACCACACTTTAACATCTGATTACATACCATGTGAGGAAGGTTCTTAGACTCGGGGTAAGGCAATGGCCTTCCAAGAAAATATAGTCTATCATAGTCGTCTTTGACTAGCCAAAATTTAGCCTTGCATTTTAGAAAGTATGATTATGTCACTAAATTAGTTCCATCCATCTTCAAACCAAAGAAAAACAAAAACAAATGGCAGAGCCCATACAATTGCTAGCTGCAGATTCCCAGATACCTGTAAAGAATGAACCCCCCCCCCCCCCCCCCTCCTAAATCCCCTGGCATGCAAACAGAAGAAGTATAAATATCGGTGCTCTTTCGTTAGTTATACCATTTGAGATAAAGTCATTGCTAGTAGGTAGTCTCACATATGGTCAAGACTAATAAACTTGCATCGTGATAATTGGTATTGCCGTTTTCCATGAAATCATCTCTACAGCTATGTATCGCGTTTACAGATTACTTGTGCTTGTGTGTCTCAGCCATTCATCATCTGGCCTGCATTTTCTCAATCACCAAAATGAGACAGCCAGGGAGTTCAGCACTACTGGGCCAGTTTCCTTCAGCAAAACAGCTCTGCAACAACAAGACATGCCTAGTATCCAGCCAGAAAATGTTGTTCGTAAAGAACAGACGACATTGAACACCGAGACAGATCTACAAAATCAAGACAGACCTACTTTTGTACCTTCTGAAGTTTTTCATGAAGTTCAAACTTCAAAAAGAGTTCCATATAGCAGTACCAAGGAGTATCCATTTTTCGGAAAAAGCAGCAGGTCTGATATTACTACTCAGAGTTATGTGGAAATGTCATCACAAAACGCACCTGCTGATGGACTTGACACCAACAAGTGGTTTGAGGACAACAAGCAGTATGTATGTTTTATTACCAGAGAACGTAAACAACCAAATGCCACTGTGAATACAATTGAATGCAGCGTTCCCAAAGGCTCTAATCTCGGACAGACAACTTTCAGCTCAGCCTGCAAAATACAACTCTCAAAATTGGAGGTGTTAGGACTCATGCTAATTCCTTGTGATTCAATAACCACACACACGTTAAAACTGATTGATGGGCTCGTGCACAGTGAAAGAATGTTTGCTATAGAAAACAACACAGTTATTCCAGTCAATTTCATATGTGTTATTGCCAAGGAGTATGTGGGCTCCTTCCTCAAAGTGCATATGTGTCCAATCAAAGAAGGGGTAATTCCACCCTCGGACCATTTAGAAATATCCAAGTATCTTCAGAAGGCATTTATATCCAAGTCATCTATAAAAACTGTTGATAGAATGAAGGACTGTTCTGCTACATTCTCACCCCAGACAAATTCACATGATTTCTCAAACATGATGTATCGGCAGTACATAGGGTACATTGTTGTTTTAGGTATGAGCATCGTTGGAATTCTTGCCAACTCAATGGCTATTGTTGTGTTTGCCAACGGTGGTTTGGAACACACGAAGAAGTCAAAATCAACCACTCTCTTCATACTCATGTTATCTATGGAGCTCCTCACACTTGCAATATCTTTTTTTTTGACAATAGTTCTTCTAAAGATTATTAGACCACTACCCTCAGGTGTGTGCCATTTAACGTACGTTGTACATTTCTTTTCTTTCTTTGGTTCTACATATAGCATTTTGCTGATCACCATAGAGCGCTATATTGTGATTTGTCACCCTTTAAAAGCAAAGACCATTTTAACAGAGTCGCTACAAAGAACGGTAAGAATGACTTTCACTTGTTTTATTCGACTGTGATACTGACAATCATTATTCCGGAGTGAGTTGTGTAACACACAAACACACACGCATATGTATACACACACACGCATATATATACACACACATGCATATATATATATATATATATATATATATATATATATATATATATATATATATATATATATATATATATGTATATATTTATATATATATATGTATATATATGTATTTATTTATCTTTTTTGTAAAGATTGATATATAGATGTGTATGTTACATCACTCACGCAGGAACTATAATTTATTCATTATAAATATATATATATATATATATATATATATATATATATATATATATATATATATATATATATATATATATATATATATATATGTGTGTGTGTGCATCTATGTATATAGATAGATAGATAGATAGATATAGATGTACATTATGTATAGATCGATATATGTGTGTGTGTAACGAACCAGTACGGCCAGTAATATATATATATATATATATATATATATATATATATATATATATATATATATATATATATATATATATATATATATATATATATATATATATATATATATATATATATATAAATATATATATATATATTTATACATTTGTTCAGAATGTATAGTTCAATGCATCATAGATCTTTTGAGCATGTTTTGGATATTTGTCAAGCATATCTATTTAGTTTCATAACAACCTTTTTACAACAGAACCATATATTTTTGGAAAAGTTTCCAAAATATTGTTAGCGTCAGATTCTGCATTATTAGGCAACTAAATTGGCTTTATATAACTGTAGAATTATTTGACACATTTCTTTTCAATAATTTTTATAAATACTTGTGATGAGTTATAGCCGCCAATACATCGAAATGGTGGTTGATGAGAAATAAGTGCAAAATTGTTGTTGAATAGAAGTATATTAGCAAAAACAGTATTTAAGGTCCCTTTCTCTATTCTCTTTTACAAAATACATATGCCTTTTACTTTAGTCCATGGTGTTTAGTCACATAGGTTTGAAGCTCAACCAATTTTAATTAAACATGTACGGTTCCCATTTTATAAGTATATTCTATTTTCCTATAATATTACCATACGTTAGTTTGTCCATACTTAAAGTTTAATACTATTAAACTGTGTGTGTGGATATATTTCAGGTGATTGGTGGCATTGGTCTAACGTCACTGGTGATTTCAATTATGATAGTTTCTCCATTTGGAGGATCAGATATCATACAACACTTATCAGAGGATGACTTTTTTATATCATCATGCGAAGATGGATTGGACATTCCACCCAACAACGCATTTGTTGCTGTAAGTTCATGAAACAAAACACAATATAAATTAAAGTGTGATGGTGATCGGAATATTTCGGAACTATTTTCTTCAAGCACTGAAAAACAAAGAAATACTTTAGGATATGTTATTTATATAACATACTTATATAAAAGGTTTTCTCGCCTGGCAAATGATTTGAATGTCATTTTTACGTAGAAGGGCAAAGGGGACACTCACAAAGAAAAAAATCTTTGTTTTAAAATGAAGTCTAATAATATAATTCAAATGGGTTAGTAATGGATTTGCATTTGCTTTTCTGATTGAGAGGTATTAAAGTTGCAAATGGCTATGGGTAACATTATGGATTTCTGAACTTATTCTGGTTTTGACCATTACTGAACCACTGAAGTATATATACTAAAGAGTAAGTGACAAAAATCGAAATTGTTTTTTAATTTTTATTACTGATCAGTGACAACAAGGCATTATTACTGCGAAGAATGGACGTTTATCAAACTTCAAATTATGTATTTAATCAATGAATGCTATATTTCTTGATTTGTGTTTTCTCTCTTGCTAGGGAATTAGATTGCTGTCTTGGGTATACGGCACCTTTCTACCACTCACAGGACTCATCATTTTCAGTGTCCTCATCTTATTCAAGATGCACAATCAAAAAAGGGCACGAAAAATCATGACCGGGAAGCAGTCAGCTAACATGATCGAAATGAAGGTATCGATCAATGTAATTTCAATAGTCCTGGCATACATTCTACTTTATGTTCCTTCTCCAGTCATGGCAATCATCTTAACATATTTCCCTTGGATCATACTAAGGGAAGAGGCCAGCAAAGGTCTGGACATTTTTAACATTTATTGCACAATTGCTAAAATTCTTAACTGTATTGTTGATGCTTTTGTTTTTGTTTGTGTGAATAAACAATTTCGTTCTGTTTTACGTCAGATGTTACGATGTAAGTGTCGTCATAAGTGATAAATCAAAGGCCAGAAGTAATTTTGGAAGTATTTATTCTTTCTTAAGAAATACATTCAGTACAAATGTTTGTATACCAATATAGTAATTACATTGCGCGAGTGGAACAACCACAAATTGTAGACTTATCAAAAGGCATACAGAATGGGGTGTCGACAGAGTATTGTATTGTATTGTATTTATATTGGACGGGCCACTCATATCAGCTTAAACTCTTTAGCATCAAGACTGTGCGCATGTTCTAACAAAGTTGAACATAACCTCATCAGTAACTATCGAATTAATAATGATGCTTTGCAGCCAGTATGGTCCTGTTTGTCCAGGATGCAATAGGGTTAATTAACAGGATCAGCTGTGAGATAGATATAGATTTTTCTTACGATAAAGTAAAGAAGTTGCATATAGTTCATGGGTCCTTATAAGCACACAGCTTTGCTTGATGCATACACGGAACCTGTGGTTAGCAAGTCCATTGTTCTTCCCTCCCTTTAGATTGCTGACCACAAGTACCTCGCAAGCTCGTTTTATACTTCATTTAATACAGCTTCAAATTCGTACATTTTAGACAGATTAATATCCACGTTGGTATAGACCTTCCAATATCGACCATATCCACTATCGACCGTATTAATTGAGTATGTCATTGCCAGTTCTGCTTAAAGTTAACCAATTTGAAAAGAAATCCATACGGAAAGTGAGATAGAGAGTAAACTTTCACGATGAGGTTAGAGCCGACACGTCATCTAGAAATGTGCAGACTGAAAATGGGTTTTGCAGCCTAACCAGTCTGTGAATAAAGCTTTAAAATTAACACATTCCCTTACCAGCTTATTTTTGAAAGATTTAGGGAGGGCAAGAATTGAATCGCTGAAAACACGTCATCCGAAATGCCTTCGTGAAGTTTTATCATCACCACTATAGTATAACCCAAAAATCAAAATTCCCTTTTGAAAAGAATGGTACAAAAATGGAATTAATATGATGTATTAAATGCAAACTTAAGTGTTTGGTCCAGTGAGCAATTTAAAACTCTAAGAAGTGTAAAATGTAATTTTATTGAAAGGGAAAGCATCAAAAATGGTGTCAAAAACATAATGTCCACTATAAATACGTCTAAAGATCCTGGCTTATATCCCCGAATCCCCATAAATTTGGTATTTGTGGGTTATGGTTTGAAGGAATGCAGAATACGATTAGATCAAATACAGAAAATCTCTGGCCACAGGGATTTGAATTTTGAGGTAAATCATATTATTCTAGCAGCCAAAAAAACAATCTACAAATGTCGATTAAAAGGAAATATTCCATGCTGTAACATGAGTAAACGTGAAGTAAAGCAATTTTTAAACTGCTTTAGATACAATTTGAAAACATTGCAAAATAGAGAAAAACTGTCAGAATTTGACAACAGATGGGACAATACATGGAAAAGTATTTCAAATCCACAATGTTAGTCGTCTGCAAATGAGTAATACTGTTATACATAAATATGTTTATACAAGTGTGTTGAACTTTTTAAAAATGTTATTGGTCCTAGCATTTTGGGAACAGCTTCAAGGTCTACAGCCAGAAGAATGAGCGTGTGTTCCTAATATGTATTGATAGATATTGTGAAATAGTATTGGTTAGTTCGTCAATGTTATATGATTAATGGCAATAGGGATTATAAGCTAGATAGTTGATAGGTATGAAGGTCTATATAGTGTCAAGAACCCAACTTTGTCTGCAAATGAAAGGAAAATAAAAGACGCTATGACAATAAGTATACACTATTTGATATAACAAAACTGCTTGAATGTTAGTTAAAATATCGAGGTGTTTAATTTAATTCCTACTCAGAGAATGAACTTATTGTGTAGAATGTTGTACCATTATGTATTTTAATAAAACTATCATATTGAGTATGACCTACTGCCGTTTTTTTGTCATTTTTTCCAATCACTCAGTCTTGTTAATTGAAACCTTAGTGACATATAAGGCAGTTACAATCCATTGATGGTGGAAGAAACCAACGCATCCGGAGAATAACACCAATAACACCAACCACTGCAGGCACTGGGAGAAGGTCTTGAGTGGTAAGTGGCATAGCTCAAGCAACTCACTCCCGTCCATAGCCGCTGGCCAATAGATCGCATATTGTAAGCAATGGCCATGTACCGAAGTTAGAGTTGCTAAAACTATCAGTGACAATGCTTTGGATTGACCAGTCAGCTACCAGGTAGCCGTTGCCGCTGACTGCTTACTGTCTATGCCTATTGGGAGGCATGCCCTGTATAGTATATAGGCCATGGGCCAAAATCTCTAAGTTGTCAAGTCGTCGCAAATTTGGTGGGGCAACTTAGTTTGGATAAAATAGGCAAGATTATGTATTATTAAAACTATTTTCATATATTTCCTGCTTATTAGCTTGCACATTTTTGTGTTTTAGCCCTTAAAAGATAGATAGATAGGCCCTAGTTCACAAGTTATGCAATAGGTGGCGGGATACTATGTTGGCAGTATTAGCCAATCAGATGCCATGAAATCCTATGATGTCAGCCCTGTGCCCTAGTTTGCAACTTATGCAATAGGTGGCGGGTCACTATGTTGGCAGTATCAGCCAATCAGATGCCATGAAGATCACAACAGAGATGGCAGCCCACATGGGCTGCTGTATACATGTTGTTATTGAAGAAGATGGCCCAATTTTACAGACTTCTGACAAAACTCTACAAAAAATTAAAGACTCAGCAGAGAAATGGAGGTATTTAGATGGTGTAGAGAGAGAAATTGAGGAGAAATATTGTTCTTCAGCTGTGGAATATGCAGCTGGTTATAAATGTGCTGATGGTTATCACATGGCATGTTATAGAAAATTTACTGACATAACTAAAATAAATAGAGCAATCAAGCGCTGTGCTAAGTAAGTTCAACCCATCCCTGAAAGGTGTGCTGATGAGATTACCCCAAGGAAAAGCACTCGACAGGTAGAGAATCTACAACTTCTAGATATTTTATGATCTTAGTGTTATATGCTAGAGGTATTTTCTAAAGGATTACCAATCATTAAGACACATCAGTGGAGGAACTATCAGCATAAATAGGTTGATGTGACATGCTACCTAGGACTTATTATGGATCATATCATATCTATACTGGTCCACCATAAAATAATTAATTGTTTCACATGTAGATGATGAACAGAGTGAAGGTGAAGTCAGCTAAAACTTTGGAACCACACTAGTCTTTTCTAGCTGAGGTGTCAATGGATTCAGGTACAACAAACGTGGAGATTTGATGCTTGTTTAATTTGAGATTCTAGGGGGGGGGGGGTCATGTTTGGGTTAAAAATTCTGGGAGACTGCAGGGCTTCTGGTTTTTAAATTGCCATAGCCTCACCCAAGATCGTATAGCCCTATCTTAACTGAAGTGTCAAATGGTGTTCTACAGCTGATCATATTCCTGTAATCCTCTTAACATGATCTTAAAATGTCACTTTTCTTGTAGCCAGTCGCGCCACCAAGTCAAATATTATTGTAGCCCTGCTCAATTTTCAGTAGTCTCTGGCTATGGGGCTAGTGGTTAGCTTGACACCTAAGATTCATTCTCATATGGATTAAAATGCTGTTGATATGTCAATGCAGTATTGTAAATCTAAGAAAGTGAACAATATGGGAATACTAGGTATAGGATTCCTTACAAAAGACTTTCAAAACTACACATTCATCTATATTGGACACTCTTGATAGTCCAATATCTTGCTCCAATGATTGTAATGGATCTTAGTAGACACACAGTCACACACACGTCACATGCACACAGAAACACATATCTGGAGTGGACTAAGATGTGTAACTATTTACAGGTCATCACCTACAAAATAAAGGCTATATTTATGGCTACAAATGCAAATGCTTATAGGCCTTATCAGGTTATTTTGGAATATGTCATTTTGGATAATTTAAACACCAAAGCCAGACAGTATGAAAACATTTCATGATGTTGCTAATTAATAGCAGTTCTGATCATTAACCATAAAGTACATTAGGGGCAATTTGTGGTAAGCTTCTAATGTATACTCAGTACAAATCTTTTAGAGACAGACCCCTAAGCATGGTGTTAGCCAGCAGGGCGTCTGGGTGTCTTTTTGGACACCCAAATCCTTAAAAAGCACCTCTCAGGACACCCCAATTTTTTTTGAGGAATTTCTTAAAATGTCAATCTCAAGCATATAATTTGACTTTTTTCATCTCCATGTAATTCCCATGACATTCTATAAGGATATCATGCCTTATTTTGATATATTTATACATTTTTATGGTTGAAATCTGAGAATATTGTGGTCCCCCTTAAAATTTGGACACCCAAAAATTTAACAATTGACAATTTTAGGCACCCTGTTTCTTAATCCTGGCTAAGTCCCTGCCCCTAAGACCTCAGTTTTGCATTCATTTTTTTGTATTATTACCCTAAAACCAGGAAGTATCGGTTCATTTCATACTGTGTACTTTTAGCAGTTTCATTCAACATTGAATATTTGTGTGAGGTTCGCAGTTTCTACTTTGAAGTGTGAATTTTTTCGGGTCAGATCCCAAAAATATCTCATTTAAAGTCATTTTCAATTACCCTAAAATCAGGAACTATGGGTATATTTCATAACTTTAATTAGTTATTTCATAACTTAAGCAGTTTTAATTAATTACCTTCAAAGAATATCTGGGTGAGGTTTACACTTTCTACACTGAATTATAGGTTTGTTCTAGGTCACATCCCTAAAATCTCATTTTTTAATCATTTTTTGCTTCAATTACCCCAAAAATGCTGTCACTTAGGGGGTCTTTCACAGATTTTCCCGATGATAGTCATTATCAATAACTCTCTAAGTGTACTTGTGTGAGGTTTTCAGCTTCTTCTCTTAGGCCTAGGATTTCTATTGTCAGATCCCAAAAATCTCACTTTTTCTACTCTTTTTTGCTGAGAACACCCCCAAAACACTCACTATGTGTCAATTTCATAATATTTATTATATCAGTTATAATCAGCACCCCTTGAAGTGTATTTGTGCCAAGTTCGGAGATTCCACTTTCTTCTCTAGATATTTTATCATCTTATTCCCAGAAAATCACGTTTTATGACATTTTTGCCTAAATTACCTCAAAAATGCAGTCACTTAGGGGGTGTTTCACAAACTTTACTGATTGTAATCACTATCAATAACTCTCTAAGTGTACATGTGTGAGATTTTCAGCTTCTACTCCTAGGCCTAGGATTTATATTGTCAGATCCCAAAAATCTCACTTTTTCTACTCTTTTTTGCTGAATTCACCCCAAAAACACACCCTATGTGTCAATTTCATAATATTTATTGTATCAGTTATAATCAGCAACCCATGAAGTGTATTTGTGCCACGTTTGGAGATTCCACTTTCTTCCCTAGATTTTTTATCATCATATTCCCAAAAAATCATGTTTTATGACATTTTTTGCCTAAAATGCCCCCAAAATAGTGTTTAATGGTAACTCACGCCCTGCGTCCATTAAGAATATTCATCAGCATCACTCAAAGTATATTTGTACTGTCAAGTTTCACGCTTTTTACGGAAAGTGCACAATTTTTGTCTTAGCCGCCCCGCTATAGTGTATGTATTCAACATACTGAGTTACCTGGACGAATTCCTAAAACTGCCTGTTTTGTGGCATCATTTTTTAATTAAATAAGTAAATGAGCTACAAGTAAGTTATCATCATTTTCTTGAACTGGAAAAACATGAAATAGACCCAGAACAAGTATTCACTTTTGTGTACCACTTGCACAAGTAATAGAGGTATTGCACAATACACACGTTTTTG
>OZ012692.1:9768988-9808988 GCA_963942565.1 Maea johnstoni | reverse complement strand
GACATGATAGTATTAGGGCCAAAAGAAAACAATTATTGATCTACATTGAATTCAACTTCAAACTATGATATATTCGATTCAATATGATATCATACATTGCCTAACTCATTCGCGGAGGGATATATAGGTTGAACGTTGTTGACCTCTCTGAGGTCATAACAAAACACATCATGGCGGACACTGAGTCTGAGATGGAACTGGACGTCTGGCCCGGTGATTGGGGATTACCTTCGGTAGACTCAAACTGCATAGCAGTAATGGTACGTGGATGGCATCTGCTGGCCATCATCACAGCTGTTATAGAATTGAGAAAATTGCGGACGTTCATTTATTTATGAAAGTCGGCATGCTTGGAGGACGACAGCATGAGCCATGATCATGATGATGATATTGAACCGCAACCGGTGTAACGAGACTCACAAATGTTGAAATGGGCACCGGTGTCACGGACACAGAGTTGCTGTCATCCTCCATTTCATAGTTTAATAATTAAAACGGGATTTGAATTACATTTAACTAGACTCTCTCTCTCTCTCTCTCTCTCTCTCTCTCTCTCTCTCTCTCTCTCTCTCTCTCTCTCTCTCTCTCTCTCTCTCTCTCTCTCTCTCTCTCTCACACACACACACCAGGGAGGGATACCCAAATACATTTTGACAGTGATGTTTGCAATAAGTGGGAAAAAGACATTCTTAAGACCCAGTGTGTAGAGACAGTGATACAGCTGGTTGTTTTTGCATAATGATAATTTGTGTTGCACCAGAGAAATACATCCCCTTGAACCGCAACACCATAGGTACTGCATGCCAGCCTCTACGGCATATGCGCCTCGAGTTACGCGCTGTTGCCTGGGGTTGTATTGGTCACGTGATCTGTGCACTGCTGGTTGACTGGCTGGCTGGGAGCTGTTATGCTATCTAGGTCAGATAGTGAGAGGCAGCGAAATTTGATGATTCATGACCAGTGCCCAGTCCCTGTCTACTTCTCTCAGGTTGCACTGACTCAGTTTGATCATTCAGGAGCAGGCTAAAGAGAATAGTGCGTGCTCTTTTTCTGCAAGCAGGTTATATCTGTTGATCCACTGCTGGTATCCATATCCATAACAAGGATTAGGCGGGGACATCATATGCCTTCCTTTCTCTGCATCTTAGTCTGAGATAGATCTTAACAATGGAGATCTTTCAAAACTGTTCTGTGATTTTTTTCATAAGAAAAGTTGTGCAGGCCACCCAATTAGATCAATTTAAACACGCTTTGCCAAAGATCTCGCAATAATTCATTAAGTAATAGATAAATCAATGCAACCCATTGTCATTAGTGATGTTCTGATTAATTTGAGATCTCACTTTTTGGGGTGTGTGATTATGATGATCATGCAGTTGTCATTTAGTATAATCAACTTTCAAAGTGATCATCTCCACTTTTGATGATTGATCATGACACCATAGGGAGATGCTGCATGTGGCTACCTATTATCTACAAATAAAGTAATTTCCATATTTCTAAGACAAAAAGATAGATTTCCAAACAACTAAATAAAAAATGCTAAAAAATGTTTCTTGTTTCACTACGGCATATATTTCCTATCTACCATCAATCTTCAAGTAAGTTTAGTTATAAACATTGATCATCGATAACTGGTGTCCCTGCAAGTTTTCTCGCAACAATTTCTCTGATTAAAAACTGGTCATTGATCACTCTGACAGACTAATGATCAGTCTTTGAAATTAGGAGTGATTCCCAAGTCCCAACACTAATTGTCATATATATATGTGCTTTAAACTGCAAGTAATTAAAATAAATATGTACATTTTCCTGTGAACCGACAGAGGAATCGCAAATGATAATGAAATTTTCGGCATGCTCCCCTGATACATCCAGCTAGACTCCTATGTTAGTGAATTGGGTATTGTGTTTGAATTAAAGTCCCATTTAGGGAGAGATGATTTTTGTATATATATGAGTGCATATATATCGGTATATGGATGTTCATATACATATAGGCAATAGTGAAAACATTCTTTCCTTCCTCAGAAGTAAGTAAAAAAAAAAGAGTATTTGCTTGTGGTGTAATTTGTTTATTGTGTCCTCTGAGATTAGCCAGGCACCATTTTCTCCTCTCTAGCAGGAATATTTTTCTTTGTATTCCACCACTGACCAGGGTTGTATTCAAGTCCTTTCCTGAGCATGGCCAAATCCTGAAGCAGAACAACTTATGGTGGCTGATATGCGACAAGCAGTTTAGAAATTTCCATCAAAGATTAGCCTTCAAAGCAATGATTAGGACCTGGATCAATACAGCAATGTCAATAAAGAGATTTCACTCATTTATAAGTAAAACCTGTAATCAAAAAATTAAAACATGAAATAATATCTGCTTAAGCATAACTGACCATGCTATTTTATTTAGGACATTTGCCGTGTGAAACCGTGTTTTAAGGTTGGGTCTGTCAGCAAGTATGGTAACTTGAACCCCCTGCAATACAAACCGTTTGTATTGTAGCCCTCAGCTGCAATACAAACAGTTTGTATTGCATACTTGACAATACAAACGGTTTGTATTGTGGAGCTGACAATACAAACCGTTTGTATTGCAAGCCAACTACAATACAAACAGTTTGTATTGCAAGCCAACTACAATACAAACAGTTTGTATTGTCGATGACAATACAAACCGTTTGTATTGTGGGTGGTAACTTGAACCACCTGCAATACAAACGGTTTGTATTGTCTATGGTAACTTGAACCCCCTGCAATACAAACCGTATGTATTGCTGAAATTGAGTGGTTCAATACAAACGGTTTGTATTGTAGGCATTTGTAGCACTCATTACTTTGATGGCATAAGTACCTTGAATGGAAGATGGTGAAAGGTACAGTGCATATTTACAAATATAACTTGGTCAATTATTAAGAAGGCTTAGGAAATACTTTTTCAGGTGTATATCTATTATGATTATAAAACTATATATGTACTTTATTATGATATTAAAACTATCACTTGTGAGTATTTAGCTCTTTTGTGAGGATGTGGTGGCTCTGAAAAGAGCCGTTGGGGGTACATGTATGACTGATACATGTATTAGTTGCGGCTAGGAATTTTTTCTCTGATAGCCTTGTCAACTGTAGACTGCATCTGCGGTGCAACTCAAAATGATGGCAAACCTCTGGTGGAGTGTGATATAATTGCCACCTATGGAGTCACATTTAAAACTGTTACAATATGGACGCAACTAGACTAGAACGCAAGGATTTCAAATGTACCGTTTGCAAATCTACAGTGAGACGCAGACGAAGACGCTGAAAGACTTGATCCAGTGTGCGGGAATCATCATAACAGTGAAGTTTCAAAACAGTTGTCAAAACTATGATGGAAATTTGAAGTTATTTTATGCTTGATCAATGACTGTGCTTAGCCCATCAGTTATTGATCATAATCCATTTTATAAGGTGTAATTGTCTCAGCTACCCACCTAGTTGTGCTATTGGTACAAGCTATTATGTATATGCTTTCTTTAGATAGTCTTATACATGCTATGATATAAAAACAAAGTGTGGACTTGATCCAGTGTTTTATTTGTTGTCTCTAGATACTGTAGAATAGGTATACATCGCGCTACAAAAATTTCGCGAAAAGCCTATTTTTCGGTTTTTCGCGTGTATTTTATTTTGCGAGTGAACGAGTTCTACAGCGCCATCTAGTGCACCAAACAGCAATCAAAAAAATCCAAGCATTTGGCGGCCGTCTTGCGGCCATAACTTGGCAGACGTCTCAACAAAATCAGACAGGTAAATATGGGATTTATAATATGATACCTTGGTAACTTACTCTTTAAGTTAATTACCAATATGTCATATTATGATGATTTTGTGAAGTTTATTGCATATATTTGTCTTCCTTTCAGCCTCGGATCGGCTACGAGTGAGAATCACGCTATGGCGGTATGTGCCGTATAGACTAGTCAACTGCAAATTGGCGAAAATTCAATTTGAGACAGGAAAAATATCCTTATTTCTTTAAATATCATATACATTATTCTGATAATTATCAACATACACTTGTATGTATGTTGATAATTGATCAATTGTATCCATCTCAACAGCCGTCCGAGTATCCCTTTCTACTGTATGTATAGAACAATGATGGCAGCCATCTTGTTTCTCGTAAGAAATCCATAACTTGGCACGGGTATCCTAAAAATTGGACAGATAAGTATGCGAACTATGATATGATGCACTGGTAACTTATTCATAAGTTATCAATGTATCATATCATAATAACTTTGTGAAGTTATTGGACGTATTTTTCTTCATTTCAGCCTCGACCGTCTAGGAGTGATATTCACCGACCAACGCGCCACCACCTCCAGTGGTAAAGAACGTAACTACGGAGCTAATTGATCGCGTGCGATAAGATCGCGAGTGCGATAAGATCGCGAGTGCGATACTAGTTCCCGTATTCGCGATCTTATCGCACTCGCGAACTTTGCCTGTTCTACAGTAGTCATATACAGACTATGACTTAAATACAGGAAGTGTCGGTTAATAAATTAACCATTATATGATCCTCCAGTCACTAAGTAAAACAAGTTTCAAAGCATTATAACCATGTTCATTGTTTTGAATTATGATCTGAATAAATTATCGAATTTGAATTAATTTTGTCTATTTATTTACCACACATGATATTTCATCCAGTCAGTCACATCACAATACATCCAGTTTGTATTGCAGTGCTGACTCATAGCGACAATACAAACCGTTTGTATTGCAAAGCCCTGAGAAATCTGAGTCAGGCCGACAATACAAACCGTTTGTATTGCAGCAGTTCACTCAAAAGCACAATACAAACCGTTTGTATTGCAGGAGGCTAGGGGGTTCAAGTTACCATATTTGCGGTCTGTCACATGTTTTGAAGTCTCAGTTGCAAGCTTGTGCGACAGTTGTACACCCCTGATTCAACTTCATGTGCGTCTTCTGAAAATACTCCTGGGAATAAGACGGTACTATTTTTCTAGAATGCTCATAATTTACAAGACTATGGCTTCTATCCCTAGCTGTCTAATACATCAACCAATCCTTAGACAAATCACATTTTTTCATGGTAATTATTTACAGTATAATGGCACCATGATGAGATATTTCCTTATAGTCAATTCCACCATGTCAGATCTTATCAAAACTTTTCACTATTATTTCAGGCCTACTGCAAGTTTGCCAAGGTTCCGATAAGAGTAAATAAAGTATCCAACCCTTGGAGGTCTCCAGCAGGTAAATATGGTATATTGTAAAACTAGGTTCACCAATAAGGCTGTGTTAGGGGCCTAAAATGGTTTTTAATGTTAGAGGGCCCGTTTGGCCACCAGATCAAGTTTCAATAAAATGGTTATCATCAGGTTCCATTCTAGAATATGGACCGATCATTCCTGGGCCATAAACTATATGGGCCCTTCATTTTGCTAAGTTAGGAGCGCAGCTTGCCCCTAATTCAAAAAAATACAATCCACCCCTGTAATGTAATTACTTAGGAAAAAACATGTTCGCTTTGTTCCATATATTGATTGTAAATATTTTAATATGAAGTCTGTTTCATGTTATTCTGATTATATGAGCTATCTGGGTTAGTTTTAAATGTTTTTTCACCTTTGCAACAAAATGGCCTTGCCCTGAAGTAGTTAATGGAAAATGTTTTATGAGATATATTGAATGCATTACAACATAGATTTTTCTCTGGTATTTAAGATTATGCTCTATTACTGAGGTTATTTTCTTATATATGATCCTAGTATTCTGACTATATATATCTGTTGAAACTCTGCATTGGCCAAGGCTAGCCGCTAGTGGATAGAAACTTTTGAGTTAATTGTACAAGTGCATCATAGGGAGTATGTTATGATTTATCTACTTAAGGTTTCCTTCTTTGATTATCAAACTAGGCAAATAATTCATTGACTTTGATTTTTGAATAGATGTATTTTTCTCTGTTTCCAGGAACGTTTCCTTTATTCCGACACAGCGATACTAGTCTTTTTAAAGATACCAGAAATATTTAATTATCTTCGAAAAGAAGTAAGTAACAATGTTTCTTTCAGTTTGAGTCACCTAGTTGCATTGTAGTCAACAATATGTAAAATAAGGGCTTGTAAACCTGTATCTATGGGAACTGGTTGGAACCAAAAATAAAGCTGTTTGATTTTTGAGGCAAGCAGTATTTGAAAATAGTTCTACCCCTATTCTATTTCTCAATTCTCATATTCAAGGCTTGTAAGAGTATACTGTTTACTCAAGTTCTGTTCAAAGAGTTAGCTATAGCTGCTAATGAATTGCCTTCAGAAAAGTAGCATTTTAGTGTTTTATAAGGTATGATAAAACATTAAAAACACCTTTGCAAATCAAAATTATTTGCCAAAGCGTAAAATAGGATTGCTCCATTTCATCGCAATACTGATCCCAAAGAATTTATTTACCATTAGAAAGACATTCTTTAAAGTGGTAATATTGAAGGAAAAGCCAGCTTTAATTAATAATTGCTTTTATTTTTACATGTTCTTTCCTTCAGAAATGGGGCACAGACTTCGACCTGAGCACAAGGCAAAGTGCAGACATGATGGCCTTCACAAAGATGATAGAAGAAAAACTTGTTCCTGCACTTGTAAGGATGTCCTTCTTCTACCCTGTTAATACATGTATCCCTAGCCTAGCTACAAGGCTCTACTCTGTTTTACTTTATTATATATAAATGCCTGCACCTATACTACATAGGGACTTGTGGCCTAATGTTGGCCATTTAGTTCACACAATTGCCTCACGAGGGATAGTAGCGGAAGTAGATATTTCCAACTGACCTTGTAGTATACCGCACTGCCATCTATCCACAAGGGAGGACATTTAGATATGGCCTGGGAGGCAGGCTAATGTATCCCCAACACTCTCTTGTTCTGGCAAAGATGATTTATTCTGGCACATACAAGTTTGATTCATTCTTTGTCAACAAACTGACAATGTCATACATATCACTGGGTAAATAGGGTAACATAATATTAAGGGATTGGTACTGGTTCTCGATGCAATACCAAATATTGGTGTTGAATAGAAAAAAATATTGTATCGAAAAAGTTATGTATCGTATTGCATCGTTCAAGATTTAAAATATGTATAAAATAGCTACCTGGACGTCTCCATCGAAAGAAGTTTGCTATATATTAGCAAAATTTCCGAAGCAGACAGTGCTATAAACAGGATTAGGTCTCAGGGAGGCAGGCAGTATCGTTAAAAATATTGTGAAGGTATCATATCTTTAAGCAATCATTGATATCATATTGTATCGTTAAAATCTTTAAGGTGCCAATCCCTACTAGTATAAGGGCCATTCATTACATTGACTGGTGCAATTATTTGAAAAATATTTCAGAATGTCTCTCTCTCTCTCTCTCTCTCTCTCTCTCTCTCTCTCTCTCTCTCTCTCTCTCTCTCTCTCTCTCTCTCTCTCTCTCTCTCTCTCTCTCTCTCTCTCTCTCTCTCTCTCTCTCTCTCTCTCTCTCTCTCTCTCTCTCTCCTCTCTCTCTCTCTCGCTCTCTCTCTCTCTCTCTCTCTCAGATGAATATATATTTTTAACAAATTTCAAATTTGTGTAGAGATATTTTCCCCTTTTCTTTAGATTTAGCCAATATATATCAGTTACATTAGTCATTTGACATTTAGAAAAAAAGTGGAAAATAGAAGTATTTCTTGAATCTGTGTTGGAAAAGGTTTCCTTGGCTCACATTTGGTTGTCTAAGTTAAGTCACCTGTTATAGGTCTTTGAGGCATTGAAATCTTATTCTGAAAAGCCAATCTTGGAGATCCTTCCCTTCGGCTGCCTGAATCCAATCGACTATTAAGCACTGGTACTGGTCCCTTTCAGACTGTCATCAGCAGGCAGGCTCATGGGTCAGACTCAGACCAGTTATACAGAACAGAATGTTCCTACTAGACTTGGGCTTTCCAATCCTTACTATTGTAATGTCCATGCCCAAAGGCTTAGCCAGGATCCGTCCTGCCTGTCTTTTTGATAGCAGTTTCCTGGCAGTTATTTGTACCTATGACATTTATGTAAATACCTTTGGAATTCAACATTTGTTATCAGGAATTTTCCATGTGCGCACACCATGCTCACACTCAAGATGTTTATTCAGTGTTAATGGTTAGGTTTATTGACCTGAAATCAGACGTCCTATAATATTCCACATATCATCATACCTACAAAGTGGCGGATCCAGCAATTTCTTCACAGAAATTTGTATTACAACACAGGAATTCCTTTCTGAGTTAAATTCTTATTGTTCGATATATACACCATAGTGGTCTTAGCCAGGATTTAGAAACTGGGTGCCCAAAATTGGCAGTTTTAAATTTGGGAATCCACATTTTTAAGGGGGACCACAATATACTCAGATATCGACCATAAACATGTATAAATTCATCAAGATAAGTCATTATATCCTTATACAATGTCATGGGAATTATATGGAGGTGATAAAAATCAATGATATGCTTCAGACTGACTTTTTAGAAAAATCCTCACAAAAATATTTGGGTATCCTGAGGGGTGTTTTTTAAGAAGGGTTTGGGTGTATGAAAAGGCTTGATTGTTTTCTTTTGTTTGTATTTCCTAGCTTTACCAGTGGTGGGTGGAGAGCAAGACCTACACTGAACTCACCAGGCCCTGGTACTCAAAGGCCATCCCATTCCCCTTCAACATGTATTTCCCTAGTAAGCTGCACAGCCAGAGTGAGAGGCGCCTCCAGTTAACCAAAGGTGGCGATCACATGACAGAGGATGAGCTAGAGCAAAAGGTAAAACTGAAAACAAACTACGACTGGTAGGTTAATTGAGTGAGCCTAGAAACCCCAAGAAAATGTTGAGGTTGAATTTGAAAGGAAATCTTCTTTTGGAAAATTTCATGCTTATCGGCATATCATTAATTTTTAGGGATATCTCATTAGCTGAAAAAAACAAGTCTTTCTAAACAGCAAAAGAAAATTTGGTCTGGAATCAAATATCAGGTATATCACTTTATCAGGTATCAAATGCTAGGTTGAGAGGGTTTTTTCAAAAATGTTACCAAACTCCTATCTTTTTTCTGAATACCTGGACTTCTGAGTGTAATTTTGAAATTCACCCAGTCAGCGATTTATACATAGCCTCCTATGCGCGATTTCTTTGGATTACAAATCCTAAAATTAACCGATCATTCTTCAGAAAAGGAGGAGTGTTGGATAATCAGCATTGTCACTAGTGCTGGGGATCATGGCAATTTTACCGCTCAAGCACTCAGCAAGATTGACGAGCGATTAATCGATCATGATCGATCATTTAGTAGTTTACTACGCTAAATTTCCACTAGTTTCATAGCCCCCCAAAACTAGAAGAAAAATACAATTTTACCGCCCCAAATCAATGTTGCTAAAGACAAGACGATTCGGACTTATGATCTGTGATACTAATTAAGAATTATAAAGAATAAACAAGCCCGAACAAGAATAGAAAGGTATGTGCGAGGACGCGGAAAATTAGAAAAGTAGCCATGACAACCTATCGCAAATTCATCACGGCAAGTTAATATACACATATAAGGGCATTACTGCGCATTTATAAAACATAAAACATTCTGAACTTGCAATCTGTGGTAATAATCAATAGAAATAATGAAAATAAAAGCTGAAACAAGGATAGAAATCAATGTGCGAGATCGCGAAATGTATGTGATTTATGGAACATATGAAACTGAAAGTGAATACCACAGATTGGAAGACTATCTACGCATCAATTTCAACCTGAAATAAAGTATCTATGTAATACATACAATAAAACAGAATCGTATAAACTTTGTAACTTACTTTCGGCTGGTTCTGTGAGATTATACACTGTAATTCACTCCAGAAGTGAGTTGCAGTGTATCCTGCCGATCGCACGTATCTTTCAAAATGGCAGCCGTCTGGTTGTGTTTATTTTTTTTATCGCTCGGCAAAGATCAAGCGATGGAAGGCAAGTTCGATTGATCGGAACTCGGCCCAAAGCGAGCCGAGCAATCAAGTTTGCGATTAATCATCCCACCACTTATTGTCACCCTTGATAATTAAACTAGAGCAACACAAGGAAAAGGAAAAACACCACATATGTTTTTAAAATTGAAATTTATTTTTAAAATATCTCAGTTTGTGTTTAAGAAGTGTCGAGGATGCAACTTTATTGATGATTGTTTATTTTTAGGTTTACCGAGAAGCTAAAGAATGTATGAATCAACTATCGGCCAAATTGGGAGAGAGTGATTTCTTCTTTGGGACGGCGTAAGTATTTTTGCTTTATTTTGTGCCTTAAGAGAAGAAAGATGGTTAAATTTAAATATTAGATAATAACGAGCGAAGCTCGCAAGCTGCGAAGCAGCTAGCGAGTGTAGCGAGTACAATGGCAATCACGAGATACCTCATTGTTGTCAGTAGGACGATGGCCTTAAATTTCCATCGATCAATTTATGGTACGTCCGGGTCCTGCTGTTAAAACGGAAATGACGTCAGACGGAGTCGCGTGAAGTGGATAAACACTGAGCTTTGTTATGCCAATTCCCAGGCCCAGCTCTATGTCCTACAACATATGAACTATGGATATGTTGTAACTCAAGGTTGCGGACAAAAAAGAGAAATATACGCGTTTTATCGTGAAGCTCATACAGTAATTCAACAATGGTAATGTGCGTGTGTTGTGACGTGCAGCGTATATTTTCCTTAGAAAACTGGCGCCAAATAGCGAACGTGATACAAGCGCGCCACGCATCATTAACTACATAGTTCGCAATACATGCTGCGTGGGGGGGGGGGGGGGGAGGGTATTGTGGGGCTCTCAGAGGGGGGCCGCACCCGCCTTGCGTATTTCGCGGAAGAAGGGGTCTTTTTTAAGACCTCTGAATGTCCGCGATTTTGTATAAAAAGGGTATTTTTTTGTAACCAGGTAGGGAGTATGGGGGGTGAAAATCCCCTAACAATCCACGAAATATATGCGGCTCTGACACCAAGTTACGTGGGCTTCCGAGTCTGCTGCCGCAAACGGAACAGGCAGAGGATTATAAAATCTGAAGTTAAAATACGTGTTCCCGTTCATCCAATGTCATTGTTTTGATAAAAGAAGCTGTTTTTATACTGGAAAAAGTCAGTTTTTATTTTTTAAAGGGTGCTTTTTTGGCCAGAAATCAGAGGTTTAGGCCTTAGGGGTATTGATAACTAGCGTTAATATACCCCCCTAAATACCAAAGTGTATTTTAAACACTAAAACTTTGTAATTTTCTTATCATGTGGTGAAGTATAGGATATTTATAAGCATCATTCTCAGACTTATATATAGACTTATATACAGGGTCTTAGCCAGGATTTCAAAAATGCCTGTCCAAAACAGCAATTTCAAAATTTCTGCCCGTCCAGATTTAGCTACTAATTTACTTCAAATCTTTATACCAGCTACAAGTAATAGCCTAGTGTGTCAAAAAGGGCAATTTACACTTCAGCTATGTCCTAGAAGATGGTTTGTTAGGAAAATATTTAGTTATTACAACCCAAAAGTCAAAATTGAAAGATCTTCATAGAAATTTTTGCCTGTCCTAACAGGAGGTTTTTAGGAAACTACCTGTCCAAAAGACAGGTAGGACGGGTCCTGGCTAAGTCCCTGCTTATATATATTATGTATATATATATATATATATATATATATATATATATATATATATATATATATATATATATATATATATATATATGTGTGTGTATATGTATATATTGGTACTGATATTGATATCATTTATGTTTACTATATTCTCTGCTTATACAAAATAGCTCTCCTTGTATGCCTAAGCCACCCTTAAAAAAGAGGGTGGCGAACCCTTTATGAAAAAGTTGTTTACAATGAATAAATGTACAAAATATTTAAAGGAGAGGTGTAGCTTCAGATTTTAATAGCATTTATCCTTGAAGAAAACCCTATATAAGTCTGGTCATCATACTAATTTGGTATTTATTGGTTGGTGAATGAATTAATTGATCACAATGGAGGACAAAGTAGCTCAGTTGGCTAGGTGTCGGACTAGAAATCAGTAGGTTGCTGGTTCAACCTGGCCGGGGTACTTTGGTCTGTCCTTTGACAACACAGTTTATTGATTCCATATTGCCTCAGTCGACCCAGCTGCAACATGGGTACCTAGCATAAATAAGGCCTAAAAAAAGAAATTGTTTGTTTCCTGTAACGGTCCTAAAAAAAATAGGGTAGGTGAGTCGGTGAAAACAAATTTTGGGCATTATTTTTTTGGTCGAAAATGTGTGTTTTATGCATGTTTTATGGTGATTGGGAGTTGGGAGGGCAGTAAACAACTTTAGGGTAGGGATTTTCTTGAATAAAAACTTGTTAGGGTAGGGTTACAGGAAACAAACAACTTTTTTTTTAGGCCTAAGGCAGTGCTTAGAGCTTGTGGGCTATATTCTGCCAGCTGCTATGGAATATCCCTCGGGGGATTGAATTGGTTTCCGTGTGTACAGGCCTGCTAGGGGAGGAAGGTTGTGTGAACATTTCGGTGGATACAAGACTATAAATGGAATACCTTTACCTTTTAATTGTCTTTCTTTATTCCTTTTCAGGCCCTCTTCTTTAGATGCCCTTGTGTTTGGGTATTTAGCACCCTTGCTGAAGGCACCCCTACCCAGCAACCCCCTAGCCAACCATCTCAAGTGCTGCACCAATTTGTGTGGCTTGTGCAATAGGATCTTTTCTCGTTACTTTCCGGTAACAGCCGAGGGTGAGTGAATCCTTCAGTGACATCATCTCTTTCACATTGGGCAAAAGCGGCCTGACATTTTCGATGAATTCTTTCAAGCAAAAGCAGAGATGGGAATATATTTGATAGAAAATTGATAGTTAGAAAGCTACCACCAACTCGCCTTGATGTATTATATAAAACCATTACAATCAAAATGGTTTTGTCAAAAATATAATAGATTTAGACAACAGTTTCTTGGAACGCTTTGAGCAGTAATGGGCTATCCTCTGAAGCATCTGATATACTGTTAGCAGAGTTGGTGGTTGGGTAAGAATCTGTTAGCATATTCTAGAAAGATCCAAATTATGGCTAATAGGGTCACTTACACAATGTATGAAGCTCAGGGATTCATATTCATAAAGCATATCCATTGTGAGGAGATATAAGCAAATTTTAGATTTATTATTGTGATTCATGTTATGTTCTAGGGGACAGATGGCATTTAAGTTGTATGTTATGATAGAATACATTATCAGTCTAACCTGCAAATGTAGTAAACGTTAGTATTGGGTATTTAGATAAGACATTCTTTTTGCACGATTCCTCTCTTGTGCAGCACAAGAGACTAGCGATTGAGAGAGACATGCTAGCATGGTCATTACCAGTGAGGTTATATATATATATATATACTTTATTGACTGTAATGAAATTACAAAGTGTACAAATGTATAGTAAACAAATATTGAGAACAGAATATAATTATAAGCAAAAAATATGATCCCTACTAGGATTCACAACTCATATAATAAGAAAAGATACAAACAAAGAACAGAACGAAATAATTACCAGGTATGAAAACTGGTCTGGTTAGATGAAAGACAAAGTAAGATTATGATTATGATTATGATCAAGAGAGCTAGATCAACAAAGCACCACCCCATGAGAAGTGCACCATCTCTACCTTCCTTCAAGTCTCGATACCTAAAAGCAATGTACTGTACTACTTTGTAACCCTAGGGCTACTTGTAAACATGCCAGAGAGCCTCAGGGGAGATCCTTACCATTGGACTGAGTTACCCTCTTTAAAAAAAGTTTATTATTATTATCATTATTATGCTACAAACATCAAGTAAACCTGATCATCCTAAATAAACAATAGAAAAGAAATCCACTGGAGGTCTCGTTTTTGAGTGAAGGGACTCCCTTGGTTGTCTATTTTTCCATCAAAATGAAAAAAACACTGAAATTCAGCCCCAGGGCTCTATTTTGATATGCAGGTTTTTAGGGAAATGCGATCAACAAGAAAATAATCGATGAAACCTTTTCATGCCTCGTTTCCTGGCACAAAGCCAGACAATTTAGCAGCTAGGTGTTACATCCTGTGAGAACACTCAGCATTACCAGGGATAAAAAGGCAATACGAGTCTGTAGGGTGTCAGAGCCCAGCCACAGCTACGTTCTCTTAACACTACAAAATGACACAAAAAAGCTGAAAAATCTCCGAAACCCTGTCAATGGGTACTCATATGAGAGTACTCAGTGAGAGCTTTCCAATTAATACCAACATGATGGGGTTTGGATGGTTACAAAAAATCTTTGCATTTTGTGCTTAGGATGAAGGTAGCCTCAGCATTGGAAGGGTTAACAGCAGCTATAAGGTCATACACAAATATGCTTCATGGCTCCATAGGCTCTAGCCAACCGTGACAATGTTTTGATGTGTTGGTATTGGGAAATATATCTCTATACTGTTCAACTATCTCTGAACAATGCTGGAAAGCTTAACCCTTATGCTGCTGGTGGACAATTTTGCCAATACAAAATGATGCAAAAAAGCTGAAAAATGACCGAAACCCTAGCAAATGGGTACTCATCTGAAAGTACTCGACGAGAGCTTTCCAATGAATACCAATATGACAGGGTTTAGATGATTTTCAAAAATCTTTGCGTCCTTGTGCTTTGGACGAAAGTAGTCTCAGCATTGGAAGGGTTAAGCCTATGAAGATTTGCTGTGTCTAGAGGGATTACTATTCATTGCAAAGAGTCAATAAGTGCTTTGTGAGATTACCACACAAAGCATACATACAGTGTTTGAACATATTGATTCAAAAGTTTAATCGATTTTTTTTGCGCCTCACCCCTGTTTAGGCACACTGCAGTTCCTTTTGTTTTGACTTCCACTGATCCTAAATTCACCTGTCTGTACTGACAGACAGACTGATGGGAGCGTGGACCTCTGTGGATTGCCCTTAGGAGCTATAGATCCTATTGATCATCACCAGGCTTATAATGAATAATAGAAGTAGCTCTAGTATGAGTATGAATAATGAATATTCTAAAAGTTTCATGCTGTTGTTTTGTTTATGCTAGTGTTACAAGTAAAGGAGAACTTAATACCAAAACCAATACTCTTTTACAATATCTTACTAATTCCTATTATTTTTGTCATAATAAGCTTTATTTACTGTATTCAGTGTTGATATTCTAATTGTGTCAATTTATTTAATGCATATTTTGTGCACTACTGGAGTCGGCATTTATTAAACTACACACCATTATTTGGACATCCTATCCCTATGCTAGTATTGTGCAACTGGTTAACATAATAGCTTGTCATTCAATACCAGTATGCAAAAATTAACTGCGCATCAGAGACAACTGCTTGCTGGCCAAATTATTTTGTATATGCAATATTAGCACGGCAGGGGCTTCGCCGTAATGCGTCCAGCGTAATGTGTCCAGAAGCTGTAGTGTCACTTTTATAAGACACACAAAGCAGTATCTGGCCTAAAAAAAGCAAAATCTGTTATGATATAGGGTCTATCTTATAAGTGGTATGTATTTTGTACCACACTTTGGACACGCAAAAGTCTATGAAACCTCTATTTGGACACCCTGTTTCCAAATATCGGCTAAGACCCTGTAGCACGGTATACATTAGTTATCATGGATATCCCTGTTATATCTGCTAAGCAAGTGTTTTTGAGAGGTCTCTAGTATACTACTAGTGTTTTTGTGCTGATTTTTGCAGAGGCTGATGAAATGAGCAAGAAGGCCGAGGAAGAGAGTCAGAGACAGGCAGATGCTGCCGAATTCCCCAATAAGAAAAGGAATATAATACTGGCAGGAATCGTGGCCATGACAGCTATGGTGGGCTATGCTTTCCTGAACGGCCTGATTCAGATTGAGATAACAGACGTGGATGAGACGGAAGGGAGGGCAGACAGACCCTCGAAGCCCCCTAACATCGATGGATTTGAGGAACTTCTGGATGAGGAGGATGACGATGCAGAAGAATAGTTACCAAGGCAGCACTCTATTATTTGTCTTGTCTCTCATCTGATACCCGGTTAACCCTTCCAATGCTAAAGCTAGTTTCATCCAAAACACAATGACGCAAAGATTTTGGAAAATCACCTAAACCCTGTCATGTTGGTATTCATTGGAAAGCTCTCTCTCTGAGTACTGTACGATGAGTACCATGTGCCAGGGTTTCAGTCATTTTAAAGATTTTTTGCATCATTTTGTATAAGCCAAATAAGCCACCAGCAGCATCAGTGTTAACTGATTTACGTATGGAGTGTGTGCATGGTGCAAAAACTTTGAACATAACTCATCAAAATAGAGGAGTATTTAACCCATTGACACTCAGAGGTACTCTGGAAAGTATCGTCTGCTACTCTTGTACTTTTGAAAATAACTTGGGAATAAAGCGAAACTTCAATAAATGTTTGAAGAGGAGTTGTTGTTTAGCTTCTAATCAACATTTTTCCTTCAAATATTTTTTCAGAAAATGCTTTTGTAAGTTAATTATTTTCAAAATCGTCAGGCCTATTTTGGCTGCTCTGAGTGTTAATGGGTTAACCCTTACGCTGCTGGTGGCTATTTAGGCTGTAACAAAATGATGCAAAACAACCTGAAAAATGTTTAAACCATGACATATGGGTATTCAGCTGAGAGTTTTCAGCGAGAACTTTCCAATGAATACCAACATGACAGGGTTTAGACGGTTTTCAAAAATCTTTGCATCCTCAGTAATTTGGACGAAAGTAGCCTCAGCATTGGAAGGGTTAAAATGAAAATATTTGAGAAATTAATAAACCCATTAGGAATAAAATTTTGTGAAATATTTCTCAATAAATTGATTTGTCATCAGAGTAGTTCTTTGTGTCAGACCATAATGCTTATGCTTCAAATGTCAATGGGCTAGTTGTGTATTGTTTGTAATATCTGATTATGATGAAAATGTCTACACTTTCAACCTCATTTTACTGCACTGACCAATGCATTCTTGACTTACTCAATAAACATGATGAGTGAATGATTGACTGACTAGTTATTCATTAAGGTACATCAACAAGCTTTTACTGATTGCTTCGCGTTAGATTTTCTGAAGAAGTCTTGGCTGTTTTTCATTCAGGATTGAAATTCACCATCCACAAAGCAAATCTCAAAAAGTCTTGAGTAGGATCTGAACTGTTCGGTATCAACAATTTGTGAAAATATTTTCATGATGGAGTCAACCTGGAAAGTTATAAGTTAACCTTCTCATCAAATATTGTGGCCATCTCGACTCATTTTTACTGAAATCTCATATAGGTCACCATAGATCTGCTCTTTTATACCTGAAATCCCATTCAATTGTTAACATGTGGATTGCGATATTTGAGGTAGAACGTTACTTTCATTTGCTTCTTGTTTGAGATGATGAATTGGTAGAATTTTATATAACTACAGAAAATGACCTATGACAGCCATTTTCAAAAATGGCTGTCAAAGCTGGCCTTCAATATAATCCAGAGTGCCTTTAATCTTTAAAATAGTAACTTTGCTTTAAACTACCTCTGTGCCAAACTTGGCACTTTTATTTTTTAAAAAAGTGCATGATTTTATCTCTTATCCACTGTACCATTCCATAATTTTTCGGTTGTTAAGTATAGCTAGTATATTATGTATGATTTTCAGTTGGATTTCACTCACTTTTTCTGTATACATAGCTTTCCTTATTGAAATCATAGTTTGTGCATAGTGTACTATTTAATTGCATACCTGATTAAACCTCTTTCCGGATAAAACACCATGTCACTAATTATGTTTATTCAATTTTTCATTTTACTTATACAATTTTAGTCATAGTTTGTATATTATGTGATTCCCAACGTATGCCCGACAGTCAACAAACAAACAAAACAAGCGCCATAAGCATATTGACCAAAGGGAGCTCAAATTAATATGAACCCTTTGTGGATCATCTATTCAACATCTGTACACATTGCATGAAAATATCTTTCTAGTTATTAACTTATTTAATAACCCCTTATTAAACATACTGTATTCCTTGGAATAAACACGTGTGGGTAACAAGTTTGGAAAAAAATCGCTAGAAGAGGTATTGGCAATCTTCTGATTAATTGCACGTCGTAGCCGCTACGAGCTTGGACACTTGCACGTTACAAGCTTGAATGCGCTCTGTTGTTGCACCATGCCTGATTGGATGCTTTAGCGATTGTGTGCCAAGGACGTTTGGTTAACCCTTATGCTGCTGGGTGGCTAATTTGGCCAATACAAAATGATGCAAAAAACCTGAAAAATGCCTGAAACCCTGGCAAATGGGTACTCATCTGAAAGTACTCAGTGAGAGCTTTTCAATGAATACCAACATGAAAGGGTTAAGATGGTTTTCAAAATTCTTGGCGTTCTTGTGCCTTGGGCGAAATTAGCCTTGAAAATATGTTCAACATAAAGTCTATAGTGGTGAAAATACAATCAATACACAGTCTGTTTGTGGGGGAGGTTGGGGAATTTCTGAAGGCCGGAAAATAATGTGCGCTGGCTTGCCCCTTCCAACAATTTTCAGGCAATGGTGGGGGGGGGGGGGGGTGGTAGGGGGTGCGCTTATTTGGGGTCTGTGCGGAGAAATACGGTAATGGCATTCTGCCTGCGTCGTGGTACATCTGACCTAACGGTAAGTGGGATTCACCTATGAACATGTCTTATGCGCTGTATGCCATAGTAAGGCTAAATCATGACCAGCCATTTGTGAATAGTGCAGGAAAAATACAGAAGTAAAACTACCGACTATCAACATTTAGTGAAGAAGAAACCTGGATCTCAAGTTTTCTATATTCAGCCGGAGTCCCCCTGAATTCTAATAGGAGGAGCATATGGTGCCATCTATCTGTCATATCTGGTACTACATCACACTCAGGTTCGTCAACTCAGATGGGAATGGCAACTCTTCAGGGACTAGGAGCCTAGTCTACCTATGTGCATGCTCTTTACTAGCCTAGAATTCATGGCTCAGGTTACATAGGTATTCTGTAGGTTAGAAATACTGCAGGTTCTCTGCAGGGCTAAGATTTCTCTTAATTTTATCCTTGCCTTAGATATGTAATTATTGGAAACCTTGGCACGTGAGGGGAATTAACCTCAAGCTATTCTAATCTGAACTCATTAATGCCCACAGCAGTCAAAAGCAGCCTGACAATTTTGATGAAATCTTGCAGGCAAAAATACAACTAAATACAACTTTCAACCCTCAAGAGCACGCTAAAACTCCTATATTAAGCTGCAAGCCGGTGTATCATATACTTCCTTACTTAAATATCCCATTTTTATGTAGTCATTTCCATTAAAACTGCTTTTACACTCAGTTTTCATCTACTATGGGGAATCTATGAGGCTGTCTCTTTTTGTTTATTAGCCCATCGGATAGCTTATTTGATTTGACCTATATAGATGCGGATGCATTGGATTCTCAGGGGAGCAGCTAAGCAGGAAGCACAGCCCAACATTTACAGTAGGGAGCACTCCACATTGATCCTTGGTCCTCGCTACGGTAGCCTCTGTTAAATGTCAAAGAACCAACAACAAAAAACATTGATTGACGACATATACACAAACATACAGCACACAAACAAAACAGGAACCATTAAAACTTACTACCGTGAGTTAGACCATGACCAAATTTGTTATTAACTATCAAACAAACACACAAAAAACTGACCCCGAACGAATCGCAGAAAAAATTGAAAGATCAGAAAAATAACACAAAAGCCAGCAAAAACTAAAAACGTGAAAAACCTTAAAATTCAAAAACAAACAAAGCCGCCAAACATCCACTAGAACTGATCGTCACTTTGACGCCATTGGCATGTATTTTGTTAGTTCATTTAAAATAAACGATCGGTGGCTCGAAGTTTCTGTCCAGATTTTATTTGTTTCGCCCCGAAAGCTAGACATTGGACCAACAGTAATAAAAACAACCAGCGCAGGAGGCTAATTCATTGGACTAGTGTTTTGTATGCGCCTTTTAAAGTATGCGTTACACTGTAAGAATTAAGGATTTACTCGTAAATACAAATGAATGAACAATTATAAAGCAAGTACAAATACCGGTACATCGTTTTAAGGATGAATAAACTGATTAAGAAGTAAGTGGCAACGGTTCTATACGTCACGGTTGTAAGTAACCGGATGAGTATTTCAGGGTGCGTACAGTAATCTGCCTGCAGGGGGGGGGGGTGCATTAATAAAGGTTTAAACTCATGTCTTCATTTCTCGAGTGGGAGGACTTTGTGGGTTGTGGGAAATGTGAAACATACGAATACTACGCCTATATATGATACAATAGTTAGCAACTTAATGTAGGAGTTCTAGGGCCCTTTAGTAGTCAGAAAGTGGTATTTATTGACTTTCCTTTAGTTCAGTGTGCGCAAATCCTGTCATGATATCAATTATTAAACTGACGCGTCCTATCCTACTTGCCGACATTGATTAGACACCGGGGACTTTTGCCCATGAGTGAACAGCCACTGAAATGCCACCACGCTTTCTCTCGCCTTGGAACAAAAAAAGTTGTTGCTCATCTAAGCTATTAGTCGCCAAGGTGATATATATTGATGAGACTACTGGTACAAGAAAGGTATCAGGTACACTCTGGCGACGGAACAGGCCACATGGAGGATTTTCAATGCTAATCTCACCGTTTCTCAATGAAGGGGATTTGGGCGTTTTTTCTTTTTTATGTAGCGTACTTCGTGCTCACAGGTAAGCTTTTTTCATCATCATGAATTGGTGGAAGTTAGGATTTGTCGCGCATTTATTAGACCGAAATATCTGACTCTACATTTGCCTAGATGGTGACTTTTAATGTCAATATGGCTATTTGGACGTTTATTGAACATGTTCTGGATCCCGTTGCCAAATAGCCATATTAAAGAAAATCAACATCTAGTCAAATCTAGAGTCAGATATTTCGGTCTACGCACTTATATGACTGGGCCACTATTTGTGAGTTCGACTTTCGTGGCGTGTTGTAATAACAATCGCATGAAATCATGTCTCAATACTTTTCCGCCTGGACGCAACTCGGCCTGCGACTACGGAGCCTCGGGAGGTCTGGTGCTGGTCCTAAGACTTCGGGCTGCACCATCTTTTAGACCAGCACCAGACCTCCCATTTGTATTGTATTGGCAAACCAGCCACCCGAATTTTGCCTAATACCCATACAATACAGCAGTATCTACCAAACGTATGTTAAGGCTGGGATGCTGGTGACACACTCAAAATAAGACATCTCCTAGTTTAGCACTCTTGTCCTATTTCTAACAATGGTTATTTAATACCTGAGGTCTTGGTGTTTCAACTATAAGTTTTCTTTGACTTAGGTGTTTGAGCTGACCTAGATAGGACCACAGCTTCAATTTTACAGTGTTTTAACCTCAAATGACGTTTTCTTGATCAATAAAGGGAACTTAAATTTTAAACACCATGCATGTCCGCTATACTAGTATATACTAGGCTAGTGCAAACTGTGGTACTATCTAGGTCAGATCAAGCATCTAAGTTAAAGAAAACTTATAGTTGAAACACAAAGACCTCAGGGATTAGATAACCATTGTTAGAAAGGGGACAAAAGCTGAACTAGGAGATGATTTTTTCTGAGTCTGTCACCAGCATCACGGCCTTAAGTACCAAGTCGCTATTTTAATAAACAGCATTTATTTTATGTTGGCATAAATATCTTATGAGAACTTTAACACTCGACACAGATAGCTTAAATATGCGAGTATTACTATTTATAGTAAATATCTAACGTCAGATTTGTAGTTAAACTTATCGTCTATAACTACATTTATTTCCATAATAGAATGCGCTTCAGGTTTTCTGTTATTTTTTAGGATTCAATTTTGACACAAAACAGCCCGTTAGACATTGTCTTATATGGAAGGCGTTCCTCATATATCGTTTCGTTTGCGATAGTAACAATTTGCGAAATATTTTGTGATAATACGATGTTGCCTTAATGGCACAATATACTAGTACTAGTAGAGAGAAAGCTAAAGTAATGCGAACTCGATCACTCTTATATCATATCAATTCAGAGTAAGTGTTGCTTTTAACTTGCTATCTATCTATCTATCTATCTATCTACCTATCTATCTATCTATCTATATCTATCTATCTATATATATATATATATATATATATATATATATATATATATATATATATATATATATATATATATATATATATATATATATATATATATATATATATATATATATATATATATATATATATATATATATATATATATATATATATATATATATATATATATATATGTATATATATATATATATATATATTTATATATATATATTTATATATATATATATATATATATATATATATATATATATATATGTGTGTATATATATATATATATATATATATATATATATATATATATATATATACATATAAATATAAATATATATATATATATATATATATATATATATATATATATATATATATATATATATATATATATATATATATATATATATATATATATATATATATATATATATATATATATATATATATATATATATATATATATATATATATATATACAACATACTAAATGTGTGCTCCAGATTAGAATGGGTTTACCAATGCGTTCCTATTGCTGCCTACGAATAGAGCTCTGGGACTTATTAAAGCGGAGCAGAAATTACGAATAAAATCCATTTATGTTGGGAGAAGAATTGTTGTTTTAGTTGTGATAATATTCATCCCGCATTCACTTTTATAGGATGCATTATTTAGAATAATATCAACTACGAAGATCAATGGGGTTAGGCTGCTTTTGCAGATCATTTCATCTAATATCCGGTAGAATATGATAAACCTTTGTAACACTACACAAAACCAAAAGAGAGTGCCAACATCCATTTTCAAAGATCAATTGATTTTAAACATTTGCGACAAAAAGATCATCAATCCGGTAACTACAATGTATGAGAAATAAAGTCAATAGCAATTTGATAAAACATTGTGAGCCGATAAGATTAGTTTCATTCCTTGCCACAAAAGGTATGGTAGTATCATGACCACTTTGTTTACGAAATATACATATTCAAAATCAGGAAATTTAATTTGAAATGCAGTATACTGTTTTCACCCGCAAAGGCAAAATATAAGTAATAAGACATTTTTTACTAGAGTTTAGGACATGTAGGAAGTTTCTTAAGTAAAATGTCACTCACATTTTGATTTATTTTTACAAAGCATCTCATAGAAAGTAATTAATGCAGAAATGTTTATCAAATCCTTATTGACAATTGCTTTAAATACTCAAACGTGTACGTCAATTTATTTTCAGGTACTAGAGCATATGATGACATAAGTGAAGGCCAAACCTGAATATACACCGAATAGAACCCTTTTATGCCTTGAGTTCCCTTTCCCAGCTGTATTCTTCTTGCTATGATGCATTTGAAAAATTCACAACTTCAGAATAAAGCATATTTTTGCAAAGAATGAGAAGGAGAGTCTTTGAATGAATTTTGATGAAGCTATCTCAATAAGACATTTTCGAAAAAAATGCTTTAAACATTAATCTGAAAAGAATCACGAAAATAGTCAGGTTTCTGGGCAACCACGGGTTAATGGCTAAGCTGGGATAAATTTGGCCTTGAACAGATAGAACCACCGCACAGAATAGCCGATACATGTCCATATTCCTTCCCAGCTGAGTATATTACCTTTTATATACATTATCGTTATCCTTCCTATTTCAAATACAAACCATAATTACCATGCTATTCTGGGTGAAATTTAAACTTCGCTGCAGGCAAGAACTCCCAGAGATTAGATCGAAACCTAGCTGTGTGAAGGTCGCATGAGCGAGGATCTGGTAATGCATCTGATGGGGAATCTAGTGGTTTCTGCGATTGCAATTACTGAAAGGAGTTCGTGTATTTATCGCACATATACACTTTCGCCGCGCATTAGCACTTCATGTCATAACTGCGCAATGACAAAGTCACGCACTAAGCTTCAAGCAACACACACACACACACACACACACACACACATATATATATATATATATATATATATATATATATATATATATATATATATATATATATATATATATATATATATATATACTAGTATATATATATATATATATATATATATATATATATATATATATATATATATATATATATATATATATATATATATATATATATATATATATATATATATATATATATATATATATATATATACATGCCCACACACACACACACGCACAAACTTAAGCTGATAAGAGTTAAGAAAACTCCACTATTAAGCTAGGAACATGCCACAGAACCCGTAACTCTTCCCTAACTCGATGAGGATTTCAATAAGGCCTTACCTATCCATATGTGTATAATAATTCAAAGTACATCTCACTTGAGATCGCCTCACGGGAAGCCTACTGACCCATTTAGATTGCAGTCAGCATTTCCAATATAAGATACGTGCGATGTGTTTAGGTTTCCCAGTCGCCCTTTGCAGAAATTGTTTGAGTGCATGCAAAGTCAAGTCACGGCAATGAAGTACACTGAACCGTTTGTAGTTGCCACCATGCACGGACATAATTTGACTGCTTGAGGGTCAAGTCATGTAAATGCGAAATATACATGAAATATACATTTTTGCACGATTCAAGATTCTCGTTTCTGTTCTTATTTTGTTTTCATTTTCTTTGTTACTACGTTTGTTTTATCCCCTATATGATTTATGTATTCGTATACCTTTTTTGTAAACCAACAGTCAAAAAATATACAATACAATACAATACAATTGTCTCGTTGTGAATATTCGTGTTGTAAAGGCCTGTCTCGACAGCTGGGTCATCAAAGGCCTAGACACTGACTGCTCGTGTTCCAAGTGAGAAAGTTACCAGTGACTTGGGGTTAGGCGGTGTTTATAGTGGCTATTCTGCCTCCTTCAACATTAAGATCTGGATAGTCAAGATTTATCCTCAATCATTTTATCCAAAGTCCTATCGAATAGCTACAGACATTGTTTGAATGTATGGAAATTAAATTTAGTCAATGCAACATAGACAGATTTTTGTTCGAGTATATACGAAATATAACCAATGTACATATGTAGCATAGATACCTTCCTTAGGTTTTAGGTTACCTTTTGGTTTCTTGGCCTATAGCTGCGCGTATGATTTGAGTGTATGAGAGTTAAGTCATACCATTGTAACGTACATGCTTTGTTGTGTCATTTTCAGCAGAGCCTTGAGCTTCTTGGTCAAATACTTTATCTACTGGTTGGGCTGGGGAAAGGGCGTGTTTATTTTAGAGAATCCCTCGAATTACACAAAAGTGAAATCTTCGTCGATCTTACAATGAGAGGATAATTATAAACTGTGAGCTCGTTTTTTGCTTTGCTTTTTCGAGCATTCCATCAACAAATGTTTAGGTTATACTCAGGTAAAAGGTGAACTCGGAATACGTAACAAATTTCCGTCCTTTTTCGAACAGTCTAAAAGCACCGCCTTTCTGGTTTTCGAATGAACAGGCCTATTGGGAGTAGTACCCTCATGAAAATAATGAAAGGGAAAGAATCTCTACAATATTTTGGCTATTCTAATTTAGGTTATCAGCAAATTCAGGATGCCTCCATGGTCGAGTGATCTAATGCTGCGCACATTGGCACGAGGACAGCGGTACGAAGACATACGATAGAGTAACTTGGGGTAATGCGGTTAACACATTAATACTCAAAGCAGCCAAAAGCAGCCGGTCAATTTTGATCAAATCTTGCAGGCAAACGCATAGTTAGAAAACTATTTGATGGAGAAATGTTGATTAGAACATACTCAACAATCCTCCTTCAATTCTTTTGTAAAATCATTCTCAATTTCAAAGATATGGTTAAAAGTAGTTTAGGTCCAGACGACTATTTATTGAGGAACTCCTAAGCATTAATGGGTTAATCTCCCCGGGTCCGTTTTCGCCTGCTCCCTCCATCATTTACTACTGTCTAGTCAGGATTTAGCTTTAATAGAAGGACAGAAACAATGACTGCAAACAAACTCATATTTACTTTCAAACCTATATTCATTTGCCATTGACGTCAAGAAAGTTTACATGTGCAAAATTAGTTCTATGATCAAGTGTACCTCGGCCTGATAAATGTTTTATCTTTCCTCTATCGACCTTTCGCGCGTCATGCTTTCCATTATGATATTTCTAACTAACCTACATATAGAAAAACGCTATCTTGATAAAGTACATTTCAAATGGTAAATTTTGCTCCGTATCATTTTGACCTAGAAATTACTTTTGGCATTACTTTTGGCAACGCTCAGTACCTTGCGCCACACATAATAATGTTTAAAGTTTACATGGGTCCGTCATACAATTCTCGCTGACGTCAGACCGATTTAGCCGTAGAAAGTGTAGAAAGTGATATGTCTCTTTGCCATATATATATATATATATATATATATATATATATATATATATATATATATATATATATATATATATATATATATATATATATATATATATATATATATATATATATATATATATATATATATATATATATATATATATATATATATATATATATATATATATATATATTATATATATATATATATATATATATATATATATATATATATATATATATATATATATATATATATATATATATATATATATATATATATATATATATATATATATATATATATATATATATGTAGATAGATAGATAGATAGATATAAATAGGTAGATAGATAGATAGATCCATGGATGCTTTATTCCAAAGTTCTTTTGAAAAGTATCAAGCAACGACACTTTTGAAATGGGAACTCTAGGCTCAAATGGGTTAACCTATTCACAAATGAAGCGTTCAGGCATTCTGTCTCCAATGGGCATACCTTAATAACAACGCAATATTTTGAGAAATATTTCACTGAATGCTGCGGTTCCTCTTAGGGTCAACAAACCTCCTCCATTCAAACATTTTTGGAATATCATACCTTTTTATAAGTTATGATCAATGTTATCAGGATCATGTGTTCACCACCCCAGATACTATCACCGATGGATACATCTTACCCTTATGATACAAAAATCCTAATAAATGATTGGCACATGGGTACTCATCAGAGAGTACTCAGTGAGAGCTATCCAATGAATATCAACATGACAGGATTCATATATATATATATATATATATATATATATATATATATATATATATATATATATATATATATATATATATATATATATATATATATATATATATATATATATATATATATATATATATATATATATATATATATATATATATATATATATATATATATATATATATATTTGAAATCTTTGCGTCCTTGTGCTTTGGACAAAAGTAGCCTCAGCATTGTAAGGGTTAATAACAATAAACGCGATATATTGAGAAATATTTGACTGAGATGCGGTTCCTGCTAGTTTTACCAATCCCCCAACTCCGGCCTCCTTTTAATATTTTGAAGTATTGATGGTTTAGGACCGGTGTTATGAGAACCATGTTTGCACCCCAGATACAAATCAAACACAAACTATGTAATCTAGCGATCAACACGATCATTAACCCTTATGCTGCTGGTGGCTTATCAAGCCAATACAAAATGATGCAATAAACATGAAAAATGACTGAAACCCTGGCACCTGGGTACTCAGCGAGAGCTATCCAATGAATACCAACATGGCATGGCTGAAATCGTTTTTCTTTTAATTCTTAGCTTCCTTGTGCTTTGGACGAAAATAGCCTCAGCATTGGAAGGGCTAAGAGTTATTTTGTTGTATTGCTTTTTTATTTTGCCTAACGATGAGCGAGAAACAGCCGACGAAAAAACTTTGGCCTGGTTCCATATCTGAGCTCATTTCTATCAGATGGTATTTTTCATATATGTATGCTAAATGGGCGGAAAATTAGTACCATTTCTCGCATAGGTCTTTGTAAGTGGCGACACGCGCAATTTATGGAGCTATGTTTTATGATATTTAACCCATTTATAAACGCAGCAACCAAACGCAGCCTGACAATTTTTGGTGAACTTATTTAGGAAGGACGAAGCATAAGTTGGTAAACTCTTTGATGGAAAATTTTAAAGCATCAATATATGTTCTCTTTTTTGCCCAAATGGGGCACATAAACCGAAGCAACATGTTAAGTGTGTATAATATTTGATTTTAGTTGATGGTGCGGCGCTCGACCACTACCTGAAGCTTGGAGCTTGGGATTGCGGAGGAAGTGACGTTAGCGGAGAGTACACCAGCACCATTGAGGAATGCGCGGCTAAGTCTGATGCAGGAAACAATCCTGGCTTCGTCTCTGCGAATACCTACAGCAGTAACTGCTATAGAAAAGCAAGATTTCCGACTGAACGCGGCTGCAGAAAAGCATCACTCGCGACCATTAGTACATATTTCAAAATAGGTAAGCATAGAAGGTAGACCACTTATTACGCTTAGTGATTATCTTGACAGTCGCAGTTGGTCCGATTATGGACTAAAAGGTGTAGGCTTTAACCTTAGATGACCAAACACGTCTTCATCTAAGGCTTTAATATATGTCCATAGGGCCCGTCCTGATGGCCGTGTGGTCTAAGGAGTTGCCAATGCCCAGATTCAAATCCTGGCCAGGGCATGTGAGAAAGTTGCCAGTGACTTTGGGTTAGTCTGTGGTTTTCGCCGGGTACTCTAGTTTCCTCCACCAGTTACAACGGGCTAGTCACGACTTAGCTGTAATATGACAGAAAAAGAGACGGAAAATCGAACTTCTAAGTTAACATGTACAAAATTAATCTCAATATGGTTCTTATGAGAATGGAAATTATAGATTTTGCAATGATCGTGCGTTGCTTGTATTGCAGTATGATGTCCTGAGGATACTGTTGGGCAGCCAGAGTGGTGAGTTTTCTGCCCAACAGCTGGAGAGATTTAGGATTATCTCAGCAAAGCACATTTCAGCTATGTATCTGGCCAGATTTAGCGAATGGATTGGCCAGATAACCTAAGTTTATCAGTCATGGTCTTCGTCGGCTGATGGCCTAAGCATTTGTTGAGGAAATATGAGATGTGCTCATCAGATGTACAGCGATGTTATCATAGTATCAGTATCTGTTATATTTCTGTATAGTTAATATGGTTGTACACTGTGCACTGTATATGTATTTTTATGCAAGTCATAAATAAAAAATACATACAACCATTAACCAAAGCGCGTCCTGCATTAAGCAAGACCTTCAGTCCGTGGGTGATGGAGACAGTTTAAGATCAAACAACATTTTATGCGTTTGATGTTCTATATACACTACTAGTATATGTGATTTCTATCTTCACAGATTGCACGAACGATGCCTGCCAAGCTAACTATAATAATGTGTGCTTACGGCTTGAGGAGTTTTATAGTGGCACTATGTGTTTGCGAGTCAATGGTTTTGTCGGCTCAGAATGCGCAGAAGGTAATATGCGACTACTTTATTCCGATATTATGTGTGCACGCGTGAGAGGCTTTTGTACAATAATTACTAGGCTGCATATATAATGGGTGGAACACATTAAGGTAGACCTATACTTCTCTGACTGTCATGGGAATCAATGAAGAGTAAGCCTATCATGATAAAAGGATACCATCATTCTAGGGTAAATACAATACGTTATATGGTTTAAAAAAGCGACGACTGTGCAACATCTTGAAATAGCCTTAACTGCATCTTAATGTAAAGAGCCACCGATATGCCAAATGGCCAGATTTTCTTTTATGGGTTATTTGTTTATAAGGCGTCAAAATTGTAGCAAAACACCAGGGGTTTGCATTATATATATATATATATATATATATATATATATATATATATATATATATATATATATATATATATATATATATATATATATATATGTATATATATATAGACATTTAGGAACCAAATTCGTGAGTGAAACAAGAATTTGACAGATTCCCTAAAAGTTTTAGGGATTTGACTAAATCCCTGGTTTGACACTCTTACTGTAACATATATATATATATATATATATATATATATATATATATATATATATATATATATATATATATATATATATATATATCACAAATGATATTTCTTCCCATGTCATGAGATGTTCATTTGCATACAGACATGTCCTAGTGAACATATATCAAGGTTGGTGTTATTACTTTGCTACATAAAGTTGGTTTAATGTAGCTCATAACAAATATAGCTCAGGAAGAGGAACATTTGCTTCATGCTAAACAGGTAACTAGCTCATTGTATTGCACTACATATCAAGGTGCGCTACATTGGTTATTCTAACTGTTATCAAGCAGAACCATTAAGTTCTGCTGAATAAGGTCATGCCATAGTGTTATATAACAAGCAAGACAATATCCTAACGTCAATGTCACTGTGACATTTGATATCGAAGTCGCCAGGTATCAAAACTGAATTGAATTAACAAGTTGATAAAATGCTTGAAAATCTGGCATATATTCGTAATAGCATTAAAATTTCTGTTAATCTGTTATGCAGTCGGAAGATGTCATACAGAATTGGTTCGCCAAAAGCCACTTTTAATCAACAAATATTCTTAAAAGGAAATCAAATTGCACGTTACAAGATTAATCTATATAATAATTTAACTTATGGAATGCTCTAGAAAGTAATACTTGGAAACTAAAATATGTAAATGCCAAATTTCATTTTAGGTTAAATTTTTAAAAGTATTTTGCTTTTTTACTAATGGATTGTACTAGCGCCGGATTAACCTACCCACAATAGATAAAAGATTACTGAAAAATGTATTTGAAGGATCCCATCACTGTGTGACAGGTTACTGTGCGACTGGAACCAGTATCAAGAAGTCCTACAACTGCACTTGTAAAGAAGGCTTTGAAGGACCAATTTGTAAGACAGGTAAGTTTGTAGATACTGCTCCATAAAATTGCTGGTTAGGAAAAGATCTTGGGCATGTTTCTTTGTAAGAGTTTGAAATAAAGCAAGATTCTTCATATTAGAACTAAATTACGGTAATTTTTCCAAAATTATTTATCAAATGACATTAAGGTTATTGGCTCATACACATATTCCATTTTTCAATACTACACGTTGTTTGCTTGTTATGTAGTCTTAGTTTATCTTTGACTGAGGTTTGATAAAGTTACTGACCTAAGCAAGTGTTATACATGAATTTGATCTGTCACCTTCTGAATTTCTACATTTTTTATTCCATCATATATAAAATTTTGATAGCAGCCAACAAAGTAGCAGTGCTATTTTAGTTTATCGCTATTAATTGATTGTAAATCTTTTAGAAAATTATAAGGGTATTTATTAAAGATTCTTGTTTTGATTTCATAAGGACTGCATACACAAGCTATGCTATTTCTCTTTCTTCTTCTTCCTAACTTATGAATAATATAAACTATATCGTTGGTCTTGTTGTAGCTGTTACATGCGAACCTTTTCCTGGTGAACACAGTAACGCAAGCAATAGGACTGGCCAGTATAATGAGTTAGTTGATGCTACTTGTAACTTGGGACACATCCTACCTAATGGCCTCCAAAACTTTAGGACATCATGCAATGGTCTGGGTAAATGGACACTCATCCATGATTGTAACCCTAAGAAATGTCCACAGCTCACAGTATTGAATAGTGATACTGATAACTTTACAGGTAAGTACGGAGACATGGTGAAGGTCAAATGTGACTCAGGTTTCCAAGTAAATCCATCTACAGACAGTTTTAGGACAAGATGCAACGAGGATGTAAAATGGACTCCTATTTACCAGTGCATCCCTAAAGAATGTCCTAGTCTGAGTATTGAGAATAGCAATACCAGTCAAAGAGGAGGTTTCTTCAAAAGCACCATTACAGTCAAATGCGATGCTGGTTATCTAATGAATGGCACCAGCAATTATACTTCCAAATGTGTTTCCAGTGGATCAAGGACTGTTAAATACCTATGTTCCAATGACACTAGTGAAGCATACAGTACAACCTGCATGGCAAATGGTCAATGGAGTCTCAACTTGACCTGCTACCCACGACCATGTCATCCTTCATTGAGGGATCAAAATGCTCATCCGTCCATCATAGAAGGGCATTTTCCTGATGCCATTGAGGTGCAATGCAATGCGGGATTCCTTGTGAATGATTCCCATTCATCCTATGTCAAGGCATGCCTTGCCAGTGGTACCTGGAATGACACCTCATCCAAGTGTAGACCAAGGTCATGTCCAGATCTCACCTGTAGAAACTCGAATGTTATCAATCAAACTGGTCACTTTGGAGATGTACTCAAAGTTAGATGCAACAAAGGCCACCAAGTGAATTCATCCACAGACAGGTTTGAGACAAGATGCAATGAGGATGCAAAATGGACTCCTGTTTACCAGTGCATCCCTAAAGAATGTCCTAGTCTGAGTATTGAGAATAGCAATACCAGTCAAAGAGGAGGTTTTTTCAATAGCACCATTACAGTAAAATGCGATGCCGGTTATCTAGTGAATGGTACCAGCAAAAATTATACTTTCAAATGTGTTTCCAGTGGATCAGCAAATGCGAAAGAACCATGTTCCAATGGCACTAGCAAAGCATACAATGCAACTTGCATGGCAAATGGTCAATGGAGTGTCAATTTTACCTGCTACCCACAACCATGTAATCCTACATTGAGGGATCAAAATGCTCATCCGTCCATAATAGAAGGACATTTTCCTGATGCCATTGAGGTGCAATGCAAAGAAGGATTTCTCGTGAATGATTCACATTCATCCTATTTCCCAGCATGCCTTGCCAGTGGTACCTGGAATGACACCTCATCCAAGTGTAGACCAAGGTCATGTCCAAATCTCACCTGTAGAAACTCGAATGTTATCAATCAAACTGGTCACTTTGGAGATGTACTCAAAGTTAGATGCAACAAAGGCCACCAAATTGAACCCGTCTACAGCCAAACTGTAAGATGTCTTTCTTCAGGAAAGTGGATGCAATGTGGATGCCAAAAGATCACATGTTCTCCATTGTCAGTGAAAAATAGCAATGTAACAAACCACACAGCGGTCTTTAAAAGCGTAGTGTTTGTTGATTGTGACAATGGTTTTGTGTGGAAAAACAACACACCTGGATACTTCACCGAATGTTTAGCTGATGGTTCCTGGAATGAATCCAATAACTGCACTCATCGAAAATGTCCACTTCTCAGCATAACCAACAGTAACACCACAGGTGTCCTGGGCTATTTTTCTGATATGCTTATAATCCAATGCAATGCAGGATATCAATTTGACAAGCAGCTGTTCGGTAAAACCTACAGGTGTCGGGCTAACGGATCATGGAGTGAAGAGATTGCCCATTGCAAGCCACGTCCTTGTCCAAGGCTTAACATATTGAACAGCAATGCAACAGCTCACGTAGGATATTACCAAGATACAGTTCATGTTAAATGTCAGCAAGGATTTCAGCAAAGAGGTGGAAGGGTCAGCTTTGTGAGCACATGTTTGGCAACAGGAATGTGGAACGATATGTCTTCTTGCCATGGTGAGTACAATATAGCTACATTTGTTATGTCTGTTATCAAAACCGTGAAAAACTCATAAATCGAATTAACGCTTTACACATCTTTGAGCGGTATTCTTTAAATTTAGAAGTAACCATTGAAGTGAAGGCATATCATATGATTTATAAACATTCCATATTGATGAAAGTGAAATTCATTTTCAAGTATAATGTCATTTTGTTTAAATCAGCAGATACAAGGTAACTTGTAATTTACTAATATAAAACAATTTGGCTTTATACATCTTCAACCCTCAAAATTTCTGATTAGTCAAATATTCAAATAATTGTACAATACAAAATCAAAATAGTTTGAAACATGTCTGGAGGTTCCCCTTATCTACATAAGCATGCATTCATAGTACGTTTCAAAAATGATTTTATACATTTTTATATGTACTTGAAGCAGATAACAGGACACATAATCTAATGATATTCATAAAGTGCATGACACCCAGAACTCAAATCCAGAAGTAAATAGGCAAGAAAAATGGTATACATAGGAATACATATACCAGCCATATACCCGAAAACCATGCTTAAAAGCATGTACACACACACACACACACATATATATATATATATATATATATATATATATATATATATATATATATATATATATATATATATATATATATATGCCAAAATTCTTGTTTCTGGAGGGGATCCGCCGTGGCCTAGTGGTTACGATACATACCTTCCAAGTGTGCGTTTGTAGGTTTGAGTCTCCGCTGGATCCCCAAGGGAATTGCCCTGGTCGCTTAATAAATGTGCCGCGTTGTGAAGGGCTCTCTATGGTCCTTCAGCAACTGAGAGACCCCTTGGTTTCTGGAATGCTTTTTAACTGACAAATATGCATACTGAATGTATTTTCAAAACCTTTCATTCCATTCATTTATTCTTTGTCAATCAATTCACAAGTTTTCCTAAGAGATTAAAAAGAAATTAAATTAAGAATAGCCATGAATGATTAACACATAGGACCTTCCTGAATTTAAGAATGTAATTCTACGTTTTTTGAAAATTTGCATTTATTTTTAATAATCGTAATTTAGTATCAAACATGATCAATTAATTAATCAATATTCATAAACATTTCTAAACATTTCTGATTACATGATGCTTGGAATCGTAAATGATTTACAATATATATATATATATATATATATATATATATATATATATATATATATATATATATATATATATATATATATATATATATATATATACTCCATACTCTCCAATTATTGTTTAAGTACTGTTTTAGCATTTTATTTTCATATCCAGAAATCACTTGTGCTGCGTTTGAAGACAAGAATAGTTTGGTTAAACACCTTGGTGTAAAGCCTAATGCATATCCAGATGCCGTACAAGTGACTTGCAAGAGCGGTTACTACACTTCAAAACACTATGCTGAGGAATATGTTGCCATCTGCTCACCAGAAGGACTATGGAATCAGTCAGAGCACTGCACTGGTACGTGAACAGTAGCTGATCTATCGATTGTTGTCCAATGCAGAATACATCATAGTTACTTTCAAAGTAAAGCGGTTATCATATGCAATACACCATATTAAAGCTGGGATTTTCCAATCCCGTGCAAAAGGTTTCATGCATGAAACAATGGTGGAATGAAAAGTTCATTTTCATGCATGGAAATGTCATTTTATTATGCACTTATATGAGAATTTCACCAAGTAAGTGTGGTAATCATTCTTCACAGCATGTCAAAACATCCAGGTAACCCATTGTTTTCAAGTAATTCCACTCTATCATTGAAACACATTGAAAGTATACTGGTGCTTGACTATAAAGTTATTACATAATTGGTAGAAGTGATTGATTAGTTGAATTCCGAAAAGTAGGCTACCTAGATTTACTAAAATATGTGTTTTGACCCATTTACATTTAAACTTTCGATTGCTGTGTCCATACAGGTCATCTATATTCATCTAATTTCTCTGAATAACACATAAACAGCAATTTCGACCATTGATAGGCCGAGATATATCTTTTTTGCCATGATTGAAATAAATTAATAAATAATGAATCGATATATACACCTGATTATAGTGTCCAAACAGGTCATCTATATTCATAACTTTCTCTGACCTCTCAGCAATGTCAATCCCAGGTCAATGAGTGAAATGCAGATATAAATCCTTTTGCCATGATTAAAATAAATTGATATGTACTTAGAATTACATACACCTGAGGATAATGTCCAGGCAGGTAATACATTAGCTTTCCCTGAACTTGCAGCAAGGCAATGTGCACCTATAACGATCGCTCACAGCAATGTCAGCGGTCAGGCTGGACGATATGGCAGCCGGCTACAGTTGGTGTGCAATGAGGGATATGTTACTACTGATAGCGGGAGAGGCCGCGAAGGAGAGCTGTCCTGTCTAGCCAACGGAACATGGAGTGGCTTAAAATGCACGGGTAAGAACTCTCTCTCTCTCTCTCTCTCTCTCTCTCTCTCTCTCTCTCTCTCTCTATATATATATATATATATATATATATATATATATATATATATATATATATATATATATATATATATATATATATATATATATTTCATTCATATCAACAAAATTCATTCATGAGGACTTTGAAGTCGTGTGCTCGTTCTGACATCCATAATTATCATAAAATTTTATGAGATGTATTTGTTCTTTTTTCTTAGCATGAAAGAGCAGATGATAAATTCGTTACGTCCTGTTGGAAAAGTGTGGTCGGGCCTGCTTTCAACCCTCAGCCATCCAGATCTGGATGACTTCGGGTGAATATCAGGCCTGACCACACTTTCCAACAGGGCGTAACTAATATGATATATATATATATATATATATATATATATATATATATATATATATATATATATATATATATATATATATATATATATATATATATATATGTATATATATATATATGTATATATATATAGAGAGATAGAGATACATAGATATATAGATATAGATATGTATATAGATATGTATATATATATATATATATATATATATATATATATATATATATATATTCATATATAATCAATATATATATATATATATATATATATATGTATATATATATATGTATATATATATATATGTATATATATATATATATATATATATATATATATATATATATATATATATATATATATATATATATACATACATGAGCATGATAAAGTGTCTTATGTTTACAGGAATTCATGTTGTGATGCATGATTTACGTACCACGTCTGTCAATTTTCGTATTGCTTAAACTGAGTATAAGTTTTGCTTACTCATTCCGGTTTGATATTTACCTATGAAGCATTTAGCATAGATGACCTTCCTATATTTTGGAATTATTCATGAAAATAGTTATATTCTTTTCCATTAACGGTAACCCATTCATTTTCATAGTTCTCATTAAATTGTTGCCTGGATACTATGAAAGGTGTGTAAATGAGTTGATAATAAAGCAAAATAATGCAACAAGAACAGAACCTACATATTGTAATACAGATTGTTTGTGATATCCAATTATCTTGTAAATGATATATTGACATATTCTTTTTTAGAAATTCAATGTGGAAGTCTTAACGTTTCAAATGGCATTGCAGCAAGACCTACAGGACACTACAATGAGGACGTGGCTATCGAGTGTTTCTGGGGGTACGAGACAGCTAACAAAAAGCGGAACATCATTGTAAATTGTATGGCGAATGGGGAATGGAATATAACACCTAATTGCACGAAGATGGAGATAAATGTAGATGATGCAATTTTGGAAATAACTGATGTTGGTCGCTTATATAAAGAACGCATAAAAAATGCCCCGGAGATGAAAGAAGTAGATTATTCTCCATCGAATATATCAATTGCATCTGTGGAACTCGTGTGTCTCTTGTGTATACTTATACTAATTATCATCGTTGATATCAGCACTTACCGACAAAACGTCAGGTTTGGTCGAAGGAGTATTCAAAATTATAGGAAACGTCGGAGTACAATTGTGAAACCTGTGAGTACAGTACCCAATTAATTCCACCATGCCTGGCACACCTGTAATACGATTAGTTATTGCAACTCATGACTTATGCATCGCAACAACATCACCTGCCTTCAAATATCATTACCGTGTGAAAGCTTTCAGTAATATTGTATCATTTCTCTTAAACCTTCCCCAGTCTGTCCATTTTAGACGTTTTTTAATCTTGTCGTGTGCATAGCATTACTAATTTTAGTCAATATTAATCAATGATCGTTGGGTACTACTCTGATGATATCGAAACATAAATTCCCAGCCTATACAGTTAATGACAATTATATACAGGAGGGGCTGTAACCAACACGTATGGAGTTTTATCTCAAAGTTGTTTATTAACAGCTGCTAAACACGTCGTTTCTGTGGCCTCATTGAAGAGTATATTAGTTCAGTGATATTTGGCCAAGCCCCATGTGGTCCCCATAACACATAAAACACATTGGCACCTTGCCCAGTCTTGCAATGTACATCATAGCATTTTCTATCAAAATACTGATTACATAACTTATCAACTAGGCCACTCCAATTTATTTACTTGTCTTACGTGCTCAGGAGGTAGGAATTGAGCCATTTTGGAATAAAAAAAAGTTGAAAAATGTGACTTTTTTATTTTTTTTATTTTTTTAAGAGTCTGACGACTAGGACTGGTAGCGATATATTTTTACCAGCCTATTCACAACTAAATAAAATCAATCAATCTATTAATCCCTGTAACCTGAAAGGTGGGAGGTATACCTCCTCAAGCCTGAGGCTCTACTACAGCAATGATAGCTTCCTGTAGTTGATTGAATCACACTTACAAAGAATATTCTTAAAACTTGCACTTTCTTTTTTTTTTTTTTTGGAGTCTGACAGAAAATTTCAAAACCACTTTCGTCCGTAAGACACCAAAGATGACTTTTTTTTCTTTTTTTTTGGAGTCTGACAGGATTTTTTTTCCAAAAAAAGCTCGTAAGACAAGTAATTAAATTGGAGTGGCCCTACCTGTGTTGTGAACACAATGGTTGACACATATTCACCCGTCAGCCGAGGGTGATTTAAATCGGTGAGGATACATGTTGTTACTATTTGTGTTACTATTTAATTCAGCACTAATATGTGTTTACCATTTTGGTTTTGGTTTGCACAAGAATGGAACAAGTTGGTAATTCACAATCGAAGTAGTCTTGCCATGCAATTGCCAATACCAATGATGTTGAGGACTTTATCATAATTGTTCCGTAAGGTACAAAATACATTTCTTTGTGAAAAATACTGGTATATTCAGTTCCTACACGTCGGAGCTGTTCATGTAAAGAGTACTGGCATTTTTGAAAATAGCAAATGGGATAGTGAAGTGCAATGGACTATGAATAAAACGCTTCCCACATTCCGCAATATATGACAAGCTTTTATACATAAGCATTAGACCAATATCATTCTCAGTGAATGTGTAAATGTAAACGGCATGGCTTACAAATGGTAATTGTTATGTGTAGAATTGGCCTACTTGTAATTTATCAGCCCGAATTTCAGCAATTTGATGTAAGCATTGTTCTCGTGGTTGTTAATAAGATAAGGCTCAGAAATGCATTCTCAGCATGAGTAATGAGTGATTCCAGATGAAAAGTATTTATATTTTGAGGAAACAATTTACCTATTTTCACTATTTTTCATGTGTGCAGGGCCGTCGGCCGTGGGTCACTGCCATTGCGGCCTGGGGTCTCAAGGCCCCCAGAAGCCAGAGGGTTCTAGATGCTCAGAGATGCATTCTCAGCCTTATCTGAGTACCCTAACTTTTCTTTACATCAAAATATGTACTTTGACCTCATATAATTGTCTTTTTTGTCTGCATGTTGCTGTACATGTATTAACATATATTAAAAGTTGTAGATTACTGTTTATGCCAGTGGTTTGTCACATTTTCTGGATATTTAAGGTAGCTTAAATGATGTATGTTATTGATGATATGTGCCAATGTGTATTTTGATACATGTAGTATGTTTTTTGGGTTTATAATGTGTTAATAAAGAATAACATTCCTTGTAGAATTGAAGTATATTTTTCTTGAAAAGTGTTACCACATCCTTGTTCTTTCCCCAATTGTACCGACATGTAAACTACCGGAGCCCAATTTTTCTTCAGAGAGTCAGAGCTCAATTTCTTTTCACTGATTTTCAGGGCTCAATTCTTTTTTCAAAGAATTTCTGGGCTCGAATTTCTTTTTCAATTCTATACA
>OZ012692.1:9741542-9768788 GCA_963942565.1 Maea johnstoni | reverse complement strand
GCTTTTTAGAAACCCTATTCTATTCGCCCAAGTATATATATATATATATATATATATATATATATATATATATATATATATATATATATATATATATATATATATATATATATATATATATATATATATATATATATATATATGTATATATATATATATATATATATATATATATATATATATATATATATATATATATATATATATATATATATATATGTGTGTGTGTGTGTGTGTGTGTAAATATATTTATAGGTATGTATGTAAATATATCTATAGGTATGTAAAGTTTGCAAGGGATGCACGCCTACAAACAAGTTCACGGTGATGATTAAAGTGGTTGCCAAAAGTAGTTTACGTGTGACCACGAGATCCCAGGCCATGTTTGTTTATGTTTGCGCTGACCATATGTTACCGACTGAGGTAAATAGTGTTTGATGTCACAGCTTGATTTACACACCTACGGCATCTACATTTGGCAACCTGCACTGGGCGCAAATCTCGGGGCAATAATCATCAAATATCATTCCCGAATATCATCACCGATTTGTCTTAACAGCCCATCAACCATAATCGAGGGTCAGTACTGTACAATTGTGTATCACAAGTAGTCCAGAACATACGTTAAGTCTCTCTAAAAAGCCAAATATGCACCAGTCAATTGAATCTCCGGGAGGGGGGGGGGGGGGGGCTGGCGGGTATAGTGTACTGACCTTCTGCCCTATTGTGCATAGTCCCCACCCAGGGCACATTCGTATAACTAATCCCCACCCCGGGGCACATTTTGTGAACCATACCTTTTAGCCATGTGGGCATTAAAATATGGAAAATTAATTTGAAAATATCCTCCAAAATTCACGAGATTCAGTAATCCTCAACGTTTTTTTTGTGAAAATTCTTGTATTTTTTCTCATATTTATAAAAAAGATAATTTCATATTAGCCATATTCAGTGTCGAACGTACCATGATAATGACAATATCTAATTTATTTGTTTCCCCACTGTTTGGTGGCCGATAGGGCTTATCAAAAACAAGCAAATAGTATGTTGTTAAGGAGGATTTGGGGGGTATTCACTATCCCCGCCATGTGCCCAAGCCAATCAGCCTTGTTCTACTAATTATTGATGTCCCCACCTGTTGGAAGCATTTTGTTGTGCTATACTGGATAGGCCCGACCTCACACGGTCATTTCCCGCCCCACTCGGGGTATTCAAGTGACTGTTGCATTATACATATAGACATATACACACGAGATCTACCTCACTAAAGGTCAGTTTACTTCACTGAATCGGTGATTTGATATATATTTATTGTATGTGCGTGACTGTGTACGTAGTACTTAACATGATAAAAAAAGAATTGTTGACTAATTCGTCTGTTTCAATTCCACCACAGAGTAGAAACAGTGGCGACACATTTGGTTTACATAGAATAAACACACTTTTAAACCGTTTTGACACTAGGGCTTTCACGCGGGCACAAGGGTCATACAAACATATGTAGTGTCATGCAAAACAAGACTAAAGAATAACATAGCACTTGTTTTCAATTGAGAGAAATTGGACGTTACCTGCAAATATAGCACCTCTTTTTCAATTGAGAGAAATTACATTATAGTGTGCTTAAAAGGAAATGGACGTTACCTGCAAATATACTACTTGTTTTCAATCGAGAAATATTAAATTATTGTGTGTGTGAATAGAATATTGACGTTACCTGCAAATATAGCACCTATTTTCAATTGAGAGAAATTATGTTATAGTGTGTTTAAAAGGAAATGTACCTTACCTGCAAATACGGTACTTGGTTGCAATTGAGAGAAAATATTTTGCAGTGTGTGTGAATAGAAAATGGACATTACCATCAAAAAGTACCTGTTTTCAATTGAGAGACAATATAGTATAGTGTATGTGCTTAGAAAATATACGTTACCTGCTAATAAAGTACTTGTTTTCAATTGAGAGAAAATATTTTGCAGTGTGTGGGAATAGAAAATGGACATTACCTGCAAAAAGTACCTGTTTTCAATTGAGAGACATTATAGTACATGTATAGTGTGTGTGCTTAGAAAATGAACGTTACCTGCAAATATATTACTTGTTTTCAATTGAGAGAAAGTATTTTGCAGTGTGTGTGAATAGAAAATGCACATTACCTGCAAAAAGTACTTGTTTTAATAGAGATATTAGTTTGCAGTGTGTTTGAATAGAAAATGGATATTACCTGAAAATATAGTACCCGTTTTCAAATGAGTGCGATTATAGTGCAGTGGTGTGTGTGTGTGTGTGGGAACAGAAAATCGATCTTACCTGCAAGGTGTGGTGTGAAGCCAAACAGCAATCCCAGCCACAGGGTTGAAAGTGAAAAGCCTCTCCACGACATCTTCCAACCTGCTCCCGCCTCTCTTTTTTCACTCTTCCCAGGCGAATACGACCTGTGGATGTTTGCTGTCTTTTTTCTAGCTGTTGGCCGGTGGCTGGCCTTGTAGCCCTTGGAGGTCAGCGTGGGCAGCTGGTGGGCAGTGAGGGTCAAGGCTGGCTGGACATAGTTGGCTCTGCGCTCGCTGGGCATTGCTGATAAGGCTCGTTAGGCTGCGGAGGACATACCTGTTCACAGGTTCATGGCGACAGATGCTTCACGCCGTAACGCAAAGCTGGGCGGTCTAGCGCACCCTTTTGTGTGTGAGCGCTGCGTTATACCACGTGTGTGTTTGTTTGTGTGTGTGTGTGAGCGGTCCATTCTACCTCGTAAGTTGAGCGATCCCTTATATCTCGTGTGTGTGTGTGTGTGTGAGAGAGAGAGAGAGAGAGAGAGAGAGAGAGAGAGAGAGAGAGAGAGAGAGAGCGGCCACACAATTCACAATATACCTGTCCGTTGTACCTTGTATGTGTGTGTGTGTGTCCACACAGCGCTGAGCGATCCAGATAGGTCCCCGTTGAAAGAGGTACTAGGAGAACAGTAAAATTACAGAGAAGGGGGAAGGCAAGTGTTGCGGCAGGGCGCTAAAGGCCGCAGGAGGAGTAGAAATTGTCAGTGTAGTAAGGGTCCGTGCGCCCAAAAAGTGAGTGGCGGGCGCACGGATCCAAGCCCAAAGTACAGGTGGAAGGTGCATGGATAGGGCAATTATTAACACGCGAAGGCGTGTGAAAGGGCAGATAGAAGGTAAATGGGTGGGAGTTGCATAAAGTAATAGCCATGTGCAGCAAGTGTGCATGCAAGTGACAATACCAACGTCATAGGAAACTTAATGGAACATTTCCTTCATCAACAGAGATATACATTAATACTTACACCCATTAATTAAACTTCACAGATCTCAATTTTTATATGAAGGCTAGGCATTACTTACATCCATTAAACTATAGATTTTCTCAAAGAAATTCTCAACTTCACAACTGTGGAAATGTTTATTATAAAGCAAAGATAAAAGATCGTTTTTAGTCAAGGCCCAACATAAAGTCATCGGCCCTTATATCGAACGGCAATGCAGGCAGACGTCCTTTCTGGGATCAGCGGTTTTGACCAACAATTCATTTTAGTAAAGTAAAGTAAAAAAAATAATAGAAATGATAATAGAATTAAAGCCACCATTATTTTGAGTAGGAAATATTTCTAAGTGCCACACGAAGCACTGGGCAGGTAAAAAAAGTAGATTGTATTGCGGGTAGATGGAATCGATCCCGCGACCCCCGGTCTGGTTTCTCTTTCACACTTGGTCCATCGTATTCACGCTAAGAAAAAATAACAAATATATCTCAAAAAATTAAAATAACTTAAGAGGTCAGAATGGGACTGCTGCCCAAGTGGTAATATATTGAATCTACAAAGAGTGAGCGGCTCCAGGTCTAACACCTATTGATCAATCAGCATAGAGAATTATGTACAGCAGACCAGGTGGTAAAGATAGATGTAAGATACTGCTGGGGAACTGCAGTGCATTCTTCCATTTTAAAGTGGTCTCAAATAAAGCTAAACGTATAGAAAGAGCCCATAAACCTACTGGATTATATAATTACGAACAGTGGAATATTGATTGGGATGTACCTCCCATTTCCTCTACTAGAGCTCTACAGGTAGTCAACATTTCAGACAAAAAAATCATGTGAGTACCCTCTTAAGTTATCTATATTGTATATTGATCAGTAACGTTTCCATTAAAGAAGTTATTTCACGCAAAAACACATTATATATATATATATATATATATATATATATATATATATATATATATATATATATATATATATATATATATATATATATATATATATATATATATATATATATATATATATGCACCCTTATGGTGCTTGATATGTACCCTTATGGTGGGACCCACCTAAGGACGGTGAGACAAGTCAATAAAACACAAGAATATTTGCCAACGGGAGGGTGGATTTGTGTGAAAGTCACCATTTTCGACCGAAACATGCATCGTTCAAGTTTATAGTTGGTCCGAGATTTAGATTGATATCGCGCACAACTTTTTAGAGTTTCATTGATAGATAAAAAAAAACATACATAAACTTACTCATGAATCTTAGGAAAATCCGATCTATAAATCAACATCATCTAGCCAATAGATAAAACAGCTTCCAGTGCCGGCATTTAATTGCTGCACTAAATGCGCGGGTGGACCGGGCAGAACATACGACCACACGCCCGATTGCTTCCCAGTTTTTGATCATGGAAGTGCGACCTAGACACGACCGTCGGGTCATACACAATTTAAATGTTTTTGTTATACAGTAGGAATAGCAGGGGTGTGGTAAGAAACCAGACAAAACACACTTTTTATTCGTTTTCCCTTTATTCCTCAGACACCTGTGCCTGTACCAATAGATAGCATGTCATCTTATATCACATAGTAAACAACGGCCATGTACCGGCGTTCGAGTTGCTTGAACTACCTTTACTGCAGACACAACTATCGGGCCAATATGTGAATAACTTACATGATTGTCTTTTTCTTTGACTTTGAACCATTTATTTCATACATGGGTCAAATATAAACTATTTATTTCATAGCCTACACACGGTGAACATGCGGAACATGAATGTTATAAGAATTGAGATCGTAAAGTACAAGATAACCGAATGGTCAGATGTGAATTTTTTCAAATGTCACACGTTGAATCTTAGATGAATAATTCATCGAGGTTTGAATACAATGTAGTGTATTTCCAGTCCTGTTACGACTGAATGTTTAGGCAAGCCGTTTTCCTGTTACAGTCAGTTCTTACAAGGGACAATATATTTATCATTATAGGACCGAAAACAAACACGGAAGTGCGGGAACGAACAATTTAATACACAATAAACGTAAAGTACAGAGTTATAATATTATATCGAAGAAAACCAGCAAAGTTGTATCGGATAACCCCAAATAAACGACACTACAATGACACCCAAATGGGTCACTGCTCTGTGTCCAAAATATGACAACAACATAGTAGCAAACATACGTGCTGCGGGTTCGTGCTAACTACCTGCAGAACCGCTGCACAGTAACAAAGAATACATACTTGAACTTAAATTAACAAGCTGAGAATAGTGTACCTGCGTGCCAGTAAACGGCTCAAGTCCTCCGTCCTCCCCACCAAGGACCCACTGAGCGTTTCGAGTGAAGCCCTGAATTAACAATAGCGTGTGGTGTGAGTGTGGAGAGGAGGGAAGCGGAGCCATGAAGTTCTGGAGCCACCGGGAGCACGCGTCGAGCTGTGTGAAGCAAGAGGGCGGGAAGGGTGGGAAACCAAAAACCTGAGAAGCTGTAGGCTGGACGGTGATGCGAGAGCGTTACCAATGGTTAATAGCTCTCCAGTGTGTTGCCTTAACTGTTGCAGGGCGGCAAGTGACAAGAGAAGGGTGGCTGGACGGCGTGTGCCAGTGGAGAGAGCGGCCCAGCGATTGGTTGGCTGGATGCAGTGTGTGAGTCACGGCCGCTGCACACGCCGAGTGAGTGAAAGTGGAGGCCCTACTACGAGTGGTGTTCCGAGAGAGGGAACGTTAGCAGGCGTTTGTTGTGGTCCCCCAAATGCCTTGGAATGTAACCATTCCACACACATTATAGGACCGAAAACAAACACGGAAGTGCGGGAACGAACAATTTAATACACAATAAACGTAAAGTACAGAGTTATAATATTATATCGAAGAAAACCAGCAAAGTTGTATCGGATAACCCCAAATAAACGACACTACAATGACACCCAAATGGGTCACTGCTCTGTGTCCAAAATATGACAACAACATAGTAGCAAACATACGTGCTGCGGGTTCGTGCTAACTACCTGCAGAACCGCTGCACAGTAACAAAGAATACATACTTGAACTTAAATTAACAAGCTGAGAATAGTGTACCTGCGTGCCAGTAAACGGCTCAAGTCCTCCGTCCTCCCCACCAAGGACCCACTGAGCGTTTCGAGTGAAGCCCTGAATTAACAATAGCGTGTGGTGTGAGTGTGGAGAGGAGGGAAGCGGAGCCATGAAGTTCTGGAGCCAAAACGTTAGGAATTAAGGTCCCAAGAGAGGTTGTGGGGGAAAGGTGGCGGCTGAAAGCGAGGCGGCCGCACGGGCCCTGGCTGCGTCGAGAGGGAGGTAACATGCAACCGCCTGGCTTCTCCACCCGCCTAAGGCCTGTATGTCTGTGACAGAGGCCCCCTGTCCGAAGCCAGGTGGCACGCCCCCCTGCGCAAAGAGTGAAAAGTGTAGGCATGCTGGGGAAGGCCCAAATAGGTGAGCAAAACGCCCAGCCAGGCTCGGGCCACAGGGCCAAGATGAACCAAAAACCTGAGAAGCTGTAGGCTGGACGGTGATGCGAGAGCGTTACCAATGGTTAATAGCTCTCCAGTGTGTTGCCTTAACTGTTGCAGGGCGGCAAGTGACAAGAGAAGGGTGGCTGGACGGCGTGTGCCAGTGGAGAGAGCGGCCCAGCGATTGGTTGGCTGGATGCAGTGTGTGAGTCACGGCCGCTGCACACGCCGAGTGAGTGAAAGTGGAGGCCCTACTACGAGTGGTGTTCCGAGAGAGGGAACGTTAGCAGGCGTTTGTTGTGGTCCCCCAAATGCCTTGGAATGTAACCATTCCACACAAATGAAAGCTCCCTGGTTCTTACGGGTTCTTGAATGGAATGCAACCCTCATGTTTTCATAATCATTATGAAGAAGCTCACGAACAGGCGTTAATAGGTTTTATAGAATAAAGCTGGTACATTTTCCCAGTTAGATATCTTACCCTTTTCGATAAAATGCGGCCCTTGTGTCTTAAAGACAACCATTTTTGTACTAACTTCTGGCGTTACAATTTAAAGAAAAAAAGGTAACTTTAAATACCCCAAAATGCCAAAAAAATATGCGTCTCAACGACAATCATTTTCCACTACCTTCTGGCGTTACAATTTAAAGAAAAAATGGAAGACCGTAGTCAACTTTTCTCAAAATATGGCGTTGGCCAAATATGTTTGTACTTAAATGCAATACAAAGTGTATTTCCATTCCAGTTATTGGGCTTCACTGTCATGATCTAGTGGAAACGGTAGTACTAGACGGTGTCGCCATCTTAACTCAAATGGTATAACTAAACTTTAAAAATGTGAGAAAAACATTTCAAGGGGATTTGTAAAACCAATCAGGAATAACAAATGAGACTAATGGTGATGGTCTTTTATAAACCTATATTCATCGCAGTGATAGTGGGATGGTCGAATGTTTTACTTCTATGAACTTGTTCAATATAGATAGTACAGTGGTATAGGATTAAATTAATAATGTTTTCATCCATATAAGGTATAGGTAGTGTCATTTTGAATGGGAGATAATTGGAATGGCACCGTCAGAGTTTTGTTATCGAAATACTTTCCAATATTTTCCAAAAGCAAATAAATTAAGAAATACTTGACACAGCAGCGCAGTATAGGGTGATCGAATGTATTATTACATTATCATATTATTGTCTATTTACCTTTTAGATGAATTAAGTACGTTGCTATATGTAGTACAATATTGAAGGGGGAGATGTATGGTACGCACCTTTTTTATGGCCAAACCTTCTACCCCCAACCCATCTTTTCTTCAGTATATTTGTCCCATAATTGGTCACCGGGATAATCCTGGGATGGTCTGCTTAACCAGTTCTAGAAAAAAATCTGACCGTGTCCCCAAATGGTCGCACGGTGCTTTCAAAATCCCAGATACTCCCCTTTCATTTGAGACCAAGAAATAAGAGCTACTCGGTGGGGTAATTAAACTCTGGTTTTAGAGCCATTTGAGGATTTGGCCGCTAGTCTATTCAATGACAATCCATCATGTTTATTATAGTTTAGTGGGTACTTTCAATTCTTGTACGATAGAAAATCCCAACAGCACGGATTGAGGATGTGGTCATTTCCGCAGGTAGAAATTCTGAAAGTTCCAATGTCTATTCACAACTACCTGACTGGCATCAGCTCTCAACAGATTTGGGGGAACATGGAAAAGTAAAATGTTTTTAGACAGTATAATTAACAGCATAGGTTAGGCCCATTTACTGACCACATACATTGCATACCTTACACCCCTTATTACCCCCTAATGGGTTAAGAGTTCCTCTAGAAATCGTCGTGTGCATCTATGATACTTTTGACAATAACTTCAGAATTAATAACAATTTTACAAAATATGTGAAGGAGAGTTGTTGGTTATGTTTTGATGAACATTTCTTCTTCATATATTTTCCCAACTATACATTCTGCTGAAATATTTTACCAAAATTGTCAGTCTGCTTTTGGCCGTTGTGAGCATTAATGGGTTAATATCTATGGCCCCAGATAAGTGATTATGATTCCACGAACACATATGCACGAACACATACAGGGAGAAAAAGAAAGATGAACTATATATTTTAAATTCTGGTCCTGGTGACTATATTTTATTCATGAGATTGGCATCCTACATAAAAAGCTTAGTGAGTTAAATAGTCGGTTGCGAGAGTTTGTCCTTATTATGCTAATCCACAAAGGTAGTTCAGTGATCTAGATGTTGAGAAGACCGCAAGATAATTTGCATACCTGATCTCCCTCGCTTGCCCGCAACTGTTTGCAGCACTCATGTACCACAGCTATCCTTTAAGGTGCTTCGGTAGAGAGGGAAGCGTCTGCACCCTAAACGCCCTGTAGTACTCAGACGACGAGTGCGACCATCTACAGCAAGAAACGTCGTACCGAGGCACCTTAAGTACACGATGTTAAGACGAGATGATTTGCATACCTAATCTCCCTTCGCTTACCCGCAACTGTCTGCACTATTCATGTACCATAGCCAGCCGTAAGGTGCTTCGGTAGAGAGGGAGACGGCTGTAGCATAAGCACTCCATAGTATATAGAAAACCAGTGTTACCATCTACTGCAAGAAACGTCGTACCGAGGCACCTTAAGTCAAGATGTTAAGACAAGATAATTTGCATACCTAATCTGAGTAATCTCCCTTCACTTACCCGCAACCGTTTGCAGTATTCATGTACCATGATAGCTAGCCTTAAGGTGCTTCGGTAAAGAGGAAAAGGTCTGCGTCCTATTCTCCCTATAGTATCGAGAAGACCAGTGCTGTCATCTACGGCAAGAAACGTCGTACCAAGGCGAGGCACCTTAATAAGGACAAGCCGTTGAGAAGGGTACACGCTTAATTGCGTACCTAATCTACCTATTCTCCATAGATGTTTGCAGCATTCAGACACCAAGGAGACACTATTGATCACTGCCAACTGACAATGGCTAAACTCTTGTGGCCAGGTTGCTTGTAAGAACATGCAAGAATTACCTCTCACATTTTGTATATCATATTGTTTGTGATTGCCTAATAAAGCACAAGTGCGTGAAGGAAGGAAGGGATGTGTTTTGACGTAGCTTTCAACAGCTGAAGTCATTACCTCTTCTCTTCACGAATAGTTCCAATGGGTCTTTTAGGTACTGAAGAACCAGAGATAGCCCTCCTCATATATATATATATATATATATATATATATATATATATATATATATATATATATATATATATATATATATATATATATATATATATATATATATATATATATATATATGTATATATATATATATATATATATATATATATATATATATATATATATATATATATATATATATATATATATATATATATATATGTACATACATACATACATACATACATACATACATTGGTGCGATGAGCCGATGACACATCATACCGTTGATCAAAACGTTGATCAACGTTAATCAACGTTGATGGTGCTGAACAAGGCCATCTTTTATCTTGTACACAGGTTCTGCCATAACGTTTTACCATCTCTGACATAGTATACATGTTCCACTGCCTACTTTTTCAATCTTTTATCGTATATACAGGTTCTGCTATCCTGTTTAACGTCTCTGACATAGTATACATGTTCTGCCGCCTACTTTCTCAATATTTTATCCTATATACAGGTTCTGCCATCCTGTTTTACCATTTTGTAAACAGTATACATGTTCCGCCGCCCCTTTTTTCAATCTTTTATCCTATACACAGGTTCTGCCATCCTGTTTTACCATCTTTAAAACAGTGTACATGTTCCGCCACCGCCTATTTTCAATCTTTTTTCCTATATACAGGTTCTGCCATCCTGTTTTACCATCTTTAAAACAGTATACATGTTCCGCCGCCCCCTTTTTCATTTTTTTCCTATATACAGGTTCTGCCATCCTGTTTTACCATCTTTTAAACAGTATACATGTTCCGCCGCCTCCTATTTTCAATCTTTTTTCCTATATACAGGTTCTGCCATCCTGTTTTACCATCTTTAAAACAGTATACATGTTCCGCCGCCCCCTTTTTCATTTTTTTCCTATATACAGGTTCTGCCATCCTGTTTTACCATCTTTTAAACAGTATACATGTTCCGCCGCCTCCTTTTTTCAATCTTTTTTCCTATATACAGGTTCTGCCATCCTGTTTTACCATCTTTTAAACAGTATACATGTTCCGCCACTGCCTTTTTTCAATCTTTTTTCCTATATACAGGTTCTGCCATCCTGTTTTACCATCTTTAAAACAGTATACATGTTCCGCCGCCCCCTTTTTTCAATCTTTTTTCCTATATACAGGTTCTGCCATCCTGTTTTACCATCTTTTAAACAGTATACATGTTCCGCCGCCCCTTTTTTCAATCTTTTTCCTATATACAGGTTCTGCCATCCTGTTTTACCATCTTTTAAACAGTATACATGTTCCGCCGCCTCCTTTTTTCAATCTTTTTTCCTATATACAGGTTCTGCCATCCTGTTTTACCATCTTTTAAACAGTATACATGTTCCGCCACTGCCTTTTTTCAATCTTTTTTCCTATATACAGGTTCTGCCATTCTGTTTTACCATCTTTAAAACAGTATACATGTTCCGCCGCCCCCTTTTTTCAATCTTTTTTCCTATATACAGGTTCTGCCATCCTGTTTTACCATCTTTTAAACAGTATACATGTTCCGCCGCCCCTTTTTTCAATCTTTTTTCCTATATACAGGTTCTGCCATCCTGTTTTACCATCTTTTAAACAGTATACATGTTCCGCCGCCTCCTTTTTTCAATCTTTTTTCCTATATACAGGTTCTGCCATCCTGTTTTACCATCTTTTAAACAGTATACATGTTCCGCCGGTCCTTTTTTCAATCTTTTTTCCTATATACAGGTTCTGTTTTGCATACAGAACTGCCACCATGTTTTATCATCCCTGACATGGTATACATGTTTCCGTCTATTCCTGTATTTTAGTATACTGGTTCTGCCCCTGTGCCTGACGGTTCCCCCTTTAGGCCTAAACAATGTGCGTTTGTTTCTTGTAACCGTACCCTTACAAGTGTTTATTCAAATTCCCTACCCTAAAGTCTTTTTCCGCCCTTCCAACTCCCACAATCAACATAAAACACGCATGAAATACGTTTTTATTTCAAATAATAATCCAAAAAATAAAAATTAAAACATATATAAAAAAATACCTATATACCTCCCCTTTTTCGGACCGTTACAGGACACAAATACTTTTTATGCCTTACCTACACATGTCTATGAGAGAGAAGATACATTTTAGTATATCAGAACTAAATATTCAATGATTGGAAGAGCTAATATAAGACCACACAGTGAAATGGTACGGGTGCATGTGAGTGATGTGACCCTCATTTGGTGTCCACTAGGGTCCCCTTGGTACCTGACTGCTGTAAACAATGGTGGTGATTAACTTTGAGTAGTGCTTGCAAGGTGCTTGTGGAATACGCAGTGGATTTTCTAACCATATACACCTCGCAAGCACTACGCAAAGTTTTATACTTAGAGCCCGAGAGCTGCTGAGGTGGACTAAATATGCAAATTACTCGGAACGGAACTATTGAAGTCCTAAAAATACAATGCTGTTATAAGAACAAGCTTGGTACCCTTTCCAACACGAGTCGACTTTGCAGACTCACTCAAAAGTATTTTTCAAATCATAGTAAAAATTAATCCCCATTATGATAGGAAATTTTCAAACTTTAAATCATTTACTGCATTGTATTACCCAATACACATTTGACGATGTAATTCCCATATCAGTTATCACGTCTTCAAGTTTAATTTCTTTACCTTGTTTTCTATTCCATATATACCTGTACCCTTCTTTGTATACAGGATATGCACATTTACTATTTTCCCCAAAAATTGAGTTTCCTAGTAAATCATCAAAAGCTGTTAGTTTTATGTGTCGGTCTATTGTATCTTTCAATCAATTTTCAGTCAGGACGGCTTGAATTCCAGTCTTGCACAAACCTGACCACATGGACTATTCCCTGATTCGGTTTCTGGTACTAACCTTGAATTAAGAGTACGGTTTGGTCATCTAAGTACTAACACAACTTGTAAACAATGGCACATATTTATCTCTGTCTAATTGTTAGGCTAGGTATGAACATGATGTCACATACATCAGATGAATTTGTAACATTACATTAACAGATAAAACAGATAAACAATGTTACAATATACAGGGTTTTCAATATTGACCAAAACATTAATCAGAAATAGGAGGCTGGCAACCAAGTCAAAAACTGTTTGCGCTTCAGCCGGTTGTTTCATGTTACCTGCCCAAGCATCTAAGAACCAATAGACCCTCTAATCCTTCTACTTTTCAATGTACTAGTCTGGCGTGTCTAACTATCAGTCAGTATTCACTGGGATCATAACGTTGAAAAGATAACGTGGTAGGAAGGCGCCATAGATTTTGAGGAACAGCAGGCAAATCAGAAGATCAGCTGATCTTATTGCTCAGGGTGATTTTAATGGTTACAGAGCACCGACGAACAGTTATCCTACCCTTGTTATGCTAAACCACATAGCTAATACAATGATCAATATGTTGAAAAGACCGCAAGATAATTTGCATACCTAATCTCCCTTGGCTTGCCCGCAACTGTTTGCAGTATTCATGTACCATAGGTCACAGCTAGGCTTAAGGTGCTTCGAAAGATAGGAAAGCGTCTCCATTATAAACACTCCATGGATTCAGAAAACCAGTGCTACAAGAAACCTCGTCCCAATGCACCTTAAGACTGAGATGTTGAGAAGAGATAATTTGCATACTTAATCTCTCTTTGACTGCCTGCAACAGTTTGAGCTATTTATGTACCATAGGCCATAGCTAGGCTTAAGGTGATGAGTACCATTGCAAGCCAGTTAAAAGCCCTGTCCCAAAACACACCTCAAAGCAGCATAATCCTATAACTAGGTGTATCTCCAGGTTCCTGAGTGTTATCAGGTAGAGAATATCATCGCCACCTGTCATTATTCAATCCATATTCTGTTTTATTTCAAAATTTACAACTTTTCTTTCAAATGACATATTCTCATTAATTACGCAGATGATAGTTACTGTAGGTTCAGAGTTACTTTAGGGATATCATTTACTATGCCCAATAAGAAGTATTTTTTTGATTTTTTACTGCTGAATTTTTTTTACAGGCCATAACATTGGAAATTTTAATGAGAAATTTTGACGTCAAGTGCATTATAGGCGGGTGGCCAAATCCCTAAAAGAGCTCTAGAAATATTTTTGATGGCGTTTTTCGTTACAAGTCGTCACCCATGCTTATTCATCTCTACATAAGGTGGGCTTTAGTGCACGGGTGGATGACACGTCTGATTTTGCTGCATAAGGGAATTTTGCGGCATTTCATGCTGAAAATCACCAAAAAAGCATGTTTTGGGGATTTCCCTCTAGAAAATTCATTATTTGAGATAGAAACTCAAAACGTGCTACAAATGTGTTCAAGGGGATGCTTTTGATCTTAGAACATGTTGCGTTAGCGTGACTTCAATGGACCCCCGCTGTGAGTGATTTGGGGGGAAAATTCATCAAAAAAGAGTGATTTTTGTAATTTCCCACAACTTGAATGTCATCCTGTGGACTATTCCAAACTCTCAACTAAAAAGTTTTGGTTTAGAAAACTACCCAAGAAGGTGCAGATACAGAAATTGAGTTATGTTGGAATATTTTCTACGTTTTGGGGCAATTTATAGAAAAAATGGCATTAGAACTAGTGATTTTAGGGATTTGCTTCTGGACGGTGCAATTTTCATAGTAGGAACTCAGAACTTGCCACAAATGATTTCATGAGGATGTATATGATTATCAAATATTTTGTGTAAGTATAAAATGTATCTGACCCCTGCTGTGAGTGATTTTGGGGTAAAAAAAATATAAAATAGTAGGATTTTTGTAATTTCCCACAACTTGAACGTCGTCCTGTGGACTATTGCAACAGTATCATGCCATCTCGTGTCAATCAGCGAAACTAAAAAACTGAATCTCATTCTAACTTTTGTTTTCAAAGGGAAAATTAGAGAAAATGAACTTATTTAACTTTAAATGGCCTATTATGTAATGGTCGGCTAAGGCAACAAGCATAACCAAATTGTAAATAATAGTGATATATGGTGACAAACTTTCTAGATTATCCTAATATGCCAAAATTTCTCTTCATAAATCGTTGAGTTTAATTAATATAGAACTTGGAAGCCATTATTAAAAATAAAGGTTGACCGTATTACCTACCGCTGTACTTTTACCATATTTCAGTAATGAAATTATCTGACTCATCTCTCTAGTTTCAAGGCACATATTCCGAATTCCATTTTTGATATAGCTCTATAATCGCAGCAGGAACATAAGGAATTATTTCATTGATGGATAAATTGTTACAGTTTACAGAGTATCTACATGGATATCATATTCATATAAAAATATAAACGTGCTAGAAATTGTGAAAAAGTTATATTAGATAATTGTATCAGACATATTATTTTCTACTTATACAATTATTGTGTGGAAAATATACTCGTATATTGAGGATAAAATTGGTAGTGTGTTGAGAATGAACAGTTCTTCCTCAACTATGCATTTCTATAGCCAGTACTCGTCAAAATGGACCCCCCTATGTAACATTTTAATCAGGGTTATATAACAGTCAGATAAACGCCAGCGCCCTTTGCATAAAGTACATGTGCCTTATTGTTGGAAATACCTTAAGGTTTTAAGAGCCCTTTGCATAAAGTACATGTGCCTTATTGTTAGAAATACCTTAAGGTTTTAAGAGCCCTTTGCATGAAGTGCATGTACCTTATTGTTAGAAATACCTTAAGGTTTTAAGAGCCCTTTGCATGAAGTACATGCACCTTATTGTTAGAAATACCTTAAGGTTTAAGAGCCCTTTGCATAAAGTACATGTACCTTATTGTTAGAAATACCTTAAGGTTTTAAGAGCCCTTTGCATGAAGTACATGTACCTTATTGTTAGAAATACCTTAAGGTTTTAAGAGCCTTTTGCATAAACTACATTAAAGATAAAAATCCTTGAAAGTTTTTTTATCCTTGAGGTAAACATTACTTTAATTTGAAATAGGAATCCCTTTAAATATTTTCATTTGACTAGAGCCCCCACATGGCCCTTAACCCTTATGCTGCTTTTTTGCCAATAAAAATGATGCAATGAAGCTGATAAATGACTAAAACCGTGGCATATGGGTAATCATCTTAGAGTACTCAGTGAGAGCTTTCCAATGAATACCAACATGATAGGGTTTGGGCAGTTTCCATAAATCTTTGCATCCTTGTGCTTTGGACGAAAGTAGTCTCAGCATTGGAACGGTTAAGAAACGATTTTTATTTAAGGTTAACCTTAAGAATAAGGAAATTCTTAAATGTTTAGGCAGCCCCTTCTAATTGGAAGAATGAGAAAAAAAAGTGTATTCCTACCCTTGCCCAGCGCAGTACATTAGAATGGCTTACTGCAAATTACAACAGTTCAAATCATAGGTCTACCAATACATCATATTTAGTACTATTTGTGATCACAATCATCATCATGGTAATAGTTCGGTCTTATTTAGGTATCTTGTGTATTAAGTTGTATTCCTGTTTATGTTTTTCCATATTTGAAATCAGCCTTTTGTAAACTTAGTATATATACAGTCAATTAATATACATGCACACATTGTGTCTACAATAAAATGACAACAAAAGTCAAAAGTATATTTCAGTGGTAATGTATTTTGAACTCAAATAGATTGATACAGAGTGACAAAATACTTCATTTCATACAAAATTGGGTTCCACTCTTAGAAGGTTCTGAGCTAGACCTACAAACAAAGGTTTGCCCATAGTAATGTAAGAACAGTTCACGTTATTCATCTTATATTGGAATTATAATATATTTGTTTCTCAATTCTACTATCACCTAAAGGCTTGCACAGGTTATAGAACTAACCGCTTCTTATCAAAGCATTTCTTTATTTCCTCTAGTATTTTTGGATGTTTTAATGACTTCCAGCTTCCTATATGGAAGCTGCTCCTAGCAGTTACGATGACTTCCAAAAAGCAATAGAGATACCATGAACCTATCTAGCATTTAGACATCCTCAAACTCACAAAAACAAACATCTTAAAAATGATACTCTAATCATATATTATCAAATTATTCAGTACTAAAATAGTAGTAGTAGTAGTAGTAGTAGTAGTAGTAGAAGTTACAGTTAATATATATATATATATATATATATATATATATATATATATATATATATATATATATATATATATATATATATATATATATATATATATACATATATATATATATATATATATATATATATATATATATATATATATATATATATATATATATATATATATATATATATATATATATATATATATATATGTATATGTACCTTTGTTTCGGTGAATTTGAGGAATGATTTATGAGAACATGTTTCATTTTTGACTCTACGAGAAGGCAGTTTGGCTTAGACATTGTATATAGATAACATAAAAATGGAATTTACAGATGCAATATTAACATCGCCATTCAGTGGAAACATAGGTTACCGGAGAACCTGGATTGGGCACCAGTATTGGAACTGTACCTGTCACTAGAAAAAAATAAAGATATCTTTTTTGTAATTTTTTAACTCCTATGGATCCAGATGATCTATATTCCTAAAAGAATCGACCCTGATTTCAAATGCAGCCTATTGTACGATTGCACATCTACTCGGTAAGGCCAATTCCACGTTCTCCAGTTACTCTGTAAAATATGTGTGCACACAAGAAATAAATGAACCACGGAGACCTAGGATAGGTGTGTCCGAGGCCAAAATGGAATGTACATATTTGCATGTTTAATTAGCATCGGACTGGTATCAATTCTTGAAATGAAATGGGAAAGTGATACTACTAATACTAATAATCATCACTATCAAGAAATAGATTGTGCAGTGTGAATTCACTCTACTATTTTCAATTTTAATGTTTTCTTTTTCATTCCAATCAGTATTACATTAACTTCATGAAAGTAAAATATTTTTGATAGTAGAAAGCAAAGAGAATTTGTTCCAAAATCATTTTAAAAAGGTAACCCCCTCCTCCCCCCCCCTCACCTCTATGTTATGTAGTTCTTGAGGTCTTTGACACAAACACACACATCCTAGATCAACAGTTACTTGTCATGCTGGTACAAACCCCACTTTGGTAGAAAGTGTAACAGTGCTCTCAAAAAAAATTGCATGATTGATAATAGAACAGCTATACCACGGGGCACTGGCCCGGGGCTCTCGATTTTTCGCTGTTATCATAATAAAAACCATTTGGCTTGAGCAGTACAAAAATATGCCGTCCTGGCCACCCTTACTTGAACCTCAGCCTGACTGGGCATTGGTCAGCCAGGAGGAAAATTCCCTCAGAATGTTGTGATACTCATACCAACGATACATTGAAACCCCCAAATGCACTCACTGCTGAAATCTGATGCTGCCTATTGTTCAAAAGATTTCCAATTCTCATCTGTTTCATATAGTTTGTCTAAACCCTATTAATTGAAGACGTTGTTGCTCCAAAGGTGTTTGCATTGCAAAGGTTTCATTGTACAGCCAAAAGAACATAATGCCCTAAATGGAATTTTTAACTGGTGATATTGTGTTCTAATTCTAAAATTATGTATATAATAGAAGATGGTAAATCTTCTTTGTTGTTTATTGTTTACCAATATCAACAAAAAGAGTTTCCATATATGGGTTGGTTGGTAACTTGGTATGGTGCTAATCATATTGTGATCATTTTATGTAATTTAGGGATTTTAAGTAGCCCTTATGGATTATGACGCCCTTGCGTTGGCCGGGTGGAGAGTCAGAATGACCAGTACAGCATTGGACCTACTACACTAGTCTAATAGAAGGCATTGCATATAGCTATGTACAAAATATGCACAGAATACATATCAAGCAGAAATGATCAAGCATTAAATGCATATATCGCAAATCCCCTATGGAGTAAATATAAGTCATATCTCTATTCTCTACTTTCTCCAGGTAAGTGGGAAATACCTGCATTGCTCACCTGTCGCTCGCTCACCTGTTAACCCATTAATGCTTAAAAGATTTGCTTGAAGTTTTCGTCTGGATCTATGATACTTTTGGTAATAACTTTTGAATTCTGAAAGATTTTACAAAATATTTGAAGGAGAGATGTAAGTATTATTCTGAATAACATTCCTCCTTCAAATATTTTTCTAACTAGGCTTTTGCCTGCAAGATTTTATCAAAATCGTCAGGCAGTTTTGGCCGCCGTGAGCATTAATGGGTTAATGAACACATACCCTTCTTTGGAATACACACCTTAACCCTGATGCTGCTGGTGGCTAATTTGGCCAATACAAAATGATGCAAAAAACCTGAAAAAATGACTGAAACCGTGGCACATAGGTACTCATCTGAGAGTACTCAGTGAAAGATATCTAATGAATACCAACATGACAGGGTTTAGATGGTTTTCAAAAATCCTTGTGCTTTGGATGAAATCAGCCTCAGCATTGGAAGGGTCAAACCATTCACCCCCACAGCAACCAAAAATGGCCCACCCATCGTGGTGGTATCTCTCAGGTTAAAGCAACATGTGAGAAATATTTGAAAGAGAACTGCTTAGCAGAAAACAACTAACGACTCTCCTTCAAATATTTGGCAAAACAATGTTTCATTCCAAAGTTAATTAGAATGTTGGCAGCTAGATGGCGCTGCTTACGGGGTGGGGGGTGACTTTGAGCACAAATGGGTAAAACCCTTTTCCTAGAACATTACCCAGATATTCTGTATATCAACCAGGAACAGAGGTAGCACAACTGGCCACCATGATTATGTTTCATTGTGGTCTTTGAAAATATAGTTCCTAGGCTTAAAAAAATGATTTTACCCCAGCTGGCATATTTTCTGTCAAAATATGTGCTCAGTTTATAAATCTTCATGTTTTCAAATATATTTTCCACTTACAATCCATCTTGAGATTAAATTGTCCATGAAGAACATATTTGAGACAAGTCAGGAATTATCAAAGCACAGAAAGTTAGAACTTCTGTCAGTCCTTGTGTTACTAAATCAGACTGATTGTGTTGCTTAAGTTAAACCAATGAAAACAATATAAGTCAGACGTATAGACAAATGCTTCGTTTCACATGAGCATGTTTTCAATGGTATTTACCGTATTCTGCTGTTTTAACCACCTTTTGTTAGAGTTCACCAACTTTATTTTTAGAATTTCCCACATTGTACCACTGAGCCAGTCAAAAACAGTGGTCTCTAATTGTAAAATAGGACTGAATAACATTATATTACGCTATCTGCATATTAGCCAGATTGTACCATAACTATCTAGCTTATTTGCATATGATCTGACTAGAATCATAACGTTTAAGCATTTTTGCATATAATCTAGTTAGTACCATACTAGTCTGTCTGGTTCATTTGCATATAAACTGGATGGTACTCTGCTACTTTAGCTCATTTGAATAAAGTCTGAATAGCATTGGAGTACATAATAATGTAGATAATTTTGATACAGTATTAACTAATATAGTCTCCTCTCATTCAATTCCATACAGCTACTTATGATGTGTCTCTTTTGACTCATAGGAATCCTTGTTTGTGTATGGAATATAAATGATAATAGAGAGCGACTCACTTCAGAAAGGCGACACATAAAAACGAGAAATTCCACAAAAACATTCACTGGAAAAACTTTACATAATCTGGTTCTTTGGATGTGGACAATTGTGGTTGACTCAGGAGTTCAAACAAAGGAGACTCACTCACTCATATTTTGGAGAAAGAATGTAGTGAAATACCTTAAAATATGGAATGAACAGTTTTTCATATTAATTTTGATGAAAATCTTGTTTTGTTGCAAACTTTCCTATGAGGGTGACCATGCTTGAGCTGTGTCCAGAGAGGTGAGATAGTGTTAGTAGATGGATGTTCCAGTCAGACTACCACTCTGCCTGAAGCCTAGGACAAATTCATGATAAAAACCACATCAACATAATGTAGCATACAGTAAATCAGCCCCAATATATACTATGTACATAGAAAATTGCACATGAAATTACTTGTGAAGGACATATTTATTGGTAATAAACACAGAATTTCACACATTTATTTCATCACTCTAAGCACATGTGGGTGGTGCCCCCTGTGGACCTCACTGGGAGGCCTCCAGGGGGCAGCACCTGCTACTCATGTGGCAACACTGAGGTAGACCAATTACTCAGTTCCAAAGCTTCGGGATTCGGCCACCAGGTGGAGATGTTGCCAAGAGAGATGTCTGGATCACAATTGTTCTTGTCTAAACAATGACTGAAACACTATATATATATATATACATATATATATATATATATATACATATATGTATATATATATATATATATATATATATATATATATATATATATATATATGTATATATATATATATATATATATATATATATATATATATATATATATATATATATATATATATATATATATATATATATATATATATATATATATATATATATATATATACATATATATATATATATATATATATATATATGTATTCCCTCTTGATACATCCGGGCATACTACTTGCAGGGCGTCCCATACTAAGACTGTAAATTCACTTTTAGCAAGTTCTTTAGGGACATTTTTCTAGCAAATCAAAAGCTAAAATGAACTGAATTCCAACTAAATTAACCATTAAATAGAAATCCTTGCTACCTTAGTATTTAGATTGATTGGCTGATAGTTTTTTCTTTATTCTACAGGTAATCAGGTTTGACTATTGATTATTTTCATTAAGTCCTTCATATGTTTAAATAAATGGAAGTTTTGGAACTGAGTAATTCACATTTTACTGAGGAGTTAGTCGACCTATCGAGATTGCCTCTTCCGTATCATAACTAGCTTTGCTTTTATGTTGTTTTGCCTTTTGAAGGAAATTCCATTCCTTGCAATGTACGAGGATGCCTGAGCCATTTTAACCCACAATGCCGATGCCATCCAACACAACAGGAGATCACCTCAGCAAATCTTTGGGAATATTTGCATCGAAGATAGATATGTTTGCTTTTATTTGAGTAACACGCTCCCCCTAAGCTACCCTTGTACTATTGCCTTTTGTTATGTGCTGCCTCCGTTGTTGTCGCGCGAGTGGTTGCCAGCAGGCATTGTGGGTATGAATGGCTGACGACTATATATAGCTCTTTGTTTCTCGCTCTCTGGTTCGGTCCTCCAAAGAGCTAACAGAAAGAGGCACAGTCAATCCTGGTCTCGTCCTACACAAGAAATTCATCAAGGTGAGTCACCTCTGCAACTGAAGGCAAAAGCCAGTTTTGCCTCCTAACCATATTAACCCATATGCTGCTAGTGGCTAATTTGGTCAAGACAAAAAGATGCAAAAACCTGAAAAATGACTGAAACCCTGGCAAATGGGTACTCATCCAGGAGTACTCAGAGAGAGCTTTCCAATGAATACCAACATGACAATGTTTAGATGGTTTTCAACACTTTTTGCATTTTTCTCCCACCGATGAAAGTAGCCTCAGCATTGAAAGGGTTAAGGTTTACTAGCAGTTTAACAGCAGTTTTTGATTACTCTGCAGCTGAATGCGATTGTTGGGTTTCCCAACTCCTGCTGATGCACCATCAGGTCCATTTGAGCTGCTGATTCGCCATCTCCCTTTACGATGCACAGTCAAGTATCCTGATCCAGGCTTGCGAATCACAATATGTCTGAAGCCAACATTTGTACGTTATGTGCATAGGCGTTGCATTACTAGTTCATGCACATTCTAGTGGATACTTTACAGGTCCATTTCCAATGCCACATGCCCATATATGGTCCTTTAACATTTCAGCTGCCAATAGCGCCTACCTTAGAGCAGCTTACGCCACTTCTCCTATGCAGGCCACACAAGCGCTTTTGTTTGATTGGTCAAGATCACTTATGTGATGTAAGTGGTCAGTTTTGAGGGAGCGTCCCTTGTATATTTACACTAATTATCGGTAAGCGCTTTAAAAAATCTAAATATATCACTACTCTTTTACATCAGAAGGCATTCCTAGAGCGATTTCCATAAAGCAGTGTTTCTGCATTTCCGGTATAATCTAAATGCATAAAAACTGGAAGGGAATGTTCTTCCTTCCCAGATTGCATTAGTGATGATTATGCGGTATCCCAGAAGGCATTGTTTCCTTTTCGCTCTCTGGATTCTGTCATGTATCGAATCATCTAGTCTGCTTCAAGCAGTCCTAAGCTGTAAACAGTCTCATAGGTAGTTTTCTCTTTTTGTCCCTGGTTTCTTGCTTCAGCCATTAATGTCCCCTTGGAGCCATCACCATGGCAACAAATGATATTAATAGAAGAGTCAAAATTGATAGATCTGTGCCTGTCTTCCCTGCTCCACTTTTAACGTGTTGTAACTGTGTACCTGTAAATGATAAGACAAAAAACATCAAAATATTGTGCATTGTACCCAACATATCAAAAATTACTTAAAACATGGAACAAAAACTAGAAAAGTGAAACATCTCAATAATAGCAAGTCAAATTATCTTTTTTCAAAGGATGATAAATATAAAGCATTGAACATAGTTTTTAAAAAAAGCTTCAGAGACTGGACGATTAATTAATTCAGGCATCAAAACAGACAAAGTTCACAAGAGTATTTAAAAAATCCTAGATACGTTGTTACAAAGAAGTGAAACTATAAGATACTTTCAATCTTGAAGAGAAAGTTGTGAAAGAATTGGTTCATCATCTAAAGATACAACAATATATCATAGCTAACAATAGGTTATGTTGTGCAAATTGATACATTGTGCAACAATCTACAACCTCTCATACTACAGTTGAGCTTCCATTGTGGACCCATGCTTTAAAGGAGTCTTAAAGAACCCCTACCCCGACATATTCTTAACTTTCTAATCCCCCTGAATGTTTTTCTGACAACAATTCTAGGGATTCTGACAGGTCACCTAAACCTCTATCACTTATAAACAGCTATTGTCCCCACTTCACCCCAAGCAGTGTTTCTGACAACACAGCAGACAGACTTACAACTAAGGATTCTCCACCATATTACATACTGTAATTAACCAGTCCAAAGATCCGATTACCGCCCTTATATGGAAAAATTATCATTTCCGAAAATCCCAGCCCTTCCAGGACCATTATTTGCAGGAAGGTATTTACTTATTCTCCCCCATGTATCATATTGTAAAATGCCTGGTCCCAGCAAAGATCCATTATTTTAAAGATTCTCCACCACATTACCCACTGGCATGGCAAGAATACACATTGACAGCCAAACACACAACTACTAAATTTGGAATTTTGATTATTGTCACATTCTTTGCCATATTAAGGCTAAATTGTGACTAGCCAGTTGCAAGTGGTGGAAGAAATTAGAGTACCAAAGGAAAACCACCGCCTAACCCCAAGTCACTAGCAACTTTCTCACATGCCATGGCCAGGATTTTAAGCCAGGCAGTGATGAGGGACAGCGAGCAGTCTGTGGACTAAGACCACTCGGTCATTTAGGGATGGTTTTCAACTACTGATTTCCAACTGTTATTATATACTGTCAGAGTCCCCGGCCCTAGGAGCAAGGATCCACATTGAGAGGAAAAACTACTACTGATTTCTCAGTACATTACATACTTCCAGAGTTGAGCAGAGTGAAGTGATTAACCCTCTCATGCCCAGAATGCCAAGCGGGTCTCAACAAGGATTTTTATCAATTTATTTCAATACATACTTTCAATATATTTGCCTGTAATGTAAATGTAAAAAAAAATCTGCATTTTCAACACAAGAAAGTAACTCAGTTCAAAAAACGTAAATAACATGTAATACAACTTACACCTTTAGTAGAAATATGTTTATGTTGGATATGCGTTAGTATCAGACCATATGGTAGCATTCTGGGCATGATTTGGTCAAATTTTAACTACAAAATCTCATGATCATCTCAAAATCTCAAATCATATAAAATTATCATAAAATATCTGAGTCCATCTATACAGTCTAGTCATATAGAGTGATTATTACCTTATGTATGTTGCAGATTTTACGGTTTACATCATGTATTAAAATTTACAGCAGAAAATGAGGGGTTTAATTCATCATATATTGTACAATATTTACCTATTCCCTACTTATCTATTATGTGAGTTAAAACATTTCTAAAAATTTCCATGGGCAATTTTCGGACCATTACACTGAGTGATGCCAACAGTATGCTATATTTGGCTTCTTAATGTAAATACTTAGATGCCCTGTGGGCCATATAATGGACCTTTTTGAATATATGTATACAATACTTTTCAACAAATGGCTAATCTTGGCTTACAGGGATAGATGCAAATACCCTTTTAATTAAGTGATTTTAGTACAACGTTTGAATGAAATACGATGATTGTATGTAAGTTGCCTCAAAATTACTTTTGAAGTTGTTGATCAAGTATGATGATAACTGTAGTAGATTTCAAACATTTAAAGTGCATTGTTACAAAAAGAATAGTGTATTCCCCTTTAAATCAACAGCAGAAAGGCAATTAAATATTCTCTATACTGTAGAACACACTATGTTAGCGTCTGTTTATATATAGCGTACATAGCGTGTGGTTCCGCTTTGCTTTATATAAAAACGCTGTACTTTTTTCTTACTGTACTGGCGCTGTCAGCGGCGGCTACCGTCGCTAACATAAAGATACGCTATGATGCGAAAATTCCCCAATTCGCTATATTTGGGACCCGCGTCATATATGTGTTCTACAGTATGTGTGAGATTATCTTTGGAAGGTATTAAATCAGACAGCTGGTGGTAACTGTCCTAGGTTATGGAAATATAGGGTCAGCTTATAATCCATTTCTTATTAGTTTAGTATGGAAGTTTCCTCATGGAGTCATCTCCTGAAACACGAATGCCCCCAATCTTACCCTAAACATATAGCCAACACATGTGATGTATGTATTATTTAGTGAGGCACTACCTAAGAGGAAGGAGGGCAGTCTTACTTGGATCTTTTTTCTTCACTGCTGACAAGATTTAGATGGCCATTTATAGATAGAACGATGAACATTAACACAAATTGGTTAGCAGATTTATTTATCAATCAAGCAGGTTATACGTAAATATCCTTGCGCTAGAGGCTAATGCATATAGCCATGGGTGGTTCAAAGTGCAGGCACACACTAAAAACAAAAGAGGATTCTTGACTAAATATAGAAAGTATCCAGAATTCCCCAGGATCCTTGAATGCATCCTGGGGATTCCAAGCTTGACAGTATATTTCCTCTGTTAAATACAATATCTATTTTCCCCAATGATCAAGTCAGTGATTCTTAGATTGCAGGAGATGTTTAATATTAGTTAACAACATCCGGAAATCCCTAGGATCAAGTCAAGTATCCTTGGGATTCTAAGGTCACTGGTTATTTGTATCCATTCAAAATATCCTAACCACTGCAGGATACTTTGCATGATGCTAAGCATTCTAGGGATAGTGCATACATATACCTGTTTGCAAGTTGTTTGGATTTTTTTTTAAACATTTCAAAATAGTCTAAAAATGAAGGAAATCAAACTTGATATACAAATGATTTCTCTACACTTATTTATCATTTTAGTGAGATTTCATTAGTTAGTTGACATTCTACTTGTCGAATTAGCAAATATATGCCCTTCATTTGTTGTACTATGATACTTTTTTTTTTAGTTTTTGATTTATGTATGGATCAATTTGATGCTAGGCTATCATCCTTACATTCTTCATATTTAAAGTATACATTTCTGGGACTGTTTCTTTTGATGAGTGAGTCAAACTGATTATTAACCGTTATCTTTTTTATTCTTATTCACATATCCTGCATTAGCTGAAATATGACAGTTTTGATGTGTAACTGAAAAATAAATGATAGAGTATTTACAGTTTATGATAATGACATGCAACAATCAGTCCTTAGACTGCTTTTTCAACTCTGGAAGTATACAATGGTTAGTATGCTTCAGAAAACACTGTACACATATATTAAAAAGGGAAAACGTAGTACAATTAATCTAATGTCGAGCAAAAATATGACTAAATAGGCAATGTGGGTTGTTTGCAGTGTTATTGCTTAAAAAGGGATTTGTTTTCTAAGATTATTTTCAAATTTCCAATGAAATCACTGATGAAAAATGAAAAAAGTTTTATCAGGAACCAAGTACAGGAGAAAGTTCCTCAGAGAAATTCTAGTTAGAAAAGAAATTTGAGAAAATCCAAATAAGGGCAATATTCCTGTTTTTGGTCCATAAAGGGGGGCGGTTCTGGAGCATACCAACAATAAGATAATTTTA
>OZ012692.1:9646542-9736542 GCA_963942565.1 Maea johnstoni | reverse complement strand
CAATGTGACTGAAACAATGGTGTACAACATAACCTTTGTTGACCACAGCTGGTCGGAGGGGGGTAAGGGGCAGTAAGAGGATCGAGTGACATGATACATGAAGAAATAGCCGCGCACACGCCCGCTGGCCATACTAGACAGAGTGAGAGAATGACAGAGCCAGAGGAAGAAGGGGCAGGACAAGGGGGAGGGTTAGAGAAGGGGTTTAAAGGAGAAGGGGAAACACCGGGGTTCTGGGTTTTTGCAGATGGTGAGTGGCAGTAAGCAAACTACCAAGATAGCCGCTACCAGAGGTCAAAGGTCATGGTTCACCATCACCATCAGAAACGCGACTACGGCTACAGTAACTGCAGAAACCAGCAAGCAAATCTAACAGATGCCCATGGTAACACCCCTACAAAGTCTACAAGATTATTAATCGTAACGATAATAATGATAATAATAAAACGTCAAATATCTAGTAGGGTTAGTATGTGTGCACATCACGAGTGATTGGTTAAGGTCAAAGGTTAGAGGTTAGGGTTAGCATTATGATGTCATCAAGATGACGTGACGTCGTACAATTTCATCTTGTGGTTTGGGTTTTCTTTTTTACCCATGCAGAAACGAAGAAGAAATATTGCTGACAATTAGGACAAACAGAACTGGTGCTGCAAGCCACACACACAGGGCTAGGGCAAGTGCTCAGATGCTTAACGACCTTGAAAAGGTCAAGGGTCACGGGTCAAGGTTAAAGAAGGTGAAACGACTAGCGGTCAACTAATCACCGCGTTATACTATATTAGTTATGGTGGTTAAGTGAGGACTTGATTCAGATGGACTCCTGCAACACTTCCTATTCTCGGACCCTTGGTGGTGAAAGAGACTGACACGCTTGCTTGGAAATACTTTGTGGATTTGACGATCGCACTTGGTTTGGTACTTGTAGACCAGTGTAGTTTCTGATGGCCACGGAACCTTCTGCCTTACCATCTACGGCCAAATTGGGCCCGGCACAAAACGATAACTAAAACCACAATTTTGATAGAGTGACCTTCCCGACCGGCACAACCTGCTATTTATGATAATTTTTGTGATAATTATGAGTGAGAAAGAGAATTTGGGAAATCTGGGAAAAGTCGACGGTCTGCAAGGCAGAAGTTGTCCCCGTGTTTAATTCACGTAGAAGGAAGAGGAGTCTTACCACGCTTTACATTGGTTGTAGCAACTGTCATGCAAAAACGGCAAAAAAGAAGAACAAAATATAGTGCACCGTGAGCAAACAGGGGATGGCATAACAATAGATGGCATCCCGGGGACACCCAGTTGCGGTAGTCTTAATGAGTCTAGGCAGTGAATATAGGCATATATCACATCTAGAGAGAGTGGAAACTGATGGCAGCCGCGGCCGCCGCGCGGTGACGATGCCTCGAAGCGAGAAACATACATCTCTGCGCAGCAGCAGCAGCAGCAGCAGTAGCAGCAGCAGCAGCAGCAGCAACAGCAGCAGTGCTCTTGCGCTAGAAATCATACTGCTGAAAATATCTTGTTACTCTAATGATTCTAGAACAAAAACAAGGTTTGAAGTCATGTTTCACATTTGTCTTTTACTCCATACTCTACATAACAATACTCTTATAGGAAATTTATTGGCATTTACAATTACCTTTATATTTGAAAATGTATATGTCAAAGTGTGAATGATTTCACATCAATAAATTTTATGATACTTAAACATGATCAAGGAAACATATCAGTAAGTAAAACTAGTGTACTTAGATCAGATACAAGTGAAATACAGACATACAACAAGATCAGTTGATTCCAATCAAATCCTATCCTTTATAATCAGATTCATGAAAAAAACTACACAATGGCTGATAAAATTATTATGTGCTGGCACTTTTATTTTAACTAATATGATAACAAACTTGATATTTTTAGCTTCAAAACAATTTAAAATCTTTCTAAATTGTGGAAGACTTTAATATACAAAGAATAACAATAAGCAATTTGAGTACATTTAACAGAACCGACCCTCTCTTGAAAATATCAATCAATGTAACTAGATATCTTATGAAAAAGAAGCATTTAGATTTTAATTTTTGATGTGTACCTCACCTCTTCACTAATATGGAATTACCATGTTAGGTATACTTGTATTCAATTAATACAGCCCATGTGGAAGGAGGGACAGATACTTACCATTTAAGACATGTACTTTTAAATCTGCTACCTCTAAGTTGGAACTGCGACATATGTAGACGCCTGCATGCTCCATCCTGCTTTTCTTGATGACTAAAACGCTGACGATCATATTCGTCTTTATAGCTTTTGTGATGAGGATGCCGCTCTGGGCATCAGAGTTCACTTTTTCTCCATCCTTGAACCACTCGATGTCCCGCGGCGGGTCCGGGTAGCCTGTGGCATTACACACCAGGTACGTCTGGCTGCCCGTCTCCACATAGGGAGTGCCCGATACTTGAATAGCTGTGGAGAAAACAAGAAACGGTCAACGGAAAAATAGGGGTGGGGAGAAAAGGCAACAAAGGCTTGCCGCACATCCTTACAAAAAATCAACAATGGGATTATGAAAAAAGTATCATCCATTAATCTATTATTCATATAACGACTTAGATACATTGGTTAAGGAAAATTCCAAGATGCAGAGATATATGCATAGCAGACTTAAATATTTTTGGAAGATCTTTTAATGATCTCTTATAATTCTATACAGAAAAACAAGGAGAGCAATATGACTAGGACCTGGCATTACATAGTCATCGAGGATTGCAAGAACAGTTTGCAGTATTTGTCATTTACAACCAGGAACTTGAATAACAACTATTTAGGGAGATACTGATTTTAAAACTGTTCATTATCAATGTCTTATTTCCATTACAGATATACTAAATATATTAAGAAAAATAAAACTTATTATCTAATAATAAAGCATTTTGAGTTTAAGTTATTTTATCTATTTATTTTGGAAAAGTATCTTTAAGAATCTTCTTCATGAATTCATTTGATTTTGCATGGAATCTGCATAACGGCAATTCATCAAATTCCTGGATGCAGCACAAAGTCTATATAGACTGAGAAAGTAGATTTAGGGTCTTGAAATACAACAAAAAGAATAGATACTCTTCAATCTAATTTTAGAATGCAAGGCAACGTAATGCATTAGAAATAGAGTAAATAGACTTAAGTAAAATTATTTTTACATAATTCAATTAATCACTGGTAAATTGAAATTAATAGTTAGGAATTATATGTTAAGTTTAAACTACTTTAACAAAAATAATTCTTCCTTAAAATATCCTAAGGATGGAGAATTCACATATTTTTTTAGCATCAATGCAAACTTTTATAATGAAAGAGAAAATCAAACACACCAAGGGACTATTCCAGAAATAACATATAAATCCATAACAGTCTTTGAATTAGTATTATGGTAATAAATAAATTACATCAAAAAGGATAGGAAAAATATAGATGCTTTTACAGGTACACAAACTTTACAAAACACCCTTAAATATTTATATGAACACGAAAGTCAGCAAAAAGGTTGTTGATTCAGGAGCACAAATTTAAGGCAGTATAGATATAAAGAATATTTGATCTGGAACAAACTTTTGATAAAAAAGCTGACTAACTATAAAGATTTATTACATCCAAAAATATTTTGAAAGCAATTGAAATGAAGTATATATGTAAACATATCAAAGATTATTCCTTTTAAAAGGTTGTACAGGATAGCAATGCAAGCCTTTCCCATTGATCTTAAAATATTAACTGTCAACTGTCATAACATTTCAACTGAATTTCTCATTGAAAAACAACCACAGTTTTTTTCATTCCATAAACTGCTTACATCTTTATCATTCCATCTTTTTTAATTTCTTAAATTTCGTTTTAAATAACATACAAAATATTTCAAAATATTTTAATAAATAGACATACAAAATATTTTGATCCATTTTATATGAACATGTCCATTTTATGTCAAATAAATTTCAATAAGCTTTGGAAGGCTGCCAAATCCTGACTTCTTTCAAAAGAAATATCCCTTTAGAAAACAATGAAGATGAATCACATTTTTTAAATGCTACTACCTTGAATTTGTGCTTGCTCTAGTGAGACACACTCCGAGTGAGACAGTACATGTACAGTAGACGCGACACGGACAGGTGAGATAACGGGTTACAGGTGACAGAGAGACAGAAAGGCTGCTGCTGCTGCGGCTGCAGTATGATACTGGCTGCCTTACCCTGCATCAGTACTTGGGCGGCAGCGCGGGCATAAAATTACACGTACGCCCACGAGAAGGCAAGGCTCAAGCAGCTACATTAGTATTGCCAGACCAGGAGGTACGGACAAACGACACTACATTGTAGGTGGCGCCACCATGACAAGAAGTACAACCTTTTGTTTCTCATTGCAACTGGAATTTTTACATCCAACATCAGTACTAGATCAGGCAATTCCTATGCCTGCCATCTTATAGTGAATTTGTCATTAGATCTCAAATAACTTTATTCTCTAATTTTTCTTTTTATGAAAGTATAAAAGTATGAAACAAGTATTTGGAAAATAAGAAAATACAGATCACGGAGGCAAGAAATTGAAAAACTTGAAACCAGTCATGATTTTTTATCCAAATAATGCTTCATTTAAATTTTGTCATTCATGCTGGAATTCACATTTTGCTATAGGGTAGCATAAAAATTAAAGAGACAGTATGATACTTCCAAGTAGATGGCATTTGCCTACTTTTGAAGAGAAAAAATTGTCTTAAAAGGATAAAATGAAAAAAACAAAACAATAAGTGATCAAATATCCTATATTTAAAGCGTGTACTTCTTGGCAGAGGTTACTAATAGATGAAAGAATATTGGTTAGTTGACATTAAGCAAAAATGTTAGTTGTGGCTGAGAGGAAAGCATCTACTGATGATGTCAATGACAATCCCCTTACGAGCCAAACAAAGCCAGGTGCAAACCATCGTCATGGCAACTGCAAGGGGGGAGGCTGTTGCCAGGTGTTGACATGTAGTCATGTCACCAATGTAGATGCTAAAAATATGGCACAAATCCTAACAAAGTACAGAAAACTCCATGTTGCTATGACAACAGATGGGTTGCTGTTGGCATGGCAATATGAGGGTAGTAAGAAACGTCCAGGTTTCAACACAATAACTGAAAAACAAGGATCCATTCCTGAAAAGGGTCAGATTGTGAAGGTTGTTATTGTGGATGTCATTAGGTCACTATGGCAACCGTTTAGGAATATCTACATCCCATCTTTCCTAGTGTGGATGTGGACCACACAGCAGAAATTCTCCTCGTATCAATGAAAACATGATTTATACATCTTTATTCACATTGTATCCATGGAACTGCATGATGACTGTATCCGTCATAGAAACAGGCATATCCATCATTGTAATACATAAGATAGTCATAAAGACAAAAAAAATATCACACCTAAAAAGTTATATCCCACTTCATATTTTTGCTTGTTATCAAAATAGAAAACAAAAAAAAGATTTGAAACCATATGCACATATTTTAAATAAGTCAAATGTCCTATAGAGATGTATCAGTTAATTATGGGCCATTTATTTACTTAATGCTTCCATGCGGTACTATGTGAAAGAAATTACTAAGAGGAGCTGAGGGGATTTCGCTATTATTGGATACAGATAAAAATTAAATCAAGTGAGTGCATGTGCAATTGATTTCAGTAGTAAAAATCAATCACATCTATGCTTTCAAAAAATAGGTTTAAAATAACTGAAAAAGATAACCTAAGTGGTACTTTTGTGTAAACTGAGGACAAAAATCCAATAAGCAGATCATCATTAAAGTTGGAAATGTTTATACCTAGGTTTTTCCTTGATTAAATTCCTTTGGATATTTACTACACATCAGTCATTATTATTATTTCTTACATTTTCTACTATCATAATGGCAATTTGATAATAGGTTATCTTAATTCTGACAATCATTTTCACCCTTATTTTTATTGCAAGTGAAGGATTTATTTTGGGCTTGGAATAGGTACATAAGTAGAGCTACCCAGTGGTCAAATTATTTTAGTATCTCAATCTAACAATAGATGGCAGAACCTACTGTTGATATACAATCACAATTACTTCTAGTATCACCATAAGGTAATAATATCCACCCATGAGTTGCTTTAAGCAGAGAAATACATCCCCTTGATCCGCAACCCCATAGGTACTGCATGCTAGCCTCTACGGCATCTGTGCCTCGGGTTACGCGCTGTAGCCTGGGGTTGTATTGGTCACGTGATCTGTGCAGTAAGCATTGACTGGCTGGCTGGGGGATGTCATCATATCTAGGTCAGATAGTGAGAGGCAGCGAAATTTGATGATTCATGACCAGTGCCCACTCCCTGTCTACTACTCTCAGCTTTAAGTTAATGCCTGATTAATTTATCTGTAAAATTCTAGAGCGTTTGAAAGACTCAGATCAAGAGAAGTAAACAACATTCTCCTACATTCTTCGTGGTTTATGCTATTGAATGATATAAGTTGATCTTTGATATGTTGTTTTCTGTGCTATAAAAATGTCACTCTTCTATCAATCTGTGGTATATGTAGTCTGGGAGATCAGTTGGTCAAGATCTTAGGGGATGTGGTATTGAATTTAGGGTAGGTTTTAAGGGTTTGATATTGGAACTATTTAAGGGTAGTCAACATGGATCGAGGGTAGTGGCATGGGCTCAAGGGTACTAGGGGATGGCAATTCAGGGTAGAAAAGATAATTTAATAAGTAATACTTTTAGGGAGTTGCAGTATAGTTTATGAGCATAGTGGGGGTTTAGGGTAGTGGGCATGGGTGAAAACTAGGGTAGAGTTGAACATAAGAGATGGTGGGTATTTAGAACAATATGGTTTGATTTGAGTATGAAGGGTGTAGAATTGTAGGAAGGGTTTTGGGAAATGGACAATTTTGTTTGAAGGGACACGGCTGGTTCCATTACTATGTTGGGATACTGATGTGAACAATCCTGCTTCCTAAACTTACATGATAACACATCAACATATGCACCTCTAAAAAAGAGAAAAAAAAGCCTATTCACTAGAATTTAAAAAAAAATTGTCATAAAAATGAGTTTCCTGTGACTTGAAGTCTTGTAATGGCAGACTTACATCACCAAAGAGCTCAAATTTAGGTGTTTCTATAATTATCAATAATTGCTGGAGGCATCTACAGCTAGTTAGTGTCGGGATTTAAGGCACCTCTTACTGTTGGTGCAAAAAGCTATTGGCACTTTTCTGGTCTAAAAGATGCTAGAAAAAGAGAGGAATGTCATGAAAAAATAATGGACAGTCACAATCCCTGCCAGTTGTAGAGAAATTGAAAATGGAAAACAAACATTGAAAAAAAAATAATTATCTAACAGTATTAACTAATAAGATTGTCTCAATAAAAATGATATTTTTTTTGCTGTCTGAGGTTAGCTTATATCAGATTGAGTAAGGATTGGCATGATGAACTTTTGTAAAAATTAAAAAAAAACTACAACGGTGCCTAAGACCCTTTGTAAGGAACTGATGGAAGTGACCAAAATTTAAGACGAGTTCAAAATTTTTTTAAAATAATAAAATAACTTAATTGAATTATCATATTGGCATGATCTACCTGGGTTCTAGATAACCTAACACCCTGTTTTTAACTGATTCACGACTTTGAGAGTACCTAATTAAATATTCATTAAACACAGCCTGTCCAATAAGCACCTGCATTGATCATATTGCCCATATTTGGTAAGCCTCAGCCTTGGCCAGAGCAAGGTCTGCCAGGTGCTCCAATAAACTACAAAGGTCAAGGTCCGATGTACAATCCCCACAGACAGCTGTAAACAGAGAAATACATCCCCTTGATCCGCAACCCCATAGGCACAGCATGCTAGTACCTAGGTGATGTGCGCCTCAGGTTATGCGGTGTTGCCTAGGGAAGAATTGGTCCCATGATTTTTTTCAGCAGGCAGCAGGCAGCCAAACCTGCGGTACACAGGTTATCTATGACTCATATAGTCGGAGGCAGCGAAATTTGATGACGCATGCACAGTGCCCACTCCCTGTCTACTACTCCCAGCTGTAAATAAACCTAGGAGATTTCCCTTTGTTTTTGTTTTTATCAGTACAGGGCCAGAGCCTACCTAAGTTCTTTACTTGAAAGTCAATTCATTTTTTCCATTTCTATGAATGGAATTTATGAGACTCTTGGGGACCTCTACTATTTTGAACTGCCCCTGGAGTAATCACCCTTGTTATTTACATACCACAGTTCTGCCCCATATACTGCTGTATTATCAATTTATACATACTGTAGAACACACAATGTTAGCGTTTGTTTATATATAGCGTACATAGCGTGTGCTTCCGCTTTGCTATATATAAAAACGCTGTACTTTTTTCTTACTGTACTGGCGCTGTCAGTGGCGGCTACCATCGCTAACATAAAGATACGCTATGATGCGTAAATTCCCCACTTCGCTATATTTGGGACATGCGTCATATATGTGTTCTGCAGTATGCTTTTTGTTTATCATTGACTCATACACACCAGTAGCAGAAAAAAATCTCTGATAACTTTGGCAATTAAGATTGTGATAAAAGCATCATTCAGATGCTTATCATAGAAATGTTAACAACTATCCTTATTTGTTTTTTCAAAATCAGGTTTAAGTTAAAAGTAATATTTCAATATACCTACCAGCTGTACTTTTCGATGGAACTCTGGGCTTAAACGGGTTAATACTATTGATCTAATTTGTTTCTTTATTTTATACATATTTTGGTCTCTAAGGTCTGATTTTTATATCATAAAGAAGTGCTTTGTGAATTATTTTGTCATTTGAAGAAAGTTTAGGTGGACCATTTTCAAATGTTCTCTTTTCCAATTTTGTGTAACTGGTACCTTTTCTTTTAAATTTGTACCAACTCTAGAGGATTCAGGGGAGGGGTAATTGTGGGAGGGAGGGTGGGTGTCCACAGCCTTTCAAAATGCATCTCATACAGGTTCATGAGGGGTTTTCTTGACTCATGCCTTTAAAGGGGTAAAGTGGTGGGGTGTAATCAATCTACCTAGAAACCTAGAATCTTTAAATTTCTACAGAATAAAAAAAAATCTCTCCTTAAGAGATACCCATATCTTGTTTGGAGTTACCCTCTCTTGATCTCCATCCATTTGGCACGCAGGTGAATTTTACGAATCCTAGTTACCATGGCGGGGAACCATGGCAACAGCTGGTGCTGCCCCTGGTGGTGAATGCAAACATCTAACGGTGCTTGCTTTGCAGTTAAGTGACAAGCCATGTGGCAGCAATTGGACTAAAATTTGAGCAACCAAAAAAGTAGCACACACAACGACTAGTGGGTAGGTGGGTGGGTGGGTGGGTGGGGGCTAGAAAACTGAAGATAGGAGAAACGTGCGCACATCATCACTGCACTCGAGTCAAAATGAAAAGAACATCAACACAAGAGGTGGGGTGTAAGGTGACATACACAACCCCAGTGAAGGGTGCAAACCCAATCTGCACCCTCTTCCCTTACCTGGCCCTTCTCGATGTGGTTTGTCTGAAAAAATGAGAAGAGGGTTAAAGAATTGTACCCAAGCCGGCATGCGATGGTGATGTCACTACCAAGCCAAAACAAGCATTCCTGTTCAATCAATGTGCCATGCAACCAGGTGTGAGTCATTCTCTAGATTGCCACCAGGTGGCGTGCGAACAAGCAGCGGTAGTAGTAGTAGTAGTAGTAGTAGTAGTGGCGGTGGCAGCGGCTGCCTGAAGATGGAGAGAAAAGAGGGGTGCATAGTTACCGGACTGTGGAGCATGCCTGGTCCAAGTGAACGACGTACCGTCCCAGAGCTTAATGCCCCCGTTAGGATAGGAAGTGCGTGTGCGTTCGTACACACCCACTGAAAGAGGAGGAGGCAGAGGGGGTCAAGGTCAAGGTTACTGCAGCTACAGGGGTCAAGGTTACTGCAGCTACAAGGGTCAAGGTGACTACTGCTGCAGGGATCAAGGTCACTGCTGCTGCAGGGGTCAGGGAGGTGAGTAAGGAAGAGAGAGGGTACCAAAGTGTCTTCCAAGGAAGGATGAGATGTAATAACGAGGAGTTAGTCGGTTGTTGTGATGACTTCATGGTAGCTTTGTTGGCTGCACAGACTACTGCCATTTTCCCCACAGCTGGTGGTTAGTATATGAATGAATGCATCACTGTAGAGATAATATGTGGGGTTATTCTATCGTGAAAAATGCCTCTTTGCCTTCCAAGAAACAATCAGAGCAAGTAAGAGACACTTAAAAAATATTAGAAAGAAGTATTATAGAGAATAAATATAAATATATCCTTTAAACTGATGATGGGGCAATATATATTTCAAAAAACTTTATACTCCTCATAGCTGATATTTTCCTATTCTATATAATCCCTATCGAAGATAATCAAACATTAACTGAATCTCAAGGTATGAATGATCCAACACTTCTGTGTTATATTCCATTATCATAAAATCATTTTCTTACATGAATCACTAACATAGCACGGCATGGGCTTGGCGTTATCATCTGCTATTTGAACCTCCACAAAACCATTTGTGAAAAGATAATAATAATAATAAAAATAATAATACTGTTAATGATGATCACAATAAAAATGATAATGATAATGATAATAAAAATGATATTAATAATAATAATAATAATAATAATAATGATAATAATAATAATAATGATAATAATAATAATAATAATGATAATAATAAACTAATAATAATAATAATAATAATAATAATAATAATAATAATAATCATAATAATAATCATAATAATCATAATAATAATAATAATAATATTAATAATAATAATAAATCTGCAAGTACATGGACCCCCACTTTCCTCCTACACAGAGTACCTGGAGCAAGTCACATACATGCAGCCAGTGGCAGCACTTTACTGACAGCTGAGGACATCTAGTGGGAAAAAGAGGTACTAAAATAGTGTATGTTCACGTTCTGAGGTATCTATGTTCCATGTCCCTGACTTCATATTCCAAGTCACAGGAAACCAGCTACATGTTTTATCAGCAGAACATAGATTTTTAAGCTGAAAGATCATACTAGTTTTCAATTGAAAAGGCATTTTTTTCGTATAATATTAGACTTAAACTAGGTTTCAATTATTTAGGGGGTTTAAATCAAACACAGTGACCCAGTGTCTGATATAAAGGTATCCCTACTATTCTGGACTAGTAAAAATTTGAAAAGGGGTTTGTAGGGCTAGTAAATAACCAACCCTTGTAGCCCTACCAGTCATGATAAGATTGATTATTTGACATGTTGATATTCCGGTTGGTGTCTATAGGAAGATCTAAATTAATAGAATATTTTCTTACATATTTAGATAATAAATTAAATTTCAATAAAGTTATTTGGATTTTAGGTAGGGTCAGTGCAGGTTGGAGTAGGGCTAGTAAATTTCAAATGCTACTAGCCCTGCCAGGCTTGCATATTTTTCTGGTTATTGTCAGAATCTTGCGCCCCTAAAGAGAGCCTCTGGGCACATCCATAAACACGTCAAAGACACTGCACTCTAGTTCACAGAAAAAAACCTCTTGTCAAAAAGTGTTAGAAAGAATAAGAATAAAAATAGCCAAATTTGATTATCTGCTTTAAGAAATTGGTTATTTATCAAACCAGCACCTAGATTGAGCATGAGAGGGGATAAGGCTTGAAGTGTTCTCAGAGACTGAGAAAAGGTTTAACCCATTTACACTTAGAGCGGCCAAAAGAGGCCTGACAATTTTGGAAATATTTTCCTTACAAAAGCATTTTTTTGAAAACATTTGAAGGAGAAATGTTGATCAGAAGATAAACAACAACTCTCCTTGAAATATTTCGCAAACTTTCGCTTTATTCCCAAGTTATTTCCAAAAGTATGAAAGTAGCAGACGATACTTCTAGAGGAACTCTTGAGTGTGAATGGGTTAATTCCTTTATACATATTGATGCGTCCTCAGTTATTGAAGTTTTCAGGGTCATCCTCTAGACCTAAAACTTGGCAGGATTCTCCTCCTCGCATAAATTGTACAACATGTTAATTTTGCGCTTACAAAATAATGCGCTCAGGTAGGCAGCCTTTGATGCGCAGTTTAATTAATGCATACTGATGTTCAATGACAAGCTATCATGTCAGCGTGTTGTGCGATACTAGCAGAGGTATTGGATGTCCAAATAATGGTGCGCAGTGTAATAAATGCGAACTCCAGGATTGCACAAAGTATGCATAAATTAGACTGACGCAATATAAAAATGGTTCACAATAATTCATTTTTTTTAACTGTTTAGATGTCAGCCATGAAGATATGCTTAATTTCTTTGCTATGCAAAGATGCTATAAAACTTATAATATAACAAACAGCAATAAAGTACGAACTTCAATAAGTAAACCTGCTTTTCAAAGTACAGTAAACCATAAAGTCTTTTTTCAATTTTCGAGGGGGATATTGCTCAATTCTACTGATATGCACACATATTTTTTTACGTATTTTACAAAGGATGTTTATTTTCAGGAAGATATTGCCTATAGATTGATTGGCCATTTTTTTCTAACTGCAACAAAAGAATGAGTTCATGGTATTCCTAAAAGACAAAAACCAATTAGGCTGAGCGTGGATTGTAGTTGAGTGCTCTTCACATCCCGAATCGGCAGCTTATAAAGTGCACCTGTGCGCCGGCTGCAGAAGTCAGCTGATAAATGGCCGCCTAGCATATTGATTTCAAGGAAATATGATTATGGAAATTAGGCGCAGATATTGCCACAATTCACATGAGGTCATGATTGAAAATAATAACTTTCTACGCAAGGCGCCTGCCATCAAAGATATACTGCGCTGTCCCCTGTTTGATTTCCCCTGATGGTAGCGTCCGGGGTTCCCCTGGCTCCTCAACAGCTAATAAATAACCACCTGGGATCACTACACACAAGGGACTGGGGACACCATTATACATCTGAGCATGCATCTCTCAAAGGAAAAGTTGCCGTTTGGAAATAGCTGTAGTCAATGACTGGAGCTTGTCAATTTACAGAGCCTAAATGTTAAAAGAGATATATGTACGGTAATGTGTGTAAAAACAACAAAAAAATGAAAGGATGATAAATTAAAAAATGGAGAGTCCTGATAGTGTAAGTATGAAATGTAAATAATTCTTGCAAATAAAATGTATCATGTTTTGATAAAAACAAAAATAACACCCCAACAATGAAATAATTCACCAGTGCCCGATTTTTCATTTGTCTTGATTTGAAGTCCGTGAAAAAAGCTGAAAACTAAAAGACTAGTCTGCACTAAGAGTTAGAAGCCTGGCAGCATCTACCTTAACAAATGTGACCATGTTTATCTATACACACACAGCTGAAGAAATCATTTATCACACATTAGAGACCCCGATGCCACTGAAGAAATGATTTAGAGCCGTGAGTATGGAGTGCACTTAAACTTGTAAGAAGCTAGTGCCCCCTACTGGTGGCCGGATGAACTATCATGCACCGCAATGCCCCAAAAGCCGATGGGAGAATCACTGTGACCGGGCAGGCCAGTTTCAGGTTTTGATTAGTAGTAAATTGGAAGTGGAGTAAAGCAGACTATATCCAAAAGCAATACGGCGGCGGTATAATAGTGAAATGCACGCCAGGTTAGTCCCAGTCCCGTTAGGCTTCATGCAGCCTCTAAAGTACAGCCACACAACCGGTACCTGGTCGAGCTGGAGTTTGGTCGGGCCCCTCGGCCGCCGGTGGGGGCTCAGGCGTTGTCACAACCGCCGCGTTTTTAGTGGTAATGGTTGTTGGTGGTGGCGGCGGCAGTGTTGTAGTCTTGTATTCACCTGTAAGAGTTCCAGAACATCGTTGAATCACAGCCTCATTTCCACGTGGATGAAAAAGAGGATGCTGCACTGCGCCGCATCTTCTATAGTCAGCCACACACATACAAATTAGCCAATCACGCTCAGAACGAGTCTATCGTCAAATCCACAATACGCTACCTTTCATCATCAATTTTCAACCAGAATTATTGTACCTTCAGTGAAAATACATTAGTTAGTAACAAACATAGAATAAAAACAAATTTTAAGTTGACTATGCTGTTTCCATCAAAATTATACATTCTTATTTAAGCATTTTATTTACGTAGAGTTAGTTTTCGATGAAAATATTTCCTTTGATGCAGCATTTTTCTGGTCATATGTGTATAACTATCATGATGAAATTATTTGACCATTGACAGATGTGCTTTATTTATACTGATATTATTTTTTCAATAAGTTATATGGATGATATCAATTGTTTAACTGAGTATTGCAGGAGTGAAAGCTCTTAGTAGAATGGCAATAATATTATAACTGAAATATCCTGTGGCTAAATTTCTATTGAGGTTAGTTGTAATTATGCACCATTTCGAGATCAATTGAGGGATGCACTGTTGCATTAAACTCCTAACAACTACTGGATGCTACCATTTTTAACATATTCATCCTAAAAGGTGCCTGCATATCTTAAAACATGCAATTACCTTGAGAGATATGATAAGGACATAAGGAAATATTCAAATGGAAGATGTGTTTCCAAATCTGAGAAGAAACACTATTCCATTAAAAAGTTTTGACATGTTAGCTTATTTTTAAGATTCTCCTTATATCAACATATAACATAGGCATACTAAGCATGAATAAGTTTATATGGTAGGCTCTATCTTAAAGATCCTTGACATAAACTTACACTATTCATATCTATATAATAGGACGATATTTATCATAAAGGCTTTGGCTTTATTTTATAGTTCTTTTTTGGTGCTGGTGAGAAATTGTGTAGATTTTATTTGGTTGATGGTTTGGTGGGCGGGGGGAGTGCAACACTATGTGATTTACTTGACGATGCAATGACTTCTAGACATAATAACCTACCTAGTATAGATATGGACTGCCAGTTACAGCATGATCTAGACTAGAGTACACAGAATAGGCGTCTACTGGCACTATCAAACTCCCTAATAACAGACACAGAGTCTACTCAAATGCATGCAGTTCAGAACAAGAAGTTGGAATTTTACTGGTGAATCGATTTTTAGGTTGGTTTTCTTTTTGGATTGGTTTCTTTTTTTTATGATGGGGAGCAGGTTTTGCAGGGAAAGTTAGTGTAGGTTAAACCTGGTGAATTAGTAATGGATATGATGAGGTATTATTGACCCTTGAACTATGGGTATCCTATCATACATAAATCTCTATATGCCCTGATAACATGACTTGTATAATACATACAAAAATAGTATTACAAAATAATCCTCGCCAAATATTTTAAAGGGAATTTAAAAAGAGAAATGCTCTTTGTATTACACACAGTGTATTTGTCATTTGATTAAAGTATATATTTCTTAAATTTCATTTCACAGTGAAGTGCTATCTAAAGGGAGTCAAAGGCTCATAAGATATTTTACTAGTGCTAAGTATGAACCAAGGTTTCAATGGATTCATAAGTTTTTCTATAAAAGAGGAAAACAGAGTACCCATGTAAAACCGCAGGCTGATCCCGCATTATGAAAAGCTTTCTTATAAGTCTCATGCAGGCGTGCAGCCCCTGACCCTGTACAGGGGTGAGACACGATGTGCTAGACTGCTCAGCAATCGGGGAGCAGTCTCCTCAAACCATATTGGAAGAGAGATGGTAAACTCATCACTGCTTAGGTATGTAATCTACACTGCACAATGGACCAGATGTGCTTTATTTTGATTTTTATTTCATTTTATACTGATGTTATTTTCACAATACCTTATATGGATAAATGCAAATATCAATTGTTTAACTGAGTATTGCAAGAGTGATAGCTCTTAGTAGAATGGCAACAATATTATAACTGAGATATAGACCTAGAGTGACAGAATGCTATTCTCTAAGTCATAATCCAAGTTGCAGATACGAAGGGGGATCAAGGGGTTCGACAAACCCCCCCCTTTACACAATTTCCTAGCTCAGAATTGTTAATTTTCCTTTGGTTTTGCTTGAAAACCAATGAGATAGATCTACTACATCACTGTTAAAATGAACCTCCCTACCAAACAAACCCCCTAAACAGAAATACTGGATCCACCCAGAAATTTTACATGAGTTTAAAAATCTTCCCAAATAACATTTATTTTACTAGCTGACCTATCGCTTTGGCATCCCAGGATGTTTAGGTGTTACTTTAACAAATCAATGATAAGTGAGTGACCTGTTTATGACTTTTTTGAACAATAATTAAATGCTCATGAATTAAAAAGAGACTGACTGACTGCATTACCACCATTGCATTGTTTAACGTCTTGGCCTTACACCTAAGCTGAATTTTGTTAATATGAGATAGAACAGAATTGTGATTTTAGTCACTTCAGCTTGCATTTGAGGAAAAGTAGTTAGTACCAACATGTTAATGATGACAAAAATCTGAGTTCGAGGAAATCACGGAAGTCAGTGGCAACTTTCTCGCATGCCTCAAATAGCATATTAGGAAACTGCATGTCACTCACTGTAATAATGATGTTGGGGAAGATGGAGATAAGGCAGAGAAATACATCCCCTTGATCCGCAACCCCATAGGTACTGCATGCTAGCCTCTACGGCATCTGCGCCTCGAGTTACGCGCTGTAGCCTGGGGTTGTATTGGTCACGTGATCTGTGCACTGCTGGCTGACTGGCTGGCTGGGGGATGTTATCCTATCTAGGTCAGATAGTGAGAGGCAGCGAATTTTGATGATTCATGACCAGTGCCCACTCCCTGTCTACTTCTCTCAGGATAAGGTTAAAGAGGAATGTTTGATGTATATCTATTTGAGATCAATCTGGGCAGAGAATAAGGGCCGGGAGATTTGATTGCTAGAAAAAGCTGTGTAGATTTAGAGACAATTATCTTCAGCATTAACAGGTGCTCATAGGAAATGCTTATTGATAGAACTGCAAATCTAGCTTTAAATAGGTGTAGAACTGAGGAGAAGAAAAGATGCACCAAAAATGATGCACCGATCCTCAAAGATAAAATCTTTATCAAAAACCAGGTTTTGGTAGAAAAAAGAACATATCAAACTATCTAAAAAACCCTCTTTTTCTTTGAGATTTGTTGACTAAAACATTATTCAAATTGATAATTTTCATGGAAATGTGATGAACATGTCTCATGCAATATCAGCATTGCAAAAACGTGTTAGTATACACAAAATATTTTCAAAAATGTCAAAATGCAGCCCGTTTGGAGTATAGATGTGAACTGAATGGTTTAAGTGACTGGTGTGAGGGCTTAATTTTCTCCCCCTCCCCCTATATGTCATATGTAGAAACATGCCTGATATGGAAGCAAGTGAAAGATGTGTCTGAGGGGCAGAAAAAATATCGCTAAGCATCGGTAAGTGGAACACTGCTTTCAATTCATAGGTCAATTTTGCCTTATAAGTAGGCTAGGAATTTTGGAATATTTCTTCCTTGCAATGCCAGGTGAACTCTGGACCCCCCATTCAATTAGAAGTATGAATTTGGTAACACAAGTGTGGTTGGTTATAAATGAGAGGAATTTTACATATACCCTCCCCCCTTCTGCACACACACACACACACACACACACACACACACACACACACACACTAACGAAGAAATCCGGATTCAATTACAAATATGATTCTAAAAAGCCATATATAAAAATAAAATTTAGTGTTTGAGATGATAATTAGCCCTAAGATTTTTTCTTTATTTGTTGGAGGAAACGTTGTTTATGAATAAGGGGAAGAATGGATTAAATCTCATGGGACAATTAGGGGAAGAATGTGACAAAAGGTGCAAAATAAACACAGTTGCGCTGTAAACCACGTTATAAACACTTGCCATTTATATTTGTGTGATTTGCACATCACAGCGTGTATATAAATTATATATCATCGGCATTTATGTTATGAACAGATGCATGTGGTGAATTGCATTTCCAAATAGGCAACACCTGATGGATGCAATATCTTGGCTTATCAGATTACATGGAGATATCCTGAACAAATAGGGTACCATTATTATGGGGTTCATAGTATATCATACACATTCTCTATGAATTGGAGATGGATAAATATCCTCATGAATGAACTAGAACCAATTAGGAGTGCCTTTGTTGCTGATAGTCTGTTCAGGTCATCAAGGTGGAACTGTAGGACCACAATGAAACTCAATCAAGCCACAAAAGGTGTTGGACAAAGAAACCTAGGCTTTTTATTATTATGAATTGTGCATGTGAATCTGATAAGTATCTCTAATTCCTTTCTGGTCCAATAAAATCCCATATTTTCATCTATTCAACACCTCATTTCCCTAGATATTTTCCAAAACCTATCAAAAGGAGAAGTTTCCATATCAACTTCTTAGCAATGAACATTTATTCAAGACTGTACCTATTTAATTGTCTGATAAGTATGCACTTCACTTTGGATAGCATAATTAGGTATTTCATCATAAATTATATATATACCAACATAAATGAATTCTATTTCAATAGCCTTGTACATTACTATCATTGGTTCCCTGGCATCTTATTCCTTTTTCAGATGAGCTATCCATTTGAGATTAAAACAGTGTGTTTAAAATGTACCTATCAAATATTGTATATTGCATCTATGGTTTTGGTATCATGTGTAGTTGATGAAAACATCTCTTGTTCATGTCCTATAGGAATAGTTTCTAAGAGAAAAGATGAGTTTTGTAATGTTATCATCAACTGCTTGGTACATGTCCATGAAGTTGGCTGTGATGACGTCCCCTTGAGGTATCTGACCTTGCGATTTGTGGGCTGACCAATAGGTGGCGGAAAATCATAAAGCGGAAATAACCAACAAAAGTCTGCTGACGACCCATAATCGCTACCCTCCCAATATGTAGCACCATCGAAACAATTCTGATTGGTCAATAGGGCTGTGAAGAGCGTGAATGAGGCATGCATGCACATGTAGGTACGAACTGATGGACAGACAGACAGACGAACGGACGGATGGACAGACATACAAATAGAAGACCCAGTCATGCAGGGACATGAGCAGCGCTGGCTGGCTGCGGCAGCGGTATAGTGGCAATAATGCATTGGAGTATGTCTCACTGGAAAACACCCTGTATAATCAACCCAAATCGGCGTGGCCACGTGGTTTCACTCTCGTCAACGTTGTTGAAAGTTTTCAGAGGTGAAGAAATGGAGACAAATTACACACAGTATAAAGTATCATCAAACACTATACCTCGAGCCTGCTGGTTGTTGAGGATCCGATAAGAGTTAGAGGCAGCTGGGTAGGACATAGACACAATAGCATAAATGTCAATGTATGATCGTCCAAACAGAAAGTAAGGGGGCCTGCATGCAAGGAGAGATCTGGGGCGGGGGAGGGGGGGGGGATTAAAATGCACATGAGTGTGAAAAATGCAATGAGACTACATACAAGTACAAGCCGAAAAACCATGGAAAGATGCGTAGAATTCACGATGCATGGTAGTACGGTCACGCTACACTATCAGGCATACACTGAGTGAAGAACAGCACATCTGCTCCAATGTGCTGAACAGTTAACTAAACTCTTAACACCAACAATGCATGCAATTCTCATGAGATTGTGAAAACGTGTGGGGCTGTGGGTGGTATGAGCACTCTATGAAATAGAGGGGAAGGGGGAGGGGGGGCATTGTATGAATCCCAGTTCTCAGTCTAAGCTCAGATGAGAGAAGCACCGCTATGAGAATGTGGGGGTTTAAAGAGGGGGGATAAGGGGTCAGTCGGCTGCTGGAGATGAGGGGTTAGTTCAGGAAGCAGGGGAATTAGAGTACTGCCACCAGGTAAAGATGACCAGACAGGTGAGTTAGTTGTCCCAGCTAGAGAAAAGCTTGGATAGAGGGATCACAGGAGGATGAATAAAGAGATAGAGAGAAAGACAGACAGAATGTGTGCAAGGGGAGGCAGGTTATTTTACATAATCTACTATTTAAGTAGTGATTCCAACTGTGAATGCTTGATGTAATACTCTCAATAGATAGTTCTGTTGAACTGCAGACATATTCTAGTGCAAAGCTCAAAATGAATCCTGACCAACAGATAATTTCAGTCACACAAAATTACCTAGCAATCATATATGGTCTAAGTAGTTTAGTCAGTCAGATTTCAAGTGAAATGAATGTAATGTTAGCATCTCTGATTAGCAATACTGCAGAGTAAACAAATTTGAACCTAGTGAAGCACATACACTTTGACTAAAGCTTTTCTAGTTAACAAGTGCTCAAAAATGAAGATGATTTTTTTCTTTGCAAAGAGGGTTGGGTTTAGGACCAACGCAAGGGGTATTAGTGGGGTGGTGGTTGTTAGTATAGCAGAGGTATGTTATCGGAGAAACAGTATAAGGATGTTGGAGGCGGGGGTTTATTGTATGGTCTCTGCGGGACCAGCCCTTGCAGGAAAGGGAAATATGGCAACGCAATGGTCTACTGCTCACTGTCATAGTGCTTCTAGGAACTTTATGAGCACCAGTTGAAACCACACTTTTTTGAAGCCTCTCAAAATATGCTTATTTACAACTAGTGATAAAAATATGATGCGGAGCATGGTTTCTAGGCATCTTCTATTACATATTGAACACTTTATTCTAAAGAAACTTCATCCCTAAAATATGATAACCTTATCCATAAATCCCATCTACTCTCGTACCCTTGACTGGAGCTTTACTTTGAAGAAACTCATCTTTTCAGAGGGCCATACATGTTTTCTATACCCGCTGGTAATAAGGGTAAGTACGAGACAACTTTCCAAAGTGTCCACACTTAGGGAGTAAAAATAAAAATTGCCCAAGTGATCATAAAAAAGGAAAAAGGTAGATTTATCACTGAGACTAAATAGATACTCTAAAGCGAAACATTTCTTAAAAATATTTTCCTGAACCCCACCTTCACTTCAAACATCTCTCTGATCTAGACATTCTTCCCATCTCTCTGTGTCAAGGTTTTTCACCCCTCCATCTTTTGAAGAATTTCCCTCCTCCTTCCTTGAGAAAGAAGGAGAGCTCTCCTGCTACTAGCGGCAATACCAGCCCACTTTTTGTCTTTTATTTCTGCAGATATCTGGAAAATCATTTTGGCCTTTTTGAGGGTGCTAATGTTGTTGTTGAGTTTGTTGTTGTTGTTGTTGTTGTTGTTGTTGTTGTTGTTGTTATTGTTGATGATGATTTTGTTTTGACTGTTGTAGCTGCTACTGCTACTGTTGTCATTTTGGTTGTTGTCATTCCTTAAGCTCTTTTTGATGATGATGTTGTTGTTGTTCTTGTTGTATCAAAAGTTGTTCTGGATTGAGCAGTAGAACATGGCTGTTGGTCATAATGCTTAGGTAATTAGTTTATTAAGCAGGAGAGTTAGCAAGGATTATCACCAACAGCAGCTAATGGGAAACCAAGTCATCCATGACACTAAAATCAACCAAACCAAAGCTTAAAATGTCTGCATTGGTTCAATACTATCCTATTAACCCTTTCCATGCTGAGGTTACTTTCGTCCATGTGAGGAAAATACAAAATTCTTTCAAAACCATCTAAACCCTGTCATGTTGGTATTCATTGGAAAGTTCTCGCAGAGTTCTCTCAGATGAGTACCCACAAGTCAGGTTTCAAATGTTTTTCAGGTTTTTTGCATCATTTTGTATAGATAAAATTAGCCACCAGCAGCATAAGGGTTAACAACTGAGATAAGCAACAGCAATTAGAATATTCTTAAGTTACTATTTAGAAAACTTTTGAATGTCATGAAATGAATAGGAAAGTTTTGAACTGGTTGAATACTTTGAGCCTATATATGTTTTATTGTAAGATGCAAAGGACAGCAATTGTGGCATTGCTGTCATTTGCATCGTGTGTGACCGATTCATACTCAAACAACTGGTTGTTCAGACAGTTTTGAGAATGTATTACAAACAAAGAAAACTCAGACTGTCAATATATTTCAATGATGTTGTTTCCTAGAAAAGGATTTAGAAAACTGTCATTCAGAATATCGAACAAAATTCTTCCTTTGTAAAAATTCCTTGAAAATGTTTCAAACAACCAGCGTGCATGTGGCATGAATAGATATAACTTGGCCAGACCATAGTAGAAACTTTCAGTCGGATTCAATTCATCTTTTATAAGTGTTCATTTTAGTGTCAATGACATGGTAATTAGAATATTCATGATGCTCAAGTTTCCCACAGGATAAACCAGCGGCCATCTTGAAATCATGAGTACTCGGGATCATGGCCTGCAGTAGATTTCCACCTCCGTCAAACAGGAGAGTTTCTTCCTAGGTCACATGACATGTCACATGACATTGCTGTTGGACACACAGTTTGTTTTGCGACACAGTAACATGGATTTGTAACATTTGTCAACACTGTAACAGTTTGTAACATTGAAACAGACAGGAAATCCACTGTGCAGGCCATGTTGGTGGGAATGACTGGTTGACATCCTAGAACGGAATATTATGACTTAAAAATGATACAGGAGAAATATTCCCATTGTGTAAAAATTAAATTAAATAATAAATTAAATAATGACTCCAAACTCATCACAATGCTGATGGTAGAGATTTGATTTTGAATTCAACATATAGGGATTCCAAATGTTTTTATTGCAATTCAAAAGGTAGAGCCATGGAGAAATTTGCAAAGAGAAAGATAATCACCATAATATTTTACATTTCGTTTTATAGCTCTCCAAAAAATTGGCACGAAAGAATCTTCAATTAATTACAGATATTTGAAAATAATAGGAACTGCCTAACTTTTGAAAGAATTAAAAATATTTCTCCTCACTTGCTCAAAGTCATAAGTGTCCACTAGGAGAGGTCAGCAGAGGTCATTGTTAGCTGAAAGTTAGTGCATGGTAGAGACTAGGTAGAGAAGTCAGGATCTCAGTTCGGCACTCAGTCGGCCGCAGAGGAGAGGGTCGGGGGTCACTCACAAACTCACAAACATTAAGACACACACTTACCTTTTACATTTAACCTAATATCGTAGGATTTTACTGGTTTGGTGCTTATTTGGCATACGTAAACGCCGTCATCGCTTGGCTTGACCTCGCTTATCACAAGACTCCAGTTGCCGCTACGCTCGTCAAACTGGACGCTTATTCGTGTGTCGCCGGTAAATGTGAACCGCCCCACTCCTAATGGATGGTCTTCATGTTTCCGCCTCCATATTACCTGAAAAACATCAAAAAAACACAAATCAGCAGGCAATTATAATAAAGTATTAGCTTCATCATTTATAATTAATCATTAGCTTCATTATTTATAATAAAGTATTACGGAAGTAATATCAAGGAAGAAAGTTCAACAACATCCCCTAGCTGCTCTGCGACTGGAATCATAAGTGTAAAGAATGGTTACTTCAAATGCAGGTCTTCCTTCAAAAGCTGTTTAAAAGCTCTACCTTCCTTTTACATTTTGTAAATGAATAACCTGCCGGATGTTCATGATACCGGAAAGAAAGATATGTTAGAGCTTTAATCCAGTACATGAACAAAACTGATGCTGGCTTCCCTTGTAAAGGGAAAAGGTGTAATGTGGAGGAATGAGACATTCTTAACTTCTTTGAAAAGTATGTTAAATTGTATCTGATACTGTTATTGGAAATACATGACCTTTTTTTGTGAATATCATTTCATATTATATAGCTTGGTCTGCCATTAACCAAATAAGCTGTCATTATCCTTTCAACACCAAATGAACACAGTAAGTTCATCATAAGAATTATGGCATGATAGAATCCAATGCGGTACATAATGCCCCAAATAGTAAACTTCAATGCCATATAGACGAAAACTGACAATTTCAATGAAGAATTAAATGGAAAACCACTTTGAAGTATTGGAGTAAGTTGAAATTGATGGAGCAATATATAGAAAGTGAATACAGTAGGTGCCAAGATCTTGTAACATGATTTCGAGTTGTCAGGCGTGCATCATATATAATAAACTAGGTCAGGCTCAGCACCTTCAAAACATTAGGAGATATGATATAATGATATTCAATAATGATAAATTCATATGATAGTGCCTGCTTCTCTCAGGGATGTAACCTTGGAAAATTTAGCACAGTCAACTCTTTAAGTTTGCCAGTCAATACTGAACTGCATTTGTATGGGGACATGCAAGGAACATACAGCAGTTTTTCACCAAAAATGAGACTACTAGGATAACGACTTTAAACTTAGCAATACTTTTCCCATTTGATATTGGTATTTACTATTGCACCATGTTCTAATGCAGATGAACTGGCTTAATCCGGATGGATGTGGACCCTAAATTTCTGTCCAGATTAGGCAAAATCGGTATTATGCATAAAGGCATAAAATAGAAGAATTTAGCAAGCAGGGACGGCAAGGCGTGTACACTTCAAAAATCAAGATGGCAGCGTGACCTATTGGCTATATATTTACAACCCTCCATATCTCCCCTCTTTCCCTGACCCTCCCACCACATCCCCCTGTCTATTTAATTATCGGTCCGCTTCGTTTTTGTGGGAGAGGACATTATATCTGCTTTCTGTGGAAATGACTTGGGCGTGTCGTATCATGTGATAGGGCGCGCTCAATTCATGATTGGCAATCCGGATTAAAGTATGCTCTTAAACCTCAAATGGTAAAGAGCGTGCCTCAAAAATAGTATGGTTTCAGCGAGGTACAGATTAAATTGTCCGTAATAAGCACTGAAATTTGCATGTAAATGTATTGTTAGGGACCGGGCCCTTGAAATCTGTATGGTAAATCTGAAAATCTGGATAAAACATGTCCGTTCACCTGTAGTAAATAGTCTATAACCTAACATACACTCCCATGTACAAGTTGTTGTAGTATGTGGCATTAGAGTGTGTAGCATCTCAGAGCCTCAGCAACTCGTAGTGATCTAGGTCTGGATGTAATGATGAAAATGGAAAATGCACCTGTGGCCAATTACACACCAATTTCAGGCAAAATACAAGTGCCAACATTTTTACTTTCTGACAGGTAGATTTGCTGTTATTGACTTCATTACAAAATTAGTCCCAGCTGCAAATATCAAGTGAGACTAGCACTGAAAAAAGCATACACCTAATTACAATACTCCCCCTATCTATAAAAGTGTCTAACAGCAAAATAAAACTTTACAGCAAAACCTTTGTTTGTCACAAATGGCACTCAATCTTTCATTTCTAAGACATTTATGATGAAATCTACCTGTACTGTTCTGAATCAATCATTTTCTGATATTTGCAAAGGAAAGCTATGGTTTCCTGTCACAGATGGGTTTCTTTGCGTTTTCAAGACGAAGATGATATCAAATTGACCAGGCTTATTTCCCTCAAAAAGAAACCATTTCTGGCCTTCTCGCCATGTAGACTTTCATTCTTCTAGATATGAGAAAAATGTTATATTACTACTGTTATATTATGGCAAGTCATAAAGTATTCATCCTAAGGTTTGTGAACTTGTAGAAATCATGATTTCTACTTCCCCATCAGCAAATCAAACAGCAATATACACAAAGCAATGTGCTATGAACTTCCATTAGTATTGACTGCTCAAAGGCAACTCTAATATCTCTAATTCTTCCCTTCTCATATCCATAGTGTTAGTACATTGCTTCCGACCAACATGAAAGATCCCTCCATAAACAGACCAATCTCTAGTGCCAGTTTCTGTCAGCAACATAACTATACTTCCACATTATGAACACACAATGCCAAATCAAAGTAAATTATTGGGATAACGCAGAAATGCGAAATCATGGTTTTGGGGTTAATGCTATTTATACCAATAAGGCGGTTAATGAATCTGCCACTGGGCAAAGGGCCTTTGACTGGCTTTACCTGATGAGGGCTGACTTCGCATGGCAGTTATCTATACTGCACTAATCAGCTCCATCCGTCTCCGTCTGAGGGCGGCGGACGAGAAGCGATGTTGATTGCTCCTTCCACCAGAGGGCACTCTTGATTACAGCGATCCCGGCACGCTGCGGCAACTCGCCAACTTCCTCATCTGCCAGCTTCGCTTGATCACAAGAGGTGAACATCTAGAGGAGCATCATCATTATTATGATGATCATCACTATTATCAACATCCTCTGACCATCATCTTCATCATCATCATCATCATCATCATCATCATTCTCACCATCATCCTCACCATCATTGTGATAATCATCCATATAGCTGATATCATCATTCTTACCATTAAAAGATGGATCAAAATGATTCTTACAGCCGTAATTGATTCATTTGAATCTTGAAGCGCAGAAGGCTTACCAGGTATTTCTGGTTGTAGGCATACAAATTATCAGTTACTGAGATGATATAAGTTTACCCCATAAGCTGAATTCGTTAAAACATTTCAAGTACAAATTGGGCAAAAGAATACATAAAAGAATATTCTATTTAAGGCACATAACTAGTATTCAATCCAAACAATAAGCATTATTTAAAGCCATATAGGTATGTTTGCAAATGTAAAATTGGCCACAGAAATAAGATATAAGAATGTGCACTATAAATGAAGATTCCCAGCAAAGTCCTCAAATCTACATATGGTCCCTATTTTCTATTCAAGACGCTCTTAACCCATTTATGCTTAAGAATTTTTCCAAAAATTGCCGTCTGGATCTCTGATACTTATGACTACAATTTTTGAATTAAGATTAATTTTACAAAATATTTGAAGGAGATTTGTTATTAATATCCTGATAAACATTTCCCCATGAAATATTTTCCTGAATATGTTTTTGCCTGCAATATTTCATCAAAATTGTCAGGCTGTTTTAGCTGTTGTGAGCATTAATGGGTTAAACACTAATGCTGTGGATTATGGCATTTTTGCTTACACTGTTATTATACATCAATAATACTTTAAGTACCTAAATGCTCCCTATTTACTCGAAGCTTCTTTTACATCTATAGCGTTGCTCTCTCATCTTTGATTAGGGTTGTCTTTGCTATTCATCAGAAAAGTGTTGTATGACTATTGATTGCAGCATTATGTGCCATAATATTAAGTCAAGGTAATTGCATGGCTAATCCCTGATGTTCAAACTGTGAGGAACTGTCCATGCCTTAAGTAATCTATGTCATCTAAACAGCCAATTCTATTGCTTGCGGTAACGAGGCAATACATCTGCCTTTTCCTCTATAATCCGTAATGATGTGGGTATATAATACAACTTGCAACATAGTCTCATATGCCATTGCCTGGCACAACAATCTGCTACTGTGACAGTTACAGCAGAAATTCTTGAAAAAAAATTGTTTCTTGGAATATAAGAAAAAACATTCATTTAGACACTTTTATGTAATATGCTACCTATGAATGATTAGGCTTGGTTGTGTTGTATTTTGTTGTTATTAGCCCTTGGAGTACAGTAAGTGCATATTTGTGCTTCATTTTGTATTCCTTGTACTGTATAACTGGTTAATTTGGCGTGTACTTAAGTTGGCGTTTTTTTTCAAAAAAGGATTTTCCCTGTATTTATTTTGGCATCATGAGCAGTCAGAACAACGCCATCTTTATGTTAACATATTTTTATGCGATCTTTAATTTGGCGTTGATGGGCATTCGCCAAAAAACGCCAAATTAAAAACCACGCCAAATTAACCAGTTATACAGTATCCCTGGGACTATCATGACACAGAAAGCAAGTTCAGCACTACCTCAGCATGTTATCCCTTCCAATAGCCAAATCTTACTAGATAGATTCATCTCATACTTATTCTCACAATACTACTAAGTATAGCCTGCCTCCCAGGCCATATTTAAATGTCTTTCATTGCAGATAGATGGCACTGCGGAATACTAGTGGGACAGTTGGAAATATGTCACATTAATCTCCCTCGTGTGGCAATTGTGTAAACTAAATGGCCAACAGTAGGCCACAAGTCCCTATGCAGTGCAGGCATTTATATATAACAAAGTAAAATCCATATAGAGACTTGTAGCTAGGCTATACTAAGTAGAACCCCTCAAGAAGACTTTGGCAATATGCTTTTCAAAGCCTACCAGAAAATTAAAGGTTGGGCAAAAACAGCTATGGGGTCTGCATGGTTATGGTCAGTAAGTGGCATGGCAGTTATAGAGCAAATGGTGCTTCTCCGGACTTAGACTTTCATGCATCAAAACTGAATGGCAAATTGCCGTGCAGGCTATAATGCCCGGACTGCCCACGCATTTAGTGCAGGAATTAAGTGTCGGAACTGTACAACCCCTGATGGTGTTATGACAAAAACAGCTTTTTTGTCTGTGAGGTTATTGAGATTCTGGTGCTATAAGCTGAGTTAAGCAAACACACTACGGAGGAAGCGGAAGCGTTGTAGTGAAGGAGTTTATTGTTGAGGGGAAGTCCCCTATGTCAGCTTTTTATTGTAAGTTGATTAAGTGATTAGGGCTGACCGGGACCTTGATGGAAGCTAACCACACAATTCCTTAATGAAATCACCCCAGGGAGCCGTAAGCCAACTCTGAGGCAGCAAACAGGAGAGACTAGGGGAGAAACACAGCTGCCCCCAGCCAATCTCAACTGCCAGAGTCAGGACAGAGACCAGGGGACCGTCTATCCTGCTAGAACAGCACTTACAAAGGTGGTCCTTGAAAACAGGTGCTCGTAATGAAAAGCAGAAATAAAAGCTAGTTTCATCTTCGAGATTTTTGGTCTTGTCATGTTAGACATGTGGTCTAGCTTAAATGTACTTTATCATTTTAGTTATCAATATCATTATAATTATCATTATAATTATCATTATTATCATTATAATCATTATTATTATTATTATTATTATTATTATTATTATTATTATTATTATCATTATTATTATCATCATATCATTATTATTATTATTATCATTATTATCATCTATACTACTACAACAGTAGTATTGATTTACCATGATGCGACAGCAGACATAAGAAAAAATGATATCACACCTCTCTAAAATTTGGTTGAAATAAATGTCTTTTTAGCTCTTTAAATGATCACTTGAAGAGGATAGCCCAATTAAGGCATTTCCAAGGGACAATAAACTCAATTTGAATAATTCAAATATCAATTATGGGATAAGGGGAGTGAATCATATGTAATAAAAATTGATTGCAATGTAGTAGTTTCCTAATGTGCTTCCATTATACTGCTGCTTCTCTGAGATTCTGAGCCACTCTCCACAGCCGTTAAATGCAAAGTGGTGATAATGCTTATCAGGCCAAATAGCATTAGCATATCTTATCAATGAAGTGCTCCATTTGATTGGAGGTCAACTTTAGTAGTAGTTACGGAACCAGTAATTCTCCTTTGAACCAATGATTGTGTTTTCATTCACTTATGATAAAAATCTGTGACATCACCACATTGCAATTAAGTGCTTTTAAAAATCACTTTTTAAGATTTATAAAAAAAAATGGAAAATTACATTTTAAGAAAATATATAAAGAAAAGAAAACAATTGATGAGCGCTATAAATGAATGAAGAGATGAATATTTGAAGCTGTTCAAGAATGGTATTGACCATTTTTGAAAGATTATAAATGGACAAAGATGTGAGAGGATAAAGGAAACTCTTTTCTAGCCATAAATGACAGTGAATAAAGCTGGTTACTTAGTGATATTAACCCTTCAAATGCTGAGGCTTCTTTTTCTCAAAGCACAGGAATGCAAAGATTTTCGAAAACTATCTTAACCCAGTAATGTTGGCATAGTTCTCACTGAGTACTCTCAGATGAGTTCCCATGTGACAGGGTTTCAAATATATTTTAGGTTTTTCCGCATCATTTTGTATTGGGCAAATTAGCCACCAGCAGCATAAGGGTTAAGTGGATGTGTAAAGCAATAATTGTATTTAAAAGTGTCTTAACCCCTACAGGTGTACGCATTAGTCGGCATTAAGTTCCAGCCGATGTGTCTGAATCACATGGTGACATCATCAGCAGTAACTTGAGACATTTCATGTCATCAAGATGAAAAATAAAACAATGTAAGGCAATATGGATCTGGAAAAATTCACATCAAATATCCTCGATTGTCTACGGGGTAAACAGAGGAGTCAGGTTTATTTGTCAAAAGCTGACTGTGCATATTGAAGCAAGACACAAATTGATTTATTTCTGTCTCATGATTAAAATGGAGGAATTTTCAAAGTGCGGGAGTTGTGTCTTGCTGAGGGATTAAGAGAGTGGCGGTGCTAATTTGGCACATACAGAAGGCTTGAGTCATGATCTGCAGAAATATAAAGCTAATTAAATTTTACTTCATCAGGCTTCACTGAGTAACATCATAAAATACAACACTGTTCTGTCAAAGCATGTGTCATCAAAGATGTGAACTTCAAATAAGACTAAAGCTGCCCTGCCCCTCTCCCATTGCTGAACTTTGTTGTGCATTTTTGATCATTAAGTTCACAAATCCATTTGCATGTATTCTACATCCAGTTTCATACAAGAAATAGCAGCTGTGTTACGGATTCAAAGACAAGATCTTGTAATTGGACATTACTTTCTCTCAAAACAAACATTTAAACCATGTGGACACTTCTATTGTGAGCACAATTTCTATTTTTGTTTTCACACATTCTTGCAATGTGATTCTACTGCATTTATTTAAAAAGAATATGAGAAAAAATCTACTTCAAATATTTTCCAACCATTACTTTTGTTAAAGCATAACCACCAAAATATGCAGGCGGTCTTAGCTGCTTCAGGAATGAATGGGCTAAAAAGAAAGAGCAATTCTTAATAACCAAAATTCATTATGCATTTCTACAAAACATTACAGCTAATGCATATTTTCCCAATCCAATCAGAAGCCTTGCTCGGAATCTTTGGCTAATTTATTTCAATTCTATCTGTGAATTGCAGATAAATTTCAGTGCAATTTAATTAGCACTTATTCCATTACCTTATTGTTCATGACTCCAGCAATTACGATATCACAAAGGCCTTCAATCTGCCTAACAGGGCATCTTTTTACTTCTTCGAGAGCAATGCTGGGAGTGGTAACCGTGTTGGTCGCAGGTGCGGGCTGCGCCGTGATATGCATAAGAAACAATCATGTGAATGCGCCGGCATGAATAACGGTGCAACCTGCGCCGGTTAAATTTAATGATCTGGAAAAAAACATGGCAAGTTCTCAGATGACAACCTCGCCTCTTAGCAGCAGGCCATTGACATAAGCCTGGAATCTTCATGTCAGCCCATAAGCGTGATATGTGTGTATGTATGTATGTATGTATGTATGTATGTATGTATGTACGATGTATGTATGTATGTAGAAAATCATATTTAATGCTGAATATTGCCTGTTTCAAATATAGGTTTTCGGTATATATTTTCAGTCCAAAGATAAAATAATACATTCATATCTATAATTTGATTTTGAATTCCATATCGTTTTGTTTATTTTTTCACCTTTTACTTAAAAACTGTATATTTACTAAGGTACCCATAATACATGCTATCAATTTTTTGAATAGCTTTTGTAAAGAAGCTTAGATTAGAAAATATCCAAATTTGTGTGTTGGAATTTGATCAGCCCATTGATGCTTGTAACTTGATTACATTGGTTTTATCTCTGGCAAACATCTCTATAGGAAAATACTTCAAGAGGAATGTTATTTAGACCCCAAGCAACAACCCTCCTACTTTTATTTGGCGAGTTCTCTCTTTATTACTGAGTAAATGCCAATGTTATCATAGGTAGAAAACATACTTTTAAAGGAAAACTGTATGCATGAATTGGTTAACAATATTCCTCCTTTAGAAACCTTCCATAAGGTGCTTATTGGCCTGAAAGGTATCTCCAAAGTCATCAATTATTTAGATAGCAGGGATGATTGGGTTTATATATCGTAATTTAACCCGGATGAATATTAGATGGTCTTAGATGGTCAGCTATGGGGAAAAGATATGCCCAACATTCTTAGATGCTTCATGAATGTAGCTAGATTAGATAAAACAAAATAACTGAAAATAAAAAGGAAAAGTAGTAGGTTATTACCAATGTTGTGAACTACTATCATTCTTTATATCAAAGATGAAAAAAAAACCATATAATTTATCTCATGGGGCTACTCAAATCCTTTAATGCTATACTAGCAAAATGCAGTTCTGACTCGGGAGATCCTCTAGACACCCTAAAGACATAGCAGCATGTCAACTACTTGAGACAATTTGACTGGTGAGTTGCATCGTGGGATAGGTGCTGGGCCATTATCCGCAGTGTGTCTTTCAGCCTGTCACATTTCACTGGCTTCTTCATTATGCGGTTCAATGCCCCAACTAGCGCTAACACCGTCGTAGGTTACGGAACAATCGCTAAAGGCAGAGCGGGGTGGGTGAGGTCACCTGATATCGCGCATGCAGGAAAGACACAGCACTACCGATGATAATAGAAACACTCTTCCTTTTGACCCTCAATATTGCACCCACTGACCTCACCATTAACCCTTTCCTGGAAATATTGCAGGAATGAATGAATAGTATTTGCATGATTATCAAACACCTGTAATAAAATTCAAAAACTCATTTGCATTTAAATTGGTACACATGGTGAAAATCTGAGATATGAACATCTTGGGACTCAGAGCAGGTGTTAAATTCAGTTTTTACAATGATATCAATGAGAATGAAGTGAGATCATGTAAAATCAAAAATGTTTACAGTAGGTTGTTGCATATAAAAAGTTTATATAAAGTTTTTTTCCTAACTGGAGGTATATTAAGCTGTAGATTGTACTAATCTTCCGTCATGAAAACAGGAAGATATATACTAACGTGTTATGTATATACAATCTCTCATTCAATACTATCAAAATGAAGATACATACTTCCGATGATGTAATTACACTGTATCTCTAATGCATACCCCTTCAAAATAGATACATACTTATGATGATGTAATTATACTGTATCTCTCACTCATACCCTTTCAAAAAAAGAAACATACTTACTGTATCTTTCCAAAGAAGATACATACTTACAGTTGAAGAAAATACATTCTTAGAGTGACTTATATACTGTCTTTCCAAAGATGATACAATTTTACTTGCAGTGATTTTTAAAAAATATTTTGTAAGTAATAATAAATCAAAATAGCATTTTGACTAACTTTTTCACAAAATGGGAATGCAAAGACATTTTTCTGCTGTGTCATCAAAACAACAGTGGAACTGACACTGATCTCAGTAACACTTGTGTGGACAAATAAAATGTCACATAGCCCAGGGCACCACAAAAACACCTCTTGGAACATGTTTTACAGGGAGGCTTTGCAACTTTATGCCCTCCTAATAAGTCTAATTGATGGCACTGAAGATAAATTACCGGAACAAGAATGTTTTTAATGAATGGCAGCTTGAAAAGGTGCTCAGTGTACCTTGTAACTATACACAGCGTCCATTGCAGGAGGACAAAAGCCCAGCGTCTTGTCACAACACCCTGACAAATTGTGACAATTAAAGGGTCATCAAGAATACACAAGGCATGAGAGTAAGGGGATAAATCAGAGGAGATGCGGGGGAAATAAAGCGCGACTCTGGTTTCTTTATAACAAGCTCCTTGTTACAGGTGCCCCTACATAACGCTATTAGTTACTGACACTAGAGGGCGCTCCGGAGGCCCATCAAAAACTGACACGCCACTCGTTGCAATTTTGAGCTAATAGGATCGCTTAGCTGTTGGAAGTAGATTTACCTTCAGGGCATTCAATGAATGGCAAACAAGTATCGGATGGACTATAGTTACCATGTTTTACCTCGAACTTTGCATTTCATACTGCCTACTATAAACATCATATATGCCAGCAGTATCTTTAACAAAGGCCTCACTTTTTTGTGATATATGTTTAACAACCTAGCATCAAATATGGTATATTTTTGCTAATTTCCTATCAGTCATTGTCAAAAGAGCCATAGATCCAGACTACACTTTCCTAAAGGAATTACAACTGGTTAACATTTTTCTTGCCAGATTTCCATCTGGATACAAACTCATTTACTTTTAAGAGGAGCCTTGGGTCTGACAGGAACTCAAATAGATTCTGGGGAAAGGTGTAAGTTGAAGTAGATTGCATAAAACTATTCAGAAACCATTCAAAGATTTGAACAAAACACTTCCATCAGAAAGACACCAATATGAATTGGTTAATGAGTATTTTGGAAAGAACTGGCCGTCACGATAATCATGTGCAAATGGTTAAAAGTATCAAACAACAATGAAGACAATGAAAGTTCCATTTAAACCTCATGCCATTCCATTAAATTGTTTCATCATTCAGACTTAGGCACTTTGGATCCTGATACAAAACAGGATAACCATCAATTTTATTTGCATTTGTTGATTGTGTGGAAAGAAGCTAAGATGGACCAAGACAGTTATTTTGAATTTCAATTATTGTCACTTTGTCTGCCATATTGTGCCAATATTGTATTGTTATAAACCAGTTGCGAGTGGTGAAGGCAACCAGTGTACTGGGCAGTAAGTCACGCGAACCCGAGTAGTGGTGAGAGACAGCTAGCAGTTAGTGGCAGGGGAATGCCTAAGTAGACCAAACAGCTATCAGTAAATTGTCTGAAGCTTTCCAAAAAACACGCCAGTGCTTTAAATTCAGTAGTACATGTATTTACTTTTATCAAATGGTCAGAATTTTTATAATCTCATCTAACCTCAATTTGACCAAGAATTCTTTAGATATTTATCACTTTATATTTTCTACTTGATATATGCATACAGCACTTATTCTACTGCACATGCTAGCAATGAATAGGAAATATTCTAAATATCTTCGGCTGAAAAAGAAGCCAATGGCATTTCTCATAATTTCAATTACCAGTAAATTAATGAAAATGTATATTGCCGATGGAATACAGGATTAAGCAATTTAGTCTATCAACGCCACTTAGGTGAACATATGTCTAGTATGTATCCAATATAATGCCTAGAGAAATTAAAAATGACAATTATTGGAACCAATTATCCAAACATGTAACACTATATCTATGTTCAATAATTCAATAATATGCAACTCAATTTGCAAACATTTGTGCTATGACCTGGTTGCTACACTAATACACTCATGTGACAATTATAAGCATTAAATTATCAGTGTAGAATGCATTTATCAAAATGTACCTTCTCTAGTGTTAAGGATTTCAGATTGCATGTTTTATCTAATAATCCTCAATGCAGGAAGAATTCTCTTTGTCTAATCCTAAGCCCATAGAAATTTCCCTTGATATTGATCGAATGTTAGCAAAGTTTAGTAGCGGAACCTTTGCCCTAGGACTAAGGGGAGTGTGCAGTATCTCACACGATCTTAGAGCGCCAGTCGTTTTGTGACCTTACCCCAGCCTTGAGAACTAATGAAATGAGACAGCGGAAGACTTGCTTATTTTCTCTAGTAGTTAGTACTGCCCAAGGGGACGCAGGCTAATACCGCTTGGCTTTGGCTGAGGCTTTTTGGGCAGGAAAATTGGGCCCGACATTATTGAGAGCTGGCATTAGGTAGCCATTAATGAAGGCACCTCTGTCCCCGAATAATTGGTTATAGCTGTTAAAGAGTGTTATTTTGCTGTGCAAGTAGAGTGGAGTACACAGGTCTGAGTGGTGGCAGCCTCCAGGGCCAAGCAGGGAGAACCTCCAACTAACGCTGACCCCCATTAACATACACTATACAATAATGCCAAATATGCACTAAAATTGCCACATATATGGTAACGTCATCTTCATGTGATGACTTGATAGTGTTAAGTAAAGGGTTGAGTGTAAGCCACATTTACAGCTTCCAATAAAGTAACAAGGTATCCTATAGGTCATCCTATGCACTATACGGTGTAGGTAACATTGAACATTCTGGACAAGCTTTCCTTCCAATATCCTTCATGTGATGACTTGATTGTGTTAGGCAAAGGGCTGAGTGTAAGCCACATTTACGGCATCCAATAGAGTAACAAGGTATTTGCTGGTTCATTGGATTATACTGGGCTTAGGTCAAGAAGAAATTATGGCAAAAGCTGACCCCTTTAAACCATAAGCTATAAAATACAAAAAAAAACGGTGTAGTTTCTGGGTCATTTGGTTAATGGGATAAAGGACTATGCAATTTACCTCTCAGAATGCTTAATAAAGAACTCCATACAACTTTTCATCTTGATATCGCCTAAGTAATAGTTTGTCTATAGTGCATAGTGGTTTACCAAGCAATGGCTTCCTCACAGCATCCAATAAAGGGGCAATATATTCACTAGGTTACATGGGTTACTGGGGTCTTAGGTCATCAATTATACTAACGGTTTTTCATACAAAAGTTAGACAGTGAGTGTATTACATCTTACAACTATGAGACAATGTATGTATTATCCTTACCAAACTGGAGCTTGGAATACTAAGAATATTACAGAGTTTTCTAAGAGAAATCCTAGGATTTCCTAGGAAGTATCAAATACCTTTGGTAAGGACAGGAATTATGAGTAGCAGTGCTGGCCTACAACTATTGAATTGCAAAGAGCAAAAGTTAAATGCTGTGTTTGTGTTTCTAAGGGAGCTGTCAAAATTATATTGCTGATCACACTATTAAAACTTGGGCCGCCTTTGTATACCCATCTGTTAGCGGTTCTCCGTTAAATATTAATCATAAGCTGTCTTGCTGGACCGCAGGCGGGCAATATGCGCTTAAGGGCAAGTAATGGTCAGATTGACCACTGACCACTAGCTGACCACATCTGAGCTGTCAAGTTCTGACTCGTGATACAAGCTGACATATGACCCTGAGGGCTTTATGGTGTAACTAGAACTAGTAACAAGAGGATTGGAATTTCCTCTGATATCAACATGAAGACCAGCAACATCAAAAGCATGGCTCCCCGTGGTGCAAGCACACAATATAACGCAACTTGGCTGCCTGCCTCCCAAATTGCAGCATTTAGTCCTTTTGAAACCCATTTGCATCTAAGATGTGCACACTATCTGACAGTGTTAAACATAACTCATCAAATGATGTTATGTAATAATGTAATAATATTTAAAGAGAGATTGTTGAACCAAACTGCAACAGCGGATTTTAGTCAAAAGTTTCTCTAACTATTGCTTGATTTTCAAGTTATATCCATATGCGTCACACAATGTGTAAGCTCCATATGGTAGTTAATGGGTTAAATCATCACTTTGTTTTCTATTAGAGACTGATACCTATAACACATAATACATCTTCATGGCACAGACCTTCTAATCCATGCTGGTATGACATCTATGGCTGTAGGTATAAAGGTCTGGTAGAACAATCAATAACTTGTCCAAGTGGTCAGTGTTGATACTGTCTATCATCACTGACCACTCGCAATGGCTGGGGGGCAGCTCATCATAACACCTTAATGAGCTTAATTACCTAATTATTTAGGCATAAATCATCAGATGGCTTATGGTAGAACATGCCACACTAAGAGAGTTCACAAGTTCATACATGTTAGCCCCTAGCAGGCTGGCATTCATTGCCTTCGGAACTCAACACGGTCAACCTGTGTGCTTGCTTATGACAACCCCCTGCATAATCTGTAGTGTTCGGAATCGGTCACAATTTTCAAGATCAATCATCGGTCCATCTGAATGACCGATGATCGATTAATAATCAAAGTTGTATATTCACAGTCTTCCTTTGGTAGTCTTGGCTTGTTCAATGGTTCTTGGCTCCATTTTTGTAAAGAAGCTAATCTAACTCTCTTTAAATACCCCTTGAACCCCTTAGTTTTACTTGTTACAGCACTGCTTGATATTAATTAAGATTTTGCAGGCTTTAGTGGAGTCTCTTAATTGATCAATAGGCTATTTCTTTTTTTCAAAATAATCAAAATAATCGATCTTATAAAATTGCAATCGATCATCAAAATCAGAGGTTGAATGAGTGATTAATCGGCATGTCCGATTAATCGGACAATCCATAATAATTTGTTATTACTATAAGGCATATGATATCTCTGATTTCAGAAAAATGAACTTCTGACTTAAAAATTAACCACCTCTCAAGTTTGAACAGAGTACCTCCAAACTGGACAATTTAGAACTTGCCACAACCAACATGTGTGTTAACTGAGATTTCTACACTTATGACAAATAATATAGCTCTGCAAATTTGAGTGCATTGAAGTGAATGTAACAGATTTGGTTTCTGTAAATGAACATGTACTTTACAGCTTTAAAAGTGAATCCACCACCCCCACCCCTCTCACAAGTTCACACAGAGTACCCCCCTTAGCCCTTATCCTGCTGTGAAACCTTAAGCACTGCTGCACACCACTATTGTTGTGGTTAGCAGGATAAGGGTTAGTATCTATTAAGCCCATTTAGTACTTACTACAACCAGCATGTACTTCAGCTTGAGAAACAGTTTTATGGAAAAAAAACACACAATCTAGGATTATAATGATAGTGATATAACATTTCTAGTTTCGGAAAATCATCTTCAGCTGTAAAACTGAGCCTCGCACTCTGAAATCCCACCCTTGCCGTGGAATGCGTGGAATGTGTGATTTATTTCACCTGCAGGGCTGGAATTGAAACTAACAACGGTGACTTAGGCAGGTAGAGTAGGATTAACCTTGATGCATGGGGCTAGGACATGCGGCCGCTGTTTTAGAGCCCGGGGAGATATTTCAGACAGGGGGTACTAAGACTGTGGCTCTCGGGGGCAGACAGGGGCATGGATCACTGCACCAAAATGGACACTTACTGTGACACTCTGCATGACGGGGACTATTTTTCTCAGAGCCCTTTTTTGCAATACTGCGTAAACAGTCCATTACGCCTGGCAGGAAATAGAGAGTGGTCAGAGTTTGTGATTTATTATTGAAGCCACATATGGGGTTATGCTTTATCATAAATAACTTTTAAAAGGATCAGGTAAAAACTGATTTCATATCTAAAAACATAATTCAGTTAAAGTGAAAGGCGTTGTCGACCAGTTGCATCTGAACCTTAATTCCGGCAGCAGCCAAACAAGGCTGACCACTTTAAAAGTAACTTTTTAACATAAGCATATTGTTGAAATATCTGATGGAAAAGATGTGCATTCTCTATTCACTTCAGACATTTTGTGATTTTCTATCTAAATCCCCATGATTTTCATTTAATTCCCAAATAACAATTTTGTGAATAAAATATTAGATGCTGATAATAAGTCACTATGACAGTAGCTCACAACTTGATAAAGTTTGGAGTTACTCTTAAACCTCTAGAAGGGATCAGACAGGTGATGTGATGCAATTGATATACTATTTTATAGCCTTATAGATGATGAAATTGACATAAACATAGGCCATACGAAAACCATTTAATCCCAGGTCTAGAACCATTACACATAGTGAGCTGGGTATCTATCCCAGAGTGATCCCTTTAAGCCTGATCGCGGGCCAGGCAATGAGACGGGCCTATTGTCTGAGCACAAAGCTTGCAGGATAACACAATAGGCCCGCATCTCTCACCAGTACCGCATTGCCTAGCTACTGCATCCTCGTCACCACAGCCAGTCAACGGCAGCAGTTCTCGGCACCACCCAGAATTTCCCCAGTGGCCCATAAAACCTGGGAAGCGAATATTCGGAGGCGACATCATTGTTATTGGACCCGGGCAGTGTCGTCGTTTGCTCGTCGTTTGCTCGATGCTGATGTCCTTGGCTGCAGAATTGCATTCCTTTCCCATCTCTCATCCCGGCGATATATCAACAGTTTTGCCGCGTTTTTTCATGTCGCTCGGCGGGACGGCCGTATACTTATGACATGAGTGGATGGGCAGGGTTGATGCCACGCAATTACAATTAAATAATGCTCACTGATCGTTAGCTCTATTCTAGTTCAGTCTGTCAACTCTCTTTAGTGTGGCAGGAAATTGACTCTTTATGGCTGATGGCTATAATAAAGACCACCCCTCTCCGTGGGGATCTCGGCCGGTGTATGCAGGAGTGGCCTCTGGTGGAGGAATCTGGAACTAGCTGATGGCTATAATAAAGCCCACTCCTCTCCGTGGAGATCTCGGCCTGTGTATGCAGGAGTGGCCTCTGGTGGAGGAATCTGGAACTAGCTGATGGCTATAATAAAGACCACTCCTCTCCGTGGAGATCTCAGCCTGTGTATGCATGAGTGGCCTCTGGTGGAGGAATCTGGAACTAGCTGATGGCTATAATAAAGACCACTCCTCTCCGTGGAGATCTCAGCCTGTGTATGCATGAGTGGCCTCTGGTGGAGGAATCTGGAACTAGCTGATGGCTATAATAAAGCCCACTCCTCTCCGTGGAGATCTCCGCCGGTGTATGCAGGAGTGGCCTCTGGTGGAGGAATCTGGAACTAGCTGATGGCTATAATAAAGACCACTCCTCTCTGTGGAGATCTCGGTGTGTATGCAGGAGTGGCCTCTAGTGGAGTAATCTGGAACTAGCTGATGGCTATAATAAAGTCCACCCCACTCCGTGGAGATCTCAACCTGTGTATGCAGGAGTGGCCTCTGGTGGAGGAATCTGGAACTAGCTGATGGCTATAATAAAGACCACCCCTCTCCGTGGGGATCTCAGCCTGTGTATGCAGGAGTGGCCTCTGGTGGAGGAATCTGGAACTAGCTGATGGCTATAATAAAGACCACCCCTCTCCGTGGGGATCTCAGCCTGTGTATGAGTGGCCTCTAGTGGAGGAAGCTGGAACTAACTTCTTAGTGCCTCTAGCATTATGTCGATGCTCAGGCAGCACCGACATAAGTACTAGCCCGCTTGCCCCGGCAAGTGAATTTTTGAAAAAAAGGGCTTTTGGGCAAGCACATTATAGTTTTCACTTGCCCGAATGGGCAAGCTGTTTCCTGAACACTAAACACATTTTTTATTCATAGTAAATGGCCCAAATAGTACCCAGAAATATTCAAACAATTCAACAAAACTGAAAAGAAAATGGTTTTCAAATCTTTAAATCCGTGAGAAACAATACATGCCTTTCTAGCATTTGTTGTGTACAACTTATTTCGGGCAAGTCAAAAATTATGTCAGGCAAGTCAAAATCATTAACTACTTGCCCGGCATGGCAAGCTAGTTCTGAAAATTATGTTGGTGCCTGACAGGGGACAAGCATCATTTGTGAAATATACAAAAATGTAATAAATAAGTTGTTACGGATCAGCTCATTTGTCAATTTATCAAAGTCATTTCTATATTTTCATACAAGGAAAGCAATTGGTACTTATAGTCACAATTGTTTTTCTGGCAGCATACATGTAACATGATCACCCGAGGACAAAAAAGAAAGAAAAATGTTTCCAATCTCCCAACCCTGAATTGTAGATAATAACTCAACTATGTACTTTTTGTAAAATCATAAACATTCTGTCAATAAGTTTATTTTGCTTTATACTTTTGAGCTCTGAATTAAAACCAATAGAAAAATATCCACTTGCTTTAGGTAAGTATGCAGTTAGCCGTTGCTTGATATTGAGAGATACATGCCATTATTCCAACTGTTCAATATATGGGTGTTTAGTTAATCATACATTTGGGCTGGGTTTTCCTTTGGGAACATGCCCCTTTTATAGAGGCATTAATAAACCCCTCTTTGAATAGATGTCATACATCATTGGATCCTAATAAATCTAACCACTAAGTCCTACTAATACTAGCTCTCAAGGCCAACTATCACTCACAAATACAGAAATATTGAGATCAAAGGAAATCGAGTATGAAACTGACAATCCTATATAATATATAACACCATTATAGTGGATGTAATAGCCAATTTCCACTTAATCCATTAATTGCTTAATTGAGACAAAAACATCGTTCAGGCAACTCACATGATACTTTGATGAGGTAATGTGTAATCATGCACGTCTTATTACATTGATTTACAATAATTGTTAGTAGTAGGAGCAAAATAGACTGATTCCTAATATTGAAGTCTAGAATAGCTGTTACTGCCAAAACTAGGGTAGAATCAAACCATGGCAGGGTAACAACAGTACCATTCTTGAAATGACAGATTTCGTTGAAAAGTTCTCATGCCAGTAGCAAAGATATGATAATGTTCTTTCATTAGAAAGATGTTCCCTTGCCCAATATGATTTCTCCATCAAAACTTTTACCTTACCCCGAAAATTCTTTACATTCAACATTTACATCTTGTCCACGGACCTATCTGGGAAATGTAACACTGCTTTGCCTATACCACATTCCTAAGATATATTTTGGGTGAATTTCGACATTAATACATTATTGCCTGCAGTCCTCAGACCACAGACTTAATGAATCATGCCATTGTCTGTCTTCTGACCACAGAGGGCAGTAACAAAGCTGATGCGATTAACCTGCGACCCACCGTCACTTAATCAACACCCAACTCACACCCCAACCACCTGCCCCCTCAGACTGCCCCCTGGTGATGAACTGTCTAATTAACACATCTCATTGGCCACTTCTTTGTTCTGTCTAGTTTATTGATGTGACACAGTCACACCCACTTATCCCCATCCCGACCCTGCCATTGTTTCTCACAGGCAAGTTGAAATTCCATAATTTTCATTTGACTGAATGATTTAATGAAATAGTTAAATGGACATAATTTGCATTACTAAGCCATCTGAGCAGTGAAAATAAAAAATGTACTGTTTTATATAATTTAGAGATATTCATATTTTCGAGATATCTAAACAAATTTAAGATTTTGCTGGGCATGTTCAGTTATAGCTGGGTAAGTTAAATCTAGAATCTAGTTTTGCAACAAGTCAACCCCAAAAAGTATTTCCGCCCCTGTAGGAGCAGACTTACAGCAGAAGTGTTAACTCTTCCATTATGCTGAGGCTACTTTCATCCAAAGTACAAGGACGCAAAGATTTTGAAATCATCTAAACCCTGTCATGTTGGTATTCATTAGATTGCTCTCGCTGAGTACTGTCAGATGAGTACCCGTGTGCCAGTGTTTCATTCATTTTTCAGTTTGTTTTGCATCATTTTGTATGGGCGGCATAAGGGTTAACAGCAGCAGTCCACAAGTGTAGAAGTATAGGGGCAGCTATTAGGGAGCAGAGAAGCCCTGGTTGTGATTCATGCCTGGCAAAAGGTGAAACAATAACTCTGCTTGAGAGCCGGGCTCAGCTCCTGCTGCAAGGCCACTTAATATATGGCCGTCCCCCCTACTGCTGCAGATTGGGATGTTTACCCACTTCCAGGCTGTGTAATCTAATATTCTCCGTATTTAAGGCCACCTTAAGAGACGAGCCATCCTCAAGGATACATTATTACAAGGGCAGGATGCAAAGTTTCTGGAATATTTTGAGTTAGCGTATAGAAGCACCACCTTGGGATTAACTAAGGAAGTTAGAGGGACAAAAGTATCGCTAATTTTGCCAATATATAATGATGCAAAAAAAGCTGAAAAATTACTGAAACCCTGGCATATGGGTACTCATCTGAGAGTACTCATTGAGAGCTTTCTAATGAGTACCAACATGACAAGGTTTAGATGTTTTTCAAAAATCTTTGATTTTTTGTGCTTTGGACGAAAGTAGCCTTTAAGCATTGGAAGGGTTAAGTTAAACACCTCTTGGCTGATTACAAGCATTCTCTAAAGGGCAACTCTTTATCAGGTTACTACTACAACTTGACTTTAATTAGAAATTGTATGAAGTTTCTAAGGCATATATAACAAAGATTGATAATACAATGCATTTGTAATCTTTATCAAGTTGAAGCAACTTGACTTAATAAGTTTACAATTGTATCAAGTAGCTATTACAACTGCATATAACAAAGACTGTTTTACCATTGTGATCTTTTTCCCCCTACATTGTGAGACTCAAAGACACCAAGACACCCTCCTGAGATATTCTTGGGTTGGACATAGGAGAGCAAACTAGAGGAATCATCTATAAACAGGGGTTATTTTATTTTCACACAAAATTAGAGAAAAGTAATATAATTATGGGTTTTGCTATATCTTAAAATTAGATGAAAACCTTTCATGGTTCAAAGGTGACTTTGCAACCCCCTTACTAGTCACAGGGTCTCTTACTTAAGTCCCCTTAAAGGGTACCAGAGTCGGCGCCTCCCTGAAAGGTACTAGAGTTGGCGCTCTCCCTGAAGTGTACCAGAGTCGGCGCCCTCCCTGTAGGGGACCAGAGTCGGCGCCCTCCCTGTAGGGGACCAGAGTCGGTGCCCTCACTGTAGGGGACCAGAGTCGGTGCCCTCCCTGTAGGGGACCAGAGTCGGTGCCCTCCCTGTAGGGGACCAGAGTCAGTGCGGCACCATTAGGAAGCTGGTGTTACTGTTACTGGAACTCCGACTAGCTTCATATCCTGTCAATACTTGTTCCAGTGCCGGCCAATGAACTGACAAATCCCATTCGTTCCCTGAAGACCCTTATGATCCTCTGAAGGAGTCCAAGAGCCGCTCAGCGAGATAAGATCCCATCCGGTGTCACAAGGCGAGAGCAGGGAGATGATGTGATAGCCATCAAATCTGCTGAGTCATCATGGCTGAGGAGGCAAGGGTCATCAAGATGAGGGCAGGGGGCAGGAGATATCGTCATGGAGATGAGAGTCACTCTATGGCGACTGCATCACAGACACTGGATTAAAGCTGGAATATCTTTAAGATATGAATTTACGCAGAACAAGACAGGTCAATTATTCCACATATCGCGGAATATTAGGTCAAGTTTATGGTTAACCCATTACCATTTTCAGTCTTCACATGGTTTGATACTATGGCAATTCGTTAATAACTAAGCAAATTTTGGATGAATATTTGCCTGAAAGTTGCTCTTCAAATATTTTCGTATATTATTCAAATTGAGGAGTAATGCTCAAAATAATCAGATCATGTCAGCACTCCACACAAATAAAAAGAATTAAAGCAAAAATATGATAAGCTTTAAATCATTGGCTTTTATATTAAGATCTTAAGTCATATAGTATTGTTTATATCAAGGATGGTCGGGGTTTAATCAAATAGATAGCTTTCATACAAGTCAACCTTTCAGGAAATGTGGGGTCCTGGTATAAAGTTTTACCTTTATTTTACTACTATTTTCCTACTTTGTCTTAGAGTTCAACAGCCAGCCCACAAAGTCCCCATACTCTCCGGTTGGGGTTGGAATTTGGGAAAGGTTTCACTTCCTTTATCAATGTACTCTCTGCACATATCTTACAAACCCCCAATCCTATCGGGTCCTCAGTTAATGGGGAATTAGAGGGGTGTATATTGGGCGCTTCCTAATTTGTCTATGTACTATATGCACAATTAGGTTCTCCACTCCCCAATCCTTTCAGGTACCAGGAAGAAGGGGTAGTAGGGTCTTCCCTTCTTGGCCTCTGCACCCTGGGCCCATGGCTATAACTTATCTCTCCCGTAATGCCCGGCACAACGTGGTGTTGGGTCATGGGGAGCAACGTGATAGTGGATATGGAGATATAAAGGACATCAAGCCAGGTCATAAATATTTTATTACGATCAGCACTCAAGTCACTAGCTATAATAACGAAATTTCCTTTTTCCCTGCACGGCGGGGATGTCATATCAAAACGCGTGATGGACCTTTCCGTTATCACTGGCACAACTAACAGTCATTCCATTACAGTGAAACATTGCACCGAGTTGGAGGGTAGGGAAGGGCAAATGGGGAAGTTCTACGTATAGATAAAAAGTGAATGCATAGAAGTCATTAATGAATCATAACGATTGCATGAATGAGAAAGAATTTTGTTCTTACAGTATCATACAACATACAATACAATAAATGATTACCTATCAATGGAAATATTGATGAAACAATGGTATGGAAGGAAAACAAAAGAGAGAAGATGAGGCAAGTCAGTCAGGTGTTAATAAAGGATTGTCTCAGCAACAAAGTAAATAAGTAGAGATAATGAAAACAATAGATAAATCATAAATAAATAATTCTGATTGCAATACCTAATTGTGCTGACAAAGAACACATTTTCATCTAGGATGTTTCATTCATCGTTCATTTCTCTTTTTTTGTTTTTCATTTTTCATCACAGTAAGGACTGACTAAAGAAGTTCTTACCTGCAAACAATGATTGCTGATAATAATCATGCCCTATTTGACTACTAGAAATGTCAAACAGACTAGATCTGCATGTACCAATTGTCCCACTAATCTGATCACACCTAAGATGTAGATCAACCTTTCTGCTAAAAGGGAATCCCCTCCTCATGAATAATGAACACCCTACACAGAAATACTTGTAATAATAATTGGAGAGACATCTATATCATAGCCATTGAGATAAAGAAAATATCTGATGGCTAAAAGTACTCATTGAAATACCTTGTGAGGATTCTCCGCCAAGTGAAAAGATATGTACAGGCAATACTGTTACACACTCCTCCAATCACACTCTCCTTCCAATATTTACACAAATAATGCTTTGTTCCAGAATCATTCTAAAAATTATCAAAGGTCCAGATGACACTGGTACAATATCTCCAGGCATGACACTGGTACAATATCTCCAGGCATGACACTGGTACAATATCTCCAGGCATGACACTGGTACAATATCTCCAGGCATGACACTGGTACAATATCTCCAGGCATGACACTGCATGGTACAAATATCTCCAGGCATGACACTGGTACAATATCTCCAGGCATGACACTGGTACAATATCTCCAGGCATGACACTGGTACAATATCTCCAGGCATGACACTGGTACAATATCTCCAGGCATGACACTGGTACAATATCTCCAGGCATGACACTGGTACAATATCTCCAGGCATGACACTGGTACAATATCTCCAGGCATGACACTGCATGGTAAAAATATCTCCAGGCATGACACTGCATGGTACAAATATCTCCAGGCATGGATGGATTAACCTTTCCAATGCTGAAGCTATTTAAGATTTTTGAAAACCATCTAAGCCCTGTCATGTTGGTATTCATTGGATAGCTCTCACTGAGTTCTCTCAGATGAGTACCAATGAGCCAGGGTTTCAGTCATTTTTTCATGTTTTTGCATCATTTTGTATTGGTCAAATTAGCCACCAGCAGCATAAGTGTTAAAGCACACTGAAAGAGAAGGAAGTGCTCGGTCAGGTGGTCACTGTTAGTACCACCCCTCCCTCCCCTAATGGTGACCTTCTAGGCATGATGAATATGTTTAATTTTGCCCCTTCAACCAAAGGAGCAGAGGAAAGTTATCTCACAGCCTGGCAAAGACATCTCCCAAGCCTTGGGACGGCCAGAAAATGACAGGGTAAGAATTGATGAATAGCAATATCCCACATTAAACTGCCCCTCCTTCAGACTCCCATATAAGCTCATCATACTTCTGTGTTATGATTCTGCTATTGGATTTCATCAAAAAAGATCTAAAAATACTGCTAACGTTAGTCAATAAAAGCTAACTGCTATTACTATGGTTTTACAAATAATATATTACTAAAATTTCAATAGTAATTGCATCATTCTCTTTAAACAGTTTTAATGTTATCAGAGATATATAGATTAAAGAGATATGACACTGATAGTAATAGCTACTACACCAGTCACACACTATTGTTATGCAAATGAGCTCTTATCTGCACCCCACTCATACCCAGGAGCTCAACCTGGCTCAGCCGGGCATGTGCACTGCTCAACTTATCACCACTTCCTGTGTAGGCTGTACCACAGGGTATATAGTTGTATAGGTTATGAATGGGTTGAGAAAAGAGACTAATCCAAAAACTCATGATGATTAAGTGTTTCTTTGAGCTGCCTTAGCAAAAATATTTCTGTAAATTGTACCATTCCTCAGTTCTTCGCATCTTCATAAATTGAAACAAGACAGTTCTAAAATCCATACCCCACATCTATTTTAATACATTGTAAAGCTGTAAATAAGCCTATATTCCCTGAGTTCTTTACAGTACCATAGCTTTGTTGTCCAAAAAGAATACATGAAGTTTTCCTAACTAATGGCATTAGCTTAATGTAGAAGAGTTCTGTTAGTTTGTCTATTTCATGGTTTCACAGGTCCATAACATCAGACAGGATGCAGTGACAAAACATGATATTTTCCTGTCTTAGTGTATTGTCTTATTCTACTGTTGTGGATTGCCTTTACTCTCAGATCCACACCTGTCAGGGGCAGTACAGGACACACCTGTCTGATTGCAATCCCCAGGTTGGGCTTCTTTTATTTCCTCAGGTCTTGAAAAGACAATAAGCTAATTGGTGTCAGACGGGATGGGCCTCATAACATCCTAAGTGAGGGTATTGTCTGCTGTCAACAGGCAGAAACAGAATTACAGTCTAGATATTTGATTTGCAGACTTATCATAGAAGTGTCATTATAGCTTGGAAAACCTCAACTATGTTTGGTGGATGGAGAGGGTTAATCAACCTCTCAAACATCTAGATAGTTTCAGTTTTTACCTTTTGAGGAGGCTTAACAACCTGGGCATTCTAGGAATGTATGTGAGTACTGTTAGATATTTTATTCGTTGAATGGCTACGTTTAATTAATGTTAGCCTTGTTGCAATGAGCATACGTTTGCTTCAGTTTAAGACTTTTGACGTATCTTCAGGATGCTAACATAGGTATGTGTCATCAGCACTATTTCAATAAATAACCCCTTATGTGACAGCCTATTTCTAGTTTATTTGTCTGTTGATTCCTTGGACCTGAAGTTGACCTCAAATTTAAGACTTCAAAATCCTGGAAACTAGAAAATGCAGCACAGGATAGCTTGATAATAGGAAATTCTAATCTATTAATGTTTCAAAAAAAGTGTTTTAGTCAACATCCAGCATACAAAATGGCAGAACATTTAATTCCATTATTTCCTTAGATAAGGTCCAGAAAACCGGGAAAAAATACTATTTCAGGTGAACAAATTTCTTTGAAAATAGTACAGCCTCAGAGATTAACTTCTTCATTTATCTATTTCACCTTATAAACAAACGTTTTGAAAGTTTTGGTTTCTGAGAATTAGAAGGTGGAATTTACTAAAAATGACTCTCATGACTGATGTTTAGTCTTATCACAAGTGAAATAGAGTCCCCGATTGAACCACCCCAAATATGTGTATTGCAATTACACTAACATCAATTAAGCATCATAAACAATAGTTCCTACATTCATCCCCAGAATCTCTATATTGTTAAGCCTCACCAAAAAGTAAAATTCATGTCTTACATGTTTGAAAGTACAATAGGTCCATTCAACCTGCTACCCAACCTGCTAGGCAAGATGGCCGCCTTCCTTATCTAACTGAGCTCCTAGGTAAGATTTCCCTCCACAGTGCAAAGCTAATGGACTGCATGCCACGTTGCCACTCCCTTTAAGTAAAACTCCCTGATGTTATAAATGTTCCTTTGTGTTTTTTTTTCTTGTTGGCTTATAACTTGGGGAGAGAGTATTCAAACAGCCAGGTAATACTCTGACATTTATAACAACAATAATACATAATGCAGCTCAAGCTGGCACTTTATTGAGTCATTTCAACCTCGCGGGGGGCCATACATACAGTTGTAAAATCTACCAGTGGATGTAAAACAATAATAACTTTGTTCATAGAAATTGGAATCCTATATGAAATTAGAATAAAAGCACCGCATGCACACCTTATGCATAATTTAGCACTGAGTAGTTTGGTGACATATGGAAAATATAAACTGCGAAAACATTTTGATGAATTTGAAAATTCAGAACTGAAGTTCATCAGTGATTAGGATTGAATGAAGCATGAGTCAAAGAGGAAATATATATTTGAGAAACTTTTTTCTCCAATAGTATTTATAACACTACTGTTTTTTTTTCTAAGTCAACAATTGTAAATTCGAAATATTTTCGTCATAGAAATTAATTTTCCTGGGTTGGAAACTCCTTCATATCAAAATATGAAGGTCAAAATATTTGATTTGAAGTTGTTTTTCTTTTTAGTTTTAAATATCCCTCAAATTTTACTCTATATGAAGAATTTTGTTCAAATTGCCAGACCATAAAAATACTCTATAGACGCAAAAGATTTAATCCAAGGACATAGAAGTGAGGTACACTGTCTGATAGGAAATACTCAAGAATACATTTCCCATATAAAAATGTTATAATTCCACATTTTTTAGCACTCCTGTTGGTCATTTCGCAACCAGATGCAACAAAGCAATCAGGGCTCTCATGCAAAGCTCCCCCAGGCTGGGACCAACTGCCAAACTATGATGGATGACCTCCCAAAAACCTCATCCCCAGGGCCTATTTGACCGCAGATACAGCAGGACCCCTGGAGGATTTCCTTTGCATCTCTACTGGTATTTTTGTGATGTTTTGGCGAGACAGGGTGGTTTTTATGGTCTACCACCTGATAATTTCATTGTTAGTCACTAATGAAACTGGCTAGATTGGCTAGATAGGTGACACAAGGGGCTTCCGACTTCATGCATGTTTAAAGCTCTGGTGGAATGGCTCGTGATGAGGAATAAAGTTCACCGGCACCGCATGGCTTGCATGAGGCATTTATAGATAAAAACGATGATAAAAACAGATATTCATACTGTAGGTTCCTACTACAGAGCTGCATAACCAGGTAGTGGCTCAAGAATTATAAGAAACTGCGTAGAATTGGTTGATCATCACTCTTGTGCCATATTGAGTCAAAATTGTGTCAATGATTCATGGGCAAAAATTAAAGGGTATTAGACTACCTGAAAAAAGACAACTTAATACACAACACTGGCAGATTTCTGACATGCCTTGAACAAAAGTCTGAGATTTGGTGGGCAGTGTTATCCAAGGGGGTTGCTCAACTTGAGAGTGATCAACTTTCTCACCATAGTAAGTGGTATCATTTCATTTAACTATCGCAAATATCCTTGTGAATTTGCAGTAGGGATAGTTCCAGAACCCGAATGTCATGCCCCCTCTGTGCCTTTATGTTTGTACTCAAGCTGTTCATTTTATAGGAATTGAAAGTTTTAGTTTAAAATCATGACTAATATAAAACTGCTTGCTCATGAATTTAAAAAAAAGTAGAATTCATATATTAAGAATTCAAAAATTGAGGGTTTTAGATTTCAATTTTCAATCCATTGGGCTACAAATGACAAGTTGCAATTTACCAACTATCCATTCCATGGAGTGAATAACAAAAAATCAAATAAAAGAGAATGCAATATTTGTGTTTTACTCACCACCTGCCCAACATTCACATTTTAAGTCAATTACTGTTGAATCAGTAAAATTTGTACTCACCTACAAAGAGAAGAAAACCATCATAAGAACAAGTCAAACATAAAGACAATTAGTCAAATTGTTACATGACATTATTTATAAAATGCGAGTTATACAATTAAATGCTCAATGATGGAAACAATAATAATGAGCACAATAATATATTGATGACAACGGTGATGATGATGATGATGATGATGATGATGATGATGATGATGATGATGATGATGACGATGATGATGATTATGATGATGATGATGATGATGGTGATAAAGATGGCAATGGTGATGATGGTGAATAAGATGATGATGATATTAAGATGGTGATGATGGTGATTTAATAATAGAACGAGATGATAACAATGATGTGAGGATGACTAGCAACGACAAGGAAAAATGATGACACCCGAAATGATGATGATGAAAATGTTTTGCATCAGATGCTACTAATTTCTACCAATCCATATTCTTAATTCTGTCCATTGATGACAGGGTATCACTGACTGGATATACACTCTACCATACTGCATTGTGCCAGGGTAAGGTACCTAATCTGCTATAGAGTATATAAAGGAAATGAAAGTTAGGCAGTTTTGACATTCCTCTCAGCCCAATGTAAATTATCTTCCAGCCAGCAATTACCAAAAATAGAGTGAGTCTGGACCAAGAAAAAGTCTGCCATCCGGCATCAGGAGGTGATGGTATAGCACCTAGCTAATCTGTACCCTCTTCATGTGAGGAAAGAAGGGGCTGGGGGGGGGGGGGGGGGGAAGCTACATGGCCAGGTAGGTGAGTAGATGTCAGCAGCATATTTATGCCGCACCTGTCCCTTTCTTCTCGTGGCTTTTGAAGTGTGCTGGGGACCGGAGCCCGTGCCAACTCTGCTCATTTACATGCCACCAGCTAATCCCTCAAAAACATCTAAGGAGCCCATTCAGCAACTTCTTATGATACTGGCCAGTTAAGGGGTACTTAAATCACTACAGACACATCTACAAACCCTATTCCACAGCTTCTGAGGACACTGGCCAGTTAGGGAGAAGTTAATCCAAATCTCCCCAGGTGTGACCGCTTGGATTTTTTGAGTTTGCTGAGTTCACAAATAATAGGATTTATTTTTAGCATTCAGATAAAATAAATTAATCATGCATTAATAAGATTTATTTTTAGCATGTAGATCAAAGAATTATAGATTTGGCGTAAACCATCCCATCATGAATTTAAATTGGAAACTTGCTTAAACTAAGTGAACTTATGTAAACTAAGATATTTAAAGTTACTACCCAACCTTAAATTGTAATATTTCTCGAATTCCAAATCCTTACTTTAGCATTTTTAAAATTAGAATCATTATCTACATCATCTTAAGAGCTGCATATGATTACATTGCATCTACATTGTGCAATTATCCAATGCCTTTTCAACAGCCATTCTCATGGCCTATAGAACATCTCTGTTAGTGGCACTGGCATCTGATTACGACTAGTAAGCTGCTCTGAGGTCGCACATAGACATTCCTAGCATAACAGTTTGTATTAGTGTTTCTATTAAATGCATAAGCAGACGCGGGCAAGAGCCGAGTGTAACAATGCATATTCCATGGCTCATCAGAGCATTAAAGGTACTCATTGAAGATTGTCATGCTCATTTTCAACCATGAACCCAATTGCGCCGCTCCTTTTTGGAACCAACCTACCTTACCAAGATCATTTGATATTTTCCCAGCAATGAAGAAAAAACAAAAACAAAAAATATATATCTTTGGTCACTCCTAGAGTAACCTACAGCAATCCCACAACTTTTCTTCAGTAAATAATTCCCATCAAGTCACTGTACCTTTCAAGAAATGAACTTGATTCACCGGTAATATGCAAATTGCTAAATATCTTACTATCAGAATGTATTATTTCTGTGGCTGTCATTGACCTTCATAGTATGAAAATTTTATGTTTTTCTCCCATTCACCTTTCAAGTAAAAGCATTTTATTTGGTTTTCTTTCATTTACTTATCCACATAAAAAGCTTCTCATTTGATTTTCTTCCACATACTAAAATGCTTATTTGGTTTACTCCCATCATATGTTAAGCTGATATAATATCTTTATCTGGTATCAGAAAGTACCTCCCCCTATAATTCCCACCATCTCCTACTGAATGCAAAGCACAAGCAGCCATTATGTATTCCGGATGAAATACGGAGTGTCTTGTCATTTGGCTAATGGACTCAATAAAATCAAGATGAACTCTCTAATGAGAGAAGTTGAGGTTCTTTTCTTCCTAAATAATCATGTGCAAATTCAAAATATTGGCCAAATTTGCAATTGAAAGCTAGGGCAAACCTAATCTCTATGGTAAATCAGGCCGTAATCCCACTGTCTTTGGACCAATCAAATTGCATTTCCATGGCTTGATTGAATTCCATTGAAAATGATGCAACCCTGAAGGATTTGGTCTAATTTACATATTTGTGGTAATAAATGTAATTGACATTCTGTGGCCCAATTTGAACTGCATAAATGCAGTCTCCATTTGGCCTGAGGGCCTAAGCATGGGCGCACATTTATTTTGCTTTAATGAGGAGGGGAATTAAAGTTATCTGGATTCAATTTGTGGCAGGAAACTGGTATTGCCTAAGGAAGAAATCTTTATGAGGGACTTCTATCTGAAACGATGTGACTACATTCCCAAAAATAGTTATTTGGTCTGCTTGATTTGAAACTGCATTCCATTCTTCCTTATCCTATTTTGGAAACCCTTAGATGTGTATGTAATATGACTGAAAAATCATCAATATTCATACCCTTGGGGGCTGTATTGTGTATTTCTATTTGCAGGGTTATTTTGAAAGATTATTCAGTAATATCTACAAAATTGCTTGATAAACGAACCATAAATAGAATACACATCTTAACCCATTAATGCTCACAGCGGCCAAAAGAAGCCTTTGTAGACAAAAGTTAGGAAAATATTTGGAGAAGTGTTAATCAGAATATTACCGACAGTCCTCCTTCAAAAGCTTTGTAAAACCATTCTCATTTCCAAAGTTATTATCAAAGGTATCTTAGATTCTAAGCATTTGTGGGTTAAGAAAAGCATTACTGAAGGATATCTAAAAGGCTCCAAATCATTATATGCTGACTTAATTGACACTCTAATGCGTATAATAAAACCTGATAACTGAGTAGGATAGTCTGAATCTTTTGAAAAAAAGCAATAATTTCAAATGTTTTGCAGGGAGGTTCTTGGTTGAATTCTCATTTATCTTTCACAGGTGACTTTCTGAAAGTGGCTTTCATCCGCTAGGTAACACTTAAACAGAAAACGTAATGATAAGGATCACTAATCATTGTTCCTTCCAAAGGTTGCAGAGTAGATTAATTCTCTTCTCCTTATTTCCTTATGTTGATATTCATTTGGAAAAAAATTAAGGTGTATAAAGAAGGCTTTTGGTTTAGTTATTGAGTGCACAATTTTGTGTCATATTTTGAAAGCTTGTATCAGTATATATATAACATATTCATGTGTGGTTCTATATTGTTTACTATCCAGAGGCAGATACATTTTATTGTTCCGTATTAGGAGAGGTTAATTGTAACAGGGAATATCTACTTTGATATTCAGGATTTAAGAAAAAAGAAAAAAAAAGTCAATTCTTAGCAAGAAACCCATATTCTGAATGGTGAACAGGGTTCAACAAACCCCTTACACCTCCCCCTTCCCCCTGTCTCCACAACTGGCCAAAGTTATTCGTTTCCAACAAAATATTTTCTGGTATAGATTTTTCTGGAATACTAGAAAATCAATATTCTGAATGGTGAATAGGGGTTCAACGAACCCCTTGAAACTCCCCCCTTCCCCTGAATCCACAACTGGCCAAAGTTATTCGTTTCCAACAAAATATTTTCCAGTATAGATTTTTCTGGAATACTAGAGAGAGGATTGATTGGTTGCCATAAAATACAGTGTTGCTCTGATGAGGGGGGTGTTGTGCATGGGATGGAAGTTATGGCAAATAAAGTAGCCAGAACGCGCCTCATTTACCGATCAATACATTTCCTCTGCCAGCGCGGCAGGTACATCTTCCCAAAACAACAAGTGGCCATAAATTATCTTTGAATCTGTAGCCGCGCACATCAGGAATTAATAAAGACCCCTCAATGCACAGGGGCCCCATAAATGAACAAGATATGAATTTCCATCCACGGGGGTGATTAATAATGGATTGGCCGACCTCTCTCTTCTAGCAGAGGTCTGGGAAGGGCATTATTAGAGCTATAAACAGATGGGGCCACACTTACTTCCAACATGTGGGCCCTTGCTGCCCGCCGCAGCAGTCGGAGCGATGCCCGTCAACTCCCTAATGCTCAGATCTTAAGGGAAATCTTGATCGTATTAACGACAACAAAAAGTCACGAAGTTCTATTCAACAATATCCATCGCACTACTTTTTGTTAGTTAGTAACCATCCATTTTTGGTTCAGAGTTAATGTGTCATTATTTGCTTTGAAAAACGCTCAATATATGGCATTAATTGAAATTTGTCAGTGCGAAATATCATATTGGAAATTCCCCTATTACAATATAACAGAAATTGAAAATACCTCACCATTCTCTTCTTTAAATTCAAAACGTTCATGATTTATTGGAAGATGTTAATGTTCTCATTTCTCTACTTTAATTTGAAAACTTAAAACTCTTGCAGTAGATGAGTTATTCATTCATTTCCTAGAAACAATTTGAGGTCAACTTATAGTTAAAGGGAAACTGGTAATCAAATTGATAGATAGATAGATAGATAATCTTTATTTCAAGTCGGTAATAATTTTACATAGTAAACACAAGCTGCCAAGGCTCTTGGCCGACTACAAAATAACAATTCAAAAGTTAAGATGTGTATGATCCCCTTCCATGGGGCCCCCTGGTGGGTGGTTGGGGTACCGCATGACGCGGGTTCACTTCACTGTGACCCACATAGAGGATCATACCACATAATGAATCTTCATCCAATCAAGCAGTAAAAAAGTGATTAAGTAATTAGGCATCTATGCCGTATATGATGGATCCACCTGGCCATTAGAGGAGAAAACCTTGTTATAATCATACTTTATGGCCGCGGGGAGAGGAAAAATTCCCCCGCTAAGTGAATCGTCCAATTTACTCTGATGGAAGTGCTTTTAAAATAGAAACATAAGGTAATAAGGAAAAGCAGTTTAAAAGATAAAAAGCATTATGGGGATCCGTGGAAGGACCACTATTATCTAAGACATTGTACATCTTTGACCTAACACCATTCATCAGTGAGAAATTGCATGTTTTTTAATACCACACAGCTACCAAACAACTACAGTGATATGCTTAACATTTTTTGACTCTCAAAACTATTGTCAAAAACTGGTTTAGCTTTAAGATTTTAATCAGAAATATTTCTTAAATGTTTTCAAGTGCAAGTTTTAAGAAAGCTTTTCCAGATAAATACATCCCCTTGATCCGCAACCCCATAGGCACAGCATGCTAGAACCTAGGATATGTGCGCCTCGGGTTACGCGGTGTAGCCTGGGGAAGTATTGGTCACGTGATTGGTTTCGCGGCAATTTCAGTCTGACCCAGGGCCTGTGAAACCAGCAGGCAGCCAATCCTGGGGTACACAGGTTATATATGACTCATAGTGGTGTGAGGCAGCGAAATTTGATGATGCATGCACAGTGCCCACTCCCTGTCTACTACTCCCAAGCTTTTCTGAGGAAATATCAGGAGGGAATGTTTATCAGAACCCAACTGACAACTTCTGTGGATGAGATCTGGAGGCAAAAATTGAGGTTAACAAGGAAGTGCGATGAGTGGCAGTAGACACTCTCTCGTCAGGTGTGCTCTTGCTGGACTTGGCTTGTTTCACGGCTGTGCACTAATCCCGACTTCTCTTAGCCAATCACAGCGCAGGCAGCTGCAGCCATCTCAGGCAGATACCCTCAACAAGGCCAGCAGGAAAACATCTCCAAATTAATCCAAAAAATCCATTGCAAAATAAAAATGGGGTGGGGGGGGGGGGGGGGGGGGGAGGCTATCTACATCTCTTTGTATACACTCTTTCAGGATTGAATGTAGTAAACAAGAGTGCCTGGCAAAATCCATTGCCCAAAGTTAGTTATCCATGTTAACAAAGTTTAATTGTAACACATTCAAATTTTGATTTCAAATTTAAGGAACTGTCAGTTGTGCATTTTAATGTCCATTATTCTTGTATCCTCTTAACTGACTTAATAGCCAGAGAGATGAACATTTGGAATTTGGTGACAATTTTCCAATCATTACGATACTTCTCTAACTCTTTAATGGGCCACTAACTCTTTAATGGATGCAAGTCAAAATTTCTTTTGTATATATTCAATTGTTTTTTTCTGATTGTGGACCTTGTTTTCGTCAAGAAAACTGTTTATGGATGAAGGTGAGTTTAACATATATTGCGTTCTGGGTTTTCTCCTGCTCTATCCAACCAGATTAAAACATTTGCATGTTCACTGAACTATTGTGTGCGGATTCCGGGAGGACTGCGTCGGTAGCGAGGCAGAGCACCGCGGTGCCTTGTCTCCTCCGCAGGCCCATTCATCACAGGTGTTTTCTAAGTCACTACACCTGTGCCGCGTCCCTTGAGAGCCCCGCTACTGCCGCGATGCATATTGCATAGTTAAGGCACCTTGCAACTTGTGTCGGGCTGCGCCAAGCAAGCTAAATGCAAGATGGATGGTCTGGGAGACGGACAGGCCAGAAATAATGAAAACCATGAATCTTTCATGCTGCTAGTGTGAAAAATGGAATTGGAATCATAGCAGGTGAAGAATCATCCTGCATACACTAAGCAAGTAAGATATGATGCAAGGCTACAGAATGGCTCGCTCCTCAGGCAATTGACAACGGCTATTATGTTCCCTATCGCTTAAATCAACTCTTACAAATTTAGTGACCCAACATATTATTTATTTGAAAGTAATTTTTTTACTGATTTCTGTTTCAAAACTATTCTCAGTTTGTTGGTTTGTTTAAATATATATAATTCCTATATTTTCCATATGTTTTGATTTAAAAATCCATCATTTAGAAATTAGTTTGAATGAGAGCTAATATATCTTGGAAAATATTGGAAAAAATCATGCTTATAATTAGCCAGCTAACTACAACAGTACAACAGATTATATGATATCATGTATTGAGTTCTTAACATAATTTACGAAAAGTCATGATCAAACTACTTCTTGTGTTGATATACCCACATTTTATCAAAAACGTTCAAAAAAAGAAACAAGGTTTGATTTTACAGCATGGTTCTATTTATAAGTGTTACCTATAAAAATAGCAGCACCTGCATAGTTACTATGGAGACAATCAAGCAACCCTGTACCGCAGTAAAATTACTTCAAGTGCATCACCACGACAACGAGGGGATTTTTTTGGATAGATAGCGTCTAATTGGATGAAGATGGGCTGCCCCCATGCCACAAGTATCGACATTTCATTGCTAATTTCTTCCAGGACGGTCTCGTTTAGTGGTCCCGGCGGCGCAATAGATAGAGGAGGCCAGCTCTGGCTCAGGTAGATCATGAGTTATGCAAAACCCTTGGCAAGACTTTTTTAATTAGTTGCGGCGCAGTAAAGTATCTGGTTACGGCGTCTTGCGAACACTCTGCAAGGAGGAGGGACACAATCTTATGGGAGTGTCGAAGGCTGCTGTGCCAGCCAGCAACAATGGCATTAAAACAGACAACGCGGAAAACACTTTTAAGGTCGACAACCCCCTACAGGTGCATAAGATAAAGCTATCGTGGCGGCCATTTTGAGAAGGCCATTAGGTGGGACAAATAGTAGGAGTGTAGAAGATAATAACGTACAATGGAACTGAATATGGAGAACTACTCACTTTTTGGCTCTTGAATGGTAATGAAAAGCCAAGACACATTTTCTATGCAATGGCTCTAGTATCTTATGCATTGTTGTTGATGCTTTACAATGTGGGTATAAGTGGGAGGTCCCTATTTCCTGGCTCTGCTCAGAGGAGCGACGAGTGATTCTCAGGAAGGGAAAAGCACTTAGCATGCTACTCCACCATGGACAAATAGGGAAACTTTCCCGTAAAAACATATAAGTGCATAGCAACTTCTACAAGAAAGGTTTTCTACAATTAATACTAATTCATTTGCAGAGGATATACATTTAAATATTAAACTCCTGTGATATCAAGAAAATACATTTCATGTTGTACTATGTGTTCTGATGTCCTGTATAATCATTATCAAACTTTGTCCTCAAAGATCAGACCATGTCTCAAGTAGTCCTTCCCTTGCCACATTCAGAGAATATACATACAACATTAAATTTAAATTCATGTGATATCAAAGAGAGTACATTTCATATTGTAATTAAGTGGTCTGATGTCCTGTATATATGGCAGAATACTGAGATGTGAACACCTCCAAAATATAAATACCTGTTTGAGGACACAGGTATATTAGGAGATATGGTTTATTTCTATTAGATATATCTTTATCTTTAAGAAAACCTCCAAGATACAAATACTTATAATGAAAATATTTCCATTGGTCCACATCTTATTCTAATACTGTATACAACTATAAGATTGCAAATATCTCAAGATGCGATCATTTATTTCGACCAATAGATAATGGGTTTTCCTGATGGAGGTATAAGTTCTCAATTGGCCTCTCGTAGCAAACACACAATATGACGTTTACAGGCATTTCCTGGCATCTACCCAGCACAATCTTTCCTCGCAGAACAATTTAGGATATCACTTCAATGCAGAGATGGCGGCAGAAAGAAGTAAATCAAGCACATTATGAGGACTTGGCACCTTTTTCTTAGTGAGCGGCTGGCTGGCTGTGAGGGTGTTATGATCTATAGGTTATAATGCAGCCATACATCCAGCACAGCTCCACACAAACACATTAAGACTCAGGAATAACATGTCTGTGGGTCACCAGCGGGCCCTGGGGACTGTGAGCAGATACCAGGAAAAGAGAAATGCCTCTTTATTCTATGGAGTATAGGAAATCACCATGGAAGATGAAACTGGTTGTTTACATTTTACCATTTTGAAAATGTCAACAATTAAGTGTGGGTTTGGTTGGTGGTTTTAACCCTTACACTGCTGGAGGCTAATTCTACCAATAAATGATAATGCAAAAAACCTGAAAAATCACCGAAACCCTGGCAAATGGGTACTCATCTGAAAGTACTAAGTGAGAGCTTTCCAATGAGTACCAACATGACAGGGTTTACATGGTTTTCGAAGATTTTTGCATTCTTGTGCATTGGGCGAATGTAGCCTCAGCATTGGAAGGGTTAACTGGGACTCTTTGAGTTTCCTTCATCATATTAGGGGTTGCCAAATAAAGCATTACAACATTTAAAAGGTCTCCATTGTTTTTTGGGGTTAGATGGTGGTTTTGCCAGGGAATTTGATTCCCTTCATCTTCAAGCAATTGCCAATTTGATCAAATTGCCACATTCACAGTGTTTTTGGTTGACTGGTTTTGCCTGGGAACTCTGATATTCCCACAAGATTAGGGAATGCCTAATCAAACACTGCAATATTGAGAGGCACCAGTGTTTTGGGATTAGATTTTTTTTTTTTTTTTAATTTTTTTTTTACAAGCCTAAAAAAAGGTTAACAGGCCTTTTTTGTTTATTTTCCTGCTTGCCGAGCATCACGGCTATGCTGAAAACATGGTATTTACCTTGTTCCTATATCAAGATATAGGGATACATGTTATACAAATATACAAGAAATATCTCAAGTATCTGTGACATTGTTGCACCAGCATTATATATACATACAAAATATCAATTTAAAAGTGTAAATACCATAGTATAGTTCTGTATGTTTTTACAATGTTTTTGATGTTACTTTTCTATATGTACCAAAGAAATATAACACCGATTGTGTATGAAAAACACTTGAAAAAGAAATAAAAACTTATTGAAAATACCCATTGTGTTTCTGTTATGACATCTGTTCTTCGAAGTAATTAATCAACATTCCCCATCTTCTTTGAAAATTATCATTCCTTTGTATTAAGTTGAATTTTAACTCTTCATAGGTGTATAGAGATTTTGTTTGATGTTTGACAGAATAAATATTAGGAACTTTACTACTCAGTTTTGCATTAAAAATCACTTTTTTAGTGATAACTATAATAGCATTGATCCAATAGGATTTTTGATTTTCACCAAGTATAGTCTTTTGTTCATCAATATTATAATCTGTCAAGCCCACGTCCGATAACCATAATTCTACATCTCTCCAGAGTTTATTAGATTTAGGACATGTTACCAGCATATGTTCAATCGAGTCTTCTTCAATATTACACATTTCACATAGTGAAGAGTTTTTTATTTTCATCTTAAATAAAATGTCATTTGTATAGAATCTTCTATGAAGAGTCCTAAATTGAATATTATCTAAGATATACATCCTCTACCATATTAATTTTTGTAAAAGAATTTCTCATGGAGAAAGTTTCAATTCTTGTTGTTATTTTTTCTGACCATTTATCACACACATTTGTAATAATGTTATCATTTTTCCCCATTAGTTGCCTGTAAATGCAAGATACACCTTTTTTGCCTTTTGATAACAAAACATTGAGATATGAGTTACATGGATATACAGCTGTACCTTCAGAAATATCTTTCCATCTTATGTAGTTTGAAATTTTCAGACAAAAAGAACCATATTCTAAGAAGTTTGTTTTGATATTAAAAGTGTTTTGAAATTCCATAAGAGACATGGTATTTCTGTTTCTATCTAGGACATCATTAACTATGTAAACTCCTTTTTGTTTCCAAGTTTACTTAATTGGGATTTTTAGATCCTCATTAAGCCATAATGGAGTTAGTAGTCTATTATCTGGGGTGATCATTCTATCATTATCCCAGAGATAGAGTAAAGAATCTAATACATTCTTCCAAAAAGGGTTTTCGGTGATATCATATATCCTATCAATATAATTTTTACCGTAGGTAAATATATCTCTGAATTCAAAATGGTCTGGGAAATTTGTCCATTTAGCAGTGGAGGATAAGTATCTTTTAATCCAACCAGCTTTTAATGCCTAATCAAACACTGCAATATTGAGAGGCACCAGTGTTTTGGGATTAGTTGGTGGTTTTGCCGGGGAATTCCTGTTCCTTCATCAGTAAATACTAACTTATAACTACTGACATTAAATCGAAGAAAGTGTGACAATAATCAGAACTTTCATTCAACGGGAACAGTGACAATAAATCATCAGAATTTCATTCAAGAATGGACATTAATAGTTGAGATAATGACAAATATCAAAATTGCATTCAGAAGAGGACATTAATAGTGGGAATTAAGTGACAAAAATCAAATTTTCATTCAAGAATTGACAATAATTATGGGAACTGACAATAATCAAAATTTCATTTATTGAAATAGACATCAACTATCGGTAGAGCCATTGCAAGGTGGTATGTTGGTATTTTTCCCTGGCAGAGGCACGTAGGTGTGCAAGGATTCGTACAGTCATACATCAATTGACAGCAGTCATTCCCCTGCAGTTCAATAACCGAACAAGTAGATGGGAGATGATTAACTCACTCAGAGTCAAAAGTGTTACATTAATGCAGACTCATACTTAATCAAAAATGGATGTTTCTCAAACTACTTGAAAACGATTTTTCAACAGGATTCAAATGTACATTTCTCCTTTGAATATTTCACTTTACGCTGCTTTTGTCAGCAGGTTATCGCAAAAAAAAAACATGTTCGTTTTGAGTGCGTAAAAATGGGTTAAGGCTCATATTTTAGTGTGCTGGATGGCATATGAGGGAAGATGAGGAGATAGTATCCCAGGGAGTGCTGTTAGGGAAATCTGCCCAGCAAGGAGAGGAAGCTGAGATAATTAAATCGTCCCTCCTGAGAAGATATTGCTTCTCAAGCTTATTTGTCCCAGACAGCCATTATGGTCATAGCGAGGGCTTATTTCTTCTCTTTTAGAGAAGGTGGGGGACTGTGAGACTATGATCTGTGGGCTGATATCACAGCTATTATGATGCTAGGAGGAGATGCCACTCATGCCTGCAGCGACTTTAAGCCATTTATGCTTATAAGTGTTCCATCTGAAAATTGTCTTCTGCATATTTAACACTTTTGAAAATAACTCTAGAATAAAGCATTCATTAGCGAAAAACTTGAAGGAGAGTTGTAGATCGACTTCTTAAGGACAAATCTCCTTCAATTACTTTCCAAATGCTTCTTATGTAAGAAAAGAAATATATATCATCAAAATAACTAGGCCTTTTTTGAATACCACAAGCATGAATGGGTCAAGCCAGCTTAGTGGCAGCTAGGGTTTCATTTTCATTTGAAATAATCCATTTTGAGACTTCATAAGAAGGCCGGTATCTATCTAGCTAGAAATAAATAAACATGATTTAACAACACTGTCATATTTCAAAATCTTAAGTACAATAAACACATATTGTATCTTTTTACAATATATTAACGCTTTCCAAAACCCATTTATGCCCTTTAATGAATTGAGTTTATTTCAGTTTATTCCAGCTTGAAATTCCCTGATATGCACATTTGGATCTTTACTTTAACATGCCATAAGGTTCATCTCTAGACGCCATGATAAAACTCACAGAGAGTTGACTTGGAAATTTCCACAACCTGTTATGACATCCGCAGACGGGGATAAAATGCAAGTCAATGAAAATTTCACGATCTGCAGACAAATGACTCAAGCATCTCTAAAAGGCTGAGACAAGCCATTTATTTTGCCGTCTTAATGTATTTACCTGTCAGCTAGACGTCACATCGTCCAGACATATGGTTGCGATATGAGATAAAGTGATACCTACTCGAGCACCATAAAGTGTCAGGAACCTCAAGATATGCACAGAGAGGATCCATGTGTGCCGGCTGAGCTATCATATGCTATGCACTAAACAGGCACCAATATACCTGCTTGCCCGCTTGCCATGGCAAGTGAAAATTGCTGCTGGGTATATAGAACTCATTTTTCTCTTGCACAACATGGCAAGCTGAAATCCTAAGAAAAGTTTTCTATGATTGAATGATTATAAGTATATGAAAGGCACAAAAGAAATCTAAATAGAAAATTAATATATCCTTTCAAACAATGTTCATTTTTATAAATATTTAACCTGGTGTTGGTGGGCAAGTGCGATTTTTTGTAAGGCAAATTAATTCTAACATCTACTTGCCCAGCAGGGCAAGTTGATACATAGAATAAGTCATATTTTTTTTTACCCATTAACGCTTGTAGCAGCCAGTTTTGATAAAATAGTTTGTAAAACCATTTTTAATTTCCAACTTGGTGTCAAATATATCAAAGATTCAAACAGCAATATCAAGGGTAACTTCTAAGCATGATTGGGTTAGTTCTGGTTCCCTTTGTATAACTGGTGCTGATATTACCACCTAGATAAAATCTTTCTGGCCACACTCTGATTCCTGAATCCTGAAAGGGACCATTACTGTAGGTGAAGCACAAGACAGGTAGTGCGGTGAGCGACCCTTACACTCTCTCCTGTCCTGCTCTCCATATGAGTTATTCATGGGGTGCGGCGGAGTGAGTTCTGATACCCTGCCTGCAACGAGGGCACCCCAAGGGAACCGCAATAGAGCTCCTTTTGCCTCCACTCCGCATAAATCATTCACGGGGCCGTCACAGGGGGGCGCCTGCAGAGATATGTGAACTTGCAGGTATTGTATAACCCTTTCATGGTCAGAGGAGTCCATATTGATCTTATCATCTCCATAATGATGGAAAATAACTTCAAACCAAATTTGGGATTCGATACATGCGTTTGGCAAAATATCAGTAGGACTGCAGAGTTGATGATCAAAGAAGTTCATATTCACAATGCTGGAAAATAGATTTGAAACAATTTGGGGATTCCAGTATATGCAGTTGGCAAAATATCAATAGGACTGTAGAGTTGATGGCCTTTTTGAAATTAGTATAAAATCTTAAGACATTTTAATGTATACCATTTCAAAATGAAGATTTCCATTGCTGATATTGACTCAATGCATTTGGAATAATTTGAAATGGGAAGCAAACATCATACAATTGGCATAATGATAGAAAGAGAATTATTGGTTTGATCATATGAACTTAATACAATACAACAAACATTACATTATTTCAAATGTTTTACAAAAACGATTATGTTGGAATTAAGATGATGCCTAAATAGTAATATTTCCCTAGGCTGCTGCAGCAATAAAAGGGTTAAAACCAAACAGATACATACACCTCTTATTGTAATGGGACTGCGGGCGTCCAGCAATGGAAGGGTTAATACCAAACAGATAGACACACCTCTTATTGTAATAGTGGGACTGCGGGCGTCCAGCAATGGAAGGGTTAATACTAAACAGATACACACACCTCTTATTGTAATGGGACTGCAGGCATCCCTGTAACTAAAGCTCCCAGAGCTCACGGTACTCTCTCTGATGGATATTCTAGGTGTATCCTGTTCCCAGTATCGTGTTCTAACCAGGCCTGGAATTAGCTCTATGCATGCATACAGGCTGAGAGTGAAAAGGGTCATGAGGGAGAGGAATGGGATTTAACATCTCCTCTCTGTACCTTTTCTGCAAATCAAAGCCAAATCTTGATTGACTAGTAGTTAATGAATAAGGAGACATCAGAGATCCCGAGGAAAATGACAACTATTCCCAGTAACTTTATTACATGCCCCAAGTCAAATTGTGACTTGACAGTGGTTGGTGATGGAGGAAACTGAGTACCCAGAAGAAAACTGCCGCCTCACACAAAGTTACTGGAAACTTTTACATATGTCAAGCCAGGTTGTAACTAATCCAGTTGTTAGTGGAGGAAGCACTTACCAATTAACACTTAAGAGTTCCTCTAGAAATTGTCGTCTGGAACTCAGATACTTTTGACCATAACTTTTAAATTGACAATGATTTTACAAAATATTTGAAGGAGAGTTGTTGGCAATATTCTGAATAACATTTCTCCTTGAAATGTTTCTCCAAATATGCTTTTGCCAGCAAGATTTTATCAAAATTGTCAGTCTGCTTTTGGCCCCTGTGAGCATTAATGGGTTAAAGTAGAGGTGTTCAGGCACCAAGAACATGCAGCCCATTGCATTGTGGGTGAGACCTCTCAGACATGGGGGCAGCACTCAGGAAGACAGAGAGTTTGCTATATACTAACAGAAATAAACATATTTCTTCTAAGGTGGCAAAAGATGTGGAAGGTAGATCCATTTGACTATTTCAGTGCATAATACTCTATCTGTTTACAATATTCAATGCCGTTATTTTCAACATTTCAATGAGGAGTTTGACCTCTTATAGTGAGCCCCACCTTCATAAAGTGAAGTTATGGGTCCACAGAAGACTAGAGGACCTGCAACCTTGACACCATGCAGCCATGTGGCCTGAGATGGCATTAGACTTGACACTGGTAAAATAATCTATACCCGCACAGCGACCACTAGTTGAATTATTGACTCAACCCCGGGGACGGGGGAGCTTCCTGGACACTTTGCCCTAAAATTGCTAACAACGGCAGAGAGCATCATATATATCCCCAGTGTGCAGCTAGTTGGAATATTGACTAACCCAAAGGACAATGGGACCTTCATGGACAATTTGCCTTAAGATAGCTCCCCATGTCAAGGAGAGTCATTTATATTCCCAGTGTACAGCTAGTTGAGCTAAGGGTCCTCAGAAGTCTCAGAGACTTTTGCCATATTTGGTCACTTGATGGAAATATTGTCTCGGAGGTCAGCACAAGAGGGACTTACTACTGTCTCATTATAACTCATTAGACATGATGATACCATAAGAGTCGCTGGGACCGCAGCCAATTCTTCATCCCTATATGGCACTTCAAGTGACAGCCTGCAAAGGGCAGGGGAATATTTCTAGTTCCTTAGTATGACTGGTTGGCTCAAGGTTCTCTAAGAGTATCATATGGGACCATCACCAATTTCTTTCCACATATACGGAATAAAAATGGCATTCAGGGTAAAATGAAAGAATTGGTCATATTTTCAGCTAGGAGAGTTCTTGAACCTGCATAATGAATAACAAAATAGGGGAAGAAACAAAACAACACTTCCACGATAAATTAAAGTGCAAAATATTTCGCAGCCGTGACTATTTCTTAAAAAATCTAAACATTGTTCATAATTGATGGAAATGGAAAAAAATATATGATTCTCGACGTGGAAGTAATTTTCAATGTTCTGTGAATAATGCAATGCAATTAACTTTGCTTTGAAGTGCTGGTCTTGGTGCGCCCGCTTCTTAAGTATTTATGATAGATATCAATAACAGCAATATAGCACTCAGGTACCTGCACTTCACAATCAATCAAATGCAGCGCATGTTTATGCAATGCAGTGCGTGTTTATGCAATGCATTTTACTTGAAGCACCGCAGATTTGGCTTCCAGCGCAGAATTATGAATACTAATTAAAATAACATCATGCCGGTTATAAGCCTATATACATACAAGTTAATCATGAACAATCAAATGTCCATAACCCCACTACGCCTGATCCATCAAACTTTGCTTGAAGTTACTCTTGATTTTATGTTTGGAATAATTATTCCACTCATTGTGAATGAAAGTATCTGGAACCTATACAAAAATGCATTTTTCTAATCAGATATGCTGATTGTGCGGTGAGAGAAGAGAATTAATGCACTGTTTGATTGTTTGATTTGCTCGCGACTCTGTTGCTCATGAAGCATTCATCCTGGATAACAATAGGAGGATGGCAAACACCTCCAGCTATTGTTATAATCAATTAGCTGGCGTTAATTGGATGAGTATAGGTAATCCCTCACATGCTGAGGCATTCAATGGGGATGTACAAGTAGCTGCGAGGTTCATGGAGGGGTCAGTGCAATAAGAGCTGAATAACATCACACCATGACTCTATTCACACTCAGTACAATCAATGAAACAAGCGTAACCTTTCCACATTTAACCCTTATGCTGCTGGTGGCTAATTGGCCAATACAAGATGATGCATAAGACCTTAAAAATAATTGGAACACTGGCACTTGGGTACTCATCTGAAAGTACTCAGCAAAAGCTATCCAATGAATACTAACATGACAGGGTTTTAATGTTGTCGTTTTTAAATTGTGTCATTGTGTTTTGGACAAAAGAAGCCTTAGCATTGGAATGGTTAAAACAATTATAGTTCTTGTATGAACCATATACCATATCTGAGGTAAAGAGGAGCTTTTTTATTAATGAAACTATCAATAATTCTTGATAACAACAAAAGTGATTTATGATTGTAATGTATGTTTAATAGGTACAGATCACCTATCAAAATGTCTATAATTACCATATGTATACCATATCTGAGGTAAAGAGGAGCTTTTTTATTAATGAAACTATCAATAATTCTTGATAACAACAAAAGTGATTTATGATTGTAATGTGTGTTTTATAGGTAAAAATCACTTATCAAAATATTTTTGGAACAGTTTTTCTCAAGGGCAGGAAAACATGTCAATAGTTCAAAGCAATGAAAATACCACTAAAAATTTCTCTCAAGTTTCCTAAAAGTTCCTTTCAGTAGAAAGTTTTTCAAATGCCTCATTGGCTGAATGGGCTATAGTGTTAATTGAGATTTGAGGAATGTCTGTCCAACTAGTGTACATTTCACACAGGCCCTGTCTAAATATGACACCCCAGATATTAGTGAACATGACAGGTTCAGGGAAAGTTCAAGGGTATTTACCTAAAACACCCTTTTGATGCTTTCTTGCTGTGAATTCCTCTGAAGTGTGTGGTACCTCCACCCCATTACTATAGTACTAAAAGGTTGTACCACTATCACTTTTGCTTCGCCGGTAATATCAGAAAGAATGGGCCAACCAAAACCCATCAGAATCGTAATTATTAAAAAGTGTCCGAAATTACCGGGAATTTACGGTAGAAGGTAAGTGATCATCATTGTGGGGCAGTGCTCTCTGGCGAGGCTATAAATGTCAGATTGGTTAAATGATGTGTGAGAGGAAACACACCTTATTACAGCAGCTACTGGAGAGGCTAGATGTGGCCATATAATTCTGCAATACTACTACCACATCACATTGGGAACATTATAAAGTCAGGCAAGGTCAGCACAGATCATATGATAATAATGCATCAGGAAGGATTATATGTTCAAAGATATGTTCAAAGAGAGAGAGAGAGAGAGAGAGAGAGAGAGAGAGAGAGAGAGAGAGAGAGAGAGAGAGAGAGAGAGAGAGAGAGAGAGAGAGAGAGAGAGAGAGAGAGAGAGAGAGAGAGAGAGAGAGAGAGAGAGAGAGAGAGAGAGAGAGAGAGAGAGAGAGAGAGAGAGAGGTGTGTATGAATGTGAGTATAAATGTGTCTGAGTGGCCTGAGCACAGGTGCAGGCAGCGACTACAAGTAATCATGGACAGGAATGTTTTTCTATAACTCAATTACATGTAAGAACATTGGCTGCAGCAGTGTGCATAATGGCAGCTTGATGTCTACCTGCCCGAGCCATTATAATTACCCACACCGCAGGCCGCCACACAACACAAACGCAATGAGAAAAGCTAAGTTGATGAAGTTTGCTCATGTGAGGGGTGAAAACCTATATAGAGATATACTTAGTGGGAAAAATGAATATAGGTTTATCCAAGTTACACTTACAAGAACATGAGATGAATATTTACTGGTATTTTACCTTTAATGGAATGATACACTGTGCAGGAGATGATAATGTTATTTCAGCTAAGTTATTACTATTATAATTGTTGTTGTTGTTGTTGTTGTAACTGTTGCTGTTGTTGTTGAAAGTGGTTGTGAGGGTGATGCTCACAGTCATTGTTGTAACTGTTGTTGTTGTGATTGTTGTTATTGTGATTGTTGAAAACTCTGAATTCCAAGCTGACATCAGCTATAGCATAAATTTCAATACAAAAAGTTAATGTTTATTTAATGAGTCAAGAAGAGATTTGATGTTTGTGGTAATTTCTAAACCATTAAGGACTAGGCATATTCATCTTCATACTGACTCTGACTTATAAGCTCTAACATTAACGCAAATAAATAATGAGCACTTAAATCTAGAAAAAGGTTTTCATAAATATAATCCTGAAAATCATCAAAGTTTCAATATCATATCCATATGGAAAAACATATGCTAATATTGAGAACAAATAACCCCCAGCAGTGATAAAAACAAGCCTGCTTAACACTCCAACAGTTGTACATGTATGACATTAACACAAATAAATAATGAGCTAATGAAGTAAGACAAAAAGGTATACATAAATATCATCCTGGAAATTATCTCAGTTTCAATCCCATAACCATACAGAAAGCACATAAAGCGCTTTTGAACATTATAGGTGGAAAGGGCGCTATATAAAATATCAATTATTATTATTATTATTACATAATTATGCTAAATACAAATAGCCCCCAGCAGTGATAAAAACAAGCCTGCTTAACACTCCCACAGTTGTACATGTATGTATGTGTGACGTTACTCTTAGTCGGACACATATCTTCATGTGGCTATCCTAGGTATGCCTTAGCTTGGCGCCTGATGACGTTTGTCAAACACAGTAGTGATCAGTGGCTGTCCCCAGAGGGCAGTGCAATCATCATTGCCGTGATGAAGGCGGCGGAAGGGGGGCGTCGCCGGGGGCCAAATTGGCAGGCGATGGCGCTGACGGACCACATGTGACGAAACTGACATCAGGTGAAATGTACATGGCCAGTGAAGGCTGTTGTGACAGCAGGGAACGAGGGGGAATTTCTCCTTCTACATCAGCACAGCTGGCCACGGCCATGCCAGGATCACATCATGGCTATTAAGGTGATAAAATGTGTGTTAAACATTAATAGAACTGTCATCAAACCTTGACTTTACATGAAAGCAGTCTGGCCTGGTTTGCTAACACAATTACCCCCGGCTGAACTTGCCACATGATACTCAATTCACCCAACTCTTAAAATAGTTAGCAATGAATAACTTATGTAAGTGTTTTCAATTGTCAATTTATGAATCACTTCTACCCCAAATAAAACTGATATAGGGCATTCACTTTAAATAGTTCATAGATATTTTAGTTAATATTTGATTTATTTAGTAGAAATTAGAACTTATATATCTCCATCTGCATCAACATTAAGTATTTTCCATTATCCATTTTTTCAGCACTTCGGATAAGTGCATGATTGCTCATTCATCAAAGCTAGTTGAATTTTAAAGTTAAAGAACAACCATCACAATTTTACACAGACTATTAATTCCAAGCCATATCATATGAACTCATTAGATAATTCCTAGAAATATTCAATTTTTAGAATTACATCACTTTAGCTATTATTCGACATTTTTATCACCAGATAAAATATCAACTGTGGTAAATAACACCAAAGAGTTGAGTGTATCTAACCAAAATGCAGCTTATACAGCTCCAGCTGCTTCAAAATATATTTTTAAAAATCCACAAATCCTTTGAATGATGACAAGCAGACTTATTAAGGGAATAACAAGTACAATTCTAGCGTGGCAAACTGCCATAAATTCCAACAGAACACAGCCATCGATCCTGCACATTAATCTCTAGTTTGCGATATCTGCCATTTCACTTTTGTTCCAAGCAAAATCTACTCCATTACGGTCAGACATTGCTTGTTGACCAGCTGAGCATCGACGCTATAAACACAACTGCTTCCAGCCCCTCATGGCAAAACACAATTTGTCACAGGTGTACCATCTGAACAGACCACAAAAAACAACAAAATATGCCACTCTTTCCACTGATTTACAGACAAAATTGACTCATTACAAAAGAGGAAATTGTTGTACCCTCTTACACATGAAATCCTCTTGATGAAAGAGGTCAACTCCACTACGCATTCATCAAAGTCTGTCTAGAAACAGAACTCTGTTGGGTCAAGTAACATTAAAAACTCAGAATAGAAAGTCGAACAGAGATTCAACAGTTACGCCGTGGAGTGATTTGAAGACATGGATGCATCCCAACATCAGGCTTAGTTTAGTCACCACTCTCTCTGTCCTTCTGTCTGCCTGCCTGTCTCTCTGTCTCTCTCTCTGTATCTCTCTCTCTCTCTCTCTCTCTCTCTCTCTGTATCTCTCTCTCTCTGTATCTCTCTCTCTCTCTCTCTCTCTCTCTCTCTCTCTCTCTCTCTCTCTCTGTATCTCTCTCTCTCTCTCTGTATCTCTCTCTCTCTCTCTCTCTCTCTCTCTCTCTCTCTGTATCTCTCTCTCTCTCTCTCTGTATCTCTCTCTCTCTCTCTCTCTCTCTCACTCTCTGTCTCTGTCTCTGTCTCTCTCTCTCTGTATCTCTCTCTCTCTCTCTGTCGCTCTCTCTCTCTCTCTCTCTCTCTCTCTCTCTCTCTCTCTCTCTCTCTCTCTCTCTCTCTCTCTCTCTCTCTCTGTCTCTCTCTCTCTCCCTCTCTCTATGTATCTCTCTCTCTCTCTGTCTCTCTCTCTCTCTCTGTATCTCTCTCTCTCTCTCTCTCTCTCTCTCTGTCTCTCTCTCTCTCCCTCTCTCTATGTATCTCTCTCTCTCTCTCTCTGTCTCTCTCTCTCTGTATCTCTCTCTCTCTCTCTCTCTGTATCTCTCTCTCTCTCTCTCTGTCTCTCTCTCTCTGTGTCTGTCTCTCTCTCTCTGTCTGTCTGTCTGTCTGTCTCTCTCTCTCTGTATCTCTCTCTCTCTCTCTCTCTCTCTCTCTCTCTCTCTCTCTCTCTCTCTCTCTCTCTCTCTCTCTCTCTCTCTCTCTCTCTCTGGTGGGGCTCAATGCACATTCGTATCTTTTTTAAAACTACAGTTTGTGGAATGCATATCTTTAAATTTAGTTATCGCATCCCTAAATATATAGGGTGACCATTAGCTGGTATAACTCAAGCAAAAGGCAAAGTTCCAGGGACAGCTCTTATCAGTATGCACCTAATATGTCCTAATTAGCACTTCTGTATTTGATAGCAAGTTTCTTGCTAGAAATTCTTGCCCTACATCAACCCAATCTTTCTCATGATTAATCTCTCATCCCAGCAGTAATTCACACCTTGAGAGCAGGTCATTTACAGGTAGATTCTAGAGCAACAAATGGAGGTGTGAGACCTGTAATCACCTGTTGATTAAGTTATTCTCAGCAGGGGGTCTGAGGGTTGCATAACACCTGAAGGGGTGAAGGAGTGCAGTGGTACCCTGAACTCAGGTAGCTGTCAAGCCATGATATAGGGTACCATGCTCTCCCACACTACCCTGTAATCCCCGTACTATGTATTACTGGCTCTATGGACCATGCTGACAGCAGTGTAATTAACACTCAGAGACTGACCACTGACTGCTGACCAGTAGTATATGTTGACCTCTGACTGACCACTACCTAAAATAGTGGTCAGGAATGTATACTGGGAGACAGATTAAGAGTTGCATAAAAATCCACTTACACATACAGATTTATATTTGCATAATTCCATAGCCTTTATCAAACATGATATTTATTAGAATTAACTTCAGACCTGAATACATTTGGTGTTTGTTAAGTTGACATTATCATTAAAGGTAAGTATAATAATTGAAGCTCAATAGCCCTTCATGGTTGTCAGATTCTTAACCCTTTTACAACTGAAGTGCACACAAAATTAAAAAGAAAATTAAGAGATTATTCACCCCATCATGAAAAACAATTTTCAATCAAATATTTCTCAAGCTATAACTACAGGATCAAGATATTTTCTTACATATCCAACAATGTGTATGCATCAGGTGTGAAAGGGTTAAATTGAAATTGAGCCCTGAAGGCATTCTTCACATGAATGGGTGAAACAGACAGCAGGCCTGACTTGACGATAAGAGAAAATCCATTTACCATGTAAAGCTGCAATAATCTTTATCCAGCAAGCATCGTAGACAGAAGCCAATAATAGCCTGGAGACATGTCTTACACTAATAACCCATGAACACTGAAAGGTGTCCAAACGATGGTTGAAATATTACAAATGTAAGCAAAATAAAGATATACAATGAATTGATTTCATTCACATACAAATGAATTAAGTTTTTGATTGAACTCATTTTCTTGTATCTTATTACTGAATTATTTGCATACATGTATTTGATGAAGCAAAGGGGGCCCTCAGAGCAGGGCAGTATGCTTAAGGTCTGAGATAAGAGACTTAACGGTTTCTGAATTAGACGTTCTTGACCTGAGGAGCAGATGTCAGATGTGGAATCAGGAGATTTATCAATAAATACCACACGTCCAAGTAATCCTATGTACCACTTATTAACAATGATGAAGAATTTAATGCTAGAAACGGAGTTGGAAGTGAAATAAAGCCGATTCTCTTTCATGAGCCAGCATGCAAAAATCTATTCAAAACGGCTTTACATCTCCGTCCTGATATCAATTAAATAGCTTAATGATTTTTTCAAGCTGACTGACTTGGTCTTTAGCAATAATTCTGGTTTTATTAGTAGGTCTCACTGGACTTGCAAGTGTTTCATTACTCATCATTCCTAAGCACTATGTAACCTAACAGCATAGGTTTAGAAACATATATGTACACAGAGAGTGGACCGGTAGTCTGGGTATCAAGATAAAGAAAACAAAAATTGGTAGAGTTTGGGGTATGGAGTATGAGGTATGGGGTATGTGGTAGGATTCCACGAAAACCATTTAACATTTAAATTCAACATTTTTATATTAATAATGTCAGTTTTCTTAGGTTTTTAACTGGAAAGGAATTACATATATCCTCTTATTCAGGGTTTAAGTATTACCTAATGTTAAAGTCTGTGCTTTCATTACATGATATAATAAGTATCATTGAAAGCTATACAAAAATATCTTTCATGTAAACTGTCAAGACCATCAACCTAGCAGTGAGTAAGGTTCCTCTAAAACAAAATACCAGGCATTTATGTTGGCCTTAAAAAAAAATCTTATTGATGAATTCTGTTTCGGCATGCCATTCACACCCCAGCTTTTAATACTGCTCTGTCTCATCATGCAATGTACATCTGAGAGAAAGAAACAAGTTTTTATCGTAGTAAAAAGCTAAAATCTATATCTCTGGCTTTTCAGCAGTTTGATGCTGGATAATGCTGCAACACTTTGATCAGCAGCTGGAAACACAGTCTTGTGAGATTACAGTATCTTATTCCCCACTCACTCAATAATCCCAATATCTTAACCCATTCACACTCAGAGTTTCTCTAGAAAGTATCGTCTGCTACTTTCAAACTTTTGAAAATAACTTGGGAATAAAGGAAAAGTTCTCAAAATGTTTGAAGGGGAGTTGTTGTTTGACTACTGGTTAACATTTCTGCTTCAAATATTTTCTTAAAAATGCTTTTGTTAGAAAAATATCTCCAAAATTGTCAGCCTGTTTTGGCCGCTGTGAGCATTAATGGGTTAAAGTACACTATGAAAAGACGGAAAAACTCGGCTACACTCTATACAAAATGATAAGTTTAAGAAGTTGTCAGTTCAAACAAATTTCCAGTGAAAACTTTGAAATATGTACAACTATTGTGAGGCCTGGGTAAAAAGTATTTGAATGAAGTAGTAGAAGTGCTTAAGGATGAGATGAGAAAGTTAATTGTTCACAACTGAATATGTTCATATTTAGACTTAGAAGGCTTCACTTTATTCTCAGAGCATCATTATGACTGGAATCACTTGTAAACAACTGAGATGCCTTTGGAAATAGAATATCATGAAGAGCATATTTTGTAACAAAACTACTCAGGAAATTCCTACATGTTCAATAAAGAATAGAAAACCCAGCAAAATGTCCATTAATTTGACCCTTACAAATCCTATTTTGCTTACAAAAGAATCTATGATGGGCACTGGTGCTGGCATTTATCAATCCAAATTTAGAGTGAAAACTAAAATTGAATTTTTGATTTATCAATATCAATTTCAATATCAATAAAGAAAATAAATGTCCAAAACCTATCCCTCACTATAAAATGAATGAAGATAGTTGGAGCCTGAGTTGTTGTTGTTGTTGTTGTTGTTGTTAAAGTGACCAATAGTTCCCAGTGGTCAGTTGAGTGATCAGGAGTGGACACACAGTTCTAATAGCAACTGAAGCAGTTAGTGCCTGAGGCCTCTGACCAATGACTGTCCAGACGATGGAAAGATATGACTTCATAAGTAACTGTGGAGAGAGAGAACCCATTGTTATCAAATAGCAGATACTCGAGCCACCGGTCATCATAGCCTTAAGGCCATCGGCCAGTGACAGTGTGCACAATATATGATAAGATATGACTTCATATTAAGTAGGAATATATCATTGTGAACCCATAGTAGCGGAATGGCAGAAATATAGATCACTGGTCAAACTGACCCTACGGCCACTGACCAGTGACTGTGTGGACACTGATAAGATTATTGCTTAACACTTTCATTCCTGGAGATCTACTTGACAAGATTTGTCTTAACCTAATATACTTATGAAAATAACTTGGGAATTGATCGTAAATTCACAAGATATATGAAGGAGAGTTATGATTGTGATCAACATTTCTCCCTTAAATATTTTTTGAAAATTCCTTATGTTAGGGCCCCATGGGCATGAACGGTTTATAAGTATGTGTGAAACTGTGAACACATGGTAACCAAATAGCAGAACTATAGACCAGTGGTCACCCTGACCGTGCGGCCACTGACCACTGACTGCAGGATAGGATGCTACCTCTGAGAGAGTTATGGAGGTTTTAGACCCATGTGCAATCTGAGAGTAGTAGACAGGGAGTGGGCACTGTGCATGCATCATCAAATTTCGCTACCTCACACCACTATGAGTCATAGATAACCTGTGTACCCCAGGATTGGCTGCCTGCTGGTTTCACAGGCCCTGGGTCAGACTGAAATTGCCGCGAAACCAGTTGCACATGCCTGGATTCCAGCCAACATCCTGCCAGCCCCGCCAGCCTTTTTCTGAAAAAAATCACGTGACCAATACTTCCCCAGGCTACACCGCGTAACCCGAGGCGCACATACCCTAGGTACTAGCATGCTGTGCCTATGGGGTTGCGGATCAAGGGGATGTATTTCTCTGGTGCAATGAAACAACAGAAACATGCCACCTCTGGTCACTCACAATAGCCAGATGGACATTCATTATAATGACCACTCCCTCTTTTAGTTGACAAGACAGACATGCTTTTCAAAGTGGCCAACTTCAATCAGAACAGAAATTTCCATTATTGCATACTCAATGAAATGCATTATAATTCACCTATATTCACACAAATCAGTCTACTAATGAGTTTTAATCAAACTTTGAATTTCAATAATTTCAAATAATTTCATCTAATGCATATTTTAATCACTACACATGTTAGGTATTTTCTCATGCAGTAGTTCAGAATGCAGAGTTAAATGTCTTCACTAACGTATCACCAGATTGTGTTTACTAAAAAAGGAAATCAACCTATCTCACTTGTATAGAACACAACTTGGTAGACAAGTATCACCTTATGGACTTTACATACTGAATATATCAAATGGTATATAAGATTATAGAAAACAAGTTTGAAATATTCTGCTTTTACTAATTCCTTAAATGCTATGATCCAGTATGAAAAACAAAAAACAAGTATTTCATTCAACAGTTTCAAATATTTGTAGGGGAATTTCATTTTCTTTGGTTTTATAAAAATACTGAGCTAGTCTCTCTAAATATGAACTGAATATCACACCTTATGAGAGCACAAACATAGTAAGATTAAATGTTTCTTCATAAAGAAAGTATATACTCAAGGGAAGGACAATATAGAGAGAGTATAATATTCTAGCATAATATCCCTCTAGTATACTCAACGTAATAAGCAAGGAGTGTTTAACATCCGAGTTCCTGTCAAAACAGAAAGGATATATAGTAGCCCTCTGCGTCAACAGCCACCTAATGCGAACACTGACATTTTGCCCTTGCAGTTATAAGAGAAGGTGTGGGTTTATAGAAGCTGGCATGCCCGCTAATGGTTGTGTGCAGATTATCATTATGAATGGTTGTTTTTCCTCACTGCAAGGCACCAGCACATTTATATCCTTTCCAAGCAAGTCAAAGAAACTTTATACAATAGGGCTGCAAGGGGAGGGGTTCATTCACCCTCATGAGCTCTAAAATACCATTGGCATAAATGATGATTTTGGCAGAAATAAACCCCCTTCTAATTAGTACTATCATTATTATTAATATTATTATTATTATAATTATTCTTACTATTATCATCATTATTATTTCTATTATTTTTGTTAATATTATTACTATTATGATTATCATTAGTTATTATTAACATTATTATTATTATTATTATTAGAAGTAGTAGTAGTAGTAGTATTTTTAACATTATTATCATTATTATTATTATTATTATTATTATTATTATTATTATTATTATTATTATTATTATTATTATTATCATTATTATACGTATCATTATCATTATCATTATCATAATTATTATAATTATTATTAATATTATCATTATCATCATCATTATTATTACTATATTATTATCATCATTACTATTATTATCATTATTATTATTATTATTATTATTATTATTATCATTATTGATATTATTATTATTATCATCATTATTATTATTACTATTAGGATGATTATTATTATCAATATCTATCTATGAATATCACTTTTTATGAATAAAAATAGTTTATCTACAAGCAATACTTGTTTATATCAGCAAAACTTAACTCAGGTCTGCCAAAAACCTTTCAGAAGCCTTTGAACTTAATCTGTCACTTTTAATACGCAGCTCATCTGTGAAGGTCTGTCCCTTTGCCATAATGATACCTTCTTGTGTGACCTGATACTGACATATCTACTCTACCATCTCACAGGATATGGAGTATGTTTTTCCCTGTGTATTGTCCATCCTAGAAATCTCCTCTATTCTGCGTGATTGATGGTGCTGCGTGATTGCAGGTTTCAGGTTCCAATCATCAGCTCATCCCTCAATGATATGTGATGGACAGGTTGGCTGGAGTTTGCACAAAATAATATAAGTACTTTCCCACTCCTGAAAGTCATCCTTGTATAAGGCATAAGGCCATTCCAATGTAATTACTTGTCTTACGAGCTTTTTTTGGAAAAAAAATCCTGTCAGACTCAAAAAAAAAAAGAAAAAAAAAAGTCACCTTTGGTGTCTTACGGACGAAAGTGGTTTCTCAAAAAAAAAAAAAAAGTGCAAGTTTTAAGAATATTCTTTGTATGGGTGATTCAATCATCTACAGGAAGCTATCATTGCTGTAGTAGAGCCTCAGACTAGAGGAGGTATACCGCCCACCCTTCAGGTTACAGGGATTAATTGATTGATTGATTTTATTTAGTTGAGAATAGGCTGGTAGAAACATATCGCTACCAGTCCTAGTCGGCAGACTCTAAAAAAAAATAAAAAATTTAAAAAGTTGCATTTTTCAACTTTTTTTTTTATTCCAAAATGGCTCATTTCCTACCTCCTGGGCACGTAAGACAAGTAAATAAATTGGAGTGGCCTAATAGAGTGAAGTGTTTTCTTCAGTATTCTGAGCATAGAAACTTGGTACTAAGAATTGTCACCACATCTAATCTTTCCTGTTGCCCCGTTATCTTTTATGCAGGCTTCACCATTATAATGCATTGCTTTTAAACCATACCGCAATAAATAAACACACCGCACAACCTGGGTTTGGACTCAAAGTGAATCTTTTTCTAGTGTAAGAAAATGCAGATATTAGGTGTTGTTAGACACTATAAACTTCTAGTCTGTCAGCCAAAAAACACTGCTGATGTAAATTGCTTTCTGATAAACATAAACTATATGGTAAAAACAGTCACCAAAGATTCTAATGAAACAATAAAAACTACACTCAGGGAGGGTGAATGTACTTGTTGACCTGTCCTTGAATGCACTCATTGACCTGGTGGTGGGTAAATGGTGTATTTATGGAGTAGGCTGGGAGGTGATCAAGACATGTTGGAAGGCGAGCAGATAGTGAGAGCAAAGGCCAGGTTAATCACACCTGTGGACTATAATAAATCATAGCCTTATTGCTGCCTGGCGCTGCTGACACACTCGGTCATGCCGACTCTGCCCGCAACAACCGCTCCATTCCGAACTCCTCACATCCACTCCACAACCCAGCGCTGTAGCCGCAAAACTCCCAATCTACGCAACAGATAACATTCTTATTATAAACAGATAACAATTCTTATAGTTATTTTATGATTTAGATATCAATCTTTTAATATCTTAATCTATGTTTATTTCCTAGAAAATCATCAATAAGAATATTAAATGTTCACAATATGTATACATACATGTGCCAGCAGCACTAGTAGCAATATTGAAAATTAGCAAGCCAGTTCTTTCAGTGAACTATATCTGTATTTCCCGAAGAGCATGTGACTGAAAACCATTTTGATACTCTCAAGATGATTTGATCACACACTGCCTCAGTTCAAATGCAAGTTCTCCACTTGAGCATTGGATGCACTGAGGCAATATAAGGTAAACTGTCCTACCCAGGGACAAACCGAGGTCCCCTGTCTTAAGAGCAACTAGTGGTCTAACACTCCGCCAACTGTGCCACTCCATTGAGGCTAAATGAGCAGCAGTTTATAGTGTCTTGGCTTATACCTGAAGCATTTGTCAGAGGACTCCATGCCGGGGTATGGAAAAAAGGCTCTCGTGCTAGATGTATGGTTGATGGGCCCCTGTGGGTCCTTGGTTTAGAGTCTACTTCCAGATGCCGTATCCCCCTCCCACTCCTAAACGATTTATCAGGCTCGCGGGAGGCCGGCCGTAGCCTTGCCCATCACTCTTAATCCCCTCCACCGTCACGTCTGTGCCCGGCCAGGTCCTAGATCAGACCCTGGCCAACTCAGGCGCCGGGAATCCAACCACGCGACCTCCAGCCCTGTCATATCTAATCTCTCCTTCCACCAAGAACGGCCACCAGGGGGCAGCACACCCTTGAGCGGAGATCCCGCTAATCCAACTAGCCGCGTGAACTGAGCGAAAGGAGAAAGGAGGCATCTCTGCGGTAAGGACTCGACCCAAGCCTACATGCCATATTTGGGCAGATCATTGCCCGACAAGGTCCCCTGTCCTCCTGGGAGGTCATTAGGTGGACCTTTAACAGTAATCCTCCCTTCGTGCAATCGTAACTTCTTTTTCCGCAATGGGAATTATGAGGTACTAATTATCCAAGAGATGCTTCATCAGTTTGAAATCTTATAGGTCAGGCTCAATAATATGTGACACTATCATTCTAATACAAACATACAAACACACACACACATGTATGTATGTACATACGTACGTATGTACATATGTATGTATATATGTATGTATGTATGTATGTATGTATGTATACATAAGTAGTTATTTGACAACCCATTGATCTATGACACTCTTGGCAATTCCTGGGAATTAAGAACTGTTTTACAAAATATATGTAGGAAGTTCTGATATAAATGTTCTGATTAACATTTTCCCTTCTATCTTCTCAGCTATGCTTTGGCCTGCGATATTCCTCCAAAATAGTCAGACTGGTTGTGAACACTGTGATAGGTCAATGGGCTTTGAACTTCTCTCTCTCCCATGCTTAAGTTAACCCTTATGCTGCTGGTGGCTGATTTGGCCAATACAAAATTATGCAAAAAACCTGAAAAATGAATGAAACCCTGGCAAATGGGTACTCATCTGAGAGTACTCAATGAGAGCTTTCATATGAGTACCCACAAGACTTGGTTCTGATGATTTTCAGGATTATTTGCTTTTTTTGTGCATTGGACGAAAGTAACCTCAGCAGCAAAAGGGTTAACATTTTCATGTAAAAATACCCCTTGGTCAGCACACACCCCCTGCTAAGAAAGCGTGTTTGTACCCTTGATGTGTGGCGCCACCTATTCCCACCGATCTCTGGATCCTCACCTGAGAAGTGACGAGCTTCTCCATCGCTCTCAGCCAATCACATCACATGATCCCGACTCCAGAGAGCTCATTATTCAACTGGTTAGCAGTGGACACGACTCACCCTCTGGTGTAACAAATGGCGGTGATTAATGCTAGCATGGTACCTCAGAGGTGAAGTGAGGGGATGGCAGCTAACTCACTCAGAGGCAAAACAAAAAAAACCTGCCCTAGTGCTACCACATCATTGATTGAGACTTTTATGCTAAAAAGATAAAATGTTGGGTAGTTGTGTATAAGGAAGGAAAATACAATGTCTGTTAGTTATGCTTGGGTAAAATACCAGCTATATATGCTATCTAATGCTCTCCAGACATGGTTAATTCGATAATGTGTAAAATGTGTCTAAAATATGTGGTTCACTCCATACGCACCACACAGTAGACACGTATATGTACACACACGCATACACTCAATGTCAAATAATGCTTTAGATTCCTGTATATTACATAAGCAATAGGGATGAGATTTCATCCCAGTCGCCCATTTTCCCCTTAACTTCCTGATGGCGAAACGTCTCCGATGCCATTGTGAAGCCATCTGCGCTGCCCGCCCGCCCACAGTCGTCGAGAGATCAAGTCGGCACATCTCGCCCTAACAGACATCTGCACACTTATCTGCACAGTGCGAGTACTTTGCTGGCGAAATAAGATCTCTCCAGCCAGCCCAGCTGAGCCTTAATGGCGGGACTGTAAGCAATATGCTATACTTAATTCCTTATACTTAATTCCTTAGAAGCAAATAAAAGTCAGACAGCCACCAAATGCCGGTATTATTAAAAAGCCATCCCGAGACCTTCTCTTCATCCATGGAGAAGGGCTGTGCGTGGTGTAGCTGGGAGAGAGGTGAGTTAGGATTCAGGCCTGCTCATGTGACTAACTTGGCCAATTGCATCAGTGTTAAGTTGAGCCAGTTATGTTCAGGGCAGGCAGGTGGATTAACCACAGAATAATACATAAAACAATGGGGAGGATATATGATAAGAGGAAATATAATTCTACATTAAAATAAATATGCTCATTCAGATTTTCAATTTATATATATATATATGTATATATATATATATATATATATATATATATATATATATATATATATATATATATATATATATATATATATATATATATATGTATATATATATGTATATATGTATATATATATGTATATATATATATATATATATATATATATATATATATATATATATATATATATATATATATATATGTATATATATATGTATATATATATATATATATATATATATATATATATATATATATATATATATATATGTATATATATATATGTATATATATATATATATATATATATATATATATATATATATATATGTATATATATATATGTATATATATATATATATATATATATATATATATATATATATATGTATATATATATATGTATATATATATATATATATATATATATATATATATATATATATATATATACATATATATATATATATATATATATATATATATATATATATATATACATATATATATACATATATATATATATATATATATATATATATATATATATATATATATATATATATATATATATATATATATATATATATATATACAGACATAGACGAATGCGGAAAGTAGTATCAAATATCAATTGAAATGTCAAGATATTTACAACTACAGCCTGGCAAATAAATCACAAATAAGTTTCTCTTTAGCTTAACATTATGGTCCACATTGGCAACTGTTTCACATTATCAGGTCTATCAAATGGGAAAATTGTGAATTCACAAAAAATACTTATTGGCTGCATGATCATTGAGACATGAGCCTTTTAGGGCATTGGATATTATCACAATAGGAGTTTTGCCCTTTATTCCTTCTGATGAAACATTTACCTGCAGCAATTGAGGCCCCGGGGCCTAATCCTGGCACTGTAAATGTACCCACTGGCTGTGGAATCTCAAATAATCATATCTATCAGCAGTAGGAATGGCACACTAGGGCGCCATATACACACACCAGCCAAGAATTATCATCCACCGAGAAATGCCTATGTCAATTTCTATTATATTGTGTGATTTACACTAACTGCTTTAAGCTGTAAGGGGAGGCACATAAAACCAATTAAAGCCAGTGTAAGTAAAACAGTACAAGGGCCACTCGACTTGTTCATGCTATACCGTGAGATACAACACCCAATTCAACATGACAACACTATCATAAAAGTCGTTAAAGCGATAGTGGGTGAAAGTTGGAGGGTTTAAATACAGGCATGTGCCCGGAACAGGTAGAAAGGGTCGTTCGTTACCATCATCAACTACTGAATGTTAATCATTGTCGAGCCCACCGCTCCCCTCTCGGTAATAACGGAGGCCCTGTCACCTCGCTGGAGTGGGTAGGAGTAACGCGCCATGTTTATCAGAGGGCCGAACACAGTCGTCATGGCGGCCTGGATCACAGCTAAACTGATCGCCCTGAAACTATCTAACACAGGTAGTGAAAGGTAACATGTAAATGCTGGGGTCTGGTCGAGTGGGGAAATAAGTGTGACGTTAACAGGCAAGCACTTGTAAGTGCACCTGTGGCTCCCTCTACTGCTGTCAGTAATGGCAAACCAGTTAACCCTTTATTGCATAAGAGTTATTCGTCTAGAGTTATCGTCTGGATCTTCAATACATTTGACAATAACCTGGAAATTAAGAATCATTTTACAAAATATTTGAAGGAGAATTGGTTTTAGTTTTCTGGTGAAACTTTCTCTTGCAAATATTTCCCTGACTGCATTCATCGTAATTATTTCACCCAAATTGTCAGGCTGGTTTAGCTGCTGGAAGTGGAGGTATAACTTAACCCATTCACACTCAGAGGTGCTCTAAAAACTATCGTCTGCTACTCTCATACTTTTGAAAAAAAACTTGGGAATAAAGTGAATATTCACAAACAATTTGAAGGAGAGTTGTTGTTTAGCTTCTAATCAACATTTCTCCTTCAAATGTTTTTTCAAAATATGCTTATGTAAGTTAGATATTTCCAAAATCGTCAGGCCTGTTTTGGCCGCTCTGAGTGCTAATGAGTTAAAAGTGGTTAAAGTTTTTCAATGCATTAACTAATATGGAGTACACACACCGTCTGACAACTTAGAAAGGAACACATCAAATAGAGTTTTATTAAACCATTCTGTAAAAACAATTTTCAATTGAATATTTCTGAAAGTATTGCTTTATGTGTCAGATTATCTTTTACACTCCAGATGTGAATGGGTTTAACTTAAAGCATCATTTTCTCATACTTAACCCATTAATGCTTAGGAATTCCTCCAGCAATTGTCGTCTGGATCTGGGATACTTTTTACAATAACTTCAGAATTGAGAATGATTTTACAAAATATTTGAAGGAGAGTTGTTGTTGAAGTTCTGAAGAACATTTCTCCTTCAAATATTTTGCTAAATTTTGCTTTTGTCTGCAAGTTTTCATCAAAATCGTCAGGCCTGTTTTGGCCGCTATGAGTGCTAGTGGGTTAAGAAACACTTTAAACTGTCATTCTACTGTAGCCATGAATGTCGATCACTTGTTCTATTTATCTAAGCAGAAACTGCACTTTTCTGGAGCAGCTAACATTACTCTTTTCAAGTAACAACATTAACCTGTGGCTACACAGACAATACAAGTCAAAGGTGAGAAACTTGTAAACTTTTTTGCTGTTATCTTGCTTTGAGTCTATTAGTCATGCACTGCTGTCCTGTTCCGTAACAGTCGATCGTCCCCTTGCCTGAAGCTCGCGGGATCTATCACAACTGTCTGCTCCTGGGTGGCTTCAGGTGAACAGAGGTGGGATAGCTGCAGGGTGGGCGCGGTGATTAGGGCACGTAATAGCATGATTAACACAGTTACGCACCACCCTAGCTCAAGGCCCCTATGCAGGAATTCAAATGACATGGGAGGAAAAGTGCAGAAATAGACAATTTTATGCCATTGTTTGACTACCCTATGCTCACATGAGCATTGGCTATTTTTATGTGATCATAAAGTAACGTCAATTAAGACACTGCTATTATATGTGATAGTGACCTAGTGCTTGCACTATGTCACATAATGTAAGCGCTGATTATTAACCCATTTCTTCTTAATTCATCCACTTAAAATGTGTGGGCTGCAGGCAAGATACTTTTGAAGATAACTTTGAAATTGTGGGAAAAAAGTGTTTGACCTATAGAGATTCACTTTTTTACTTCAAACAATAGCGCAACATATGGCTAATAAGCATTTAACTTTTAGAGGTCCCAAGGATTCGACATCCCCCAGCTTAACAATCCAAAATGTTGATTCGTGCTTAGGGTTGTCACTTTCCTTCAATTTCACTTTGAGCCAAAGAGGTGAACTAACTTCTCTGTTAAAATGAACCCCCTCACACAAAAAAGACCACACACAAAAATCCTGGCTCTGCCCCTGCAAGGACACCTCTATGTCAGGTGGCCTCATGGGAGGCAGAACAGCATAGCGGGTGAGGACATGCACTTTAACCCATTCACACTCAGTGATTCCCTAGAAAGTACCGTCTGCTACTTTCATACTTTTCAAAATAATTTGGGTATAAAGCAAAAGTTCACAAAATATTTGAAGGAGAGTTGTTGTTTGACTTCTCTTTAACATTTCTACATAAACTATTTTCCAAAAAACGCTTTTGTGAGAGAAATATGTCCAAAATTGTGAGGCCTGTTTTGGCTGCTCTGAGTGTTAATGGGTTAAATATCAGTGGTGAATATAATCTTCTATAGTCGTAAGGTCAACAGGTCCATTATAAACCTGCTGCCCATCTTCCTTAAAGCTGATAATCACCCGTATGATGATCGTGATTAAGGCAGGCCCCCAGGGCCGGCCCGCATCATCGAGTGGCAGGGTAACATGTTGCAACACCAGCCCGCAAAACGGCCATTAGCTTAATTGACGCTGATGAGCAGGTGATGATTATGGCCATTACCTGTAGTGCTGGATCTCACAGGTGAGAGAGAGAGAGGGGGGGAGGTGATGTTGTCATATCCCTGACTGTACGTACATGTATCACCCTGTGATGATGACGGTGATGCCCTGGGCAGCTAGAGTGTTAGACACATGTACAGCCTAATGGCATTATGGAGAAAGCGGGCAAGAGTTATTCACTGGATCGGCCTTCACTCACACTTGAAGCCTAGCTCGCCGGTTGTATTGAGATCTTTGCACATTGAATTGTCATAAGGGATACAAAATAGTCTATGTACACAGGTTTTCCACCCATTAATGTTTTTAAGAGTTCCTCAAGAAACTATCTTAGGTTTAGGTATTCAAGTGTTCAAAAACACTTCCTTCATCTGTATATAACATAATTTAAAATAACTACTTCGTAAAAAGGGCATACAAACTCTCACTCCGTGAAAGCAATCCCCTTAACAAGTAAGTAGGATATCCTATCAAATTATTTGTTAAATTCCTAAATGGAATCAATTTACTGCAGTCTATGTGGCTTTTGTTCATTATGTAGGTAAAGGCCTGATATTGCCTATATATAGAGGTATTAGAGCTCCCACCTGTGCTCTGATTACAGAATATACAGTACAGGTCTACCTGATCTGGGGCTTGTTAACCCATTAATGCTCAAGCGTTATTCTTGAAATTGTCGTCTGGATCTAAGATACTTTTGACAATATCTTTGGAATTGAAAATGATTTTGAAAAATATTTGAAGGAGAGTTGTTTGTTATGTTCTGATTAACATTTCTTCATCAAATATTTTCTTAACTATGCCTTTGACTGTAAGATATCATCAAAATTGTCAGGCTGCTTTTGGCCGCTGTGAGTATTAATTGGTTAAGTGAGGAAAAGACATCCTTTATTTACTAAGAATACACTCCAACACAATAATAATACACAATGTGCTATCTATTTCTAAGGGAAGGTTGTGAAAAAGTTAACAGTAACTGGGGGTAGTTGTTTTCACCGGGAGCTCCAGTTACTTTTACCTCTTACAACTGGCTAGTCAGGACTTGGCCTAAATGGTAAGCCAGAAAAGTGTTGATAAAGCAATTTCCAAATGCTATACTTCAGCAATAGAAGTAAGTAAATGTAAATGTAAGTTACCAGTATAAACAACACTACCAAAAATATTTTACGCCAAAAATGAAAAGAATTGAACCATATGACATATTAATTGGAAGAATGTTTATATCCTCTTAAAAGTTGCCTTTGCAGAAAAATGATTGAAATTTTATTAGTGAAAAGGTAAGTGAAAGTCACCATTTGATAATCATGAAAAAAAACAAGAATGCTAATACAGCCAAATTACTATCATCTTGCCAGGTGAGGAACTCTTTATTCTAAACTTTCTTGATTGAGAAAGTTCAAGATCTTCTCAAAGGAAACAGACTGACCAGTTAGTCTTGACTGTAAACTAATGAGTCAATGATGTCAAACTGCCAGAAATCACCCTCTCCCTTAAAGATGGATGCCGCCATTAACGCACATCCTGCAGTCCTCACGTAAGCTGTGAGCTGCTGGGAAGATGCTGGCAGCACCGAAATGCTGCACCCCTCTCTTCAAGCTAATGCCGCACGTCAGGAGTAATAGATGAGTATCCCGGGCAGCTGAGAGGTGAGCGGGCCAAGGACGACTTACAGACCTCTACACATGCAAGCACAGCCAAAGACAACACTTCCCCATTAGCAGGGGGGAAATTAATTGCTGGCAGAATGCACTCAGAAGGGGCAGAACTGCTGGCGATGGCAGCCAACACTTTGAAGCCGCCTGATGGTTTGAACTGTGAAGTGGACAGTGTCAGTGAGAAACAGCACTTTCCAATATTCCGTGGTGATTGAAAGCGAGAGGTACATTTGAGTAGCGGCCTGAGGGAGCCGGGCAGGATGAAATAGTACATGGCTTTGTGATAGCCGCGCGGCCAAGGAGTGATTGGGTGCAGGAGAGATACTTCATGTGCTGTCAAGTCTCGTTCACCGCCCGCCTCACCTTCATCTTTTCTTCATGTGCAGCTTAAGTAATTGTCGGAAACGCCCATCCATTTCCCTTAGTGCAAAAATGAGCATTATCCGTACAATCATCCATACCGCTCGCAAAAAATCACTCATGTCAACGTCAATTCATAATACACTTTACATAATTCCATGTGAAACTGACAATTTTGATATCTTAGATTTGCATCAGTAATAACAGCATTAGTATTCTGATGTGAAAGAGAAAAGAAGTTAAAAGAAAAGAATGGGCTAAAATGCCTCTAAAGTGACTCAAAAGATTTGGGCCAAACATAATCCAGAAGAAAGCTCTTGAGTTCATCACATCCTCATCAACTAAGTGACTGTAAGCCCAAATGACAATTATAACATAGGTCAATTCGGTCCTAACAAAACGATTTGTACAGAAAAGTCTTAAAAACTTGGTCAAGAAAAAACTTTCAGTGGAATTATTTAAACTTGGTGGAAAAATCATGACAAAGAATTGAAATGTGTATTATAGAACATAAAACATCATTATATTGTTGTTCAAAATATTTGAATCCATTTCGATTTGAACTGATAATTAGGGAGAAGAACCATTACTAGATACAATACCAAACATCAATATTGAATAGAGAAAAAGTTTCATATCATTTAAGAAC
>OZ012692.1:9618068-9646342 GCA_963942565.1 Maea johnstoni | reverse complement strand
CTAATCCACTAAATTGCCCAAATTTGCTACCCTCTCGTACAGACTTAGGCCAAAAGGTGGCACAATCAAAACTATACAAGTAGACCTTCAAGTGAGAAGATTTCCAACATTTGACTCTCTAAAGATTGTGGTTTAAAGTTTTATTTCTTGTTCTCTGTCTCTGTACTGATTGAGATGCAGAAATAAAAATGTTCCTTTCCCTCGTGCCTTTTTCCTATGGTTTTAAAACAAGTTCCAAGAAATTATGGAAAATTCATCAAAAGCAGTTATATATTGTCATATATTCTATACTCCTCTTTGCAATATACCTCTGAACAAAAAGATAGCTATTGAGTTTATAATATATACAGTCCTGTTTCATGGAACAACAGTATTTCATACGACCTTTCACATTTACAGGCTTAAGCAAGCCTGGAAATTATCAACTTGTCATCCTTACCCTGAATCCTGCCATTTTCCTAGCGTCATCCTAGGATTTTCTAGGGTGTTCTAGTTCTAGTTGGTGTGGTTGGAAAGCATAAAGAGGACATCTAGAGTGTGCACATTGGCTCTGACAACTTTGAACATAAATCACAAAATACATATTTTTGTAAAATATTTGAAGAGGGTTTGTTAAATGTGAAAGGGACATCAACGTTGACTCAAATATTTCTAAAAATATTGCTCTGTTTTCCAGATATTTTCTTGAGTCAGATCCTGTGTTCCCCTCCACAGGTTACTATGAGTTGTATTATCAAAGCGGGCATGAACCTGTATTGCCTGAAGAGTGTGTTAGTTATCCTATATGTGGAGCTGCCACCTCTGCCTAATGACTGATGGGGGGAGTTAACAGCCCTTTGATAGCTTATCCCTGCTCCCCCTTCCTCTTCATAACAAACTCAAAATTCCAATCTTCACACAAAATGAGCGTGCGTATTATTTCAAACAAGATATGTCGAGTGCGGTTAGTGTCTATGGTTTTAGTGGTTGTTGTTCAAGAGAAAAGTATTGATTCTTGTCGCGGCTGACAGGCATTCTCATTGGCTTAGACAGTTACTTCATACGCATGCATCCTCAGTATTTAACACCTAACACTCCACTCTAGTGCAGATACAGACAAGTTTGCGAGGTTTGATATGATAAATTTGCTATCTGTGTTGTCTGCATATTAAAAAAAAGCTCTCCTTCTTCTATATGTCTGAGCCACCCTTTAAAAAAGGGGGTGGCGAACCTTTAAAAAAAAAAAGTTTGCGAGGTTTAATAGATATGATATATTTCTTCCTTCAGGAAACATTATTTTCATAGAAAGGGTGCCAACTTTTTGTGATGAATTTGAGTGAAGAAAAAAAAAGAAAAGATAAATATTTCTTATGTTAAAATAAAACAAAACCTTCTTGATATTGGAATAACCACAGACAATTCTTAAATGATTTTTAAAATTACAAACATCACTATGTGATAGTCACACCTGCTCTAAGGGTATATGGGTTTAATAAAGTCATGAATATGCTTATTCTATATAGTATCAAACAGTTCATAGACTTGCTCGACAACTAATAAAATATTGTACATCCTATATGTACTAAGATGCACCATTGTGGTGTTTTGATCATAAAGGAGCAATAATACCTAGGTAACAATGTGCAATGCACATGTTATTACGAGCCAGGTAAAGATATTCTTACCTGAGAAATTAGTTATCATATCACCCAGCAGAGGGGGTAGTTTTTATCTGGTGCATGGAGCATTAGATGTATAAAGTACATCATATGCATGCAGCTCAATACTAGTCTTGAGGGGAACCAGTTCGAGAAGGAATTTGCACATTTATGTGAAATAGTCATATTTAAAGAATTCTATATGCGGACCGTTCATTGTTAAAAAACTTTTTCAAAATTGTCTACTTTATGATAATTGACTTATCATTGAGATGCCATATTTCACACAACCAACATATGTTGTTAAAGTTAAGCCATGATGTTTCATTCAATAACTGCAATACCTTTCTGTCCATGAAAAATCTACCATGGGAGATCTTTCTTCATTGAAAGACCTGCCATAAAATTCATCTGGTGGAGGAAGGTATTAGATTTCACTCCAACCACTTATAAATATGCTGTTCTGTCATTGGTCTTTCTCAGCAGATTTGACAGTACAAAACTAATGATGTATGGAGAGTGCACATGCCTTCCACATGACTAATTGAACCCCCACCCTATAATCTTGTTACCAAATATTCAAGGCTATTCATTCAAATGTATTCTGAGTTTGCAGACTTGACATGTGACATGCTTATATTTCTTGCAGGAATTCCGTAATTAGAATGTATCCTCTCCACTAACATCAAAGCCCCATCAGAATGTCAATAGAACAAAAGTCGGCCTCACAATCCTCGTTACAATCTTATCAAGAGCTTATGAGTAATCCCATTGGTCGAACACAGTCCTGAATTCTCCCCTGAGCTCTTAGCCAATACCGCTAAATAGCTTTGCTTTCTTTTTCGAGAGCCTCTTATTGTCAGGGTATCAATGGCGGCCGTGACATGTGAGTGGTCAGTGTCTTGACCGAGGGTCATCAAGAGGAACACTTGACCGCAGCGCCACTTAGGACCACTCATTGACATGTCATGTGCAGTCTGCCATTAAACAAGCCCCCATACTGCGAGTGGAGGGCCTCACTTGTCAGCAAAATGAGCCAATAACTAGACCTGACATCGCGTCTCTAAATCAAACCACGGGTTATTTCCAACGGATACTCTACTAAATACTTTAAGGATGAATGGTGTTTCTTGACTCCCCCAGAAATTCCATAAGTCATGTTATACATAGAAATGTGTAAGAACCCATGTGAAAAACTTGACAGCTAAAAATGGTCTCATGAGGATGTGTTCATAACTTTTTAAGATCTAAATATTGCCATTCTTACTGAGAATAAGTAAATACAGATATCACACTAACAAAGTAAAACAATGATCTTGAATATCCGTGAATCTAAGTAAATACATATCAACAACATGTATCTGTGTCTTCAGAGGAAATTCCTATATATTGAACGGTATCACAAGCTGGGAATAGCACCTGGCACTCAGCTTATGGGAAGGTGACTGCGTTGCTGACGAGCAGTCACTCACTACACACAGCTGCTGGCTTCGGATGAAAAATGTCTCCTTCCCGTCAACCCACGTAGGTTCTCCAGAAAGTCACTCAATTTGATATTTTCTGAAGGATCTCGCCAGTTTCAACCTTCCGTGTGGGCGGCATGCGAAACTTAGTCGCAATTTACTCCAATCTTGTTTCTCTTAGCTAGTGCACTTAGGAGCCACGGCACAAGGGTTTTTTAATTGAAACTTGCCTGTTTCTACTCGACTGAAGCTGTTTCCTGTTCCTCGGGAGTGGCTAATTGAACATCAACCTGTCTCAAAAGGAGCAGTTAATTGATCATCAAGCTATTTCAGCTTGAGGGGATTGCCATTATATTGTCTACTGTTAGGAGTCAGATAGCAATGGTGAAGGATAAGTTTGTTTCGTTCAGGTGCAGTACTGGTATCTCATGAACACTATGATTCATTCTCTCAATGTCTCATAACAATGTTATGTGTAGCAGGGCCCGGCCGGAGATCCAGGATCTGTGTTAGGAGTTTTCTGAATAAGGGGAATTTGTTTTAAATGAGAGGACTACATCTACCTTATCGGTTCCCAGCAAAACTAAAGAAAAATGACGACTCTTAGCAAGAAGATCAACATTTTGTATAGTAAAGTAGGGTTGCAAACACCTTGCACCTTCTCTGTAACTAAGGGCTGAGACTCTCTCTCTCTCTCTCTCTCTCTCTCTCTCTCTCTCTCTCTCTCTCTCTCTCTCTCTCTCTCTCTCTCTCTCTCTATATATATATATATATATATATATATATATATATATATATATATATATATATATATATATTTATATATATATAGTATATATATATATATATATATCCCTGGAGTACACTTACTCCATTATATATTGTTTGATTCAAATTTCAAATGATTTTTGATATTCATTTATCCATTGCTAACATTTGCCATACAATTATGGTCTCCAGGGCATAAAAGAGTTAATGCTCTGTTCCCCCCCCCCCCCTCCCAGTTCCATTCAAATCTTCTCTTGTAACTACAGAATCACTTATGGAAACACTATAAATTATGTCTCATCATCATAAACTACACTGACTGTTATAAGTAGTCTGCATCTGCATAATGAAGTAACATTAACACAAGTGGCCATTAAGAGTTGAAATCTGAAGATAATGTTGGATAATATTCTATAATTAATGATTCTAGTCTCAGTTGCCCAAACAATTACAGCAAATTAACCTCCCCAGAACAAGGTATGATATATAATGATGGATGAAGTAGATCATTTAACACATAATCAACTGTAATATTTCACCAACGATAATAGCAAAATACCTAAAATCTGCCTGCACTAACCACATAAAAAAGGATTACGAAAATCCAAGATAACTATTAGAGTATTAAAATAAACTCTATAATTTTCAATATCATGTGACTTTAATCCTAAATGGCAAAGTTTTGCCAGTTCATTCTGCAGACAATAGGTGGCGATATCAGTTCCCAGTAAACTTACACTATGGAATACTTGTTATCTTGTTGTCGTACCACACAATGAATCTCCCGAATTATCACCATGACATTCAAAACTTGACGGATGACAAAATTGTGCTGATGCGGCATTTTTTCCCATGCTGCACCGTAACTCTTAATTTGCGAGGCTTAATGGCTTTTTTAATCCTAATGGACACGGTAAAGAAATAGATGGTATTTTAATCTGTATGGATATTTATAGATCAATGGACCACTAATCTTTCTGGCTACTCCCAGTGTCTGAGTGGAACAATCCATATATCACCCAGCCCAGGTGGTCTAGCACCGACATCTCTCATCAATATCATCATTACAGCCAGCTACCTGATGGACAGGCTGGGAGAGTGATTGTCACAGCAATATTGCACACAACTAAAATACCAGGGTGCGCTGTGGAAAAATTAGATATAACCTAAAACATTTTGAAACATTTCTGAGTGTATTAATTATTTGTAACTTTTGTTATTTTTGGATTTGTTAATGGAGGTTCACAAGAATAGTTTGTTTCATTTGATTCAAAATTTCTTTTTAAAAAGCTGTTTTGCTAATCATTATAATCTAACCTATGGATTGTGTTCCATGATTCCAACAATGGCAACACTCTCATTATTGGCATGGATTGTTGCACTGATTCCCTATTTTGGTCAAATAGAGACCTACTTATGCCAGAGATATATATAGACTTTAGTTAAAACTCCCTGCTTATGCATACATTTGTTTTCACACTTTTCATACTTTTTCATACTTAACTCACAATTGAGAGAGTAAATGATAATTTTCTCTTGAAAGGTGGTTTTGGGAAAGAGTGATCATGATTGATAAATTATTTGTGATTTTCCCCTTTTTAGGTTGTTTGTCTGTGGTGTACAATTCAGTGACTATCAATGTAATCATAACTTGATAACAACAGTGTCCTTCCACTTTCCTGAACTTGCATACTATATGGGTCAAGGTCACATTATATTGGTCTCCTCCAAAAATAGAAACAATGACAAAAATACTCAACTCAGTGAAATATGGATGTGTAGCACCCATGCAATTAATGATAACCTATTATTATCTTGATATTACAAATGGCTTACTTCCTATAACATGTAGGAGGCACATCTCCAACACAACATGTCTGAATAGCATAGAAATCATTAGCTATTGTGGGATTCTTGCTATAGTGCACTCGCATAAAATCCACCCACACCTCTTCACTTAGAACTGCTGGGCCATAGATTTTATGGATCCTAGTGTGGCCCCCAGTGAACCCTTGTATTCATTAGGATTAAAATCTATTTATCATTATTGCTTTTTATTGCACTTTCATTCATATCCCCTCCTGCTAGTGGGTGTGGGGAATCTATCTCTGGGAGGGAACATTTGGGATCAATATTCACCATCATTGTTGAACGCCGTAGAAGGCAACTACACAGGCTAAAACTAACGCTTGTTGATAACTTTTCAAAATCCCCTTGAAGGTGTTGCATTGTGGTATTGGTATTTGCAGATTAACACATGAGATGAAAATGTGGAAAATATGTGCAGCATATTTGATTGTGTAAATAGGTTTGTACTGGATAAATAAGGAGAGAAGGTATGTCAGTTACACAATAAGTTGTCTTGCAGAGCTCCCTTTTCTTGTTGTAATTTCAGAAGGGGCCTATTTTTCTTTTTATATCAATATCGACCTCTCAATTCCAAATGAATCTGTAGTCCTTTATCAAACCCTCATCAATGTCTGCACTCTAATCCTCACTGTCCTGCTACTCCTCATCAATGTCTGTACTCTGACCCTCACTGTCCTGCTAATCCTCATCAATGTCTGCACTCTGACCCTCACTGCTACTCCTCATCAATGTCTGCACCCTGACCCTCACTGCTACTCCTCATCAATGTCTGCACTCTGACCCTCACTGCTACTCCTCATCAATGTCTGCACCCTGACCCTCACTGCTACTCCTCATCAATGTCTGCACTCTGACCCTCACTGTCCTGGTACTCCTCATCAATGTCTGCACTCTGACCCTCACTGCTACTCCTCATCAATGTCTGCACTCTGACCCTCACTGCTACTCCTCATCAATGTCTGCACTCTGACCCTCACTGTCCTGCTACTCCTCATCAATGTCTGCACTCTGACCCTCACTGCTACTCCTCATCAATGTCTGCACCCTGACCCTCACTGCTACTCCTCATCAATGTCTGCACTCTGACCCTCACTGCTACTCCTCATCAATGTCTGCACTCTGACCCTCACTGTCCTGCTACTCCTCATCAATGTCTGCACTCTGACCCTCACTGTCCTGCTACTCCTCATCAATGTCTGCACTCTGACCCTCACTGCTACTCCTCATCAATGTCTGCACTCTGACCCTCACTGTCCTGCTACTCCTCATCAATGTCTGCACTCTGACCCTCACTGCTACTCCTCATCAATGTCTGCACTCTGACCCTCACTGTCCTGCTACTCATCATCAATGTCTGCACTCTGACCCTCACTGCTACTCCTCATCAATGTCTGCACCCTGACCCTCACTGCTACTCCTCATCAATGTCTGCACTCTGACCCTCACTGCTACTCCTCATCAATGTCTGCACTCTGACCCTCACTGTCCTGCTACTCCTCATCAATGTCTGCACTCTGACCCTCACTGTCCTGCTACTCCTCATCAATGTCTGCACTCTGACCCTCACTGCTACTCCTCATCAATGTCTGCACTCTGACCCTCACTGTCCTGCTACTCCTCATCAATGTCTGCACTCTGACCCTCACTGCTACTCCTCATCAATGTCTGCACTCTGACCCTCACTGTCCTCCTACTCCTCATCAATGTCTGCACTCTGACCCTCACTGTCCTGCTACTCCTCATCAATGTCTGCACTCTGACCCTCACTGTCCTGCTACTCCTCATCAATGTCTGCACCCTGACCCTCACTGCTACTCCTCATCAATGTCTGCACTCTGACCCTCACTGCTACTCCTCATCAATGTCTGCTCTCTGACCCTCACTGCTACTCCTCATCAATGTCTGCACTCTGACCCTCACTGCTACTCCTCATCAATGTCTGCACCCTGACCCTCACTGCTACTCCTCATCAATGTCTGCACTCTGACCCTCACTGCTACTCCTCATCAATGTCTGCACTCTGACCCTCACTGCTACTCCTCATCAATGTCTGCACCCTGACCCTCACTGTCCTGCTACTCCTCATCAATGTCTGCACTCTGACCCTCACTGTCCTGCTACTCCTCATCAATGTCTGCACTCTGACCCTCACTGTCCTGCTACTCCTCATCAATGTCTGCACTCTGACCCTCACTGTCCTGCTACTCCTCATCAATGTCTGCACTCTGACCCTCACTGCTACTCCTCATCAATGTCTGCACTCTGACCCTCACTGCTACTCCTCATCAATGTCTGCACTCTGACCCTCACTGTCCTGCTACTCCTCATCAATGTCTGCACCCTGACCCTCACTGCTACTCCTCATCAATGTCTGCACTCTGACCCTCACTGCTACTCCTCATCAATGTCTGCACTCTGACCCTCACTGCTACTCCTCATCAATGTCTGCACCCTGACCCTCACTGTCCTGCTACTCCTCATCAATGTCTGCACTCTGACCCTCACTGCTACTCCTCATCAATGTCTGCACTCTGACCCTCACTGCTACTCCTCATCAATGTCTGCACTCTGACCCTCACTGTCCTGCTACTCCTGATCAATGTCTGCACTCTGACCCTCACTGTCCTGCTACTCCTCATCAATGTCTGCACTCTGACCCTCACTGTCCTGCTACTCCTCATCAATGTCTGCACTCTGACTCTCACTGCTACTCCTCATCAATGTCTGCACTCTGACCCTCACTGCTACTCCTCATCAATGTCTGCACTCTGACCCTCACTGTCCTGCTACTCCTCATCAATGTCTGCACCCACTGTCTGGCCTCTGTAGCTATTACAAGTGTTGCCGCATTATGCTGTCACAACTGCAGCTTATACTGCAGTGAAGGTAGCCATTTCCTATCACTTCCTGAGTAATTTATACTATATAACACTGCTGCTACTACTAAGTACTACAACTGCTGCAGTCCCCACTTTACCTACACAGGTTGACCAAAAGGAATTTAACAATGTCCAAAACTAGTAAAAGCATGCTCTCAGACACGTACTATGGAGAAACCTTTGTCAATTATGTAAGGTATTTGATTGTATTGTTGCAGTATCTGATTCATGTGGTGGAAAATACAGACCAATCCTTTACGCACATAACAACCAATTATTGCAAAATAAAAAACAAAATCTAGTAATGCTTATTTGGACATAATTAGTTTTCCCGTACTTATTAGACCAATTAATACAACGTTATTTATCTTTGAGGGGCAATCTTCCTCTCCAGGAATATCAATTTTCCATGAATAATACATCACTAATGGGCTCCTTTGTTTTCTCAATGGAGCTCCTTTAGACATGCTTTTTTGGCAAAAATATGCAATTGAATGAAGATTTTCCAATTCTCCCGACTCTTCATTATGGAGGTCCACTGGCAGAATAACAATGAATGTTCAACTCTACAACTACACTACTTGGTTTTATTCTAGGGCTGGTTGTGGTTGGTCCAATTTAGCAACCATTTATGAATTATTATTTAATTTTGAAGTGATTTCCATAGGCTATTTACCTTCAGGTGGTAATATTCGAGGGAAACATGCCTGGCTAGGTTATGGTTAGAAAGGTTTGCATAGAGAGATATGCATGGTGAGGAAGGCTTTCTTACTAGGCGGCAAAAAGCTCCAGCACCTAGACCTAGTGGAGCTATTCCATTTCACTCATCAATAAAAAAGGACATTAGATGTGGCCCACCTCTCCCATGCTAGCGCCATGTAATAACGCCTGAATAATTCAGCACTGCTATTTTGGTGCCGAGGAAGATTCCATTCTCACAGCACCTCCAACACACTAATGCTCAAACTGACCCACTGTATAATAACACTGTGCTAATGCCAGCAGGCCTACCCCGATGGCCCTGTGGTCTAACGTGTTGCCATCGACTGCTAGCTGTCTCCGAGACCACTGCCCAGTTTGGAATTCTGTTGGGGACATGTGAGAAAGTTGCCAGTGACTTTGGGTTAGGCGGCAGTTTTTGCCCGGTCCTCCAGTTTCCTCCACTACTTACAACTGGCAAGTCACGACTTAGCTGTGTATGTGGCAGAAAAAGTGACAAATATTGAAATTCCAAGCCAACTGGTATACAAACCTGATGCAGCATCCAGGATACCTCTTTACATCCTGTGATTTTGTAAATTGTCCCTCAGCATGGCTTTATGATCAGAATGACCCTGAATATAATACTGCAGTTAATTGTGCAAACATAAGTGCATCACAGGCCAATAGTATGACTCCTGTGCTTATGTTAATAGTTGGTCAGCACACCTTGGAGTACAGAATGAGTCTAATGTCCAAGTGTTGGAAATAACACATCTACCTGTCAAAAGTTGCTGACTGAATTACTGGCTCTAAAAATACTAGTTATGATATGATAGTGTTAAGAAAATACTGAAAATTCTTAAGAAATTGCACTATGATTGTATACATAGGGATGTGACAATTTTATTCAAATAATCAATACTTCATTTAATGCTCCACAGAAAGAACAAACAGCATTTTGTCTCAGGAAGAGAAATCAAAAATAAAACTGGTCTTTACATAAAATCCATTCACAATATTTCTTAGTATGCCGTCATCTATATATATTGAATCATTTGGAAAAGACCAACAAGTACTAGCACAGTAATCTGAGGGATAATATATGATTATAGCTCCTTTGCTAGCGCTTAACCCTTCTGCTGCTGGTGGCTGATTTGGTCAACAAGAATTGATGACAAAAAGCTGTGAAATGACTGAAACCATGGCAAATGGGTACTCATCTGAAAGTACTCAGTGAGAGCTTTCCAATGAATACCAACATGACAGGTTTTAAGTGATTTTCATAATTTTTTGCTTTTTTGTGCATTGGACAACGACAAGTAACGACAAGTAACATCAGCAGCAGAAGGGTTAAATACCCCTTTTCCCAGGAGGGGTGCGTAGAGGTTAATCCTGACTCACTGGTTACACAAGTGGGGTATAAAAACCATGTAATGTAGCGATGATAGCGAAACAACCATCCATCTTGTCCGGGAGTTACTTCATCTTCTGGGTAGAACCATGGTTCCCCTTTGGACGCTGCTCTGACCCCTTGACCCTACCAGTAAACCCTGCACTACCACAACCCTAAAACTTCCCCCATGAAAGGATTGTAACATTTAGTGCCATATATGGCTGAAACTAGATTGCCCTGTGGTGTAAATGAGTCTGATAATTTGCCTGTAACCTAAAGGCAACCAAGTAACTGCCATGGCAAATGCATTAAACATTTAAAACTGCAAAATAACTATAATACTACCAACCACACATCTTATATTATATAAAGCAAGCCTCAGTTGATAACCTGTGACCAATGATGGTTTGGCACTTGTATAGGTCAACCTAGGTGCACCTCTGACCTGTGGTCAACCTTTGGTAACTAAATCATCATCCTCTTTCTGCCATGGGTCTGGAGGTGAATTATGTCATACTGTATGTGTGATTAAAGAAGTTTTTTGCCGGAGCACATTGACCTCATAATCTCTCCACATTTAATACCAAAATTTTACTGCGTTTCCCAAATGTTGATATATTATAAACACTCATTTAGCTGAATAAACTACGAAAAAAAAAATTCTTCTCTTCTACTTCATATTCCCTTGAATATTTTCTCGCTATTCTGGAATGTCTACGGCCAAGTTAATATCAATGTCAAGGTCACCGAGGCCACAAGACAAGAGCGCTGTAATATTCCCATGAAATGTTACGAGGGTTTTGTTCTATGGAGCAAAAAGCAAGCAAGAGGCATGAGATATCGGACCATGAAATCAACGAGCTATGCCACATGCCACGCGCTGGGAGATATAACGTAATAAACTGAGCAGATCCATACCACCTTTTATGCAACATAAAATACCCGTACCAATCCCTTTCCATCAGCGTTTACGGCGCAATAAAAATGTCTGCAACAAGGGGACGGTATCAAATATGTAACAATGGATTTTTTTCTCTCCTCATGCCTTTGCCATGTAAAAATGTCCACTTTATGACAAGCAATGAATGTCTCGGATAATCTGCAGGGCATAAAGAATGCAGAAAGGTGAAAGCTCGGCTAACTCCCATGGGACAGGTAGATCGGGGAGAATTTGCATAAATGATTGATATACGCACAAGTGGAGTGGTTCCAAAGAGGATTATCTGCCATTGGGATGGACATTAACTTTGTATATTTTTGTTAGGCCATATAAGGCACTACATACCCGCAGTTAATGCAGTCTGATCATTTTTGTTTTATAGATGAACACACTTAGTGAGCTATATTTTATTGCAGATGGGGAGGAAATATTCTAAAAGGTATTGCTCTTAAAACTGCACATCTTAACCAATGGGCACAATTGTGTGTTTTTTCTTATCAAATGTTAGACTTTTAAGAGATACATTCTAGGCACTTCAAGTATTATCTGCTATAACTGACTAGGAGTTTAAATTGAAAGCCACTTATCAACTAACTTTAGTAGCTAAAAGAGATTCCATATTCTCTACAAACTTTCAGAAAAATAACACTTTCTTTAATTTTAATTAAAGGATTCTTGACTTAATTCCAATTTTAAATTCCTTTTCCTGCCTCGAATGTAAGAAATCCAAAGGTTAATAAGTTCTGTGACCTGTGATAAATACAAAAGCAACATTTGGGTTCCCTGGAGCAGTGGGCAACAGTGATCCAGAGCTCCTCCGATGGGCCGGGACGCGCGCCTAATCGCTATAAAACAGCACACAGCTCTATTGTCGGAGGGAATTAATCGAGAGGCGATCGGCTAACGCTGGCCAGATCTGCACTCCGACGAGCCTCACCAGGTGATTGGATATAAATGTCTACACAATGAATTGATTTCCCAATAAAGAGCGTCCCGGTCACATCTTTCAATGGAAGCCTCTGTATGGCCGTACACGTACTTAGGGACTGTATTTTTCTTCATGTCCGCGAAGAAAAGCCAGGTTCTGCCCACACAATGAAGGAGATGGCATTTTAATCTCACTCCGAGAATCCTTAAAGGAGCGGTTGACAATTACCCCTGAATGGCAGGGTGATTGGTAAGAGATTATACTGTATAGCGACCACATGTGCCTCACAAGTAAGTAATGTATAGCTGGCTGCACTCAACGCAGCTCCAAAACAACAAGCCACTTAAGACAGCTCTTCCTTGATTACCCAATAAACATACCAAATACACCAGTTAATCGGCTAAACCTCAGAAAACTTTCCAACTTCTTCACTCATCATAATCTAAATACTTTTAGGTAAAATAGACTTAAATGGACACCTTTTTTTCATATTCCTTCAATTCATCGCAGAAAAAGAGAAAACAGCGTGACAGTTAGTGTCTTGATATCAGTTAATCCATTTGCATCTAGAATGCAGAAAATGTCCAACAATTTTGGACATTATTCATTTAAATGGAGTAATATTGGAAAATCCTAGATGAGGAATTTTTAAATCTTACATGTTTAAAAACTTGGTCTAGTATCTTATAAAGTGTCGATTTTTCACTAAGATATTGATATCTATCAGGCCATGTTTACGGTCCAGATGTAAATGGTTTCAATTAGATCATCCATTGTTGATTCATTGTAATCTTCACATTATCTTCATCATCAAAATACTAATAGGTACACAATCTCACAATTGGACAATATCTATAACAGAGGTCCATACCTAGAGCTGAATATGCCACTTAAATGATGAAATTACTGGCCTGGCCAACCATTTTTGACATTATTCATTCAAATGGTGTTATAAAGAAACATCCTTATGAGGGATTGTTAAATCTAACATGTCTAAAAACTTGGTCTAATATCTTATAAAGTATTGCTTTTTACTAAGATATTTCACTATCTATTAGGGTCATGTGTACACCCATATGTAAATGGTTTCAATCAGTTCATCCATTGTTGATTCATAGTAATCATCACATTATTTTCATCATCAAAATACTTAAATTAAGGTACATAATCTCACAATTAGACAATATCTACATGAGAATTGTACACCTAGTGACTAATATACCACAAATGATGAAATTACTGGCCTGGCCTGTTTGTACATAGTTCCATGTACATTTCATGATAGATCAAACCCACAGTTCAACCCACACGTCTTCAATTCTTCTACACTGAGAGGAGTCAATATTGACAGGAACATCACCTGTTACAGTGAGGATATTTGTTGATACTTCAAGCCTACCCTAAAGTAGCTGGACAATTGAGACGACAGCCATTTCGTCTGGTCCACTGTTTTTCTTGTCTGGTTCAAGGGTACTTGACTAGTCAAAAAGTGTCACATTGTTTAAGGATCACTTCCAGGGTGTCAAGTCTCAGACATATAAAGAAGGATATAATTGAAAACTGATTGGCTGTCTGACGCACCAATATTTGGGTGAATATTTTCAGTAAAAGAAGCTACTTCAGGGTTCAGATCTGTATACAGTTCAAGTATGATGCATGCAGTGAAGTTATCAGAGCTGCTGATTTACTACAACTGAATTCCTCTGATCGATATCGACCCATACCTTCGTCAAAGTGACTGGTCCCAACCAATTGATTTCAAAAACATTCAACACACCAACTGACTGACTGATTGAACTAATTCATGTTCTAATCTATATTCTAGTGCATCTTTTCAGGTATCATGAGACTATTCAAACAGAAAAAGTATATAGCTTACTTTCCCAATGGACGACCATCCTGTCTTGTTCTTTATTCCTCCAATAGATGGCAGCAGCAGTGATCACTGGTGCTCGTAAGAAGCCACAGATTATCAACATCTTATATTAAGAAGTTGCTCTAAGGCTCATTTGGAATTTGGAATTTCGTTTCTCATCACTTTTTTGCCATATCCTGGCTAGGGCAGCCACAGGTAGAGAAGATTCCATGGAACCCAGCAAAAACACTGCATAAAGCCTAAATATGTATGCATAGATTTATAAACTTGCATCTCCCACTGATAATATACTGCAGTTTTCCTTTTCCTTTTAACCAACAGAGCAAGTAAAATTGATTTATCTGAAGCTTAAATGTTAAGCACTAAACAGCACCTTCTTACAACTGACAAATAAACCTCTGAGCCAATGGTTTCAATCCTGAGCACCAAGTCAAGGCGGCAATTGTGAAGTGAAGGACATGGGTTAACCTATTCATGCCTGTAGTGCCCAAAACTGCCGGACTTAAGTTTGGTGATATATCTCTAATAAAAGTATTTTTCAGAAACTATTCGAAGAAAAGTCAATCAAAATCCAACCCACAACCCTTCTTAAAATATTTTGTGAATTTATAATTCATTTCAAAGTTTTGAATAGTATTAAGGGTTCGGATAACATTTGTCACGGGATCTCCAGGCATGAATGGTACAAGCACTGACGGCCTGACAGGCATTCAGATCAGGTCCTTGTGTAGTAAAAGCCAGCAATTTCGCCCTGATTAGGGGGTACCCGAGTATTACGGTGTACCAGCCAGGATGAAATATACCCCAATAAACTGCTGATGATGGTTGTTGTTGTTGTTTCTCTGCATGGTTAGCTGACTTGGTCACGGTTGAGCCATGTGCCTACAAGTAGGGCGGAACTAATAGGGTGGTATAAAGCTTTAGGAATGTCAGAGAGAGGAGTGAGTAGTGATAAGTGTGTGCAACCTCTTGAGCTGACTGCTGGAACAGGTGTCTTCTTCATACTTAACCTAACCAAACCTAACACAATACCACCATTGACAACACAGCAAGAGGGGTGGAGAGGGCCTCTACAGGGATTTTACATTTGCAGGGCCGGATCTAGGATTTCTGTGCAAGGGTTTCATTTTATTTGAGTCAGGAGTTCAATTTATCAAAGATGTAGATCACCTCATTGCATGCCTTTAACCCCTATGCTGCTGGTGGCTAATTTGGCCAATACAAAATGATGTGAAAAAGCCTTAAAAATTACAGAAACCCTGACAAATGGGTACTCATCTGAGAGTACTCAGCGAGCGCTATCCAATGAGTACCAACATAACAGGTTTTGAATGGTTTTCAAAGATTTTTACGTTTTTGTACTTTGGACGAAAGTAGTCTCAGCATTGGAAGGGTTAAGGAAAATTATAGAAAAATGACAATTGTTTATTGTGTAGGTGGATTCCCGGAAGCCCTAAACTTTCCGCATCCACAACTAATTCACCTCAAATATAGTTAATAAGTAATGATCAATTACTATTCATGGAATCGTCAATTAGCGGCTATCACCAGAATTCAGTTGTTTTGTACATCATGATAGAGATGCCAATGAAATATGATACACTTCGGAAAACATAGTAACAGGGGTAGGGAGGGGAAAAAAGGGTTCAGACTTGCGTTGTCAAGATTTTCTGATAAGTCTGAGAGTAACTGAGAATAAAGTAAAGAAATTGAAAAATATTTGAATTAATTTGTTTTTTGTATTCATGTTAATGTATCTCCCTCAAATCAATTTTATAGTTAACTTATACTTCAAAGCTTTCCCCTGAGGTCTATGGATATAAATGATTTAAAAAGCTGTGAAAGAAATGGGAAGAAATTGTGCCTTCCTGATATCTGTCATTGCCTTGATCTTAGAAGCTAGTGAAGATTGATTGACAGATGATGGATAGAAAGTAAAACAGGGTTCCCTGAGGACGTCGAAAGATATCATTCAGATTGTGAGACAGTAAGATAAAGCACCTTTCTATTAAAATGCTCTGAAGATGGATTGGCTAAAATGACAAAAGAGAAATCATTTATAACACAGACTGATCCTTCTCTCAAATAGACCCTTGTGCGTGTGTGTGTGTGTGTGTGTGTGTGTGTGTGTGTGTGTGTGTGTGTGTGTTTGAGTGTGTGTGTCTGATAGTCCCTACAGCCTCTTTTTCGTGGATCTCCAACTTAATAAAAATACAAATAGAGTAAAACCTGATTTAAGACCCCCCCCCTTTAAATTGAGGTTAGAAAGCAAAACAGATTATAAATTTCTCACAACCATGTTATTTTGTGAGGGAAGCCAGTCATAAAATTGCAATTCCTGAAAATTCAAGCATTTAGCTGAAGTTTTCACATAACTTAACTTTCATTACTTTTCAAAACGTTTTTTCTCCAATAAATTAAATAAGCTTTGATGGAATATTCTTTGTTTTTGCGTATGTATATCTGTGATTTACGTAATATCGCTTGACAAAAATAACTTTGAAGATTTTAGTTAAATGCTGGGAAAATGCCAGGGTTTTCTTGGAAAATGTGTGTGACAACCAAATGTGTGCGTGCTTTGATGCAGGTGGGATCCTAATACCTCTATTCACTCTTCATGAAATATTAAGCGGCAATTCACATTTGCATTTTGGCTGAGCACTTGACATTCGAGAAATCGCATCGGCTTTTTCTTGATGGGGATGAAAAATACCCTCATCCATTATTCGTGAGAAATCAACTGCCCATTTTTGGCATAGCTAATGAAGTTGCCCAAGAGCAGGTGAACGGTGGAGGAGCCTGGTGCCTCAGCGGCCTCCAGAATTAATAAGTAAAGCATGATAAAGGAGCGTCCAACGCTCTACCTGGTCGCAGTCTCCACGCAGCAGCCCAGGTGGGTTTAGAGCCGAGCGCAGGGGATGGGTTTGATAAATCAGACGTAACACTTGTCAGAGAGTTTTTATGATGGACTACACATATTGGCTCTGTAGGGGGGACCCTGTCCATGTCCATGTATAATCGATGGCATTTCTAGAGCCTACGGGAGAGGCTGAGGATGATGGGAAATCCGGAAAGTATACCAGTCCGCCTACACAAGTTGCCTTTCTGAACTTGGCAGGAGTTTGGTCTATTCAGTCAAACAGGGATAGACACATGGGCAATCCCATCCATGTTCAGATAGATAATCTCTAGTGATAAAGAGGCTTTTTATGCCATTTGCCTATATGTCACCTAAATCTAGCCTGGCTATATTTTCTATAACAATTAGTGTCACTCAATGTTTTTACAAATGAAATGTTAAACAGCATACAAACATCACATCCCTTGCAAACTATGTCTCAAGTTCTTGCTTTATTTTCAATTTATTTTCAAATTATCAAGTCATCTAGGCACTGGACTTTCATGGCTAAACTATATAAGGATGAGTGGGTCAAAGATATCAGGTAACTAAGACTTTATAATACCTGCACATATGAGAATGAGCACTTTAAAGTATTGTTATACTATACATAACACACTCTACATCTTGCATATAAATTTCAATTCATTTTTTTAAATATGAATATTGCTAAACACACATCAAAAGTTCATATTAGTGTATATGTCTTCATTTAGAACATTAGAAAAGACAATTTCCTGCATAAAATAGAATTAAATGACTTCATCATTATTTTTTCTATAATAGTGCCTTTAGGTAGTGTGCAATATTAAGACTGTTGACCTGAGGGGGAGCAGGTGACAGGACTGAGGCAGTGTCATGTGACCACTCATTACGCCAGCTAGCTGTAGTTAGCAAAACTAAGTGCTTGATTACCTGTGATGAGGGCCTATTGTGGCCAAACATGCTAGAGCACTTCAACCCTGCCCTCGGCACTTACTCTCTTGAAATACTCTATTTGGCCACAATGTTTCTAAATATTTCACACACACAATGCGAGCGGCATTTCTAGTTAATAAGGACCACCCTGAAGCTATAGTAGAAAGAAGGGGGCCCCCGCCACATTGAAGCAGAGTCATCAGGCTGCCTATTTGTTCGCCCCCCCCCCCCCCCCCCCCACCACCCCCTCAGCTGTTCCTGAGAGTAAGTGCTATTTTGTGTTATGATAGCTTGTGACAAGACTAGCCCGGGGGCCAAGGCAGCCGCGAAAAGCAAGATACAGAGTTCACTTATGTGAATCCCAGCAATATACTCTAAACGCAATCACGGTTAGGTACTTAGGAAACCTGTACTAGCTTTAAGCACACCATATAATCTCTGCAGGCACTGCACACCTCCAGCCTAGCTTATATATGCAGTCAAGGTAATCACACATTGTCTAGAATATGCCTATACTTAATATGGACAAGGCTACTCTATCTAGGATTGATAGAGATATGGTAATAATTGAAAGATAAGGACATGGTAATGTTACTAAGATAGATATGGATATGGTAATAGGTGGATAAGGATATGGTAATAATAGGAGGATAAGGATATGGTAATCATACGTAGATAAGGATATGGTAATATTGGATGGATAAGGTTTTGGTGATAATATGTAGATAAAGAAATAATAATACTGGATAGAGTACATGAATATGGTGACATAAAAAGAGAAGGATATAGCAATGGCAGTTGGATAAGAATTTATCAAATAGGAGAGAACCTTTTTTGAATAAGGTGTACAATCCTTATATGAGATGCACACCATAAATTAAGGTGCACATCCTGAATTGAGGTGTACACCTTTAAATTTAGGTGTACACCCTTCATAAAGGTAGTTACCCTTGAATAATGTATACACCCTGAAATAAGTGTTTACCCTTTAATAAGGTGTAAACCCTTATATAAGGTGTATACCCTAAAATAAGCATACACCCTTCAATAACGTGTGCACCCTTGTCCCCTCTAACCCTGTTACGTAAAAATCAACGCAGCCCAGAAAAGCGAGGCCCTGCAATGCTGGAGCAAACGGCAACTCTCGATACATCGGCGATCATTCCGCCTGACTATGCCACACCAGCCGCGCAGGCATATGCCACTTTTCCAAACTCTACATACATTAAGCGCTGGAAGAACGAATATCCTGTTCGCAACATGCCTGGTTGCTCCGGCAATAAGTCTTGGTTACACTAACAATATCATGTGAGCAAGAAATAACTCAATAGCACCGCCTGATTTAACACTAGACGGCCGGGGTAGCGGCTGATGGTGACGGTTGGATGCTATATTAGATCTGCCTGCCGCAACGAAGCCTCCCCCCACCCGCCCGCTGGACCGCCGCGCGCGGAGCACGTAATCTATGGCTTCAAATAAGCACTGCTATCTGTGCGCACATCTCCCTAATGGCCGTGTATGAAGGAAGCAATGAGTACATGTTTTAATAAATCCTAGTAATTACTTTATTTCCGCTTGTGCCGCTGACTGTTGCTGCTCTACCACTGAACAGCGATGTTCTCCTATTCGAGGCACACTTATACCACTGACACAGATACTATATTAGCTTATAGAAATTCTTCTCATCTTTTTGTTTCACATTGTGCTGATATTTCATAACACCCACTTTCTTCATTTTATCAACTACTATATTTGGAAACTAAATGAATACATATGCGTATATCTAAATCAGACTCAATTTCCTTCGGGATAAATACCTCATAATTAACTCCTTTAAAAACCCTCATTATGACACCAGGCGTTCTGAGATGCTAGATATAGCCTCACATCCTTTCCCAAAGGTTTCTCTGAATTAGAATACCATTTCTTATGAATAGTATAATTGAATATACCTGGACAAATTCAACATCTTTAATAAGTGGAAGTAAAAACTGAACAAAGTTAAAGAGATCTGAGACCATCAGTTTTACTCATTTGACCCTAGATGATAAGAGTTTACCTGTAACTTGATCTGATAGGTGTACAGCCACTGTTGCCTCAGGTTCTCCACATAGCGAGATGACATGACTTACCTTTAATGCATCACCTCTCTGGAAATACACTGATGGTGATGATGAGGATGATGATGATTATGATGATGATGATGATGATGATGATGGTGATGATGATGATGGTGATGATGATGATGATGGTGATGATGATGATGATGGTGGTGATGATGAGGATGATGATGATGATGATGATGATGAAGATGATGATGATGATTATGATGATAACAATAATGATGATGGTGGTGGTGGTAGTAATGATGATGATAATGATGATTATTGTTGCAACGATAGTTAAGATGATCAGAATGAAAATGATCATGGTAATAATAGTATATTTATGATGTATACACCAAATTCTAAAATCAATATCATAAACTTAAGGTTAAATATTTGATGTTATCAAATACAGCTATTCATCTGAATATTACAGAAAATATCAGAATAACAAAGTGTAAGGAATATCCTTCTGCATATGATAGTTTGACTAAGTAAGTTATGTTCTGTTCTTCAGAAATAAATTAAACATTAAGGTACAAGAACATTGCTTCACTAAAACTACTTGAAAGTCTATTAAGTCTTTTATATTTTTATTTCCATAACAATGTATTCAATACTGTGTGATAAAATCTGCCGAAATGTACAATGCTCTGAGGAAAATGAGTTTTGGAGAAAAAATATTTTTTCTGACTTTCACAAAAGGAATAGCTTTTTTCTATCCTGTATTTTTGTGGAGGGCGGGGTACGCATGGGTTTATTCATTATAGAGTCATATGCATAAGGTTAATATTTCAACATTTACAAAGCAAATTCAATGGCATGGTATGGAGATGAGATGAGAATGGTCAATTTCAGACAAAAACAAGATGAATATAACATTGATATGAGAATAAGCGAATGATGGAAAATATGGTAAAATATACCATGCAAAAAGACATCCATGGACAATAGAATGAGTCAACATTTAAAGCTCTACTTTAGCTATAGTAAGAGAAGATTGAGGAATTGGATACAAGATCAACCAGGCAGGATATCAGTGTGTCAGTGACACAGAGTCAGTCAGCAATAGTAGACATCTAGACATCTAAAGAAATCATGCAATTTTAGATTTTTAGAAAAAAAGCGTTTTTAATCAAAGTTTTTTACAAAATTTGATACAGAAAGAATGAAATCAAATTACTATCGAAACAGCTTCCAGGATGTTTCATATGACCTAAAAATCTTTTTAGCGCATATTGGGATTTGAAGATTTGAAGACTACAGGGGTTTGAGGGTATATGCTATGGGTTCGAGACTATTTCTAGAACACCAATGGGAGCTAGGCCAGCCTGATCTTGTGTCCGAGATCAGAGGAGGCAGTTACTTACTGTTTTGGTCCCCAAGTTTTCTATAGAGCATAATAAGACAGCACGTTCGCCGGGAGCGGCAGTGACATTATCGGGCACCTCAGCAAACATAGGTAGATTTCTCCTATGACCTTTGTTGCCATGTTCATCATATTCATAGGCTAGAGAGGAAGAGAAGAGAAAACACATGCAAAAAACAGTGAATAAAAATAACATGCGTAAAGTTCGATGAATATGACGTTACCGTCTTAGTCCCAACGTTGATAATGGAACAGGTAAAAACTGCGCGTTCGCCCGGGTTGACCGTCACAGTTTTCGGAGTTTCTCTGAACCTAGGCACATCACGCTTATATCTCCGAACTTTTCCTGTTAGGGAGAAACAAAGTGGGGTTAAGGGGTGAATAGGGCCACGCTTGGCATTATCATCATCATCATCATCATCATACAGGTAGTTGTCAGAAGAGCAAGCGACATGGAGCGGTCAAGACTCGGGCCAAGATGACCACGAGGACGACGACGATGCTGATGCTGAGAAAGAGAATGAAATCAGAGATAAGAGAGACGATTAAGGAGCCAGGGCATGGCATCAATAGAGTGACGCTCTACTGCAATATAGTTATGGTGTGATATCTACATGAGAAGACATTCCAAAATAAAATAAGAAATAACCACAAAAGCAGAAACTAAAAGACATAACAAAAATACAATAGGCTACAGTTAGACAAACCAACCCTGGTGTTTGGCCACCCTTTGTGATCATGGGGACTCCCTCCACTCCTTTTGCAATGTACAGACTCTAGTCCTCTTAAGGATATTGTATGCCAGCAGGCCCTTTGGCCTGGCAACCCCCTCCCATCCTGCATCAAGCTGCTATTCAAAATTATGATAATTATGTTAGCATTAATTTTGTGATCCCTAGTGCTGTTACATCTATGACAGAAATGAGGCAATTTCTCAAAGAAATTCCATATGGATATAGCCATGCAGCCTTATTTTCATTTATAAAGTCTATTTCACTCTGGCATTTCCAGAGTGTCCCTAAAGAGACACACACCCATAATTCACTGTGTCCTTTTAAAGAAAGGCCTATAATAAATCCATTACCTAATTTTCCCCAGGGAGTCGGAGCATATCTTCAAGTCAAAACGGAACGTGCTCTATTTCTCAGTGGTTTTCTATCCAGTCCCACTGTGACTGCTGGTGCCCGTAACATTATCAATTTCTATGTGAAAGAATGGCGAAGATACTGCAATAGGGAAGCGTGCTCGGAATGCAGAGCGTACAAAACACATTTATCAGCACTTCTATACAACCAGGAATCTATGTCTTTTTATCAGTCTGTGTGCTTATTCATTACTTGGGGGAGACACAGCACAAAGCATGGCTATCTTTTTACAACTGTAGGCTTCAGATACAGCAGGCAGAGAGGGAAGGAAAAGAGATACGTGGTTCTGCACTTTTTTAACGGTTGCGTTTCTTTTACAGAATCTTGACCTTAAAATCTAGGTCAAGGTCATTAACTTTTTTTTTTATATAGAAATAGAATTTGAAATCATGTAAACCACATATGCCATAAAATCAATTTGTTTATGTAGAATTTTGACCTTGATAAGCTCTCTAAGAATCATATATTCTCGGAGAATAGAAAATAGTGCATACATGGCCCCTAAAAGCATTTTTGTCATTTTTGCATATTGACCTTGAAATGTAGATCAAGGTTTGTTATGAAATAATTTTCTAAAATCCTAATTAAGTTTTGATAATATATCATTTGAAGATCAGAATCAACCATTGAATATGCATTTGAATTAGTGCATTCTGCTTAAAGTCATAACTTTTTTTAACAAATACTTTAATGGTTGCATTTGTTCTATACATTGAAATATCTCAGGTTAAGAATAATTTTACTGCACCAAATAAATCTATGAGCAAACTTTCTCAACACCATTTTTGTAGTTACATAAATTGAAAAAAAAGAGTGATGATATTTTACCAGTTTTTAGATCTTGAAACATTCCCTACATTTCATGAGTATACATTGCTTTTTTGATGAACTTTAGAGGATTGCTTTTTTTTAAATCAATCCTTTCAAAACAGGCATATATGTATTTATCTAATGAATGACAATTGATTTTGTTATTTAAATCTTAAATGAACTATTAAATGTTATCGCATGGTTTTATACACATGCTGTTGACACAAAACCTTCGAATAAGAAAAGAATACACATACATGCAAAACAACATCAATGCAATTGCAACAATAAAGAATGAACAAGACAAGCTGCAAATCATTAACAAAGAATACAACAAACAATTTAAACCAAACTTAAAACTATAGTTAAAGTATTATTTCTAATAATTAGTCACTTAAAATAAACACTATATATACCAGCATCTGGAATCAGATACAATAGCAAAATATAGATTACTATTCAAATTAATACTTATGACTCTTTTAATTGAAAGATGTGTGGCCACTTGAGCATTTAAAGAAATACTGAGCAAAGATTTCCGAGGCTGAGATGAGAAAGCACAAGAAGTGCCTTGCCAAAGATCATCTGAGAGATTTAGAAAGGAGAATCAAGATAGGTATCTATTCCAGATGCATAGAAAAAGAGTAATATAACTAGAAGTAGAAGTAAGAGTACCAGTCAATGTAGTAGTAGTAGCAGTAGTAGTAGTGGTAGTAGTAGAAGTAGTAGTAGTAGTAGTAGTAGTAGTAGTAGTAGAAGTAGTAGTAGTAGTAGTAGTAGTAGTAGTAGTAGTAGTAGTAGTAGTAGTAGTAGTAGTAGTAGTAGCAGCAGCAGCAGCAGCACTAGTAGTAGTAATAGTAGTAGTAGTAGAATTAGAAGTAGTAGTAGTAATAGTAGTAGTAGTAGTAATAGTAGTAGTAATAGTAGTAGTAGTAGTAAAAGTAGTAGTAGTAGTAGTAGTAGTAGTAGTAGTAGTAGTAGTAGTAGTAGTAGTAGTAGTAGTAGTAGTAGTAGTAGTAGTAATATAAGTAGTAGTAGTAGTAGTAGTAGTAGTAGTAGCAGCAGCAGCAGCAGCAGCACTAGTAGTAGTAATAGTAGTAGTAGTAGAATTAGAAGTAGTAGTAGTAAATTTAGTAGTAGTAGTAGTAGTAATAGTAGTAGTAATAGTAGTAGTAGTAGTAGTAGTAGTAGTAGTAGTAGTAGTAGTAGTAGTAGTAGTAGTAGTAGTAGTAGTAGTAGTAGTAGATATGACATTTTAGTTAGGAGAGCTATAGTGGAGCATGGTGAGGCCATTCCTAGACCATGCAAGAGAGGAAAATGTTAGATCTAGATCTGGAAGAAAGAAGAAGGGAGAAGAATATGTATATAGGGGGCCATTACTTGATAAAGAAAGGAGGCACTGTAAGTAAAGTGTACCAACTTCATAAAGGAGATTTGACTGCATTTAGTGTACAGTGTGTATACTGCAAAAGGAAGCACTGCAAAGAAGGAGTGCAACTTTGTTAACAGAGGCACTGAAAAGAAGATGAGTGTCACATTGTTAACAATGGCTAGTTAGAGATAAATTGTGAAGGAAAGACACTGCAAAGTAGAAATGGTACCACTTTGTTCAAAGAGGGATTGCAAAGTAGAAATAGTACCATTTTGTTCAAAGAGGGATTGCAAAGTAGAAATAGTACCATTTTGTTCAAAGAGGGATTGCAAAGTAGAAATAGTACCATTTTGTTCAAAGAGGGATTGCAAAGTAGAAATAGTACCATTTTGTTCAAAGAGGGATTGCAAAGTAGAAATAGTACCATTTTGTTCAAAGAGGGATTGCAAAGTAGAAATAGTACCATTTTGTTCAAAGAGGGATTGCAAAGTAGAAATAGTACCATTTTGTTCAAAGAGGGATTGCAAAGTAGAAATAGTACCATTTCGTTCAAAGAGGGATTGCAAAGTAGAAATTGTACCATTTTGTTCAAAGAGGGATTGCAAAGTAGAAATAGTACCATTTTGTACATAGAGGGATTGCAAAGTAGAAATAGTACCATTTTGTACATAGAGGGATTTCAAAGTAGAAATAGTATCCTTATGTTCAACGAGGGATTGCAAAGTAGAAATAGTACCATTTTGTACATAGAGGGATTTCAAAGTAGAAATAGTACCCTTATGTGCAAACAGGGATTGCTAAGTAGAAATAGTACCATTATGTTCAAAGAGGAATACAAAGTAGATGGGGTGCCATTTGTTAACAGAGACTCTGCAAAGTAAGAATGATACCACTTTGTTAACAAGGGCACTGCAAAGAAGAGATGTGGCTTGCAATATAGATGGGGCGCCACAGAAAGATTAGGGTATCATTTGGCATAAGGGTAGCAATATAGGTAAGTACTGTCAGAGGTGGCTCTTTCTATGGGGAGCACCAAAGGTATGAAGGATACCTGTAAAGTGTCCAAGGAAGAGAAGGAGGATATGATCTATATTCATAGAGACTGAAAACAAACGTCGCCATCTTACATATAACACTTATCACTATCATATACACTAGCAGAAACAATCTAATTGAGTGAACAAATGCAAGATGATTGTTGAGCAAATGGCCAGTGCTTACAGTGCAACTGAAAAAGCGATACAGTGTATTGAACATAAATGCCTAGCGATGATCTTTATCTAAGGCTAGCTTCAATATGACCAATAAAATTAAGTATGTTGTATTCACATTGAATTATCATGAGGAGTTATGTGCTAATGCTTTAGATGAGGGTTGAAATTTACATTGTCATGAGTACCTTGATATTGTAAACAAAGCAAGGATGATGGTTTCAACTATAAATATTATCATGCTTTAGTAGTCATAAATTTGCATATAGTGATCTGCACGTCAGAGTTTATACGGACTACCATACCTGAGGCAACGTACACTTTGATATTTCATAGATGTCTACTATCATACAACACCACTCTTTTACCAGGTTTACTTATCTTTAGTTTATGTTGTGTCTTTTTTTTTTTTTGGGGGGGGGGGGGGGGGGTGGATGAGGATAATGGGCAATGCATTTTGGAAACTAGATAATAAGAAATACAGTGTGCTCATGATGGCATGACTGCCATATCCTGCACTAAAGGGTTAATTGAGGCACTAATATGAGACAGAAGTAGAAGGAACTCAATTCACTGGTAACCTAAGACATGCTTTCAAGAGTTCTATAAATATCATGAGTAGCTACTTATAATGTACACGTACATACATCACAAATGGCTCCCATAAAATATTCATTTGCCATAAATAAAGATGGTCTGAGTGATATAAGATGAGACTGACTACTTGGTCAGAGTGGCCCAGTTAGAATGTGTGCTGTATTCATGGTCAGGGGGTCGCTGGTTCAGATACCCAGTCAGGGCACTTTGAACTATACCTGCAGTTGCAGACACAGTGGGGTTGTTTGAGGGTCTACCTATCCAATAAAATGACCTCCCCCCCCTCATACAAAAAGATAACCCTACACAGAAGTCCTGCCCTGAGTAAGACAGTTTACCTTACATTGTCTCAGCCTTCCTAATTGTGAAGTAAGTACCTAATGTACCAGTGTAATGCGCATGATTTAACCATCAAAATTGCTGATGAAATTACATGCCCCTTTAAAATTCCATGAAAGGCTTGATGGATGATGAATGTAGAGTTGTGTTAATGCTGATACTAGTTTATGAACCTAATATATAAATGAACAATTAAAGATGCAAAAAATGCTGTCACCGTATCATAGACATAGATGATATCATAGACATAGATGACTCTCTTTAGGGAAGGTTCAAATCCCAGCCGGGGCATGCCTGAAAGTTGTTATTTCTAAGCGTTGGTTATCACCAAGCAACCAACAAGTCATGTAAGCCTAAATATGGCAGAAAAACTAACGATAATCAAAATTCCAATTTCTTTGAGGATCTCTGGGCATAAATAGGTTAATATCTAGAGAAAATAATTCACTTCAGTAGATATCTTCATCATTAAACCCCACAAGCTCCTTATAAGATTATATGGGTTAAGGACTGCTATTCAATAAGCAATATTGAGATGCAGTGTCAGTGCATGATGCCCTATCCTGCTTAGACAAGGTCAGTGATTTTTTTCTTTGGCCATTATCCTGATTCGAGCAGAAGAAAGTGGACGAGACAGGACATGCTGTAATCGACAGGGACCTCAAGAAAGTGATGTATCGTGGCCATTTCTTTTACATGTAGGCTCTATCCAAGTATTGATCCAGTCGGACGCTGCAAGCTCGCAGCCAGAAGGTCCAAGTTCTACGTCCTGCCAAGGCCATCTTTCCACATCCTTAATTAACCCTTCGTCTCCTGATATCCTGCTTGTGAGATGAATCAAAAATGACTTCAGTTAACTAGAGTTAACTGGTTCGCAGCCAGAAAATCCATGTTCTACATTTAGGAAAATCTCAGGATTTCCTAGGAAATCTCAGTTCAGCTATGTTTGGGAGGACAATTTACAGAGAGTGTTGAGTAATTAACTAGGATATTGAAACATTCTTGTGGTTGACATAAATTGGATTTAACAAAGAAATTATGGAAGCATCCCAAG
>OZ012692.1:9613068-9615568 GCA_963942565.1 Maea johnstoni | reverse complement strand
TAGAGGTTCTCCGAAAAACATTGTCTGGTTCTGCAATATTTTCTAAACTATGGTTGCAATTTCCATAAAATTTTAAATAGAGTTGTTAGCTATTTTTTATCTGGTGAACATATGTCTTTCAACTATTTTCTAAAATTCATTTCTTCGTAGAGAGATATGATCAAAATAGTAAGTCGGTTTTGGGTATTACAGAAATATATGGGTGAAAGTGTCTAACAGTGGATCATAGTCTTCATCATCATCATCATCATCATCATCATCATCATCATCATCGTCATCATCATCATCATCATCATCATCATCGTCATCATCATCATTACATATACCGCACCTACCATCTCCACTGGGACATGCTCACAAAGCCCACACTTGAGCAGTCAGCTAGTGTAGCTATATACTGCAAGGATTCCCTCAGCCCCGCGGATCGAGCACTGCGCCAAAAGCACGTTGTTCTGTCCCAAAAGGTGTTCGTGACTTATTGACTAGCTCAAGCCAGTAAAAGATGGCAAATGTCGGCTCAATTTCCTCCGGTTTTCAATCAGGACTCTCTACATAAACCTCTCCACCACATTTCACTGCCGATATCAATCCTCGGCAAAAGCTGCCTACTTACGTGATTTAAATCTGCGATTCACATCATGCATCAATTCAATCTAATTAGGCCTGTCTCAATGTGTAGTTTAGCAATGATATGTATTATGTTTACAACACTAATCAATTTACCAATTAAGCTCTATTGAATTAAGTTTATAAGAATTTATGTGGGTTTGTCCATTTCGTGTGAACTATCTGGAATTTTCCTGAGTGTTGTGGTTAAAGGGTTAACTCCTTTCTCGCATGAATTAATAGATACTGCTGACTACTGTCAAGGGTTATTTATGCTGGTCTCCATGCTGAATGCTCCAAACTCGGTTACAGAAATAACTTGTCGGTGGTAAGGCTAGACAATATTAATTGTTTGTTTTACGTCCCTGAAGGTCAAAGGTCATATTTTCGGCCAGCAGCAGCAGCAGTGACAACATTAGCGGGTGGTACTCCTCAGAAACGAGTCGTAGAATTCCAGCATCGATGAGGAACCTGTGGGAAAAGTGAGACAGAAACAGTGGACAAGGAGGAGGAGGCTGTGGTTCCTTGGCTCCTTGGTGGACCTGGCACGTGAAACAGCAGTAGCAAACTCCATTGGCGCGGCCTTAACAGACTGACACATTTCAGCGAGCACTGCAGCATTGAGCAGTTGGGCGATGATCGGTTGGGCGATCGGTTGGGCAACTTAGAGGTGAAGCGTGCATGTCCTGACAAGAGACGCACTGCTTTTTTCTGCCGCTTGTTTTGTGCGATTACAAGTTCCGTGAGAGGGGCTGTCATACGCTCCATGGACCCTCCAAAACGACTCCTTCACTTGGACGAGATGACTCCCGGAAATAGGTCAGGATAGTGGGACTATTTTTTTTGCATTGCATTGCGAGTGAAATCAATCTGTTAAGGCCGGCCTATGCCTGCAGAGGAGAGAGTGAATGAATGACACAAAGAGCGGATGAATCAATGGCAAGGATGATCGAAGAATGAGAATTTGCTGGATGAAAGAATGTAGAAATAACATTTTTTGTGTGTCATTCATGTGGATGAATAGGTAGAAGCTATGTGTTTAGATTCTGTAAGGTAAAATGAAAGTCATGGTATATATAGATTTTGGAGGGATTTCTGATCGAATGTAGTGTTATAGTATGTATATGATATTGTGTAATTTGTGTACTTTTTTATTTTTGATTGAGAAGCATGTGTATTTTTTGTAAGCAGTACATATTAATTCATTTATCATAGAATAAAAGATAATACTGTTGTGTTATAACTAAATGTGTTTTTGACCATGTCACTGTCCTCCTTATGTCACAAAAACATATCTCTGCATGTGATATGGCTTATTAGGTTGATATTGAGCGTATCACCCTGTAGATTTAAGCTTAGAGGCAAAGGCCAGACTTAGAAAGGACTTGAATAATATCTCGAGACTCTATTCCAGGGCCAATCAATAGCCAGGGAAATTAAAAGCATATACCCCAAGCTAATGTAAGCCTCTTGGGGGTACCGACGCTACTCCAAACAGAATGCCAGTCATCACATAGATTATCCCACAGAGACATCGGCAACTTTCCTGCCACAGTCAACATAAATTATTTTCCCACTTTTGATCATGTCTAGGAAGAGATAGATTTCTTTTAAGATGCGTATGTGAGATTGGGGGATCGGGGCGATCGCCGGTAAGCCAAGTGCCATTGATTTGTTTTCCGTGCTAAGACTGATGAGAAAGGCCGAGATCAAAGAGACGGGCTGAGGACTTACACGAGGGGCTTGGCACTGATTGGTGGACGAAGTTTGAAAGGGATTATCGAACAATTTGATTGGTTGCTGCAATATGGACTTGGATGAGAAAGTGCTTGCCGGGAACTAAGCAATTGGAACAGGGAAGCAAGAATATTATTATTAGGATCAAGCGATATAG
>OZ012692.1:9480568-9608068 GCA_963942565.1 Maea johnstoni | reverse complement strand
TTTATGTTCGATATCGCCAAACTATTGTAGCAAAATATGCCCCATCTCGTCTACTGCTAACAGCAGAGGGACCCTAACACTCAACAAAACTAGAATTTCTTGTCATAAAAAAAAGAATACTAGAATTTCTTATCATAGAGAGAAAACTAAAATGTCTTATCAAAGAAATAATTCTACAAGTTCTTATCTAAGAAAGAATGCTACAATTTCTCATCATAAAAAGAATGCTAAAATTTCTAGTATGTGAAAAGACTTCTAATTGGTTTGTGAATATCATACTTATCATTTAAATCATTTGTGGATGAGGTTTAGTTGAACTCATACTTAACGTGACGGTAAGGTTTGAGTTTGAATTTTGCTAATCAATACTTTTGATAAGGTGTGTGTAGTTTTTGAATTAATGAGACAATATCCCCCAACCTTCCCCCATATGTGAAGCAAGGGTTTAATATCCATAGAACCATAGTGAGGCTAATTGATTAAGTCTATATAAATTGAGAGTGGATAATCATGTTCCTACCTAATACATCTGCCATTTAGGATCTGATAGATTCTATATAAAATATAGTAACTTATTGTGGCAAGTTGATGGCTTAATATTAAAACTTTTACATGTACCTCCTTCACATAAGTCAGTTTCACTTGAAAAACGTTTTAATAGGTACTTGGCTAGAATATGGCTTAAGCATTAATATCGATGCTGTAATTTTTAAACCACAGGTTTTTCCCCTCCAAATATATCTTAAACTCAAATCAATTCTTTGCAGATACATTCAAGATTTTATGGCAGCATGAAAAAATCTTACGATGAAATTATGCAAATTTGCTATGACGATAAGCACTCCTATCCCAGCATGCAGTATTGGCCAGCTGGGCCATTAGTAATCAGGACGAAGGCATGCCCACTTGCGTCTAGACTCAAGCTACGGTAAACACAATCTTTAATTTCCTGTGCACCCTCCACAGGCAACCTTTATGTGCTTAAATCAGACTAGTGCATAATAGCATAACAAAATCTCGCTTTCAGTATACCAAATTACCCTATGTTAGCCATCCTAGGCTTTTGTAGAAAATCATTGAAAATCCAATGACTAGCCTAAATGAGTATTGATATAATTGTCCCACCTCTTGTGCTGGCCCAGAACTATTGTTTTACACAACAACTGGCAGGAATCAATAGCTAAGTCATGCTGACATTTTGCTAACACAACCATGACCAAAAACCCTGGGCATTTAATCATGTCTCGCATAAGAAAGATCAATCCTTTATAGATGTTGCCAGAGCCTAACATATTCTTCATGAAACACTGTATGTATGCTGTCAACAGCAAAGTGACAAATACATTCCTCAGAGCCAAACTAGTTTCTTACGTATATATGTATATATATATATATATTTATATATATACATATATATATATATATATATATATATATATATATATATATATATATATATATATACATATATATATATATATATATATATATATATATATATATATATATATATATATATATATATATATATATATATATATATATATATATATATATATACACACACAACATGTACACACATATCACAAGGCCTCTATATGCAGTGCCTCGACACTTTTCTCCTGGCAGTCATGATGGAAAGTTATCTTCATCTATTCAGTGACATTTACTGGAAAAAATCATAATAAAAAGATGTTGCACAAAAGTGGATCTGCAATGAGACTACTGTCAGGTTAGGAATCGCGGGATGTGGAAAAGAGGAGGCTTGCGTCAGCTTCTCAGGCTGACGCTTGACAGTCAATGGTCCCCGAGAGTCCGCCGAGAAAATACCAACAGAGTCAGCGCCAGGAACACTTTGTCTCCTTGTTAGCCACGAATCAGCTGGGTATCATTAAAACCACTTCCCTTAATAGAATCAGGAAATAAATGTTTTAATGAGGTAGCCTTAAGCATGAAGGCAGAGAACCAGAGAAAACGATGATTACGTTCTTACTGTGAAATCCACAGAGAGACGGAAGATGTGATGCAAACGTCGTGGCGGCTACCCGCAGGCAGAGAGACAAGGAAAGAATCATCAGCCCAATTTGATTGGACGTCCCCATGGAGAGAATTGTTGCGCTACAGTCTGAATGTAATGCCCTCAAGGGCGACAAATTAAAAGGATGATCATTGGATTTTGATTTGCGAAACAGAGTGTGAATATGTTATTAATGGGTAATCACTGGTCATCAGGCTGGTAATGTGTTCGCTGACCACTGTCCAGCTCCACTGACCATGAACAAAGGCCATGCGATCGTAACAATGGCTTAAGACAAGCCATATTGAGCAATTGACCATTCAACCCTATTGACTGATGATGTGGTGGGCCAGAATCACTGACCTATGACACAGTCAAAGCAAAGTGAACAGCATTTAAGCCTTGCATATCCAAAGTCACCAGATGAGAAAAAATGTAATCACCTTTTAGTGCATAATGTATAGTGGTATTTAAAGTCAATAAAAGTATAAAGGTATGATATCGCATGATAATATCCTATTTTCTTATGATGTGTGGATGTGTGATAAATCAGCAGTATGGTTTAAATCTGTAAGAACTCATGACATAAATACTGCTTTTACCCTCAGTAAGATATCATTCTCAAAGTTCCTCACACAAAGTGTCATCTGAACTTATGTTACTCATGAAAATGATTTGGACATGATACATTCAATCATAAAACATTTATAGGATAGTTGAAAAAGGGGAGCTGCAGCAAGGATTTCTCCTAGAAATATTCCTCCAAAATATGCATTTATCAAAAATATGTTCCCAATGCATATTTAGGCCTTTTTGGGTTGTTGGAGGAATGAAAGTATTAACCTTGGAAAAACCTATCAAGCAGAGGTAATACAGGCCAAAAAGCTTTAAGCGACCTTATATTTATGAACTTAAGTAAACTTGAGCTACTGTTCTGATCCTTACTAAACTTATTGGTGCAATAAGTTCAACATACCCTGTATGACCTTGGCTGTGTCATGAAGGTCAAAGGAGTGCCAAGTGGCTAGTTGCTGATAGACCTCTAGGAAGTGAAAGAGTAAGAAGAAAGTGTTAGAGTGAGGAAAGAAAGTGCCTTTTTTGTTTTGCGAATCCACTTTGAGGGATATACTTTGGAGTAGAAACATCAGGTGGTTCAAACAGGGATCTTAAGAGATCTTAAGAGAAAACTTTCGGTTGTTTTCAATTTTCATTGTATGTGTTGGGGGTGACTCATTTTCAATGAAATTGAACAGAGAAAGAAGTTGATATAACTAAAAACATAAAATCCAGATTAGATTTGGAATATAAGAAGACCACAAAATATCTTTGTGTAAAATTCATTCATGTGTACAGTAACTGTATATACTTTGGGTAATATTGTATATAGCCAAAAGCAATGCTATAAGCAATGAAGTGTGACACAACACACAATGGTCTTTAAGTACTTAAGTTTTAGTGTAGTACAAAGACTCTATGTATTTGGGAAAGGTGTGTGTGTGTGTGTGTGTGTGTGTGTGCTTACCTGCAGTGGGTACAGGGCGAAAGCTAATTGTCATGTTTGTAAAACAGTGGCACTCATTCCGAGCCTTTGTGTACAATTGGATGGAGTGATATAATACACATTAACTGCCTTAAAGGAGATGGTACTGGATTTATGTGATTACCTAAGGACTTAAACCTATAAGCCAAACACACACACACAATCTCAGCAGAAAGGGCTTTAAACTTGGAACGAATCGTTCATGGCAGATGTACTCATCAAGAAAGGACTAGTGAACTTTCACAGTTTGTTCAAGGAACACATCAGTGGGTCCTTTGTGACCAGACCCCAAATAAGTGCTACTCAGGCTTCAAACTATAGGCATCAGACAAGGTAAGGTTTTAAAATTCCTAGAACCTTTCCCATTGACCTTTAAGATAACACAGATGAAAAGATGCTGGCCTTTAAGGATGTATAATGATGATCCCATAAAACCTAACTCTAACAATACCAAGGCTCTTTGTCAATGATTCATATATAATGCTATTAGGCCTGCTTGGTTTTGAGTCCATAACTAATAGAATGCAAAAGAATTAACCATTTGCCCTATAAATGAAATGTTGAAACGTTCAGTAATTTGTTTGAAACCTTCAACAAACAAAGAACATGCAGAAAATGGTGTATCTATACAACTTTAATTCGTGTATATATATATATATATATATATATATATATATATATATATATATATATATATATATATGTGTGTGTGTGTGTGTGTGTGTGTGTGTGTGTGTGTGTGTGTGTGTGTGTGTGTGTATGTGTGTGTGTGTAAGTGCATGTGTGCAGGTTTTTGTGTGTTTTCTTGTGTATGCCAGGTTTGTGAATATAGTCTAGGAACTCAAGATAAAGTTGCAATAGCCGATGCTGCAGACCCAGCAGAAAGATTGAAGTGGGGAATCAATTAGTATGAATTACATACGCCACAGTAAATCTAGAGCTGGTCTTAATGCACTGGCATCTTAAGCGATCGGAGTAGAGAAGGAAATAAAGGCTATTGTGCAATACGTGATATATGCTGAACAGAAGGCATTGCATTACTGATGAGAAACAAAAACGCTTCACCGGAAAGCATAAGACCAAACCAAAAGACATTAATCTTGTCCTGTAAGTAGTGGGAAGACATTTAGTAATGGCCGCAAGGTGTACTGTGGAATACTAATGGCACTTTAGTAGGCCGATACCAATAGGTGCCGTGTTCATTGAAGGAATGCAGAATTTATTTTCTTTCTTCACTTAATAAGAAGCAATTTTCCCAGAGATGAAAATGGCTCCTTAGATACCAACAGCGTGCAATATCCCATTATGTTCCCCTGCTGCCTTTTGAAAACAAAAAATTAAAATAATATCTGTTGATGTATTTTAGAGGCCCTTTTGTTGAATACCAAAATGTATGTATCAAAACAATATCTGATAAGGAACAATATCTGAAAGTAATAGAATCACGGGATGAGAGTAAAGTATCTTTTAAGATGATTGTAGTCGATGGCGTGCTCTAACACTGCAAGTCAGCAGCAGCACTCGAGTGAGAAAGCAAATACCGGGCACTCAGCTTAATTGGAAAGCACATATGTTCAATATCATATCGCCCGGTCCACACACAAACTCTTCATAGATGTGTTAAATGCACTGAACTTCCTCTCACCCTTGTGTGCGACGCCCTTATAAACTCTATTTCACCAACACAAAAGTGCCTACCTTCAATTACATACCTTTTTATGTGTAACAAATTATACCCACTGAATGGGTGTGTTCTATTACTGCACGGTTTTTGTGGAACTAAAAAAGGGATTATTTTTTCTCTCAGGTGTGCACAGTGAGACCTTCTTGCCTTACTGGAGTTTTTCATGGTCACCCTTTAACACTCTTTGTGTGAACAATGTGCTCAGTATGCACTCGCCAGTGTTTGCCTTTGAAAGGAAATTACTCCCTTTCCATGGGCATGAGTTTGTAATAAAAACATGATGTTATATGATATTAAGAGTTCGCAACCTGTGGAAGGAGCAGAGAAATTTGTGAAGCCACCACCCAGAGTCTGATTGACTCTATGGAGAAGTTTGAAATAGGATCTACCTAACAACATCAACAATATGGAGGCATTCAAAACTAAACAAATTCCTCCCTTTCAGATATTGGATATTTCTGGTGGTTTAGATATTTTCATTGGATTACAGAGATAAGATGACATCCTTTTGATCAAAATATTTTCCGAAATGTAAATCAAAGTTTTTCTTTTAAAAGAGTTTGAGCGTTTTATGACAATTGGCATTATGCTAGTTAATTCTAAAAAGGGTACAGCATTGAATTATATGCTGTCCTAAACATCCAGATGGCGCTAGGTGTGACAGTCAGTCTTAAAGGCAGAGCATGTGGAAAGCTTAAAATTCCCTAGTCTTGATATCTATATTTTAGTAAATGTCAGTTATTAAGCTCAAGATATTCGTTCTATAGTTTAAACTCTTAAATTTGTAACATAAAGTAAATACTTTTGATATTTAGCTTATCACTACCATTTGACCTATCAATTATTCACTGTATGCCCAATGAAGACATAAATCTTCTTAAATTGTTGCATATTACCAATTGTCTTATTCACTCCAGATACCTTATTCTTCTGAATGAGTGATGTAAGGTGTAAGAATATAAACAGAAGCTAATATATCATATCACTACTTATTACTGAACTCTCTTTTATAGATAAATTTACTATATCATAAAAGAATATATTTATCATACTCTGAAACTCATTGTATTTGACAAGTTTCAATCAAATTGATATTCTTACTCCAGTGCTGATTCTATGCGTTTTTATGGTTTGCAGTATGGAGCAAGTTAACCTATGTAATCAAGTTAGTTTTGATATTGATTGGATCTTTATCCGCAAGGTCACATTTAACACCATGAATTGAATTCCAGCAACCTTGAATCACATCTGCAGGAAATTAGTTTACCCAATGCACTACATTCTAAACCCGCACTGAGTCAGGTGTGGGCCTCTTAGAGCGCCAAGTTGCGGCAAATTGAAAATGGAACCTTAAGGGATTTGCGGGATATTGGAGGGACTGGATGTCTTAAGAGAATTCGCCTCGACGTAAAAGGTCAGGCAGGTTAAGAGCTGCAATCTGAAATCTACAGCCTCTACAAGCGACACCTGACTGATCAAGATAGCCATTTCACAGCTACTCTCTGGACCCCACTCACATGAAATCAGTGCTTTATTGATGCCTGTGCAAAGGAAAAAAATGTATCATTTCAAGGGGCAGCCGAGTGGAATGGCCATTCATCACATGCTTGTATGTAGGTCCTAGGACTACATCACTCATAAACTTATCTCGCTGGTGTCGACTTCACAGCATAAAGAAGTGAAGAAAAGGAATGGATCCTAAAGCAGACTCTGGCACATTTCTCACTTCCCTGTAATGTAAGGGTTGAATGATCCATAATTCCTACTGATCATATTTTCAAGCCTGCGAAGGGTTCCTCATTCCCTCACAGATTCTCCCTGATTTTTCGACGAACTCAAATCATTCTATTTTTTTTAAAACAGCTTTTGATCAACCCGAAGAAAACTCTAATAAATTCACTAATTCAAAGTGTTTTAGAGGTTGTTCTTTTTCTATCATGACTTGAGCTTGGCAGTAAAAGTCAAATAACATTCTAAGCCATGTGGTGTTTCACTATAGTAAATAAGCAATAACCAATGTTCCATACTTTTTTCTTTTTATCCAATGCTAAACTTATTTTGTAAAAAGGTTGGTCAAGGTCAATGTATTCGTTGTCTCCACCATGTGCGCATGCTGTCTCTCACCACTGCCCGGGTTCGAATCCCGTCCTGGGCATGTGAGAAAGTTGCCAGTGACTTGGGGCTAGGCGGTGGTTTTCGCCGGGTACTCCGGTTTCCTCCACTACTTACAACTGGCTAGTCACGAATTAGCCACAATTGGCATAAATGTGACGAAAAACAAAATTCAAATTCAAATTCTCCACCATGCGGTGAAGTATGACAGGATCCAAGATGCTCTTCAAGATTCTCCACCAGTCTTAATGCATTCACTCTCTCCCTCTCTCATGGGCGAGGTGTCTAAACTGTAGATCACGCGCGTGTCAGATTTGCCATTACATGTGCTGGGCTGCTGCTGGTGCGGCAGATGGGGAATAAACATCCATCACTCTCCCCACTCCCTCCTCTCTCTCCTAGCTCCCAAAACACCCGGCCGCCTCGCCCTCCATCACCCCCTGCTCACCTTGACCCTGCCAATCTCACCTCAAAAGGTCATGGAGGTCAAAGGTCAAAATAGATACAGTGCAGTAATTAAATTACAGATTGCTAATAGACTAATATAATTATCTTATAGAGTGATAACTGATGTGCCTTTCCATTACATGCTGCAGTTCATCAGTAATGTATTCAAATGGAACTGCATTAAATCAAAAAGCTTTTTTTCCATATACTAGCCTATATTCATTGCCAACCACAAGAAGTTGAAAACGTGTTGAGCCAAAAAATATTTCTTTAATTTTAACTAAGAAACATTGCAGAGAGAATACAACTGAGCTATATCTATTGTGCCATGTTAACATACCCTTACTTAAGTTGTCCAATTTTCCCAGCCTGCGGTCAATGGTTGACCCCCTAATTTCTACACTGGATGCAAAGATGGCTTACTCCACACTCATCTATATCTGCATAGTGCAGGAATACTATACTATATGCAGTTCTTTAACCCTTATGATGCTGGTGGCTAATTTGGCCAATACTAAATGATGCTAAAAAACTGAAAAATGCTTGAAACCCTGGCAAATAGGTATTCACCTAAGAGTTCTCAGCGAGAGCTATCCAATGAATACCAATATGACAGGGTTTGGATGTTTTCCAAAGATCTTTGCATTTTTGTGCTTCGGACAAAAAAGCCTCAGCATCGGAAGGGTTAATTAGTAGAAATGTAATTTGATTCCTACCTCCTACATGAACAGCTACTGACCCTCCCTCACCACAAACATTTATGACCAAAATTAATATTGCTATTATGAGAAGTGAATGATCATTAAATGGAACAATTCTGTAGATCAATTCAGACACCTCAAGTATGTAGTAAATATCTTTCTCCTTTAACCTTAATTGATGTTAAAAGTCCAACATAAGCGTCCATTGCAACATTCACCAAATCAATCTGCAGCACATTAAGTTTCCCATGATAATTGACATTAGACAAAACAGAACCTACATCTCTCCTTATTATAGCTAACTACCTAAGACAAAATATCCCTGAACTGTGAATTTAAGGCCATGAAATCGTAAATACCCGCAATGGAACCTTTCAGTATTAGATTAGAGTATGAACCTGCATTTTTTACTCACTCTGAACCTGTAAAGACTGGTTCCACACCTTAAACTGAATATTTGAGATAAAAACTCAATTATAATATCATACTTAATATATACCATGCCCTTTCAACTGCAAAATTGATAAATGAAGAGTGAAAGAAAAAGTGGTGAAAGATTATCAGTTCTTTCCTCAACCACAAGAGGGCCGAGATGCGTAAATTGAGTTGCTGAGAAATTGTGCAGGCTTCTTTAGACTTCTGCATGCACATCAATATAACTCGCCTAAATCTCAGTGACATTGCGCCATGTCTTTTTTGCCTCACATCAATGAGAGTTCCAAAACTGCATTAGCATTAATTTGGAGCGGTGAAAAACTACACCCTTAATGGGACGAACATCGGGATAGAATAAAGCCTGCATAGAACTCAGAAATTCCTGCAAATGACAGCTGATTAAACTCAGTGCAGATGATTTACATAAGGGTTGAAATGGAATTTGATTTATTGGAGCAGATTTCTCGATAGTAGTTTTTGGCACTCTGTGTTAGGCGTAAGTGCATAACGCCTTATCATTTGGTTCTTTATCTGAATTAGTTCAATTCATGTTATCTGAGATGAAATTGTGCAGAATCCTCAATAAAATCCCCAACATGATTGTTCAATTCATGTTTTCATGCAGGAAAGTCAATGTATATGACAGATTGGGATAAAGATTAGGATTTTGAACTTATGAACTTCCAGTCTCTGCCAATAACTTTTACAACCTAAAATACAGTAGGTATCAATTGTGTTATAATTTAGCCATTTTTATGAAGTCATTTTCTCTCATAAAAAGCTGAAATATAAATTTTTACAATATTCATTTCTTGCCTAGGAAATCTAAAGGTTAAGCAAAATAAATGCCTTTTCAATTTAACCCATCACCTGTCCCTGCCATCTCTGTCAGCTTTAGATGGTGACGTTATCGAGTTACTATACCTCGTATCAACATCCACCAGACCATAGCACTCTCTGCCAGGCAGAACCCTATCTCCTGTCACCACCTTTAATGACCGGTCATCACCACACACTACCACACTGTGCTGGCTTGACCAGCAGTCAGATAACACCAGACAGCTCCTGTTTGCACCTCAATGACCGCTGGTCAATCAGCCAGTTAGTATTGTGGCGTGTGGTATCAGTGACCGGCGGTCAGGTGACATACGCCAGCAAACCTCACAGTGCTGTCTACTGCCTTTATTTCATGTCCACACCTGAATGACCGCTAGTCAATTAACCTCTTATCACTATTGTGGTATCTGTGACCAGCGGTCAGATGACATACTGAAGGAGACAATATACATCCATACATCACCTGTCTTAAACCTTAACCCCTTAATCCCCAAAGCAGCCCAAAATACCTGACTATTTTCATTTCAATAAGAGCAATATTTGAAAAAAATCTTATTAGAAATGTAAATTAGATCTTGATCAAACTCAACTATATCCTCCATATCTTTTGCATAATTAAGTGTTTAGGCTATATTTCCGTTTCCGTATTATTTTCAAGGAAACACTATAATAGGGATTGCTGTGTTAGTTGCATTCTGTAAGGGCAGCTTTAAGCAGAAAAGGGTTAATCTCCTGTCCACACCCCACTGACCATTGGTCACTCAGGCCGTTATCACATGTAGAGTATCTGTTAGCAGTGGTCAGCTGGTCAGCCATCATGTCCAGACCACCTGGACATCACTGACCACCTTATCATGGCAGCATCAAAGACTTGTGCAGAACAAACAGTTAACCCATAAGCTGCTGGTGAATAATTCGGTCAATACAAAATAATGTGAAGAATGTTTAAAAATGACTGAACCCCTGGTAAATGGGTACCCATATGTTAGTACTCAATGAGAGCTTTCCAATGAATACCAACATGACAGGATTTAGATGATTTTAAAATTTCTTACAGTGGTTGTGCCTTAGACGAAAGTAGTCTTAGCATTGAAAGGGTTAAAGACAGAGATTCTCACATCTCTACCATCTACTGGGTCACTAACGACCTTATTGGGAGGTCTTTGAGTGGCTCCGACCTTGCACAATATGCTACATGTAATTCCCATTACCAACCCTGCCCGCTTTTCAATTAGCTGGCCATTAACCCTTGTGGAATGCACTCATGCTACACGGGCAAATATTGGGGACAATGAGTGCGGAAATGTTCACATTACCGACGCAGCCCGATATGGATCAGCTATCAGGACAACAAGAACAAGTATGTTAGTTGCAGTTTAAATACACCAATCATGTAATTCTAGCTGTTTCCCTAGTATAGGGTGGCCAGGTGACAGAACTATACCATACACGCTTATCCCAAAACGTTCCTCATTAGTGTTGGTCAGAGTCAAGCGTCAAAAGTAGTTTGTATTAGTATATGATGGTCATGGCCAACATGCAAGAAATTAAATGAAACAAATTGAAAATAAAAAAGATACAACTCTCTTTCAAATATTTTGTGATATTAAGCTTATTTCTAAAACTTTTATGATTGAATTGTCACCAAAGTTGAGGGACTGGGATAATTTTCCCATGAAATCTTGAGACTTTTCTGACACTTTTCATGAGTAATTGTGTGTACCGGCAGCTGAATTGGTTAAGAGTTTAAGTGCTGCTGCAGCGGTAAGGCTTACAAGCATTATGTCGCTCCATGCTGCGTCTGCAGGCCTGTGATGACTTCCTCTGATTTCCTCTGTCACTTAGCTCTAGCTGAGAGCCAGCAGCCATTAGGCAGGTGGACCACAGAAATGGGCCTTTTTCCCCAACGACGCAAAGCCGCCGATCACTCTGAAGTGTTCCCAGTGGTAATAGATAGACCAGTTTACTGATGGAGCTTTGCCAATGCCTTCTGCATCCCCTCCCCTATCATTACTCCATAACAATACCAATAATGGCTTCGCACAACGGAGCGCGCGGCCACCGCGGCAAGTGATGGGAATACCAGCATATGTCCATCAACGCCGACCATTCCCGCAAAATCACTCTCGACACAGAATCGCTAATGGCCGCGAGAGCACTACCAAAAACTGGAGCACTCTTCCTTCTCCTCCGCAGAATGGCTCGTAACTGCCGGAGCTTCTTTCAGGGCGATCAGCGGTAGGAAAGTGCCCGAGATGGCTCCCGGGATGAAAGAAAGCCTTTGATAGAACTGATTGTTGTTACCGAGACTAGCGCCAATCATGCCAGCCCCATTTCCTATCGGAAAAACTATGCAACATCTTGCAGCAAAGACAAAGTTTTGGTTAGAGCTACAATTTTTTTGTAAGTATTGTCGAAATAAAATTTGAAGACTTCTATTCAGCATGTTCTGAGGAACTGAGCAATAAGAATTATTTTGAAGAAATTGGTTGCATTAGGTGTTCATATCTCAGAGGCGTTCCACAATGAAAGAGGGATGAAAGGGATACTGGTAGGATTCTCATTTGAAAGTTTTACTCTGAATTTCTATCAGATAACTTCAGACAAAATCAAGTAGTCAGGTCAAATCAACCTTACTACACAGACTGAACGGAAGCTTATATAATAGAGGGAGCTCTTACCAAATGAAGTTGGGAATACCTGAGTATTCCCAGGATTACAGGATTAACCTGGGAAAATCCCAGGATTGCCTTGGAAGGCTTAGCTACATTCTCTCATCAAATACAGCCCAGACTTTGGAAGAAATCCTGGGATTTTCCTAGGTTAATCCTGGGAATTCTCAGGTATTCCCAGCTTCATCTGTAGCTTCATTTAGCCACATTCTCTTATCAAATGCAGCCCAGACTTTCAAAGAAATCCTGGGATTTTTCTAGGTTAATCCTGGGAATTCTCAGGTATTCCCAGCTTGATTAGGTAAGGGTTAGATGAGGTGGAGTACGTATAGACAGAGAAATACATCCCCTTGATCCGCAACCCCATAGGCACAGCATGCTAGTACTTAGGTGATGTGCGCCTCGGGTTACGCGGTGTTGCCTGGGGAACAATTGGTCACGTGATTTTTTTCAGCAGGCAGCAGGCAGCCAATCCTGCGGTACGCAGGTTATCTATGACTCATATAGTCGGAGGCAGCGAAATTTGATGACGCATGTACAGTGCCCACTCCCTGTCTACTACTCCCAGGTATAGATCAAGCTGCTGTAGGAATCATGAAAGAGACAAGGTGCCACGAAGAGCAACACATTACAACTCCCCGAGAGTAGTAGCATTAGTCCATTAGGACCCTCATACAGCTGGTGGCTTTAAGACCCCATTAAAGCAGGGATGGGAACCTTTAAGTGGGATCGCCCAGTGCAGGTCTCCTTAAGAGAGAGAGTTCAGCTGCCAGATGAAAGCTACTCGCTATATTTCTCAGATCGTAGGCCAAAAACCCTACTAACCATAGTCTGACAGTCACTGGTGTGCATTGAGCACTGGTCAAGACTGACCATGCAGGTAAGAAATACATAAAGGTATTGTACACCCTGGTGTTATATATAAAAAAGCTCTAAAAAGGTTTAAACATGAAAATGATATATAGTAAAACTGGTGAAACTCAATTGTAAATATTCAAATATTTTATGTTTAGATATTCATCACCCTATCTAAAACAGACATGCAGAATCATTATTCAGATCTACTAATATGACCAATGATAATTATGACTCTCACATGGACATTCTAATATATGATAAAGGGATACGATGGGAATCAGTATTATGTAATTTGAGCAGCATAGTTCTGCTTTCTATGTATGATAAGCAAATCTGATGTGATCAGTATTATGCAATTTGAGCAGCATTAATTCTGCTCTCTATGTGCGATAAGAAAATCCGTAAGTGTGCAAGTTAATCCCTTTCCTGCGGGCATGGCTACTTCATCAGCCTGTTTAACATGTGATAAGTTGCTCTCCATACAAGATGAAGCAAGGGAACGCAAAGTGGGCATATTGACTTTCTCGGAATCAAATTTGTTCCTAATTCATTCCGCTTAGAAGAGTGGATGTCAGATCAATTTTCTACTAGGAAGTGATCAGCATGGTGTGGTCAGCCAAGTGGCCGAAGTAGTGGACATCTGATGACCACCGGAATAAATCACATGGTAATCTATTCATGTTAAGATGTGGGTTAACAAGCAAGACATGGTGATAGTTAGGTGATTACAAGTTGCTATGGTGGAATTGCATAATGGCTGTGAGTTAGCCACTCTGCCAAGGCATGGGAATGATCTGTTATATCACACTGCTATAACAGATACCTTTTATCATAAGCCTATAACACTATCAAGTACCGTATTATTACAGGCAGTTATTCTCTAGCTTTCCCATTTATGATCAAAAGGTTGGCTCAGGCTTTCTATGTGATATTCACATATCTCACATAGGGGGCGGGTGCCAATTTATAAGGAAAACTTATGGATGTCTTTTCACAAGAAAAAATGAGTATATATTACACTATTAATTATATTTAAATATCTTGTGCAGAATTTATTATCCACCTGCAGTATCAAAATCACCATCTCAACCACAACCATTGGCAATGCCTTTTTTGGCTATCTTCATTATTATTATTATTATTATTATTATTATTATTATTATTATTATTATTATTATTATTATTATTATCATTTTTATTATCATTATCATTATTATTGTAATTATTATCATAATTATTATTATTATTATTATTATTATTATTATTATTATTATTATTATTATTATTAATATCATTATTATCATTATTATTATTATTATTATTATTATCATTATTATCATTATTATTATCATTATTTTCTTCATTATCATTAATTAATGTACACATGTTCCTGAGTGGTCAACAATGGTTGTTCTAAATACTCAACATGTCTGCAATGATTTTCTTTTGGGAATTATAATGATTCTGCCAATCAGCACACACTTTGCTACCCTATGGACCTGTTCCATGCTTATACCATAGGGTTCTATCGGTCGGCAGGCTTGCCCACTAGTCAGCACCCTCACGTCCCTCCAGGCTCAGAGGCTACCACACTTGTAGGCTGATGGTCAAGAACTGAAGGCGCTGACATTGCTGGCTTGAAGTGTCAATTAAACAAATCCTGACTGTGAAGTTAAGTCCCCGTTGAGCAGTAAAGCCTAGCCAAGGGCAACGGTCAGCTGCCTCGTACTGACCTGCTGCAGACAACTGGTGGCCAACGCGCTTGGCACAACCTGAGACCAGATAACACAGGAATAGAGCACCCCTCTTACCTACTAGAGCTTAGTCTTCCAAGGAAATATTAGGATTTTCCCAGGTTAATCCTGGGAATCCCAATTTATTCTGAAGTATCAATTTTGTAAGGGTTGGCAACTCAGTGGAACTGAAGGTTTCCAGCTGGATTTATATTACAGGTTGCGGTGTAAGCTCTATCTAGAGGCTTATAAATATCAACACAATTGTGATCAATAGATTAACTATTAATCTTTTTAATGTAATGTCCAAAAATCACGTAGCAAGTAATTAGAGCACATGCTTTGTTTCATTACTTCACATCACCCAAAACCTCATATCACTGTCATCATCATCATCCATTCTTATTATAATTGCTGTAGCATTGTCATCATCGCCATCATCATTATTATCATCATCAAAATGCATCATCATCAGTATCATCACCTATATTATCATCATTGCTATCATATTCACCTTTCTAATCCCCAACATCATCATCATCATATCATTGTCATAATCGAAACTAAAGCTAAAACATTAAATTCTTTCGCTGACTTCACTGTAAAAAAACTACTGCAATTCTTTGAGAGCCGAGCCTGAAGTTTAGAGCTGTCTGGTTGCGTGTGAACAGACTGCGGCCTCACCAAAGGGCAGCCACCTTGGCATTTGTGAGCTGAAGGAGCCGTCCCTTGTTTTTGATTTGGCCCTGGCATGTCCAATTAGTCAATACCAAGCCCCTAGATACCATTACAAGTCTCGGTGTCATCCCAGTGTAATCAGCCGAGCGTCGACCGCGCCGAAAACCAATAACTAGCACCGAAAGCACCGGCAGAATACAAAAACCTGCCCCATTATGAAGACTTCTGCTAGAAAGCCCAATTTAATTAAAAACTGATCTTAATCAACCTGTCAACTATGTGTAGAAATTGCCGAGCTTAGCTAAGCCTGTGCAAAGATCTGCGTCGGGTCACGGGAAATATCGCAAATCCTCTGCAGCGAGTAATACAAAGTAGAACTCTCCCAGTGGAGGTTCAAAAAGTGAAGTTGGGCAATTCATCGTGGTTTGGGGCAGCAGCCGAGGGATATGTTTGACATGTGAACTGCGTAGGTAACGAATGAGTGCTTATCGACCATTGCTGAGCTGAATACAACTTGTTTTGCCGATCCCGTGGTGGCTAAATCTTGATCTGCGTTCACCAACACCGGGTTTTCGGCTGGTTTCTCGACTGACACATGTAACAACCGCAATGGTTGCTGATATCACAAGTAGGGAAAAACACATTGCGAAAAAACATCCTTTCTGAGGTTGAATATGTATAGCTTTGAATGCATAGGGGGAGGGTGATTCATATCTTACTCCAAAGGGGTAACAATTTGGAATAGAGAGGTATTTTTATCTTCAAAAACATACCAGAATATATATTGGCCATGAAAAGTCATATTCTGAATACTGGTAAAAACAAGTAACACTTGTCATTTGATTTAATTGAATTGAATTACATTTCAAGACAAAAGTACCAGTACAGAATAGTATTTCTAGCACTTGAATATCACTCAAATGTTTTACTAAATTAGATATCAAATCAAAAGATATCATCTATGATTTAGTCATTTTAAGACATTTGTCTAGGCCACAACTTAGATTTTCTTCACTAATAGACTTGAAACCATAAAATAGAAAATAAAAGCGAAATTAAAAAAAAAAAAAAAAAAAATGAGAGCAACTCTTAAGCTGGATTACTTATTACTTGTATGTGTGCACTTCTCAATGTAAATGTGTATATATTGTATGGCAGCCTAGACCTGGTTGGTTGACCGTGACATGTGGGGATGTTCGTGGCTGAGTTGTAGTAGTTGTGTGCTGCAGTGGGGGCTGTTGTAGATGCTAACATTGATTTGTCATGGCAGGCGTGCCCAGTGCAGGGTCACTTCCCTCACACCCGACTTCCCCTGCCCACCCCGAATACACGCCATGGCCGCCGCTCTCCCCCTCGGCTTCCTAACCCTACAGCCTCGGCAGCCATTCACGCCTACACGCCAGGAAAGATTTGTCACACACACGACTCTCAGTCCCTTAAGAGCAGAACTGGAACATTTCTATAGTCGATACAGTATTAAAAGTTGATCATTCGAAGAACTGGAACATTTCTATAGTCGATACAGTATTGAAAGTTGATAATTCAAATCTTGACTCAGTATGAATGAAAATTGCTATAACTGTATATTATATACAGTGCAATATAGAAAAGTGGAAACATAATGAAAATGCCATTTTCACCCATAAAAGATCAATTCTGAGCTGATTGCCCATTTCCACTGAGATCATTTGCTAATGGTAAAAGAGTATGAATAGGGGTAAAGAGAAATACTCAGGAATAGTTTGTACATTCTAATTTAGATGGATATCATCTGATATAAACATTCATCTATATCTTTAATGAGTTTCAACAAATGAAATATAAAAAACTCTTAAAATGAACACATTTTTCCTTGTTTTTCTTGATCAGGACACCATCTTTACCTTTAATTCAGTTCATTTTTACAATCACAAGTGGAAATAAACAAGATTTGAAATGGAGAGTACTTTAAAATGATATCATATCTAATCTGCAATCAAAGGACATATATCTTTTTTCACACAGGTATGCACAGAGCCCTATAACATGGGATGTATCAACACTATGTTATTCTAAAAGTGTAAGTCTTGATATACATATATCAATGGAAATCCTTACTTATATGCTTAGTTTAAAAAACAAAAAGAAGAAAAAAGTTAGGATTAATTTTAACTGTTGAACAAGAGATTTCAAAGTGCACAACTATTGGTTGGGAAACACTAATGGGTTCAACTAGCATTCACCTGTTTAAGCATAGGTGTTCTCTGATCCATGTCTCAAGGTAGTGGCTGACAGTACATATAATGTATGATGAAAACACTCTGGTTGATTCCACAAGCTTTTCACTAATCTGCAGTCAACACATGTACTGAATGAAGCATATGGTGACAGCCTACCCTAAAGCCCTCCGTGAGGCATATCCCAAACCCCCTTATTGGGATCAAGGTAGGGTGGCACCCCGTTGATGATGAACACCACAGGTGGCACTGTGCTATCATGAACCCATTGTGGTATCCGGTTTAGGGTAGAGGAACCCGTTGAAGGGCGCTACAGGTGTCGGTGCTGAATGCTTCCCTTCATAGACCAGGGTTTTGGGGAGCACCCTTTTTGACAGACACTATAGTTGGTGGTATGACATATTTCCTTTAGATGATGAGCGTAAGGTTTCACTGTATTGATGTGCACAGCAGGAGGCTGTATTCTCTACGCTAGGGATGTCCAGCCTGTCATGCTTATCTGTAATCTACAGCTAGAGCAGACATTCCTTGTCACCTCAAAACACCAGCGTGACGAAACAGGTACGGTACAAGTGTGTTGTACATCAGAGGTGTAAAGTACAGACACTTGTGCCATATGGGGCAAAACTGGTGCAATACCAGTTATACAGACCATTGGTGCTATATTACCATGATAGTACTGCGTTGTGAAAAGTGATGGCCACCTCACCATACTGCACAGACAGGTTAATTCATTTACGATGGTTCAATATCCAGTTGATTAATTTTTCCCACCGGTGCCTGTAAGTGATACTACAGAGAGCTGGGGTGCGGGTTGGGGTATTGTCAAGTGTTGTAGTATTACTACAGGGCTCGCGTTACCCTACCCTTTAGGGGCACAGCAGGTGCTAGATTGGGTATCAGGGCTGGTGATAAATGCTCAGGAGGGGTACCCAAAAACTGCAGCTTTTTAGAAATCCGGAAAACAATTTCTAGGGATCAAACGTAACGTTTTTTATTCCAAATTCACATTTTCATGCTATATGAAGTAAAACAGACTGTTCTTTTGAAACAAGCACCTAACTCTAATTCCATGCTGATGTAAAACTTTGATAGGTAACTAATAATACCTTTAACCAAGACCTCCCATGGTAGGCATTGTTCAAGTGCTTACAGCAACCACATATACACATGGGCAGGAGAGATAGGCTCCTGCTACCCCTCCAACAGTTTAAAAATTGCATGGATTATAACCAAATGCCCTTATCTTTATGTTTGCTGAAAATGAGCTATCATTCCATGTACTGTAAGAAAGACTTGATAATGAGAAAGACTTGATAATGTGCTTAGTCAGACATTAACGTGTGAATGTGAGTGTCACTGACAGTCTGTCTGTCCGTGCGTCTCTGTTTCATCGTCGGTGGAGGTCCGGAGACAGGTAAACACCACCTGCCAAGATTGGTCAGCTCGTCGCCCGAGCCTCTGACCTCTCCATGCTCAGCCCCACCTGTGATTAGCCCCCTGATTACTGTGTTTACGCCCCACCCCCACAGAGGGCAATTGTAGAGGCGATAGCTGTCCGTGGAGAGACCGCACAAAAATCACACAGTAGGTGGCGCCACCACCATTGTGGCAGGAATATGGAGAAAGGTGAGACCAAATTGCCAATCAGCAAATCACAGAGACGCGGGCACTCTACCTGCGTAAACTTTAGTTAAGAAAGTATCCCAGACTTTATGGACTGATCCAGGGTATGGGCCCAGTCTATTTCATCAGGCTGTGGGAACATGTATATGTATTACATTGTGGAAATCCACACCACTCAAGTAAGATAACAGCTCCAAGGGTGCTTCCTTTAAACTCTCGGGAGAACAGGAATCGCATAACAAGATAAATTGGAATTTCAGATAGCCATGCTGGGCCTATAATTTAGCCGCAACAAGTTGACATAGGCCTATACTCAGCCGACCATTATGCGCGAGAGAGGTGGTTATAATGGAATAAGCCCACAGCGGTGTGTGCGCACTGTCCAACCATTCACAATGACCCATGACTGGTCCGAGGGGATATTTGCAGTGAAAACACAGCCACACAAGATTGGCCTTTGCCTACTTCCCGGGATAATGACAGAGATTTGACGAGTTAGTTGGCAATTGAGTTAAGTAAAGGTTCATGGGGCGACCCAGAGTACATATTTATGCCCTTTATTAAGGGTTGACTAAACCCTTTGAGGAGAATGGCCACAGGTTTGTACTTCTTTCAGCCCTGTACACATACTGTTAGACTGGTGTATTCCACACAGGCCATAGGGCGGGCTCATCCATGCTTTGATGGAGTTTTGGGAGGGGCGGGTCATGAACTATAGCCAGGACCAACACACATGTGACAAGCAGATATAAAACTTACTTTGACACTTTTAAAGGGCTTAGTCCAAATACTTTAAATTCATATTATCATCCATAAGTCTAGTATATCACCAAAAAACGTTCAATCGATCATAACTTTCACAATAGTTTTTATATGAGAATGATAAATTAATTGAAAAATAGATGAAAAACTACTTATTTTTAATTAAAATGTACGTAAGTCATAGCTCTATGTAAATGATGACAGATAGTTTTTCATAAATGGGAATCAACCATATTTTGAAATTGACATTATGAGACAACCACAGAATGAGAGAACTTAACCCTTGGCAGTATCAGTACCCTAACCATGACACCCTGAAATTCTGATTAATTTATTGAGTAAATGTCACTTATGTTGAACAAATCACCCGTCATGTCATTTTGTATTATCTCCACAGCATGTGAGAGAGTTACCAGTGACTTGGGGTAAGATGGTGGTTTGGCAGGATACTTCAGTTTCATCCACCTGACTTACAACTGGTTAGTCATGATTTAGCCATTTACATTAACAGCAGAAAATGTGACAATAACCCAAACATCAAATTCCTTTCTCCATATTCCTCCAATCTCAGAAAGTCATCCCCACCAAAGTTTGTTTCATTTCTAACTCCAATATTTGCCCATCGTCTTTTTCTCGCGAGGATGTGAGATTGTTTGCGGAGATGCACAGAGCCGCGTCCCCACTAGCGAGGTTAAACAGTGGATTAGGGCTGTAGAGTTATCAAAGGTTAGCGTGTATTTGCGTTGGAGTGTCTCTGGACAGGTCTGGAGCACGGGGAGACTACGCCGGCATGCTGGTGAATGCCTTAACCCAAGCCTGCGCTGCCCGCGCTGTCCGAGACGCCCGGGAAGCACTCCAATCTATCAGAAGACGGAGGAGGTGCCGGGCCTGAGTGAGAGGGGGATCTCGCGTAAAGAGATCTATCTTGTGCCTCTGTCACATCCCATCCTTAATTGCTACACTTATCTATTTCGCATCATTTCTAACCCATTCAGCCCCATAACACCAAGGTGTGTTTGGGTGGGGGAATGGATACCAAATATTGGCATCTGTCAGCTGACAGCTTTCACTAATGACAGCTTGTAGTTTCTCAACTTTTTTATATTTCACATTCTTTTTAACCCATACGCTCCCATAGTACCAAGGTATGATTTTATGAAGGGATACCATTAATATTGGCATCTGTCAACTGTCTAGCTTTCACTAATAACAATTTGTAATTTCTCAACTTTTTTACATTTTTATATTGTTAACCAATTCTTCCGTACATCATCCAGGTAGGCTTAAGGTGAAGAGGTATGGAATAGATTCATGTATATGTTTCTATAACCCTCAATTCTTAACATTCAGTGCTGGTTAAATGTGACTTAATTTTTCATGCTTGAAGTTGCACTTTAAATAGTATTCCCTACAGCTATTATCTTGAAGCAAATTGGTAAAAAAGAATGATTTTTGAAGAGTACCTGGTAGAAAGTTGTTGAAGATTTTAGGTTTAGTATTTCCCATTCAAATATATTAACGAAGATATACATAAGTACTGTTTTCAGATATAAATATCACCAACAATGTAAGGCTTTTTGAGCCGATCTACAGTGATAAAAGGGTTATCCAGGGGATTTTAAATCAAACTGTCCTGAGAGCTGTCTTCACCCAGTAACTTCTATGACCACCCACACATGCATACCTGGGAATATACCCCAGAAAGCCTAACACAGCAAAACAACCTTCACATCTATCTCTCAAAACCCTTCTCAAAGTCGCTGCTAATCCCAGATGTATTACTAATACCCCCACAAAGAGGTATCAGCCTACCATCATACTGTGTGTTGTTGACGTGCAGGCTTACCTGTCAGGTGGGCCATTGAGGGGGGATTATCTGGCAGGCATCCTTCAGCACACAGATACCCTATCTACACACAACACTAGGTATGTTAGGGCACCTTTAGCAACCACTAAAAGATCAGATATGTTAGAGATGATTCATCACAATCATCACTATATATAATGCACATTGCTTGCGCAAGTACTTTAAAATATATAGATATGTTTGTGGTTATTCATCAATCTCACACATGTGAAATTTTCACTGCTAAAGTAAATACTTGAATAAACATATCTTTTGATATCAATATTCAAAATTGCTCTCTATTAAGGATATTCTATATTTCATTGAAGAGCATTTTTCATTTCATCAATTTCTTTTGAACTTCAATCCAAGAGGGCTTAATATTTACTCATTTCCAGATATGTTTCCAATTAGTGAGTGAAAAATATCACAATCATTCGTGATTAATCAAGTTGCCAATTGGGACATTTGTTGGAATTGTTTTTGATCCCAAATCCAGGTGTTGAATGATGCAGGTTGATTACAGTTTATTAATTACCAATCGCAGTACTGCAGCTGCCTTTCAATCAACATCTCACAGAGAAACAGTCATCTGAATATTACTCACAATTAACCCTGTTTCTCTTAGGTTTGACAAGAGAGGGCTCGACGTTAAGGCTAGCCCCATAGCCCCGGGCTAGTTATTGAAAGTCAGGGCTAGTAAATTCTACATGTGAGTAGCCCTGAGGGGCTAGTTAGAATTAGAATATCAGCGCTTAGAAAATTATGAAGCCCACCTTTGGCTCTGCATACCTGGATGATAATTTAACTCAATTTACCAGAATACACTGTATTCTTTTCACGTTATCAACAGAGGCTATGATATCAAAAGAGGTCACTATTTGAAAAGAGTTGTCATTAATATCAGGGCTAGCAAAAATATTTCAGGGCTAGTAATTTATAGTAATCAGCAATTTTGGTAACTAGCCCTGGGCTTATGAAGTTTTTTCTTAATGTTGAGCCCTGTTAAAGAATGTTTTGATACTTTTTAACCTATCAATGCTGAAATTGTCGTCAGGACATTTGATACTTTTTACAATAATTTGCATTAAAAGTAAAATGATTTTACAAAATATTTGAAGAAGAGTTGTCAGTAATGATCTGATGAACATTTCTCCTTCAAATATTTTCCTAAATGTTCCTTTGGCAAAAGGATTTCATCAAAATTGTCTGGCTCTTTTGGCCACTGTGAGCATCAATGGGTAAAATACTATGGGAATTAAGCATAAAAAGGCAAAGTATTCCAAGTGGATTTTTGAGTTGTTTTGATTCACCCGTTTATATCTGGAGGCTACAAATGATCAGAGAACTTCATAAACTTTGAAAATAAAGTAATATTTGAAAAATCATATCTAAAGACGGATTGTTACATCCAAATGGGAACAACAACTTTTAGTTAATGCATATAGCTTTGAATTGTCTTATGTATAAGACCATTTATACATTTAAGATGTAAATTTCTAGGGTGCTGCAGGCATGAATGGGTTAAAACTTCTGAGTGGGAATAAGCAATCTTCGGGAACAAACCTTCTAACTGGTGTCAATTCTTCTCTAGCTCCACCGCAAGCACTTATTAGTGCTACATTATGTGTGGTCATGGGGGCAGGGATAGGGTAACATACCCCTAACAATGTACCTTTCACCGACGCATGTCGTAACTACAACACCGCACTTCCAACAAATCCCACTCAATGTCGCGCAATTATTAACCAAAAAACTCTTTTGATGGATAGAGCAAATATTTCCTGGTGGCAAACAAACAGAAGTTGTGAGGCTAATGGTAACCATAAATGCTTTTCTCCTGCGGAAGAAAGGTGGTTTAGACAAAGAGGTCGAGAGATGAAAGACATTATGATGGTGGCCACTTTAACCCATTAATGCTCACAGCGGCCAAAACAGCCTGACACTTTTGAAGAAATCTGGGAGGCAAAAGCAAAATGAGGAAAATATTTCAAGGAGAAATGTCAATCAGAATATTATCAACAATTCTCTTTCAAATATTTTGTAAAATAATCCTTAATTTCAAAGTAATAGTTAAAAGTATGATAGATCCAGACAACAACTTCCAAAAGAACTCATAAGCATTAATGGGTTAATACTGGGTCAATAGGAAGCTTAAAAGATTGCTAAACATTAGGCTCAAGATTGTTGCTTTCTGGCTTACAGGTGTTGGTATCAAAGAAATATGCGGACAGGTGAATTCTACTAAGGGCCATAATTGTATTATAGCTGTCTCTGGGAGTTGATCTGTTTTTGCTTGCAATGTAAATATCTTGTCATTTTCTCACAGCTAGCATTCCTCTGAACAATATCACTTGTGGAGCGCACTGAAAGGCGTACTTAGTGAGGAGTGCGGAAAAATAAGCCAAGCCCCGGAGGCTAGTTTGTTCTGCAACACAGCCTCCATATTTCCCTCCAAGGACAAAAATCACAAATCTAGCGGCCGCCGCGCAACACGGGAATAAATAAATATTCCTCACCTACACTCGTTGCTATTCGCTAACTGAATTCCTCTGGTATCGTAGGAAGCCATATTTGCAAATGAGTTAAGCTTGGCAATTTTGAGGTTCCTGTTCGTTTTCGCTGAGAAACGTGTTGAGTTAGTGGGAAGCGTATTCAAATAGAGTCAGTGTGTGAGAAACAATCAACTCACTGCCATCCGTATGCAAAGACATCTTCCGGCCCTCACATGCGAGTGTTAAAAAGCCAATGAGTTGGGAAAGGAACCCTCAAACTGCTACTTGAAGACGCCAAAAGAAACCAAAAAGCATTTATTTCTTACATTTTTTTCTACTACTCTAGAGCTAAATTGATTGTAATCGTGAATTTAAAAAAAAATTAAAACAAAACGTTCTTTCTCATTTTCGTAATGTTTTTTGCATTAATCTTTTACTTTGAGAACATATAAGCCAAGTGAGGAATGGGAAATGAGTTTCGTAAACTCTTTTTACTTTTGACTTTTGTTCAAGAATGTACTTACATAAAAGTTAATTTTTCCCATGAATTCCAATGAAGTCAAGAGGGAAACTGTTACTTGTCAGAGCACCTTAACACAAATTTGTTGAAGCTAAAAGCTTAACGGCAACTATGCAACACTTATCCCTCTCAGTAAAACTATCTTTTCGTAAACAGAATATGCCCAGTGTTCAAGGCATGTGAGAATGTTGCCAGTGACTGCAATAGATTTAGGTGGTATGTTTTGTAGAGTTACTTATAGTTTGCTCCACCACTTACAATTGGCTAGTCAGGCGGACGACAAAGCCGCAATTATAATGGCAGAAAAAGTGATGATAAAACAAGATTTGAAAATGGCTGTATTTTGGTGTCACACTGCCTTTGTTGAGTTTTTGTTATGTTACTAGTAGTTTCCTCCACCACTTACAATTGACTAGTCATGACAAAGCCACAATATGGCAGAAAAAGTGATGATAGAACAAAATGTGGTGTGACAGTCGACGGTCTCCATTCATCTCGTTATCTGGAGTTGTTTAGAGTCCTCCCAGCAGCCAAGCCGGGCCCCAGGTGTGAGCTAATTTTGAGTGATGTTCTCCAAGCCTGGCAAGGACAGGCTGGAAAAGCCAGGCGCAGAGATCCTCGGGGAGCCATCTTGCACTTTCTGACGCAGAGACAGACTCGGCGTATAAGAACAGAATGAATAATAAATGGGCGGAGACTTATACCAAAGCTCCATAATGAATACAGAATACCTTCACGTGCAGATGGGAGTTCAATTTGCCCTTGATATGCCTATCAGCAGCATATTTTATGACCAGGACTTCAAAATAAAATTGGAACCATCAAGAAATAAATGATTCAGCTGAGACTGATGTTAAATTTCAGGCAAGGCTACCTGACACCTTTAGCAGGTGGTAATTATAACATTAAAGTGCTAGGGAATTGGGCTTTCATTATGATTTATAGAGAAGTCAACTTCATACAATAACTCTTCTGTCAGAAAATCAAATAGTTTTTGCACATGGTAGCTTTGTCGGCCATTTTGAACTATATGCCAGGTATCCGACCAACCGAGCATATATCACAATCATGTTAAAAGTATTGACCTATAAACTAGAGCCATAAAAAGGCAAGGAAAGAAGCAGATGGTATTTTTGTCGGCCATCTTGGATTTGTAGCAGATGTGGGCGGTAGAGGAAGGGGTTGTTTGCTGTGATGGAAGACAGACCTTCGGCCCTTACCGCGAGCTATTAATCAGCTAAATGATGAAGCTATAAAGGGGCAATGATGGCAATGATGGAAATGAGGTCACTGGGGGTCCGCAGACAACACAGGCACTGATTTCCAAAGCAGCCTTTCATCTAAATATGATTGACTGCGTCAGGCGCAAAGACACAACAATAACTTGTCACTCAAATACGACGGCGATGACGTCTCGCACATTTGCAGGTTAAATTAAATGCAAAAACCTCGTACCCGATTACCACTTGATAGAAAACTAATCTAAAAATTATCTGCGGAAAATTTCAGACTTCATTTGCCATTTCTTCAGGCATGTAGCTGCGATTTATTACTGACCGCACAGCCATATTTTCATATTAATTAATTAGAGCACCAGCAACTGCTGATTAGAACCGTGTGCTTTGCCAGCCAGTAGAAATGACGAAGCATTAATTTGCAGAGTAAGAACAGCTCCCTTAATGCTGCACTGTGATATTTTTTTACCTCTGTTCAAGGAGACTTCCCCAACGCAGATTCAATAAAAAGGTTATTGAATTGTGTGCCCATACTCAAACAATATTTTCTGGGCAGCAAAATAATCTCTGGCTCATGGCCTAGAGAAATGGCAACCGCATTCAAGCCGCATCGATAAGGGTTTAGGGGATTATTGGCCCTAACAGCCAGCCATGACAGAGAATAAAGAAACGGCAGGCTTTTGTTTTCTCTGGCATTTTGGGAAGGGACGGACATGATGAGGGATACCACAAAAATACTCATCTCTCAGAGACCATTTTTGTTATACTGATTAATTGTTAGAGAGCTTGCCATGTATAAAACAAGTTTATTTTTTCCATATACAAAAACTGAATTGATCCTCTAAATATGCACCACCCTTATTGCTGCCTCAACTGGCTGCAAGAAATTTCACTATTAAATAAAAATTATACAAACCTTGTGGCACTGTATAATAGCAAGCAAGTAAGCTACTTAATATTTGAACCAATTCATATTGCAATGTATGAATGTGCATGTTTTATTTTATGTATGTATAAACAAATATATTTGTAAGAAACAGAAAAAAAGTATATAAGCAATAAACTGTTTTTATATTCTTTCATTTGCATCCATTTATCTAACTATATTTCAATGCTTTGGTGTGTTTGTTTCATCTATTTAGGTATAAACCATTGTATATTTGTGAGTAACAGAAAAAAAACATGGTATGTAATACAGTGCACGAGAGAAAAAATGAGTTCCATGAACTATATTTGACATGTGAAGGCTTGAACTAGCCTCATATACCATGAGTACTGGAATAATGACATGTCCGTAGTTCTCACTGACTCTCGAAAGGTTCCATTTCCTGGTTGCCTGATGCACTTATCCACTACATGTTAATTCCCCACACGTTGAACCGCAACGCATCACATTGCAAGCACTCTCCACACAATCCTAGGTGCACAGTCTAATTAATGAGCACACTTGAACCTTTAGATGTCAGTTGATGATGAAATGATTGCATACCAATGCTTTTAACACCAGCACTGCAGACCCATGTAATTAGGTCTTCAGTCAATTACTACCAGTTTGTGCGGAATCAATCAATTTTTTTCTGGCAGGGTTGCTGTGACGGAATACGTCATATTAGGGTTGTAAGGGGTAGTAGTGGGTGAACTTTAATTTGTAAGGCTATAACGGGTGGCAGACTGTCAAGTCACATTTATCTCAAAAAAGGTCACTAATAAAGTTACTAAAAATGATCTTTGAGAAAGATTGTACACTACCAAAACATATCTTAGCCTTTCTTAAAATGCATAGCGTTTTCTCTTTAAATGCAATTAAGAGTATCTGGTGGTCAAAAAGGGTCATTAGGATTAAAGATTCAGTACACTCTGAAAAAGCACCAAAACACAGCACTTGATCAAGGTCTCAGACTAATGAAGCAAGATTCAGAAAATACCTAGGCAATAATTTCAACCCTCCCTTTTACACTAGCATACCATAGGTATTTAGAACCTACCCCTTAAAAACCTGTGTTGCATGATAACTTTCATATAATGAAAGAAAAATAAGAATGCAAACACATCAACCAAATAAATGATTTCTTGAAAAAAGAGTGAGGTTTCCTATAGTTTGTCTTTTTAAATGCACTACTAAGTACTCAGTGGCACATCTTGTTGGTTTTCCAATTTAAGCTGCAAAAGGCAGATTGCATTTAATCTGAACCAAGCCAAATTATTGGGTGTATAGCAATTAAGCGTTGTGGGTGAAAAATGAAGGATCTATCCTTCGTCCGTCAGTGACATGAGGCCCTTCTCCTTGCAATTAAGACAAAGAAAGATAAGAAGATTACAAGTTGCCTAAATCCCGGGAAGCCTCCCAAGTAATATCTTAATATATCAGTGCAGTCAGTGATCTAGAAAATCAGATCAGCTCAGACTTGGATGTGCGAATCTCAAGCCACAGGGGAAATGAGACCTTGATAATTAACCCTTTCAGCAGTCGAAAGCCGGCAGACGGTTTGGCAGCAATTTTCTAATCATGTTTGACCAGACATTCATTTGATTAGAAGACACTCACCCTAGAACATCTCCTTGTATATGTATACAAATATATATATATATATATATATATATATATATATATATATATATATATATATATATATATATATATATATATATATATATATATATGTATATATATATATATATATATGTATACGTATATGTAAGTGTATATATATATATATATATATATATATATATATATATATATATATATATATAAATATATATATATATATATATATATATATATGTATATGTAAGTATATATATATATATATAAATATATATATATATATATATATATATATATATATATATATATATAAATATATATATATTATATATATATATATATATATATATATATATATATATATATATATATATATATATATATATATATATATATATATATATATATATATATATATATATATATATATGTATAATATATATATATATATATATATATATATATATATATATATATATATATATATATATATATATATATATATATATATATATATATATATATATATATATATTTATATATATATATATATATATATATATATATATATATATATATATATATATATATATATATATATATATATATATATATATATTCTGCTTCTATTCTACATCTTCCATTAGAAAGGCATTACGAAAACAGCCATGCCTTTTAGGGTTGGCTACAGGAAGGATTGGGTCAATACAGGGAGGGCTGTAGGCTATAGTTTCTACTCAATTCTGCTCCTATTATATTATATGAAAAATCTTTGGCGCAGCGGGATAAACGAAAAACTACATTACCCTGATGAAATCAGCAGATATTCCTGTATATAACACAGGCCCCGAAGGCGCAGGCTGTCTACGGCACTTTCTCAAAACATTCCGTATACGTACACTCCCCACCATGTAGAACTTCATGTAATCATAAATGTATGAAGGGTAATATAATGGGCTGATAGGGGAAAATTGGATCCATTCATTTCTTTTCTTAACCCATTCCCCCACAGAGTACACAGTGACTATAGCAACCTGGATTATGTCTTGAAACATAAAAGCAAATTTGTAAAGTAATATTAATGAATAGATGATTGATTCTTGGAAGAGAACACACAACTTCCACTCTGATATTTCAAAGAATTTGAGATTACCTTTGTATGAAAGGTGTTAACTTGCCGAATTATTAACCCATTTATGTCCGTAGTGCCTCACAATACAAAGTCTGATCATTTTGGGAAGATCTTCATGATAAAAAAGATATTTTAGGAAATGTTTGAAAGGAAATCTTAATTAACACCCAACCAAGAGCTATTCTTCAAACCAAATCGTGAATTTGTATACAAAATGGTCAAATGCAACTCTAGACAGGATTGAATCAAAAGGTTGGCGTAAAGGGAAGATTATAGTATTTGAATTCCTTCCATATATTCAGGTGTATCGTACTATATTATAGACTAGTGCTGACTGAAACAAGAAATATCCTAACTATATTATTTGCCTGTATAGTATGGCACCTTTAATTAACATGGACAAATTCCAATACCATCTAATCATAAAAGCTGCTTGCAATGTTTCTGTATTCTAGGTTGTAAGCGGCATACTCTAAAAATGAATAAGGATGATTTGGTTTAGGACATAAACCCTCAAAACCCTTCTTGTATCATGGGACTCACAATCTAATGCATCCTATTTCAGAAGGTCAACGACCCCATTGCGGTAAACAGGAACACTGCCTGCTATGGAAACAGAGCTAACTCTGCCACTTTCTTATCTATTTAATGCTCAAGCATGCGGCACTGGCCATTCAAAGAGATCCACAAGAATTTCCTAAATGCAAATTTCCTCAATCAATTTTGTCATGTAGCAATTCTTGTGGCTATTGATGTTTCATGACCATTCTTTCTGATTGCCAAAAAGGAGTCCCTTATTATGATCTGAATAGCCTAATGATTTGTCTGCTGCATTGAGACTGGGCTGTGGGACTGGGGGTGACTGTCTGAGGGGTGAAGGGTCGCAGCGATAGCCGTAACCCCTCTGATTGGCCAAGCAGAAGTTGGTGATATGCGTAATGGAGCCATAATGGCAGTGGCGTCTCATACAGTATGTATGATACGGCACACTCCGATCTTATCTATGATATTGGAGTCGTTCTGCCATGGCTGCGTGGCTCATAAACGCCCCCTGGGGGGCTTTTCGCCACTCAGGGCGAGGACCCGCCGGCCGACGCTTCTTCATCTTGATATCATTGAAAGTGGGCTTATATTAACCTGCCTTAAAACCAGCAAATTGTTCATTTGTATGCCGGCCACTCGGGTCCTTATCCTCTTAAGGACAAAATGATAGACTTTTATTGGGCTTTTAGCTGGTTATCATTTATTCTCCAAGTGAGATATTTGATACCCTTGAGCCAATCAAAGACTTGAATATTAAAGGGAGTCACATTACATCACTGCAATAGATGAATGAGAAATGTGCAAATGGTATGACAAATTCTGCACTTCAGTATTTAAATGCACGATACCCGTCTGATATCATACAATGTCATGGTTAAATGATTTTTAGAGTTTGATGCAGTTTTGAACAAGAACAATCAGCTACTCTAGCTACTAAATACAGTCTTGAGATTTCTGATGTACTCATTTGGTATACCCCTCAGACCATACAGCATATATTCACAGGGCATTGAACCCAAAGAGCTAGTGGTCTCTCATGTAAAACAAATGAGAAATAATTCACCTTACCCCCCCCCCCCCTCCCTAAATAAAAAAAACATCCTACATGTTCCTTTCCTCACCCCTTGGCAAGCAAATGTATCCTATTGATAACTTAGCCAAAATGATTGGTGTTCTTTAGATTTATAAATTTGTGGTTAGGATATTTTCAAAATGTTGATAAAATGTTTCCTAGAAATACAAAAGGGAAATAATTGCGTATCCCACCTCCCCCCCCCCCCTATAAAAAAATAATAATTGCAGAGTGTGAGATAAGAATTACCACCTCCCCTCCCCTGTGCTAGATATGTGGGTGGGAGATGTAGGGTGTTGTGTGATACCTATAAAGGAAGTCGAGCCCGGGAGGGGCCGCACATGTGCAGTGGGGATCTTGTGGATAACGTACGAGGGCATTCTCGCTATTAAGGCAGGTGGCACAGCGGGGCCTGATGGCAGCAGGTATTACCTGCACCGTCCCTAATGGCTCTTTGTGCCGCAACTTACACTTAAACACTGCAGCCCAGCGCAGTTAAACTCAACCACAGACTTTATGCTTATGTTTCTGCGTCCCTTTATCTCTGCAAATGGCTTTTAGGATTATGTAGGAATGTAGAATAGGATTTTCTTTCTCGTAGCGAGGCATTGTTGTTCGCATTTTCTCATAAAGATGCAGTGCACAGGACACTGTTCACTGGCCACTCAGGAAAATGTTGTCAATCTCAGCAGGCGCATATGCCGAAAGTTTCACTGGAAAGACTTATTAGTCAATAGAGGTCATACTGTGCACAAACCAACCTGGTCATTTTCATCCAATAATACAGACATCATAAACAACATCAATATAGGGTAATTGACATATGCTCATTTAAGTTTGACCATTTTACATTAAAAAGTTTGTCATTTAGTTAATGATTGTTGCTTGCGGAGTATGTATAATGGAGCAGAAATGTTGTCGGATGGAGCTTTACCTGAGGGGGGTGATGTTTAATCAGGATGTTGCCGTGAATATTGGGAGTTTGAGATTGGATTGTTTCTGGACACTAGGAGAGCGTGTGGCGTAATTAACCAAGCCCTTCCTTTGCTCTGTCACCGCACATCACTATCCTTGACTGCGTTAAGCGCCACCACCGCATCAAAGGGATTAACCAATCACATTGTCTCATTACCGGCAGGGTCGTCCACACGTTTTGCCTGCTTTCATCTCCATCTTGCCATGTTAAGCACAATTTGCCGGATGTAGCTTGTGCGGAATTACTTGCCCATAACGAGGACATTCCGCCTTAATTCAGTCGTCAACCCTTGCTTGCATGATAGGCCGTGGCTGCCATGTTTAGTCTAGTCTAATCTCCCCATTGTAATACCATGCAAAGCCAGCTGCAATCTAATCCCGGATAATGGTTCCCAAGGCACAGTACTGCAGGAGTACTGGCCGCCATCTTGGATCAGTGCCTGGATCGACTTCTTAAGATATTTTTTCTCTCTAGAATTCATTCCCTATTTCTTATGCATTTAGATTTAGAGCTATCCAAAACTTTCCATGCAATAGGCATTTACAACATGTTATATATTCTTTTTTATCATAGCAACAAATGGATAAATGTTTGAGTGTCCCCTTTGGCTGAGATGGTTCTCATGGTATATACTAACAGATATTTTTCCCTATCTATTGATTGTCCAAAATTATTATATTTTCATTGATTTTGATATGTTATTACCAAATAAGGCGTAACATGACAATGTGCAAAGTGGCAATCAGTCTTGTCATTGTTGAATACATGCAATCAGAAAAATGCAATCACCGTGTCATTTAATGATATTGGTTGACTAAAACTCAACAATTTATCCAAAGTATATATCCTATTTAGCAAATCACAGAGTAAAGGAGAAGGATAATTGAAAAAACATACTTATATACTGTTGTTTTTGTTATTTTCTCAAAATAAGGCCAATATAACATACATATACTGATAATTTCCTTAAATAAAGCCAACATAACTGCAGAAAGTTGTGTTTAAATGTGCTTTAAGTAAGTACCTCAGGAGTGTTAAGAAGAGTATTGGAATGGGGTATTTGGTTGTCTGTAGCACGGATGACATTAGAGCATGGATCAGTGTGGTAGAGTCCACACCAAAATACCCGCCAACCTGCATCCGTGCAGCCCTAGATGTCAATAGCACATGCACGAGGTGTGTGTGTGGAGGTAGTTTATGTTGTTGGCACCTCACATTAGGCGCTCTCAGTGCAGCGGCGGGGTCAACTGTGGAAGACTTATGACACCTCTGTGCGAAGCAGCACCCTAAACCAGAGCTCAGAGTGTGCTCAGCATCTAGCATCACAAAGGTCCCCAATAAACACTGCATTTTCTGACTAGGTCTCCATTAGCCCATAGCTTCCTATAGCTGCAATAGTCAACTGATGTATTTCTTCAAAGAAATTGCCTTCTTCCAAATTTGCACAAAATCATCCCAAAATGTAAGATTTTCCATTCAATTTTTTTTTAATATTTTGTGTTTTAGTCATTTAACTGTATTCTTAGGTATTCGTGCTTTGATGTAGATAATGGTCTATGCAAAACAAATGCATTTAAACATGGTGGCTTCTAAATAAATTCATGGGTGTGGATTTTGCATATGGTCTATGCAAATGGTAGTATAGGGGGGGGGGGGGGGGAGACATTTGTGGCTGCCCCCTCTCTCCTCTACACCTTCCTAGGGCTGTCATCGATAACGCCTGTATCGATGCATCGACAAAAAAAACCTTATCGATTATCGATATCGAAGAAGGCACAACAAATCGGTTCATATGCAAATTAGGTAAATAAACTATTTTTCAGGAAAACACAGCTTGAACAACACATAAACTCCCCACTACAACTGTGTGCGTTCATTCCATTTATCCTTGAATTCACACAGACAAATGTTTATGTGCTAGGGCTGTTATCAATAGGTCAAAAAATCACCCCACACGCAAACTACAACCATTCCTCATAAGCACATTGCTGGTTTTCATTCATTTTTAATTCGATTCCCTGAATCGAATCGAAGTAGCGTATCGGTAATAATTTTGTCGATTATCGAATCGATAAATATTTCTTATCAATGACAGCCCTACCCCTTCCATAAACCAATCACCACCCTTACCTATTATAGACATCCAAGGAAATCCTAGGATTCTCTTAGGTTAACTTTGGAATCCCAAGGTATTACCAGCTTCATTTGTAAAGAGCTAACTTTCCCAGAGAAAAAGTTACCCAGAAGCAGGATTTCACTATGACAGCTACACTAATGGCACTTAACAGCCTCGACCTTGTTTGGTACAGTCTGATTTCCCCATGCGAAAATCAAGCCCTTTTCACCAAGACCACTTGACATGGGCCACTCGTGGTCCTGGGCTGTTCCGCTGGTTTCAAATTCCGATATCTCACGATTGGCTGAAGGCGCTTCCAGATGGTTTGTGATTGGTGAGTGATGGATTTTTATCGATGGCTGGCCGTCCAGTCATAGATCAGCGTTATATGGATACGCTGGCCAGGAGGAGAGTGTGGAGCCAATGGAGGTAGCTTGTCATTGGTGGAGGGGGATTACGGGCAATGGGTCCAAATGAAGTGATGGTTAGAGTACCTCTCAGCAACACTTGGGACCTGCTACTCAAGCACATCACTACTCTGCGGGCAGGAAATTTGCAAAGCTGCCCTTACCTAAAGGAATTCCTGGGATAAACCTTACAGGAAAATCCCAGGATTTCCAAAGAAGTGTGAGCTCCATTAGTTAAGCATGGTTTAACTCAGCTAAGAGGTAAAGAAGCATCAAGGTACAGAAGACATGTGTTAAGGAACACCTTTGAGCCACTTAATTAGAAAGAACACTTTCTATGACCAGCAGATTTTCATTGCATTTTGTAAGGTACAACTGGAAACTAAAGCACAAAGACTCCACAACCCGCACTATTCTTAGATAAAACCTAAAGCATACCATAAAAATAGCAATGACATTATCTAGTTGGTGTAATATGTTTGTTTTAGTCAGATGAGACAATTCCTTAAGTTAATGATTACCACTGTATTTATAAACAATAGCGGCAGCTGGGCTCGATGCTAAGGGTGAACCTATGGCCCCAGGCAAGTAAAAATTCCCAAAAACAGCTTCGGGCCAGTAAAAAAAAAGACCTCAACTGGTCCTACAGGGCCAGTAAACATTTGGAGACATTCTTGTTAAAAAGTTTCCCCCTGAGAATTTCCCCAATTGTTTTTGAAATAAATGAAGATAAGTGTTGTGGTGAATCTTATGCAATGTTCTTTCTTCTTAATATGTTAAAGAAAAAATGTAGGGCCAGTAAACATTTTGCAGGACCAGACTAGATGCTAGGTGTTACTGGTCCTACAGGGCCAGTATCATTTTGAGTTAGCGTTGAGGCCTGAGCGGCCAGCATCATTCTTCGGCAGCCTCTGGGCTGGTGAAGTTTTCTGGAGAAGGAACGTAGCGGGTTAAGATTGCATGAGTGCCTAAATGGTCGCGTGCAGGGATGTGGCTGTTCCAACAATAACGTGGCCGCAGAAATAATCAATTTTCATCAGAGACCCACAAGAAGAACAACAATCTAATGAAGCTCTCTCCCAGATGGCTCGCGTTCAGTCTGCTTAACTTACTGCCTTTTTCTCCGTCTACTTCTTTCCACTCACTGCGGGCTCCCAAGATGACCAACAAATAAATACCTAAATAAATGTTTGTATCTAAGCAAAATTACTATTAATTTATTATATTCATTTAATAAACAAAAAGAGTATTAAGTTTTTTCACTTTACAAAAGAAAATATATACAATTAGTGCAAGACTTGCAATCTGGCTTTATGTACATCTGTGTTACATTAATTCAACTTTCTTCCACCAGATGGCACTACTATGAGGAATTATCATGAGTGTTTTGTTGAGGTCTTTTAAACACTTTTGGGATGAATATCATCATTGCTTTATATCCACATTACCAATATACATAGAAAAAGTTGTGATATATGGTACATCCGCATATAATGTTAAGTACTCATAAAACAACTTCATTTTATAAAATCTTTGTTCCATTAGATTCTTATTCCAGCTGAACATAAGGGGTTATCAATAAATATTCTATTAAAAAACACTTGAGAAACACTGTTATATAAATAACTACATTTTCTCTCAACACTGAATGCTGAAGTTTGGTAGATTATTCTGAAATTGTAATGAAGTGAACTAGAATAGTAAATAAGGTGTTCTTCATAAAGGGTCAGTGACTCAATAGCTGTTATATACAAATGAACTATAAACAGATATGAAGAAATTATCACTATGTTACCTTATATCTTTCTTTGAGGTTAGGGGGGGGGGGTAGCTACTGGTTAAGTATGACTCATACTGAATGTATCGTGACAAAGACAATGAAGATCCATGCGGCACAACAGTTGTTGTGGCAGACTTGACAACAAGGGATCATCCCGGTCTCCCACTATGAATACTGCATGAGGCCACTACCACAGTTGTATCCATGGGTTACGACCGACCAAAAACTCTTTAGGGATCACTGTTGCCATGGCAACAATTGCCATAGTCACCGGGGGAGGTTGACAGGTGGTGACACCTGTATTTCTTCTGCGTGTTCTTTCCTGGGAGGAGTCGAAGGTGAACTTTTAGATTAGTCACTCAGTGTCTGCAGAAAGTGGATCAGCTACAACAGATAAGCCGCTCTCTCAGGCTAAACTGCAAGGAATTACTCACTCTCACTTAATTCTTAATTTACTTTTTTTTGCAAAATACATGATTTTCAAAATATTTGAAAATATTCCAAGAACATGCACAAATTTCAGTTCAAATTGAAGAATGCATCATTTAACATAAAACAAGAAGGCTGTCTCAATCATCATATGTACAACAATATGTACAGTATTGTTCTTTCATAACTGAATCCAAGAATTTCTTTTATGAGCCCTAGTAACCAATGAACCAATTTAAATAGAGAGGTTTTAAATATGAATTTAGAAAATAATTCAAACTGACATTTAATGCAAGTTAAAAGTTCTTTGTATGAGCCTTTTAATTGTAGCCAGGAATTAAAAGAAGGGAATGATGGCGCATAATGAGATATCAGTAAAAGCATCATCACATTTAGGGGATAAAAGCCCAAACGAGGCTGGAACCTGAGCCGTCGCAGCCATTGTGGAGTTTTTGTGAAGACTCACACCGAATGACCACATTCAGCCAGTTTCCACAGAGAAAACTCATGCACACTCCAGATAAATCACTGAGAATGGGCTGCGGTGCGGTCCTAAAGTCCAGCCAGGCTTTCAAGCATGCTATAATGTGGACTAATGGGGCCTCATCATGTGTCCATCAGCACACTCAGAGCGCTCATAGGAACAAATGCTCCGCTCCACCACGGCTAGTGTGTGAGCTGCACTGCCTACACACAGGCCGGTGAAAACCACTGTAGACCCTTAAATCTTCACCCTTTACTACATACACATGGCTGGAAGTATAATGTCCTCAAAGACCCTTAAGCCTTATAGACCAATCCAACACACAGCCGAGGGGTCCCTACTTGTACCGCATGTAGATGAGACTTCCAAGGAATATTTGGGATTTTAATCAGAAATCCTGGGGTACCTATACCAACAAAACCATAAGAATGCAAGCTTAATTTGGGAAGGGTTAATGGACCATGCGAGCCCAACAAACTCCCCAAACAACTTGTAGCTTCCTATTAAATCCCATCCCTGCACTAAGAGCATATATTCTGAAACAGTGTATGTAAATGTGCAGAGAATATATTTTCATATAATATACAAAGTTTTGACAATAAGTTGTATCATCGTTGTATAATATTAGGATGTAGAGTTGTACATTATAATGCTTAGTCTCATTGTAGCATTGTGTCTTGGTAAATACACCCTACTACAAAAAACTACTCTGACTTAAGATTAACTGACCAAAAATCTTACGAATTAATCAGGTTGGAAAATAATAGATGATCCTAACATTAATGATTATGGCAAGGGGAAGCAACATATATTGTAATAGTAGCTGCTGTGTTACAGAAAGGGGGCTGAGGACTCAGATGAACCCTTAAATGCCTATAGCCCCCTGTCCGTACCCCCTCAACCCGCATGCTCCAACAACCCAATTCCTTGCTTCATGAATTACTCATCTCTCGATGTTGTGCTGCTTCTCAAGTCCGCCTAGCTAAAGCCATGAGGGCGAGGATTATGAATAGTTAATTAGTGCTGTTTTGCTGTTTGTGGCCATCGCGCGCGGTAGATGACAAGATTACTCCGGAATCTTCTACTGGAGGAGTACCAAAAGACGCTCCTCGTCTTCATAGTACTCCCGCTGCTGATGCTGCTGCTGCTGCTGCTGTTGCTATAGTAACACTAACCGAATGTAGCTGAGACTCCCTAGGAAATCCTAGTATATTCCAGGATTTATCCTAGGAATCCATGGATGTACCACACTATATTAAATGAGGGACAGTAATTAAATGTAGCTTTGACTTCCTAGCCTGCAAATTTCTTCCATTATTTAGCATTTGGGAAGCAAAAACAACCACAAAAAAATTTCCGACACCCATGCATATCCCCATACTATTTAAAGCCTATGACAAACTAATTTTGTCTTCATATGAATTATCTGTAGACACTTACAATATCATCAGTCAGAATATATCTTTCACATTACAATCTGCATTTTTGTGTTACATTTTGTAACAAATCAGTTAAAATGTATCTTTGTATAATGATATCAATTATAATGTATCATTTACATCCAATTGAAACAATGTATCATGTACAGAGTTGTCAGTTTATGGAATAATGTATGCATCAATATGTATGTATGTATGTATGTATGTATGTATGTATGTATGTATGTATGTATGTATGTATGTATGTATGTATCTTGTGTATATGCCTGGCTTGTTGCCTGCACCCATTAACCTTCAGTAAGGCAACTCAATCAACAATGAAGTAAAAGCACACAGCAAAGAAACTACAGCGTAACTAATCTAATTAATCCAAATGAATAGGTGTGCATTGTGCCATCAAGTGGTACGACGTCTTGCTCGAGACTGTCTCTGCATATTCAAAGCAGGTAAACTAATGAGAGCCGATCGTCCACACATACCATATAGAAAGCAGGATTTAGTGGCAGTAATAATTTAATAAGCATACACCCAAGGGATGACAGAGCTCTGCCAGGTGTTTGTTTGGTATAACGCAGGCACGGCAGTCTATGGCTTGAAATATAAATGCAGCCACCATACCCCTGTTTGGGTAATTTACGAAAATGATGAGTCAAGGCAAAAACTACAATGTAACAATATTCAAAATGTGCCATGTAAAGATATAGAGATATTCTGTGGCTCAGTTCCCTTTATTCAGCAACATGAAAAGGGTTCGCTGAATTTGAAAGAACCATATTGGTCCCTATATTGCAAGATCTATGTCAGAGCTCTCATAATTGTGGCAATGGCACTTGAAGTAACACCTTTTATTGCAATCTCCAATGGCATAGTTTGTAATGGCTCATGGAATAGTTCCCTTATATTGCAATGGCTTATAGAATAATTCGACCCTTACATTGCAATTGCCCATGCCATAGTTCCCTTATATTGCAATGGCCAGTGGAATAGTTTCATTATATTGCAATTGCCCATGTTATAGTTCCCTAATATTGCATTGCCCATGAAAAAGTTCCTTTACATTGCAATTGGCCGTGGAATAGTTCCATTATATTGCAATTGCCCATGGAAAAGTTCCTTTATATTGCAATGGCCCGTGGCATAGACTTTATATTGCAATTGCCCATGGTATAGTTCCCTTATATTGCAATGGTCCATGGCATAGACCTTATATTGCAATTGCCCGTGGTATAGTTCCCTTATATTGCAATGGCTCATGGTATAGATTCTTTATATTGCAATTGCCCGTGGCATAATTCCCTTATATGCAATGGCTGGTGGAATAGTTTCCTTATGTTTTAATTGCTCATTAAATAGTTCCCTTATATTGCAATTGCCCGTGGTATAGTTCCCTTATATTGCAATGGCCTGTGGCAAAGATCTTATGTTGCAATTGCCCGTGGTATAGTTCCCTTACATTGTGATTGGTGGCATAGGAGTGGGTGTTCCCACTGAGAGTAAGGTAAGAAAGAGGGCCGGTGGTCTTACTGAGTGGGTGTGGAGGAAGGTCCGACTGATGGATTATATAGTTATTGTGGCGGACAGCTGTAAATCCTTAGGAATTCCGCTCTCGCCGCCACACACATAGGCTCAGCTCTCCAGGCCTGCCACTGCGCCAGCAGCCATTGCACCTGTTCCCTACCATCACCTTTAGAGCAGCCAATGGGAAACTGGCAACAATGCTTGATAACAATGGCAGTTTGGCCATTGTTTGATATTGATACCTGAAGCAAATGCTAGTGAAAAAAGCAACACTACTTTCATCTTTTGCTACAAGGAACAAATTCTATGGGCCAATTGGTTGTAGTATTCATACACATAGGACTTAAATGGCAGATTTCCTTGGACAAATGGAATTATGTAGATTTTTTTAGGTTTCATTTTAAAATGATCACTGTTTTTTTTTTAGTACAACTGTTAATTTAGGTTTCTCTTTCTGACAATCAAGATTTGGCAAAGTGATGCTCAAGTGACCAAGATTATAGGACACTACATTACAGATCATGACAAGTTGCAGATAGTCAGACCTAGGAAAATCTAAATTTTTAAGAAAACACTATTTGTTGGTAATAAATAAAACTTTTCAGTCATGAATCTTGAGGAATAAGTTAAAAGAAAATTGATTTGGATCCCGTCTTGAAAACACTGGAATTCATCTGTAATTCCTTAAAATCATCCTTTTCTATCACAGACTGGCTGGCACCACAATGAAACTTAAGGGATAACTGAAAAGAAATTGATGTTGCAAAATAACTGAATGACATCATGTGTACTAAACCAGTCTTTGCTGTCTTGGACTTGGGTTTTCCAATAGGATAAAAGGGCAGACATGCAGTATGTAATACGAATGCAAGGAGCATCAATCATTGTCATGTCATAAGCTACATAGCAATTTCCAAATTGGCCTTCTGTTGTCTTTACTACTGCTTTCACCATTACCTGTCTGCGTTTGATGCATTGTTGGTATCGCTTCTCCCCAATCTCCCAATGCATCATGGGAATGTCATCCCACGTTTCCTGGACGAGCCGGGCATCTCGGCATCGCAGGATCAAATGACCCAATAACGACCTCTAAGTCCTTGTCAGAAGATTTGCAGGGTCTTTCCTTTTTCTTTTTTCAAGAACTTAGATAGAAGCCACTTAAATCGAATCTTCAGGTAAGGTATTAAATAAGTGATGGTTCTTTTTTTGTTAGTTTCAGATTTCTCAAAACTTCGTCGACTGTGAAAAAAAAGAAGAATTTCCCGTTCTCAATATCATACACCTAATGATGAAAATAGATATCATTCTTTCAAATGGTTTAAAAAATAATTTACATTAAAATATTCTTTTCTGAGAATTTGAATTCAAACCACCAAGAATTTTCAGCGAAAATGGGTTAACTAAATGCTAGATATTTCACAATTGCATGTACTGGACAGAATCTTTAATTTTCTGAAATTTTCCCTTGCAACTCAGACATCAAGCATGAGACAGCATAACCATTGGAGAGGAGAGAAATCGTCTCATTCCCGTTAAGGCACGTCTCGCGGCCATGGAGAGGCGCATGCAGACATCAAGCATTCTCCTCCTCCTCCTTCTATCTGTAGACAGACGGGAGACCAACAGTAGTAGTAGCAGCAGCAGCAGCAGAGAAACAGCTCTCTCCTACTTTCAGCCAAGGTAGAACATTGTATTCCCACAGGTACAGTTAACCAGGGCACAGTACAACCTGCCCAATGGAACTTCTCTGTACATTTCATTTTCATTTTCAATGAGTATATATACATATATATATATATATATATATATATATATATATATATATATATATATATATATATATATATATATATATATATATATATATATATATATATATATATATATATATATATATTACATATACATATATATACACACACACACATATATATATATATATATATATATATATATATATATATATATATATATATATATATATATATATATATATATATATATATATATATGTATATATATATATATATATATATACATATATATATATATATATATATATATATATATATATATATATATATATATATATATATATATATATATATATATATATATATATATATATATATATATATGCTTAAAAGCAATTAAGTCACATTTAGCTAATCTTCCCCAAGATTGCTCCGATTGACTAACGTTTGATTTATGTGAGTATTGGCTACCTCACTGTGTGGGCTGATCAGGGCACTGAGGCTATTTTAACTTATCCACAGCACTCCTGAGCATCAGAGGAGGATGAGGAGGAGGATGAGGAGTAGGCCTGGAGATGAGAGAGCGATTAGTTTTGATTATTCACCCCATATTGACACCATGCCAGCCATACGACCAAGGGGCCCATCGCTTTGTATTGATATAATCAAATCCAAGCTGCATTATGGGGGGAATTATGGTGATTGTGGCCAGCAGAGCCTGTTGCTTGTGTAACTGTGGAAAAGGCTGTGTCCCAGTGGTGTTGGTCAGCTAATGGCATCGCATGAGGCAGCTGGACACTGTCCACTACTGTACGAGTTCTGTCCAATCCAATTACTCTCTCCCCCTCAACTAGATGAATAGATTCATGAAATGACAGCAGCCTCTACAGATACATCCTAACACAGGAGGATATCGGAGAGTGGGTTTGCTTTTAAAAAGGGGGAATTTCCTGCAAAAATCACAAAGCCGTCTAGAGTAATTTGAAAATCCCTTTGTAAAATACTGAACCTTTACTGACATATCCTCACACAGGACTGCAGGATTTCAGGGAGTGGGTTCATTTTAAAAAAAAGGGACATTTTCTGCAAAAATCACAAGGCCGTCTATGGTAATTTGGAAATTTCCTTAGAGAACCCCTGTACCAATTCGGAATAAATTATTGAAATGAAATGTGATAAATTTGTTTGTCAGGGAGCAAGATGGTTCTTTAGGAGTAACCTTGCAACAAACCCAAATGATAAACATATCATAATTCCTTCATAGATTGGAAACCCATATTATGCCCCGTTCATCTAATCGTTTTTGAGATCCAATCCATTAGATTCTCTATTGCAATTAAGCTTAATGTAACTTCAGCGCAACATCAATTCCTCAAGAAATGATATTGGTATTGGGTGGAAGGAAATTCATTTATTTGTAACTCTTGAGAAAGGTACTGAGCAAATAAAATCATATCTCAAATATCTCCAATATGGAAAAATCCAAAAAGAATAGCTGTCACGTTTGGTTGATTATCATGTGAAATAAAATACCATATGTGGATTCCTATGCCCAGTTACCATCTACACATTAGAAATTTAAGCAATATATGTTACCTATCATTAGAATATCATTAAGTTTAGTTATATTCGATACGGTCAGACATTTTCTCTGGTAATTACCAACCTTTAGCCAGTCTCTATAATATAGCTATGGAGAGTACCCTGAACTTGTGAACTTTAGCCTTCCCGGCAATGTGAGAGTTTCTCCATTTGCCCGGCCATAATTGCAGTTTTTGTGATGAGTGTGGGTTGTCCATGGCGTGATATTTGAGACCCCCACAGGACCTGCGCCGTGCCCTGACATGGCCGACAGCCCGATTCACACGATGATGTCTGTGCAAACTGTGCAAAAAATTCATCCAATATCACCGTGCATGTTATATTTTCTTCTAAGCACATCTTCGGCAAAATAAATATTGCACAAGTTCACGGCGGCCGGACTTGCAGTTATTGGCAAATATTAAACTTGACTCCGGGGAACACCAACCAAATTACCTTCTTCACATTGGCGTGGAGAGTTTTTTTCAGTGAATACATCTCAATTCTACAAGGTGACGTCAGATGTCATGGGGTGAGGTCCGGGGAGAGGAAGAAAGGAATATTCATATGGCAAAGTGATGAGAACTTTTCCTGATCCTGCCAACTTGGACTACGACTTAGCGCTTTATTTATAGCGCTAAGTCATGAAAGCCCTTGATACCGCATAACATATACTGACCGACAATACACGCCCGTTCCTCGCGAACGTAATGCGCTATAGACCAAACCCATGTTCCTGCCACTAAAACCAGTGAAAAATTCATGACGGCAGCAGCACCATATTATCAAAATCAAGTTTGTCACCTTTTGCCTCGAACTGCTGCGATCTGATTGGCTGATCTGAGATAAAACATGGCCGCTGTTGAGAGTGTGTAAGTGTTCGGTTACCTCTCAATTATGCCCTACTACAACATTAAAAGCGCAATCCCTATTTCCGTCATACCTCTCCCGGCGACATTGGTACCTGCGAAGGTCAGGAGAGAATATGTAAGCGATACACTCTCAACCAATCTGCATAGATAAACAGAGTGAAGAAATATAATCTCCCTAATCGGAAACTTCTTTATGAGCAGTGAATGTAGATTTGAAATGGAAAATAGGATTTCTAAGCAAAGTGTGAATTTCTTCTCTTCTTAAGTTCTAGAATTTCACCACCTTGATTTTAGTCCATTTCATCTTGTTGTTATCCTTATAAGAAGATAGCAATCTTGAACTTGGTATGACCCTTTAAAATCTTATACATAAAACAATGATCCATGGTACAGGACCAGAACCAGTAGACTGAATATTTCTTTAACTTGCAGCGTAGTGCTGATCTGACACAAATGTATATATGTACATATACATATCAAAGCATCATATCATAGTCAGAATAAACTGAATCAAAGTCAAGGTTTCCCTAAAATGCAATATACGTTTTAATATAGTGTTGTCCTCCTAGAGCTATTCCCAAATTAACTCAACTTAAAAAAATTGTTATTTCTGAGCATATATCAAAATGCCTCAATTTGAATATATTTATATGGTGGGAAGTGGAAATAATACACAATTTTCCCAAAATGAGAATATAAAATGATGGTCAATTTAAGGGTAGTAACTACAGGCACAACATACGATTTATTTGCTAGGAATTGATTGAATTACCTTTTTGGGTCTAGAAAATACATTTATTGGATTTCCTTTTATTAAGCTATAAATCTATTTCCTTTAACAAAGCACCCACATCAGTTACACGATATCTATTGCAATATCAAATGGAAAACATACCCTAAGGGCTAGGGTGTTTAACCGCAGATAATAAATTATGGAAAGAATCTCCGGAAACTGTGTTTTCATCATTTATGTCTATTTTCCAGTGTCTGCACCGAGCATATTGTTCCTCTTGCTGAATCTCAAGCTTGAGCGAGCACCCAACCTAGCTCGCTGACTCGCAGGTAGCCGGTATTCTATCGACGGCTTGCACGCTCGTTTCCGCTCACCTCGTTGCATTGTCAAGCCGGAATTATCATCGCCCAGAAACAGTCATCAGCGGAAGGAGTAGATCTTCGTGGTTTACATAAAGGGAAATGTAATGAGTTAAACGACGGCTGTTTTTACCCGGCTGGTATAAATAGGCGAGTCATTTCTCTCTATTGTTTACAAAGGAAACAGGGGAAGGGGCTTCCGAAGGGATTAAAATGCACACTCACACTCTGTGGATCTCAGTATTCTGCCATAAGGGCCAATGGCACCGCACTTTTGGCATTTTGCATACATGCTTTAACCCTATAACAATTGGCCTAAAAAAAATTTAAACAGCTGCAATTCTTGCTAAAAGCTTTTCAATTAGGGAGTATCAAAATTTGAATCACCGTGATCGTTATATTCCATATCATGTTATTTACAAAGTAGTGTTTCTTTCATCATTTAAAATTTCCATAAAAAATGGAGAGAGAAATAAACCTTAAATGTGTATATTTATAGGCTGTCTGTGGTACAATTAATGATAGGATGTCAAGCACCTTCTTGCTTATGTTTGTGCAGCCACCCTCAATTGTTAAATTAGAATAGTGTTGTCTGTCAGAGTCTGGGAATGTATGGGTTAATAAAGAAAGCCTTCTATAATAATCACAGCCCACCAATAAAGTCAAGAGATTGACTTGACTTCTCTTTGTTACGGGAGTGAAAAACATCACTGATCTACGCTCGCCACAACAAAAGGCGGAAGCGAACGTCGGGTCAAAACAGCGACTGCACGCCACAAAGCATCGAAAGGTGACAAGCCCATCCTGCTCTATACACAGAAATCGCACGGCGAGATTCATAACTCAAGCGCTGCACAGCGTAATAGTAACAAACGCTTCCTCCGCAGCTTTTTTAGGGAGAAACAAAGACAGGATGAGACGGACAGCAGGGGGCGCTAGTCCAGGATAAAACTGCCATTATGTATCAGCTGCAGCTGGGCTTATTGAGCAGCCCGGACTGAATGGGGGGCATGGGGGAGGGGAGGGGGGGAGGTGTCATACAGAATAGCCTAGTCGATCAGGGCACTCAACAGTACTCAGGTGGTCTACAGCATGCTACTGTATCTCAAACAACCTCTCACAAATCAAGGACAAAAAAGAATATTTTCTCATCTGCAATAAAATCTTGCATATATATATATATATATATATATATATATATATATATATAATATATATATATATATATATATATATATATATATATATATATATATATATATATATATATATATATATATATATATATTTTATATATATATATATATATATATATATACATATATATATAAATCCTGCTTTAAAGCATCTGTTTTGTAGGTAGGTACAAGAGATATGACCTTTACTAAGGTACATACTTATATTCAGCAACATGATTAAAGGATAAGATAAAGAAATAAATAACTTTTAAATAATCATGTTACAATTTTTTTTCATATAAATCTAAACATTGATGGGAAATCATCTATAATGTAAGTTTGACCTTCGAGAAGGTTACGAGAAAAGTTTGTCAGGGTCTGAGTGAAAAAGAGGATGAACAGACATTTTCTACTGGTAATCGTCCCTCGCCTTTATTTTACAGTAAAATACCATTAGCCCCATACAAAAAACTGCAAATTGACAAATCAGCCCAAAGGCAACATTTAGCGCCACAGCGAATCTAATTGTCACAAGATTGCACTATGGGATTCGGGAATTCACCCACAATAAAAGTAACTATTAAACCTTGCCGAAGGCAAAATGGTGATTCCCTCAATAAATGTTGCTATAGCTACCGAATCCAATTCCCCTGATCTTTTTTCTGCGGAGCTGTTTCCTAGCGCCGCGACTCCTTTCTCCTACAGTGGATGATGCAGACTTGATAATGAATGGAATCAAATGCATCTGATTTCATAAATAAATTACAAGCCCGGTTATTAACAGACAACTTACAGCTCCTGGCGTCTGCAATATACCGAACATTTCAAAGAAGATCACATGTGACTTCATGATAAATTAATGTCTGACAAATCAGAGAAATACTGCAATTGTTCCACTCACAGAGAAAACAATGCACATTTCAGTCTATTGTTGCAGTTGATAGACAGATATTGTGGATGTGAAAACAATTGAGGATGCAAGATGATATTTGTTAGCTTCAAAGAAACTCCCAATGCAAATGTCAATCTAGTTTATAATTGAAAGCATTCGGTTGAATCTACAGCATTAATATCATCCTGATATAGACACAGGTATCATTTCCTCTGTCACAGAGCCAGGTATGATAGGTATGTGTACATTACCCATCTGGCATGTACATTACAACATGGCATATTGTGTGCGTGCCTCAAGAAAGACAATGCAATATTATCATGTTTGTTTGCAGGGCTGCAGCATGCTGCATTCCTCTCAGCTCTCCTGCCCTGAATTGATAAGCCAAGGCAGGGAACTAGACTAGGTGATATAGGATGCTAGCCAAGCTAAGTCATGCCAGGCCTGAAATAGCTTTATAATACCAGTTACTTGTGATTTAAGCTTGGTATTACTTACATGCACTCAATGACCTCTTGACTGAACAATCTCTGCTTCAAAATCATCGTGAGAATATTTGACATATTTAATGAGAATCCTTAAAATTACATCTTAATGAAATGGAATGAGCTACATTCATATGAACTACTCTTTTACCCTCTGTAATGTCATACATAATCTATTTTGCACACTTAAACCATCAATGGACAAAACTAGACAACTATATGTTTCTTACATATTTTCTCATTTTCATTTGTATGGGCTCAATGTCAACCATTTATATTATTTCTGCAGGATCAGATTCAGCATTTTCTATGCTGTGAACCACATCAACTTAAAAGTTGAAAGCAAATACTATTTACTCAAAACAGTCTTGATGGGATCTAAATAGGTATCAAAATGCCTGAAACATGTCTTTCTTATCCCCAAAGTCCACCCATGGCTTCAATCAAAACAAGCAACTAAAATAATAATATTTTCCCACAAACACTAAATTTGAAACTCCAATCCTATTAAAGTCAACTTACACCTTCATCATGCCCTTATAAGGAGTTATTTCATAATGCGCCTCTGGTCCAGTGAGTGGACTGTTTGGATTAGGGATTGGTCACAGGATCCAGTTACATAGTAGATCCTCAGCCTGCTCTCTCACACCCTTTGATTGCTGACACCCACGAAAAGGGTGCTGGTTCAACTGTAAGGAAAACTTAACCCATTTATGCCCGTAGCAGACAAAAACGTCCTGACCATTTCTGGGATATCTTTTTGACCGGAGCATTTTTCAGAAAATATTTGAAGGAGAACTTTTGACCAAAAAACTCAAACAGCAAACCTCTTTGAAATATTTTGTGAATTTATTCTTAAATCAAGAATTATTTCTAAAGTTATCATTGGTCCAGACGACACTTATTAAGAAGGCTCTATTCATGCCCTAAGTCAAGTATGACACAAAAGAGGAAGCCCCCTAAATCCACACCATGAGCATTTCTGACACAAATATGCAAAATATGGTGAAATCAACATGGCAAGCCTAATCGTTTATCACAATACAGGATAGCATACCTCAGGTATATTTCCTTTCACAAAATCTAGATTCTCTCCAGTTGTTTTACAGGTGACATGATCATAAGCTACAAATTGGACGATATAATTCGGAAAAGTTTGTACTAATGAGTTTCCGTGTCAACATAGGTTCAAGGAGAGCCATGGCGCCTTATGCCTGTCCTTTTGCCAAGACCCAAGTTGAAATAGAAGCCGCCCATTGTGACTTGTGATGGGTTGTTTATAATGTAAACAAACTCCATCAAGTGGCGAAAGTCTCCGAGTCTATACCTTATTTGTATGAATTTCAAAAATCCAAACTATTAGGTTCGAAGTCCACATAGTGTGAAGAAAATATTTAGTGAGAAAATACCCATAAGCTGTTGATGTTTCAGGTGGATATTTGAACCTGTTGACCTGCGAAAGTTACCATTTATACCAGTATTGAAAGTAGGATCGACATACCATTTCCTACCAGTACCATGCATTAGGAAATTCCAAAGTTTGAAAAATCTGTTGAATTTGAAAGTTAAGAATTTCTTAGATGACCAAACACAAGATAATTTGAAAAAGAAATTCTAACAGTTTTATTCTGTATCTTTATGAAACAGTCACAGGCAGTGGCTTAAATGTGTGTTTTCATCATCATCATCATCATCATCATCATCATCATCATCATCATCATCATCATCATCATCATCATCATCATCATTGTCATCATCATCATCATCATCATCATCAGTCATCATCATTATCTTCATCATAATCATTATCATTGTCAACATTTAAATTACTTACTATCGATGTACGAATAGCCATTAAAAAATTGAATAATGTACTCCTATAAATGCCTCACTGCATGGAAAAATCCTGGCATTATAGTAAAAAACCTCCAGCTAATCAAATTAAGTGGAGAATAAAGGCATCATGCAAATTCCTCTTTATCGGTAATTACCTTCACTATCCCCTGCAAGAATTCAGAGAGTAAAAACGGAGATGGCTATTTATATATCTGCGCTATACATCTGTCACAACGCCAATAGCCAGCTCCTATTCTCGTCTTCGGTACCAATTTTCGCATATTGGATTTTTGCCGAACTTTCCATTTATCAGCAGTGTGTGCTGGATATCACAAGGCCTACTATTACACTAATGTCTTGCCAACCTACATTACGGGCCCGCTATTACCATAACTGCTACTTTATAGGCTTGTGAACTGTCAGCAACTTCTTGCCTCTCTCCGATCTATCAATATCCAGCACTGAGACTACTTGGATATTGTGAGGCATGCTAAGAATAGTTCCTTCTAAAACTAGAAAATATGTATCCTTCATGAATATCATCTTGGTCATCTCTCAAAAAAACATCCATTCCAATTTTTTTCCAACAATGAAAAGATAGCTTTATTGTATATATATTGTAAGCCCCCTCCCTCCTTAAAGCATCATCATTGGTTGAGACAAAATTGTTATCAGGTAGTTTAACTGATTCCCTCTTAGATCTAAACAGTTTCCCTTGAAATATACCATAGAATTAATATATATATATATATATATATATATATATATATATATATATATATATATATATATATATATATATATATATATATATATATATATATATATATATATATATATATATATATATATATAAATATGTATATATATATATATATGTATATATATATATATATATATATATATATATATATATATATATATATATATATATATATATATATATATATATATATATATAAATATTTATATAACAAATAATTAGATAATTAAAAAATAAATAATTAGTGAAAGTTAGAAGCTCTAAGCAATTAAGTATACGGTGAAAGTATAAAGATCTTAGCCCTTCCCCTGGTGGTGGAAGTATATGAATTTCTAAGCACTTCCCCTGGTGATGAAAGTCAGAACTTTATCTATCCCCCTGGTGGTGGAAGTTTGAAGCTCCAGGGCCTGAGGATCATGTCACTGCAGGTATCTACACTGATAGGACATAAAACATGCATGGCGTGACATGTGCTGTGGCAATATGCTGATGAATAGATAAAACTCATCATACAAACGCATATCTGAATTCCCTTTGTTACCTCATGAATGTGCTGACACACATAATGTGCAGTCTGCGATATTGTTGATGGCATTATGGTTTTTAACTCTGGCTGCAAACGCCGGCTCCCATTGAATAGATAATCATTTGTCGAGCCGCGCTGAATTCCATTAATGAGATTGCTGGGTTTGCGACAGTCCTTTTTATAATCCATCAAAATTTGACACTCCTAGTGTCATTTTGAATGAAATCTAATGACAGACTCCATATTTCCTATGTCTGCAGCCCTGTCCTTATCGTAAACTCTGCAGTACATAACTTAATCATCCAGCCTTCCTTTAAACTAGTATTTGCTGTGCGAGGCATCAAGGAGCTAGACATCTGGTAAACCTGCTTTAGTAGGACATAAACAGTGCGGGTATATATAAAATGGGTGATAAATAATAATCAAGATAATCTTAGGGGGAATAAAATCAGCAAAGTAGATCTGAATAACATCCCTCAAGGAATGCATCGTTCACATCACCATCTCAGTAGCCCATACGATACAAGATATTGCAGCAAGATCTCCTAGCCGCATAGAATATGGTAAGAAATACAGACCTTAATCATAAAAAAATAAAGGTACATGTAGATTAAGAAAAATCATGGTCATTGATTGAATGTATCACTAACCATTTAACTGCCTAAAATACAAAATATCTGATGATTAAATATATGCACTATGATATATGCTATGCAGATTACTTTTGGAAGGATCCATAAGGCACGTCCATATTTGGGCATGGTGATTCGGTATTCCCACCTCAGATATTCGTCTACCCAGACTACTTCAGTAGTGGTTTCCATGACATCCCGAGATTTACCACTCGCAATTTCTCATAATTATTGACCAATCAACTGGAAGAGGCTTTCTAGCCAACTGCACACTGGAGCTATAAGAAAAGTCGTTTAGTGTAAGATGATTTCCCTGCTAAATGTTATGTCGCCATAATAGCTCAGGCTGACTAAACCATCAATAGATTACTGTAAGCTGAGACAACACCAATAGAGGCACACAGGCGAGGGATTACTTTTAAAAACAGGGCTGGGGAATTGCATGTTGTGACTTCACTAGTGGATGTTAATCTAATCTTTATATTTAGTATTATCCGATCTTTGTATCTTTTACAAAAAAATATTGAAAGAAAAGAATAAGGAAAAATTTACCCATTCATGCTTTGAGATCTCTTTAACAATTAACTCTATCTGGACCTATGATACTTATGAAAATTCTTTTGAAGCATCAATTCAAATAATATTTGAAGGGTATATATATTTTTGATTGACATTTTTCCTTATGAATATACCGTATTCTTCCGATTAACCGCACAGTGCGGGTAGAGGTTGGGAAGATTTTCTGTAGAAGGTGTGCCGGCAATCTTCAGTTCTACCGCACACCTCAATGATTGCCGATCGGAGTGTATTGGCCGTTGTTGCACCTTTGCGCTCTCGTTGTTCAGTTAGCTTAGCCGCTTGCCACAACAATCCCGCATGTAATAAGATCGTTGATTGGTTAATAGTACGATCATGCAGCGAATATGAACAGTGAGAGCACGAAGGAACTGCTGAAATGGCGGAATTCAGGCTTTAAATTCAAAGGCAGTGAAAATGGTATTTTCATTACAAAACCTTAATTGAAACGTGAAAGGAGTTTATTGAACCCCCTCTATATTCCGAGCTGCATCATTTTTAAAAGCTCTCTGGATTGTTTTCCCAGACAGCACTGCACTCATTCAATGCCTTCACACACTTTGGGCATGAAATTATGTAACATCTGTGAGTGCTGCATGATGGATGACTCCCGAAAAAACCTCCCAATTAATAAACAATGAATACATCAAAGCGAATGGTAGAAACCGTCCCTTTTCTACCAGCAGCTTGCAGTTATCTTGATCTTGCTCTTGCTGGAGGCTCTTAGCACAAGCCTATCATTTCTGCCGATACTGGCGATGGCCTGCTTCTTCTCTATTAATCAGTGCTAATCAGATGGCCCTCTAAGGCACCTAGTTACCCCTCAGTTTGACGGGCGCACATCCATCGACAGTTGATCAGTTACGTCTTCATAAGAAGGTCGTTCACCCTTCTCTCCGTAGGCCAGATTCAAGACTACCTGCTCCACGCAATCAGGAGAATCAGAGATGGATGCAGGCAACAGGACCATGGCTGGTAAAACATTCAATCTTGCTGCAAATACCCACCTGTATTCACCAATAAGGCCACGCCAATTTAGTTATTTGTCTTACAAGCTCAGAAGGTAGGAAATGAGCCATTTTGGAATAAAAAAATATATATATATATTTTTTTTTCGAGTCTGTTGACTAGGACTGGTAGCGATATGTTTCTACCAGCCTATTCTCAACTTAATAAAATCAATCAATCTATCAATCCCTGTATCCTGAAGGGTGGGAGGTATACCTCCTCAAGTCTGAGGCTCCTCGAGTCTGACAGAAAATTTCAAAACCACTTTTGTCCATAAGACACCAAAGGTGACTTTCATTTTCTTTTTTTTGGAGTCTGACAGGATTTTTTTTCCAAAAAAAGCTCGTAAGACCAGTAATTAAATTGGAGTGGCCTAATACTACTGTTAAAAAGTAGATGCACAGGCGGCACACCTAGTTGGTTAACATGTGAACTTGATGCAATTACTAATAAATATAATTTACAATAATGCCACTGGTAATAGATAATTACACAGGTAAGTATGACCTAGTTGATAAATATCTAAACTTGCTACACATTTCGATTGTCTTTTACATAATCATAACACTGGTTACAATTACAACCACATAGGTTGCAGAACCTAGTTGGTAGACAATTGTGAACTTGCCAGAAAACACAATCAGGATGAAAAGGGGAAAGATTTCCATACATAAGGATGTTTTTGCACTGTAGCAAAACCCAGTATATGACATACAATTTCTGAAAACATCTTCAGACGAATTGTGGCTACATTTGCTGTATATTTAGAGTAGAATGTTGCCTTAGCGCGAATAGTGTTAACACTGATACCTTTCGGCTGATTGATGCAATGTGATAGACTAACAGTCTCGGCAAACCACCGCCATAATCTGCACTGTGATTGGGCCAAAATTTTCCACAATTCAAATAACAATTTCCTGATTCCACGCAATTCTTCCCCTGCATCTGTTTGCATCATTCTCTCCCGGCAACGCATCAGTTGCCACGGAGAGGGAGGGAGGCAGACGGAGCCCGTCGTCGGTGCTGTAGCTCCTCCTCCTCCCTTTCTCTAGCGTAAATAATTCCTGTTTGATCACCCACACACATGTACAAATGTGCTGTAAGAACAAAGCCTATGGTGTAATTGACGAGTGTGGCTGAATATGCAGAACTACGACAGCGTGAAGTTTCAGGCATTCACTAGATGTGCAGCTACAGAAATAAGCAGAGGGTTCCTTAGATTCAACAAACCCTCCTTTAAAATTCAAAATCTTCTTTCCAAAAATGTACTGTAATAAAAAAGGTATGTTTTTGTGCATATATCTTTTAGCATGTTTGCCTATATAATGACAAACATAAATGTCAACAGTTGAAATAAAGACTCAATCATCAGCAATGATAGAAATGTGTATATTTCTTCATATTGTGAAACTCTCACATTTTCTGCATTTACTTTTTTCAACACAACTATAGTAGATGGCACACTGATTTCAAAAATATGTTTAAGTATTAGACTATAAAAACTAATGCATGACAGCCCCCAACCCACTTCAGATTAATTAAGGCACAGAAATCTATTGTTATCTCAAGCGAGGGGGCAATATTTCAACCTCCCCCATCACCGCCCCCCCCCCCCCTCCCAACTGGTCCGTTCCTTGAGAGCATTCCATAGTAAAAATAGTTGTTGCATGGAAATTGGATGCCAACCTCCGATATATTCCACACACCATATCGCAGTAACGGCCGGCAGATCAGGGCCATAGAAAACTGATCTCTGGCCCCTGCTGACCCGAAACTATCCATACCGGCGGGCGGTGTGCGTGACAAGAAAGTTCTATTAGATGATCTTGAAGAGACTGTCAATATTGGGCTGTCGAGATTAGCATGGTGGCAGCGTTTTTAGACTGATGTGCCTTAAGATTTGTGATAAGATTCTTGGGAAAACTCTCGCTGCATGTCACTTGGACTGACCCTGAATAGCAGGGCTTGCTTGAACTTAATTGGCAGTCTAGTCCTTATTGAAAAGTGACACTGACAATATCAGCTTATTTGTTAACCCATACGCGATCAAGAAAGCTCCGGAAAATATTTTGCGATCAGGATCCTATGGTTAAGTTTAAATACCTGAAAATCATAACCATCATTTTGCAAAAAACACAATGAAAAGTCACGATCTGAAGGTCTGAAGGTCAAGATCTGAAGATCTGAAGGTCAAGATCTGAAGATCTGAAGGTCAAGATCTGAAGATCTGAAGGTCAAGATCTGAAGATCTGAAGATCTGAAGGTCAAGATCCGCTGAACATCTCTCTTTCAAATATTGTTCACAAAAATCCTTAGTTTAGAAAGACGTCCTCTAAAATGTCAGAAGATTTTAGGTTTAAGCAATGATATATGGGTTAACCCGCTCATCTTAGTGCACTTGCAATTGGCTCATAGATGCTGTATAACTTGCCCACTAAATAAAGCTAAACAAAGAAAAACATAGATTAGCACTCTCATCAAGTATCTCATACGGTAACCTTTCATTAGACATATCTGAAACATTCCTTTCATTTGATAACTATCCTGGAATGTTAAACTAACTATAGACCCAGATAATATCTGGAGTAAAAAATATGCTTTAAGACCTCGGAGTAAAGATCTGTTAAAGTACTTAAGGTTAAAAGCATAACACACATTATCTTTATTACTGCCTTGAGGCTCGCTTGCCACTGCAGAAACTACTCCCTCAGTCTGGAGATAAACTCAGCTAAATGCCAGCCAAAAATAGCCATCTTCAATTATACCACTCTAAGATACATGGCTCCCTCTAGCCAGCAGCAAAAATATTCAACTCACAGCATGCGGACACTCATAATAAATTCCCTTTCTTCCTTGGGGCTTTGTATGAAGGGGATTTCATACAGAAATATACACCATTATAGTGATCATCATGATGGAACACATTCATTGAATTGAGGAAACACAGATGTATGAGATATGTGGGTGGGGAAATGATAGTGGTGCCCTGAATTTCCCATGCATAATGATGCCCTGTTTTCTAGTGGTTTGCCTAATTTCCCCTTGCTGTTTTCAAGTAGTTTGCTTAAATAATGGTAAGCTGTCTAGTGGTTTGCTTATTTCCCTTGCATAATGATAAGCTGTTTTCTAGCGGTTTGCCTAAAGGTAAGCTGTTTTCTAGTGGTTTGCCTAAAGGTGAGCTGTTTTCTAGTGGTTTGCCTAAAGGTAAGCTGTTTTCTAATGGTATGCCTAAAGGTAAGCTGTTTCCTAGTGGTTTGCCTAAGTGTCCGTGGTGTGAGCTGGAGTAGGAGGTTGCATGACTGGCTGAGCTGCAACTCTGGATGATCTTAAGGTCAACATGTTTAACACTGCAGACTGATTAGACCTGAAATTGGGTTGGGAATTGTCCCGGCCAATAATATACTTGAGTTTGGAGATCTTCATTTATGCACTGTCTTACTTCGGAAACAAAGGTGACTAAAAGCAATGCATTTATATCAGTGAATATATTGTTCTATGTTTATGGTTATATTATACCAAATGAGCCATCCTAAAATTGAAAAACAACACAAATTCTCAAAGTTACCAGATTTTGATATGAGAGAAAATGCAGGGTGAGATCATAAGGATATTTGTATATGTGAGTTTTATGAACATAAGCTAGTTCTGTGGAACATGACACCCCCGCCCCCCCCCCCCCCCCCCCCATCCCCTCCTTTTGTAGCACTGCTGCTTCAGTCATTAGGGAGTCAGATATTTTCTAGAGAGATACCCCTTTATAGAGAGTTAGGGGTACTTAAAAAAAGTCCTTAATATGCTCCACACCCCCTCCCCCCTCTTTCTTGGTGCCAACAAGTGGTGCTTTGGGCATTTGTCTGAGAGTCTGCAGGTGAATTCCACAGCAGGGTGAGAAGTATCATGTTAGCCGCTGAACAATGACCCTACGGATCACTGACCGCCCTGATGTATGCGCAAGGCGCCATCCAGGAACATCACATATAAATAGTTCAGTAGCAGGATTCTCCCATCTCCGCTAACAGTCCCAGTGGGTCAGACACATACGCTCTCTCCATCCATTCCCCCTGCTTTTGTTTTTGCCTTTATTCTCCTCCTCCTCTGCACTAGCAGGTAAATCACCCAGTCTCGGACAGCCTCACCTGAACCTGAGAGTAGTAGACAGGGAGTGGGCACTGTGCATGCGTCATCAAATTTCGCTGCCTCCCACTGCTGGCTGCCTGCTGACCTCATCTCCTTGGCAACCTATCTGACCTAGATAGAGGCAGCGAAAAGAGATAAGGCTCTGGATTGAAAAAAAATCACGTGACCAATACTTCCCCAGGCGACACCGTGTAACGCGAGGCGCAGATGGCTTAGGTACTAGCATGCTGTGCTATGGGGATGCGGATCAAGGGGATGTATTTCTCTGCCTGAACTGGCTCTGCTACTCTCCTCAGACAAGTAGAATGCATACTGTATCTCTCACAAGCAGCTATTATTATACTGTCACCACTGATAAAGGGAAAGAAAGAATCTACCTGTAGGTTCAAATAGAAATGGCCACAGTGCAGGAGAAATCTCTGCCATATCAAATATTTACTCTACCCCATTTTGTTTGCTCCTTGAAGGAAGTTGGGTGGATGCCTCTGTAAGCTTTAGAGTATTTTATATTGATTTGTAAATGTATTAATGATATGCAAAATGACTTTTAGTAGTGATTTCATGTACCCTCGACTCACCACATCCAAATCCCTTGAACCTAAACTGCGCACTTACATACAAAAGAGAGAGAGAGAGAGAGAAGAGAGGAGAGAGAGAGAGAGAGAGAGAGAGAGAGAGAGAGAGAGAGAGAGAGAGAGAGAGAGGAGAGCGAGAGAGAGAGAGAGAGAGAGAGAGAGAGAGAGAGAGAGAGAGAGAGAGAGAGAGAGAGAGAGAGAGAGAGGGGGGGGGGGTGTTGTGGGAGTGCCTAGGCTAGTAGCTTGGCTGGGTAAGTAGGTGTTGATAGATTGTCGACATGTTCACTTGATCAAGAGACATTTGGCTAACGAAGATCAAAGCCAGCTCTTGGGAGAAGAGCTGACGGTAACTTGTCGTGATCCTAAGGGGCACGACATAATCAACCGTTACATTTGTCTTACTCTATGGGAACACGCACACACAAAGATAATGTAAATTTCAGGACTTGGAAGGATTTAAGCCATGTAGCAATGATAAGAAGTGAAAAAAGATCTTTACATTTTGGACCCAAGCAAGCAATTAAACTATACACTATTAAGCTACAACTGCATTTGTTTTAATCCATTTGCATAATGGGTTGATGAATGTAGTATTTGTAACAAAGGTAACACAATTCTTCATGAAAAAGAAGCAAAAAACACACGATTGATTCTTCATGCAACATAATCTTCATCGTAACTAATTGATCGTAGAATTGTGTCCATCTTGGTTGCACAAACTCCTATCCACCGTGGCCTTGGAGAGGATACAGCATGACAATACATCTACCAATCAAAAGAACATTTTTCCTCTCCTCTAATTGGCCCAAACAATGACCATCCCAGGAAGAGGCCTATTAAAGGCAGCCAGCAATGGCGTGTATTTTGTTCCTGTCTCCGTGGCCAATAAATAGTTTGCCTTTTCTATATAAACGGCCTGCCTTTGTGCGCCGTTCTCGGCACCTCTTTCATCGCGGCTCTGGCCTGCCAGGAATTGCCTAAAAGATGCTATTTTCCTGCCCGTGATGGAGGTAATTCAGGCTGTAAGTGAGGCTATCAGTCGCCATTGTGTGCGCGCTGGGCCGACTCTGCCAGTCCGAGGGCCTGTTCAACATCATGGCTCTCATACACTTCATATCAAAGCACTTAACTGAATACTCTCTGAGGCGGCTCAAGAAGACCCAGCTTTTCATGTGATATCTTTCTGAACACTGAAACAATCTTTTGGAAAAATATTAAAAGCCTAAATGTTGATCAGAACCTCACAAATTGCTTTCCTCTTATCAATATTCACACTATAACAATGACAAGATGATGACTTTCAAGTATCACTCTTAGCATAATAGGGTTAAGTATTTGTTCCACAGGACAACACTACACTATAATTTCCCTCAGTGTAAAAAATCTTAAACATTTTCAATTATGAACTTTTAAGATGCATAAATCTAAAATTTGTATAAGGGTGACTAATCAAGTAAATTGCATACCAATTACCAATTCAGAGTTCCTGATAGCACTCACAATCTTGGAAATGTTTTGCACTAATAATGTTACATTATAAGACCACCTTATACTTGGAATTTTGTTTTATTGTCCCTTTTTTCTGCCATATTGCTGTAGTTGTAAGAGCATGGTATCTAGAGGCAAGCAGCTGAGTACGGTTACTTGTGGGAAATGATCTGGGCACCAATGAGTTACTCTCAGGTCTAACCATCAGATGCTGAGGAGGTTGTTCCTGGTAATAGCTGTGGAAGGAAGAGGATCAAAAGAAGGCATTGATTAACTTAAAAGAAGCACTCTCATTCAACCGCTGCCGTCATCGGGGGCGCCAATTATTCTACTCATCAGGTGTGGGCATTTTATCGTTAGCTTTTCCTTAAAAGCGCAGAAAGTGTGTGAATTTGACCACATCCTCTCAGCGCCTTCCTGTAGCAGCTATTTAAGGCTCACGGTGCCCCTTAAGCCTTCCAATGCTGAGGCTACTCTCGTACAAAGCACAAGGACGCAGAGATTGTTGGAAACCATCTGAACCCTGGCTTTTTGGTATTCATTGGATAGCTCTTTGCCGAGTACTGTCAAATGAGTACCCATTTGCCAGGGTTTTAGTCATTTTTTATTGTTTTTTTTCATCATATTGTATTGGTCAAATTAGCCACCAGTAGCATAAGGGTTAAAAGCGCAGAAAGTGTGTGAACTTGACCACATCCTCTCACGGCCTTCCTGTGGCAGCTATTTAAGGCTGACACGGTGCACCTTAAGAGGCTGGGAAGTGAGGTGTGGGCATTTTATTGTTAGCCCTTCTTTAAAAGCGCAGAAAATCTGTGAATTTGACCACATCCTCTCACAGCCTTCCTGTGGCTGCTATTTAGGGCTTAACCCTAATTCAATGCTTAAAGGCTACTTTCAACCAAAGCACAATGGCGCAAAGATTTTTGAAAAGCATCCAAACCCTGTCTTGTTGGTATTCATTGGAAAGCTCTCGCAGAGTACTTTCAGATGAGTACCCAGGGTTTCAGTTATTTATAAGGTTTTTTGCATGATTTTGTATTGGCCAAATTAGCCACCAGCATCATATTAGGGTTAAGGCTGACGGTGCCCCTTAAGAGGCAGGGAAGTGAGGTGTCTGGTGGCTGCTCTTTGAAGTGGCGCCCGGATCAACGTGTGGCCCTCCATCGGGCAATAAATCATCCGCTGCCCGACCTGTCTGGGGTGCGCCCGAGATGGCATATGATATACGAGGCAAAAAAGCCCGGGCTGCCTCGCTCCTGCTATCTCATACTCTTTAGCCAATTACATTATTGATACAGAAACAGCTCTCTGGCTTCAACCAATCAATAGGCAGTTCACACTTAGATCTGGCGATCATCGCTGCGACAAAATTGAACAGCACAGAGAGTGAGTATCGCGCACATATCTGGAGGAAGTGGGTCTATGATTGCCGTAGACCGATTATCGCGACCTCGTCAAGGGCTGGAGAGGATTTCCGTGGGCAAAGATTATTGGCTGAGACAAACAGATAAGCTAGGATTGGTCGGAAGCATCTTCTTCTCGAGCAAATCAGAGCCACGATAACAGAAATGCCCTTATTTAAAAAGGGAAGGTCATAAGTTCTGGCGATATTAGTCAAGGAAGGGATCATTCATTAATTCTGTACAGTATTAAAAAATAGAAGCAGGTAGATAAAACAAAAGGGTAAAAAAGAAAAAAGGGAATTATTTTGACCTTTTATTCTAGAATCACACAGTAAAACAACAGTTAATGAATGAGTATTATTAATGGAGAAAATATTAAAGTGAATTTGTATTGGTGGAAAAGGACCAAGTATGGTATAATAAATGAGGAAAAATAACCTTTTGCATACGTCTATTGAAAACAACCTGTATGTGAGCATGGCTGCAATAATGACTTGGTCATTCAATGGGCAGTTTATGGGAGCCTTTAATGGACTACTCAAAAGGTATACATTATCTATTATTCAACCAATGATTGAGAGTGTATCGATACACTACAGAATGTAGAATAGTATACATACTGTATGTCAAGTATCATATTCCCCATAACTGGCAGTGGGATTAGCTTGCTTTAGCTACCCTGTGTTTGCATAATGACCACAACATCAAACAGTAGCAGTATAGATACATTTATGCAAATATTTGTCACTCTACTCCCACTGAGAAACTACTGAATAATTAACATCATTTTACAATTGACATATTGTGTTTGGGGACTAATTGTGAGATGAAAGCGTCTGTATCACATTTGAATTACTGCAGAATTGGGAATATTTCCCAATGATTAATTTCACAAATTGCATCAATAGAGTGAGTAGAGTAAAATTTTCACGAGACAATTCATTATGTTATATATATATATATATATATATATATATATATATATATATATATATATATATATATATATATATATATATATATATATATATATATATATGTACATATATATATTTATATATATATATATATATGAATATATATATATGAATATATATATATATATGAATATATATACATATATATGAATATATATGAATAAATATATATATATATATATATATATATATATATATATATATATATATATATATATATATATATATATATATATATATATATATATATATATATATATGTGTGTGTGTATGTGTTTGTGTATGTGTGTGTGTGCATCCATGAAAATTCCATGAGTTGCTTGATATATTGGTGCTAGGGAAGAAAATAAACAGCCAGTGTGTGGTGAGACAAAGGGCACCAGATAACAATGCACCCATTGTCTTGTTGTATTCCATTTGTAATCCATTCACAAGCTGGTCAATGGCTAAACCCAAGCGACAAGGTCAATTTATACAAATGACTTGTACTGATTGGAAGTTACAGATGCCAGCTTACCAGAAACTGATAAACATTATGCCCTTCTAGCTTAATCTAGAATTAGCCTCAGTTGGAAATTAAGAGACAATAGCATTAATTACTCTTACAGCGGCCAGTGTTTCGCAGTGTTACGGAACAGCAAATTTTATTAGTGAATACAATAGTTGATTTGAGGAAATTTACAGACAGAACTAAACTTAGGAAAAGTTATAGAATTCGGGAGGAACAATACATTATGTTTATTGATTAAGACACCTCAAACAATGCTACTGATTGCAGTGACATCATAACAATAGCACATGCTAAGATCTAATTATTCGCAATAAAGAGGAAGTAATTTGTAAAACAGCAATGCATGGAAACTAATCAGCAACACTAATTTTGTCATCCCGGATCAACAATGATTTCAAGATGAATAAAACTATCAAGCACATTTCTACTCATTCAAACTTAAAGTTAATGCATTTCAACGAAATAAAAGTTGTTCACTCAAATATTTGGCTAGTTAATGTCCTTTGGTAATATCTCAGAATATTTCCAAGAAATATGCTCTTTCTATTTAGACCACCATAATTTCACAATTTTTGAAGCAGTGAATTTATGCGTGGTCTTAAACAGGTTAAATCACTCAGATAGCTCGCAGATATAACAATTGTCTCAGTCCCCCATTGAATACTGTTTTCATTTCCCTGTTAATATCTCAGAGAATGCCATCAAAAGGCTCCCAAAGTCACCTAGTGCCATTGACACCAAATATTTGTGGCGTGATTTTGCGCCAAGAGATGAAAGCAGAAATTGTTATCAGGCAGCTGGGAAGACAAATATGGCGTGATTTGTTTTTTTAGAAATCCACTTCCTGACTTGGCCAGTCTTTGTTCGAGAAATCAAAGGCTTTTTTGCCGAAGCTCAGAAGTTGCCTTTGAAAAGCACACACAATTTCATGCACAATTATGTTGGCACTTCATGCCATTTGAGGTTTAGTTATCATCACGCCGATAAAAATCATCGCTCAGCTGATTAACTGGTCCTACATGATGACAATTGATGACTAGTTTTTCATCTGCTTCTGACAATTGTTCTGCAGCTTTTTTGATATTTTTTTTACAAAGTTGTTAGATCCAAAGAAACACTGCAATGTAACACAACAATAATGCTTGTATTATAGGAAAAATGCTCATAGCAACTGTTTCCTTATTGGTTATTAATCTGAACTGTTTTAGTGCTAAAGAGTTTCCTGTTTACACACTCCTGCTTTATGGATGCTACAATAAATGTGAAAGCACCTCAGTAAGAAAGGACTATTTTGAAGAATAGTAAATGCTTAGAGACCTTCTGACAGCAGGGGGTCTGACCAAATAGCCAGCCATTAACCCATATGCTGCTAGCGGCTAATTTGGCCAATACAAAATGAGGCAAAAAACCTGGAAAATGATCGAAACCCTGGCAAATGGGTACTCATCTGAGAGTACTCAATGAGAGCTATCCAATGGATACCAACATGACAGGGTTTAAGCATTTTTCAAAAATCTTTGCGTTTTGTGCTTTTGACGAAAGTAGGCACAGCATTGAAAGGGTTAAGTCTAAGGTCTAAGGAATAACAGTGCCTGAGGGGCTGCTTGCATCAAATATCTGCATGTTCATATCCAAAATTGAAGGCACACCTTACGGATAAAATTAAGGAACGCCCTGGTCTAAAAGACAACCTTAAGAAATCCTTAATACTTTCATACATTTTTTGCAACCCAGACCCAGGGACCATCCAATTGGATGTTTTATAATTGAAAAAAATATGTTTATAATTCCTCTATCACTTATATACCATGTGGTGTTGTGAAATGGCAAGGGTTAAAAAATAAGCCTAAAAATGTTTTTATAATTATGCTCATAATTCTTCTATCATTTACATACCATGTGGCATTGTGAGATGAAATGAGTTAAAGATCGAATAAGCCTAAAAAGCGGTGACTGCGGGAGACAAGTGCTGCCCCCTAATGTGCAGCAAAACCCTACGTGAGAACCCTCGTAACTATTCTGCAGCAGGGAGACAGGTGCTGCCCCCTAATGTGCAACAAGACCCTACGTGAGAACCCTCGTAACTATTCCGCAGCTAACCCCCATCAGAATCCCATAACAAATGACGATCACGTTCTCCTGGGCCCGCTACATGTTCAATTTTTAATTTTGGCGGGGATTCTAAACGTAAATTGATGAAATTGAGGGGATGAGTAACAGCTCTGGCTGGCGCTGGTTCAGCATCCGTGAGACCTGTGCTCCCGCGGGACACAAACCCTTCTACATAATAATTAACTCTGCCCACTAACAATCATCTGATCATTCTCCTCCCCGCCAGCCCAGCGCATCTATCACGGCGCATAGCCACCGTATAAGGACATGCCGCCATACATCAATGCCACAAACAAATATTTTACCATATATTCTCATTTCTACCATGTCCACCGCCATTAGGTCCAGTGGCATACCTAATGGATGCGTACATACTCTAGGGAGACACTGTCTTGCAGGAAATTAATATCTATGTATTTGGTGGAAGGCCTAGGGGCGATAGAGGGCCCCGGGGAGCTGATCACCTTCTGATAGAGTGTATCATATGCTATTACTTAACTGCAATGTAATAAAGAACTCATTTCAATACCTTGTCACTGCCGCACTGTGACAAAGGCTATTATGTTCACAGGGCCCGGGGGACCCACCTGATGATGGCATTTTATTAAGGAGACTTATGGTTTTTCTTGTTCTTATTCACCTCTTGGTACCCCCAACACTAATCTGGGGCAGCCCTGATAGTCGAGTAGTCTAGGGCATTGCCATTGGGTTCTTGGTTTCTCGCCACTGCTCAGATTCAAATCCCAGGTAGAGCATGTGAGAAAGTTACTAGTCACTCAGGGTTAGGTAGTTGTTTTTACCATGTACTCCAATTTCCTGTACCAGGCAAGACATCATGTGTACAATTTTGGTTCCAGAACATTACTTGCCGAGCGGGGCTAGCTGCCCCTGAAGTTTACTTGTCCCGCCCACACTTCCACTTGCCTGGCCTGACTTTGTTAAACGAAGGTGAGTTACACTGCGAGGACTCTTCCCAAAACATTACTTGCCGAGCGTGGCAAGCTAGGGTCTTGTTCTGCTTGCCCGATTGCCATTTTGTGCCAAAATTACTCGCAACTTGCAACAGGGCAAGTGGTTATGCTGCACGCTGCGTCTACTTGCCCCCAACACTAGTATCAAATAAAAAGCATGTGCAGTTGCCCTCCACACTTAGAGGCCCAGAACTAGGGTAAATTATTCAGAGCAGCTCTGTGTGTGACAGCGCCTGTAAATGGAGCAATATGTTGTTTTTGTGCGTGGTTTGTTCTATTTTTGTATTGCGGGGAGCACCTTTGAGGGTGATCCCGGCCGCCCCTCCTTGAGCGGCCTCCTCTTACGTATTCCTCCCACAATCCAATTAAAGCTAACTGGCAATAAAGCCAAGCAGCTCACGTGAAGATTAGCCCTACATTACACGAGCTGCAGCTCACCGCTACCATGTGGGTGAGAGTCCACCGTGAGCGCCCGGCAGGGGAAGAGGAGTACATATACAGGTGAACTTGGATATGACGGACTCAATGGGACCAGGAAAATTGGTCCGTCATATGCAAAATCCGTCATATACATATGATGAATACTTGATATGCATCGGACTGGGACCAAGCATATCGTCCGTCATATGCAAAAATCTGTCGTACAGTGGTCCGTCATATCCAAGTTCACCTGTAGTGAGGAGCGCTTGATCTCTGGTGCTCATTAAGATGAAAAAAGGAGGACAAGTATTTTTTTGTCAAGAAGGTACCCTAAAAAGGTGAAACAAACAAACATCAAATATGGAAGTGTTTTTTTTGACTGAAGGGTGAAAATAGAAAAATGTGCATGATTGACTTTTTTTTTTTTGCCTTTTCATTCAATAACAGGTGCAGCCTACTGACTCATTACCAATCATCACTTGAAACTTATGATACATGATATTTTTTCTTGGGCACTTTTTTAAACAAATATCTACAGTCCTTTCTCAACCACTCAAAACTTAATTTATCAATCAAACAACTCAGGTTTAATTAGTAGGGAGACATTTGTGTTGTGTAAGAGCTGGCTAATATATAAGATATAAGATGTAATACCTGGATGATTATAGGATTACCTCTTCCTTATGTAATAACCAATCAACAATACAGCAACAGGGACCTGGGACACTGGAATAATATGGAATAAAGTGTGGGTGTGATTATTTTGTTTCTGTATGGTTCCTCCAGTTTCTCTAGTAACTGATACTCTCGTAATTGATTTAAATTGGAATGAAGCAAAACCAGATAAGAGAAATGATCACTAATTGAGCAATCAGCTGATTAGGCCAAAGTGCAAGAAGAAAACTTTGGAGTATACAACTAGAATTCAGTCAGAAAAGTTAAAAGTTTCCACAGTTTGTTGGACCATTTAGGAGTTAAGGTAGTCCAATTCCATACAAAATCCGAAAAAGTTGCATTTCCAATGAATGAAAATCTCAAGTTAAATCTATTGTAGCTTAACCCATTAATGCTCAAAGCGGCCAAAAGCAGCCTGACAATTTTGATGAAATACTGTGGGCAAAAGCCAAGTTAGGTAAATATTTGATGGAGAAATGTTAATGAAAACATTACCAACAACTCTTCTTCAAACATTTTGTAAAATCATTCTCAGTTGCAAAGATATTGTAGAAAGTATCATAGTTCCAGACGAGAATTGCAAGTGGAACTCTTAAGTGTTAATGGGTTAAAACCCCACTTGCTGCAGCCTTTGGCATGGTCTTTGATTTAGGTGAGGAACAAGCATGTAATCAAGGGAGGGTGTCCACATTATGTAAGAGCTGAAGCAGGGGGTCATATGGGAAATTGCCTATTACCTGATGCATGCAAGTGTTAGTTGCCACATCAGGGGGAGGATGGCTAGATTATGTAATAGCTCAGTGCTAATCAGGGGAGGATGTCTTGCATTATGTAAGGGCTTCATGACCTGCGTATGTTTGAAGATTGGCCATCAGTGGGATCTATGGGAATTGATGGAGATGTTTTGGACTATGCGTCAATCTATACATTTATTGATATGGTATATTTGATGAGTGACCACACAAAAAATAAATTGTTCTTGATTTGATGTAATCGCATCCATAAATATATATATATGTTTATATATATATATATATATATATATATATATATATATATATATATATATATATATATATACATATATATATATATATATATATACATATATATATATATATATATATATATATATATATATATATATATACATATATATTTACATATATATATATAATTCTCACTCAGTCTGTATTGTATATATACTCACTCTAAATGTATACATGATTTATCATAATTGTAGTTTTAATCACTAAGAGACTTATCAATAATAAAGATAGGTGGTAAAGGTGACTATATTAATGTTATACATGTCCATGTGTCATTTAAGTGGTATGATAATATCAATTAATATTTGATGGTATTATCATATTAGAATAATGAATAGCCCATAAATTCATCTTGCCAAACACAACAAGAATTAATATAATCTGACAAATGTGCAATAACATTACTATAAAATAAGCACTAGTAGTGTGAATGTTGCCATAGTCTGAGAACTTGACCGTGGAGTGTTGCCATGGAGTAACGAATGGTTATCCTCTCCATATATGGGTTGTTTCCAAAAGGTCCACAAAGCTCTCAGGCAATTAACCCTTATGCTGCTGGCGGCTAATTATGCCAGTACAAAATGATGCAAAAAAGCTGAAAAATGACTGAAACCCAGGCATATGGGTACTCATCAAAGAGTACTCAGTGAGATCTTTCTAATGAATACCAATATAATAGGGTTTGGATGATTATCAAAAAACTTTGCATCCTTGCACTTAGGATGAAAGTAGCCTTAGCATTGAAAGGGTTGAGATTGGGCAAAAATCTTCTCCATTAGTGGATATGTGAGCGAAGGAATAAACAGCATCAAGGACACATAAACAATGAATTAATAGAGCAGGGGGAGGGTGAAGAGCTAATTGAAGAGCAAAATGGGATGAGTTTCAGCAGAATCCCATTTGAGCTTGCCAGGAGTGAGTTGTTTACGGCTGCGTCTTGGGCAATTACAGGCCTCGTTATTAGACAGCAGGAACCGCCAGCGCCGCTGCTGCACAAATGCCACACTGACCAAAAGGTCAAGATTGTTTTCAAACTAGGATTGCTGCTGCAGCCACTGCTGATTGTCTAAAATCATGTTGTCTAATACAGCAAAAATACAAGGAAAGGGTGGTACCCTTCACAATATATTAGACAAGTAACTCACACAGCATGCCAATCCTATTTCCTATGAACTGAGCTTTTGAGAAACAACAAAAAATATATCAATATTAGATCTTTTTTGATTTGCGAATTGCGTAGGCTTGGGCTGTCTCTTTCTTGAATTATTCTTAATTATATATATATATATATATATATATATATATATATATATATATATATATATATATATATATATATATATATATATATATATATATATATATATATATATATAAATATTTATATATATATATATATATGTATATATATATATATATATATATATATATATATATATATATATATATATATATATATATATATACACAAATATATGTATGTATGTATGTATGTATGTATGTATGTATGTATGTATGCATGCATATATCTGTATTTCTGTGTCTATGTTGTACCCTGATGAGGATGCGATGCCATAACCCTTGACATTAACCCAAAGGGAAAGTGGAACCAAGGCTTACGTCAGAGCATTAAAACAGACGAGCCAAACATTAAATTGGCTGGGTTGAAATTGGAAAACAGCCCTGACCTCCTACATAAATAGTATCAGGCTTATATCTGAGCCCTACATCTGGTTAGCCCGACCCGAAATTAAGATGAATTGTTTTTATCGTTCTCAGTCTCACTAGCCAAAATAATGTCAGAAAAATACAATCATTTTTGAAGCTATTTCTATTAGTTGATAACCCCTGCAGATTAGAACGAAGAAAGTACAATTTAGTATCCACAATATTGCAATATTATTTTTACTTCATCTTGGCTGCAATGAGAAAATCACAATGTTGATGATTAAGCATCCATATCATGTCTAAACATAGAATCTTCTCGTTATGTTTTACTTTAAAACATGGAATATATAAAAAAGTATCAAGGGTGAAGTTTTACAAAAAAAATTCAATATCCATTTCCTCATCAAAATCATAAGGTCAACAGAGTTGTTCACAGCAAAAAGGTCATGCTAATATTTGCCTTTTCATTATTTCCTATTCTGCCTGATTGATGATTGTATGAATTGTTTTGCAGTTTTTTAGGCCCAGTCCAGAACAATTACAAGGAAACTCCATTTCTCCTCCTTTGTCATGAAACCCACCTTGGTTGCTTTCTTTCATCATCTTAATTAAGTAGAAAGCCCATTGTTCTGCACTCATTAAGGAGAGTCGTAATAATGCCTCAGACATAACAGGCACGGATCTTTCACTGTCTGAGCATGGTGGAGCGTTGTTTCTTCTGCATTCACTGAAGCAATCTGTAATTTATGCACACCAAAGAGTGGCCATTGCACATCACAGACAAAGATTCCCAACCATCTCAAAATGGTGGAGTGTTATTTTATATATTTTTGCATTCACCAACAAGTCTTTTTGTATTTTATGCACACAAGATAGCAATTATAATGGACATCGCGGCACAGATTCTCATTCATTTGAACATTGTTCATTTTCAGTTGGGTATTTATCGATTTTTTGTTTTGCTTTTATCAAGACATCTAGTCATTGATAATTCTTTGCAGTGAGAATGCATCCATCTCAATTTCTGAGCAGGGCATGAGAGAAGGTTGCCAGTGACTTGGGGGTAAGAAGGCTGCTTTCATTAATCATCCAGTTTACTCCACCACTTATGACTGGCTTGGTTTACCAGAATTACACCAGTTTCCTGCACCATAAACTACTGGAAGTCATAGAGTTATAAATGGTAGAAAAGCTGACAATAACCACATTCCCATTCTATTCCATTGATCTGCTCTCAACATGTGGATGCTTTATGTCTTTGCACTAGGCGGGAAATCAGAGTTTATTGCAGAGTTGCACTGAATCGCATATATAGGCTATGGAATATCTTAATATCATCTGCTAAATGATCACCATAAAACAGCCGTCATGTTTGATCAAGGATTGATACAGAACTCTTAATGCATTAGGTTATCATTGCAAATTTCCTCGTCGATTCATAAACCGAAAAGAGCAGGAATAAAATAAAGCGTTGGATTGTTTAAGCTATTATCTCAAGGCTTTATGAATAGATTTCTCAATAACTGATTGGGATACGGAGTAATCACTGTTGATTGCCTATATAATCTCATTAGCAGAATTAGCCTGAAATAGCATGACCTGGATAAGACTGGGTCAGCACCGGAGGGGGATTGCAGGCAAATTGCTTGCGAGCCACTAAAACATGCTAATACCCCACAGTACGCAGTACATGCTGATTATCACTTGAGCCCCAAAAAGTAGGTCAAGGTTGGGATGTTGCAATTAAATTGGATTTCTCAAATTATGCACAATTTTTATCCTATGAGGGGACCTTTTATGAGAGTATATTTTGATATAATAATGAAATTCAGACTTCTTGACACAGGACATTTGGATGGAGCTTGGTGGATGCCAATATCGCTGATGTAATATGAATTCCCCAGTCAGCACTGACGCTAAACAGATATGGACTCAGCGCGGGTCTATGGGCCATCCCGCAGCAATAAAGACCACCGGCAGTGTCCTTAATTGCCGCTGACAATAGAATTTATTGCTTTTATTCTTTCCCACCAGAGAAGGCCAGACGGCAAGTCAGGCTCCAGCCATAAACTTACTGACGGCACTTTCGTCAGCGGTCCGTCCCAGCAGTGACGTGTTTTGGCCAGGAAGCTTCATGGCGGCGGCAGGCACCTCTGAGGATTTGGAAATGTCAGCCTATGTGTAGCCCCGCAGATGCGCGCTGCATCAAAACAAGGATTACTGCTCCCCCGGGCTCGCCGTAGACACTTGCTACCAATTTGCCTAACCATTTCACCATTAGTCAAAAGGGTGTCGGACGGGGGTTCATGCCCCGCGTCGGCACAAAGGGCGGAGACACCACGGCCATGTCGCACACTACCCACTAGGACAGGAAAGGATTAGAACCTTAAAGAACAATAAAACTGACAACACCTAGCTCCGGAGGTCACTGGAACATACCAACAACTCATTGTATGCTAATGTCTATATTAGTAAGCACAGAGTCTGCAATGGAGTATCTCTCTAAGTGGTCAAGGTGCTTGACCTAAAAATAACAAGGCTGAGCTTGTACATTTAATATATATATATATATATATATAATATACATATATATATATATATATATATATATATATATATATATATATATATATATATATATTTATATATACATATATATATATATATAAATATATATATATATATATATATATATATATATATATATTTATATATATATATATATATATATATATATATATATTTATATATATATATATATATATATATATATATAAATATATATATATATATATATATATATATATATATATATATATATATATATATATATATATATATATATATATATATATATATATATATATATATATATATATATATATATATATATATATATATATATATATATATATATATATATATATATATATATATATATATATATATATATATATATATATATATATATATATATATATATATATATATATATATATATATATATATATATATATATATATATATATATATATATATATATATATATATATATATATATATATATATATATATATATATATATATATATATATATATATATATATATATAATGATGATGATGATGATGATGTTGAAATACTGAAACAGAAATGTACTGTACTGAAATGCAGTAGGAATTGGAATTGGAATTTTGCTTTTCGTCACATTTATGCCAAATGTGGCTAATACGTGACTAGCTAGTTGTATGTGGTGGAGGAAACTGGAGTACCTGGCGAAAACCACCGCCTAACCCCAAGGCACTGGCAACTTTCTCACATGCCCAGGCCGGGATTCGAACCCAGGCAGTGGTGAGAGACAGCGTGCAGTCAGTGGCGGCGCCTTAGACCACACGGCCGTCAGAGCAGGCCCTAAATGCAGTAGGAAAACGATAAGGACGTTTACAATTCGCCGCCAGATCCAGATCCTGACCTGAGTGAGATCGCAGGCGGTGCTCGCGATGATGCTGCCTGATAGTGATGAGTAGAGTGTTGTTGTTGTTGCCGGGCGCTGAAAGGTGTTGCCATGTCGATACACCCAACAACAAGCTCCCTCCATCATCATAACTCTTTCCTGTCAAATACAACTATCCCATCTTGTGTTGTGACTGCCTTGCAACATCACATCACAGTAGTTCATGTGTTTTCGTCTAAACCACCAATGCTCCACTATTGAAGCTACTTATGGAAATTAGTCCCCAAAAGCTGCCACCTGAGGGATGGCAATGATATTTTTGCCCAGCTAAGGACACCCTGGGGTGTGTGGGTATCCAGCCTAGCTCTCATTACGGCAACAAACAGTGCTTCAGGGAGCCACATATCAATTTATTCCATTATTGATATAAACATCATGTCAATATGGGCCTCACTGCAGCCAGCTCACAATAGTGGCCTGGCCAGTTCTGCACCAAGAATGCCTAAAGCAGTCATAGACTCTATAATAGATATCATACAATAGTGCCCTGGGCAGTACCGAAAACGCCTACACTGGTCATAGACATACCCTATCATAGCCCTTACAAGGCTTAACCCTTAAAATGCTGAGACTACTTTTGTCTAAGGCACATGAACTCAAAAATCTTTGAAAATTGCCTAAACCCTATCATCTTTGTATTCATTGGAAAGCTCTCATTGAGTTCTCTCTGATGAGGACCCATTTGCCAGGGTTTCGGTCATTTTTCAGCTTTTTTCACATTATTTTGTATTGATGAAATTAGCCACCATCAGCATAAGGGTTAAGGCTACTGCACAGAGAGTCCCAGGGAGAGCCTACAGGTAGGCCAACAAGTTGACCCTCCTTATTATAAGAAAGTTCTGCAAACATTACAGTTGTTTATCTTTCGTTTCAGATTTGACAGATATTACAAATTTAGAGTAAATCAAAAATATATTGTGTGGAGAAACCTCTAGTTGTGATTGATTTTTACATGGCATATCTAGATATTTACATAAAAAATTGCAAGAGTGCCATTGCCAAATAAAGCCAACAATTGGTGGCCAGAAACTGGAAAATATCAAAATACAGGATTCAAAAATGTTTAGCATTTGCGTGAATTATATGAAGGGAGACTGGGGAACTCATCCCGTTCCTCAGATAGAATGAAACTGCTAAGGATGCCACCTGTTAAGAGTGACCACCTGTGCAAAGAAGCAGGTTTGTACATTAGTGTACATTAGTGTACATTATTGTTCTCCATAGTATCTATTGGAGTCGAGAGAGCACTGATCGAGTGCTCTGCAGTTGTGATGATGATGATGATGATGATAGGAGTGGACGGGATGAGACTGATAACACTCTCTTATTGAGTACTGCTCGAACAAGATTCCCTGACGCAGTGTTTACTTGCTCAAGCGTTGAAGCAAGTGAGCTTCGGATGAACTCCTCCCAAGTCTTTCATACTGGATCTCCTTTCACCAGTCAGCCTTCCACCCTTGTGTGTGCGGTGGCACACTCAGAAATAGCTTGTGCAATACTATAGTTGCTAGTGCATTTTGATTGCAGCGTACCAGTGGTAAAATCATTAGGAAACTGTGTTTTTGTTTGCTTTATTACTTCGAGTGTTATGTAATTTTCAGGCTGACTACACCGACTGGTGAATGATCGCATATTCGCTTGTCCAGCCATCGGCTATGGTGCTAGGCATAATGAGTTGTGTATTTTGCCATGTGCCAATCCTGCGCACTTAACCCATTGGCACTCAGAGCGGCAAAAACAGGCCTGACTATTTTGTTGATATTTTCCTCACAAAAGCATTTTTATCAAAAATATTTGAAGGAGAAATGTTTATCAGAATATTACCAACAACTTTCCTTCAAATATTTTGTGAGAATTTGCTTTATTTCCAAGTTATTTTCAAAAGTATGAAAATAGCAGACGATACTTTCCTGGGGAACTCTGAGTGTGAATGGGTTAAAGCTGCCTGGGTCAGCAGAGATGCTGCCAGGTGCCTCTATGTGCTGACTCTATAGGCCTTCAGTTACACATTCACACCTAGACCACAACGTCATTCATGCTGCTCTTTAATGGCACTTAAACCATACACACTTTAAGAAAAAAATCATTGAAAATTGCTCTAGACATATTTTCTCAGTTTCACTAATATGCTTCAATTTTACTTTTGCCTGTGCGTCCAGTATATATGCGTCCAGTATATATGTATGTATATATATATATATATATATATATATATATATATATATATATATATATATATATATATATATATATATATATATATATATATATATATATATATATATATCTGTGTGTGAATACACATCATAATGTGTCCCTTAAGCCCCTCTTTCCCAGGTTGGTCATTAAGAGGAATGGATTCCAGCGCTCACACAGTGTGAATGCAGTCTTTTTTTTGCTGGCTACATTTGCTGACGTTTTGCTGCTGCATGGTGCCTATGCCAGTTAAGCCATATTGGCTAACATGCCACTTCCAAATCCTCTTATGGCACAATCACTTGCCGCGTCTCGCGCCACCGTCTAACAGCTCTCTCCAGCAATTATATAATTGAAGCACTCATTTCATAGTTATTTGGTAATTCAGCGTTGCTTACCCACAAATCCGTCAGGCACATTACGTGCTGGCGGTGAGCGGCGCAGGGGATCATGTCTCGCTGAGACCACTGGCAATCACGAGTGCCGCCGTGCGTCCCCGCGCTGAGCTGCAGACGCACAGACGATAGCGGCAATCAAGTGCCATTGCTGCCCACACTCAACGACATGATAGCTTAAACACACAGGCCAGAATATCCACCAGCCCGTTAGCAAATATATACAGAAATACACTAGGGGAAGAATTCTGCTCTGAGGCAATTAATATGACTTTATTTTTCATTACAAAATTAATATACATTCTTTTCCCCCTTACAGCATCAAATATAAGGTAGGCAGTCTAAGGTAGGCAGTCTACCAGCCATCTTTAAGTGCCATGCATTGCTGCCCACAATTAGGGCACGATAGTTTAACCCATAGAAAAATACAACCCTAGGGCAAATATCTATATGAAATAGATATTGGCTGCAACTATGCTCCAAGGTATTTTCGTCTTGTATTGCGTATATACTTTCCTTTCCTCTGACAGCATATGAGCACCTAGTCAAGACTGGCCGTCTATATGAAATAGATATGGGCTACATTGTACTGTTCTCCAAGCTATTTTCATCTTGTATTGCGTATATACTTTCCTTTCCTCTGACAGCATATAGGCACTGAGTCAAGACTGGCTGTCTATATGAAATAGATATGGGCTACATTGTACTGTTCTCCAAGGTATTTTCATCTTGTATTGCGTGTATACTTTCCTTTCCTCTGACAGCATATGAGCACCAAGTCAAGGCCACTGACTGCAGTGTCTGGAGCAGTTGTAGCAGCAATGAGCGCAGGCCAATCAACTCTTCTTCCCCGCACGTCTCAGCGACCAGGCCCGCACTGACAGTGGACGGAAATTACAAAAGCTACCACTTCATTCCCTATACAAACACATCACTCAAACCCGCAAACATCTTCCCGCGCTACAATATTGTTTCAGTGACATCCCTGATCCGGATTTCTATTGGTGAGATTTACTTGATTTCCTTAAAGCGAGCATTGGGCTGTCTTTGAACATATCGAACGCCCTCAGTGGCAATTTCTTTAGAAATGGCTGCTCCGATCAGAGTTTTCATTGGCTGGCTAAGGAGAGGAGGATGAAGGGTGAAATCATTGTGATATCGCACACAGGAAATAAGCAGCATGGTTTAGTTGGAAACCTACTACAGATAAAGTGGCATTTACTAAAACGGAAATAAACAATACTAAGAGGATTTAGTGCTTCGATATGTTTCATGTCACATTTCTGTAACCATAGAAATATAAAACGTGACCGCCAAGGATACCGATTATGATTTAGATATAACCTGATCACAATGTTGTTCATGTCATCAAATTCATCCTCCTCCTTATTATCACCATCATAATCAACATCAGCATCATCAGCATCATCATTATCATCATCATAATAATATTTGTAATCATCAAAACAAAAATGATTATTTTATAATCATAATTATAATCATCACAAAAAGCTATCATTATACTATCATTATTATCACCATTATCAGAATAAACATGATCTTATAAATTTGTCTTATTACCTTGCTAATCAATATGCCTCAAATCTTTCGCATACCAAGTTAAGTTTTATTCCAACTGTGGTGCTAAAGACCTAAAGATACATCAATAAATACTGTACCCTAAAAAGTAACATAAATGCTGTCAGGACAAAGACATGTTATTGCAATTCTTGATGGACTAAGTCAAGCGGACACTTTCTGTATGAACACTTTTTCTTATATATTGAAGGCTTAAGGGGTCATGAGTCTGCCTTAATGGCTTAGTTATGAGTTTAAGGTGTTGCCACTGACTGCTCCCTGTCTCTCACCACTGTCCAAGGTTGAATCTAGGTCAAGGCAGGTTAGAAAGATGCCAGTGACTTGGGGCTGAGGTAATGGTTTTCACTGGGCACTTTAATTTACAATTCCAACTGGCTGGTCATGAATTAGCAAAAATATGGCAGAAAAAGTGACCATAATCAAATTTTCCAATTTGCTTGTAGGATCCCATAATGATGAAGCTACGGAATGTGTGTTGTTTTTGCAGGAGAACTGACATCATGACCCTATTCACTCATTATGTATGTATATGGCACAGGCTGAGATTAGGGTAATTGTGGCCACATTAGTGTAGCTCAGTATTATAGCACTGAGTCTCTACAGCTACTTATATCAAGCTAGAGGACGCACGCTACTCAGTTCCTATTAGGTATGGCAGAGCCGGGCAAGTGTCAGAGCAAAATGGCACCAAACATATTGACTCAAAATATTATTTTTGAGTAGCCGAAGGGAGTTAGCGCATGTCAAGCGCGAATGATGTAGTAATATTATAAGTTCATCAGCAAATGGCGAAGTCGTGTTCCGTGTCACCGCAGTCATCAGAGAATTCTGATGGATCAAACTTAAATCGTCGGATTCTGCTTTAAAAAAGCCGCCTGCCAAAGCAGAGAAGCCCTTTATCTTGATCGGGATAATCTAGGGTCTGATTATCTTACGCTAATCTGCCCCTGAAGACATAATGCTGTGCCCAGCCAGCGGAGAGAGGCCCGCATATCCAGCCAGCCACACTGACCCCAAGCCCCTCCAGTCAGAGCGAACGCCCGTAACTCCTCTTTATATTAAGTTTTATTTGACAGAGCTTTTTTTCGCCCATTCCTTCTAGTTCCCTCGGACCTAATCCGATGTGACTCTTGCCTGAAAGAAAGGCGGCGTATTTCATTGGTCGGCGCGAGCAGGCTCTACCAAGCGCGGGTCCATTACCCAAGCCGCTCCTCTGAGTTATGGCGGAAATTTTGCATACAAATTGGGTGCAGCTTGAAATATTAATATGGCGGTTGGCGCATTAGGGACTTGAGGGTGTGCTAAAAAGGAAGACGTTGATTTCAGGGGTGGTAATGGCACAATCCGTCATTGGAATGTGCGGTATGCGGGACTGACCCTTTCACATGTGTTAATATCAACTGGACAACCCCTGCGAGCAGGCCAGATAGAGGGGGCGCAGCCTCGTGTGTGATCATCTCTATTCTGCTCACGTGGGGGCGATGCTGATTCTGCAGGAGAGTAGACGGTGGATCTTACAGTAAGACTACACAGAATACTTTACGTCTGTCTGGAAGGGGAAGGATGTCCAGAATTTATGTGTAGGGGCTCAGTCTCTATGAAGGGTTGGAGGGGGGGGGGATTGTTTTGACAAAGAGTAGATCAAAGATTTTTCTTTTTTAGAGAAACATTTTTTTTGCAAAAAAATGTCAACATTTATCATGAAAATAAAGGTTTTGAATCGTAAAGCAAGGAACCCCTTGAATCCCACCTGTATCCTTAAACTAGGAACTGTTGAGATATCATCTTCATTCTGATCACTTAAGGGGGTGTTGGTCATTCAGCCCACAAGTATTATGCAAAGAGTGGATCCTGCATTGCCCCTTCAATAGAATACTTTACATCTGAGTCTATGATGGGTAGGGACATATGAGATCACCTCTGATAATTCAGCAGATAAGTGTCCAATGCAGAATACCAGATACCAGGCTTTAAAACAGACATAGCAAATAATAGTAATTGGTAAAGATTATAGTTGATAAAGCTGTTATTATTGTTTCTTTTCTGATGCTTGAGATTTCCCTTAAGGTTCCCACTGAGCGTTAACAAGGAGGTGTTGGCTGACACCTGATCACTCATGTTATCAGCAGCCAGACCGAGACTACGGGACTACGTAATTTCTTGCCCCCTTTACGTTACATAACAAGTCAGGTGTTATACAACAAGCAAGAGCCAGGTCTGACATTCCACCATAAAATATGTAGCTTATGCAGCCCTTGGGAACTCATGCCTTCAATTTCATGACCTAACCATGACACTTTTATTGCAATCAGAAGTTGGGTGTTTATTGAGGGAAGGTTTTTATTGTGTCTGAGTAGCTGAGGTTGCCTGACCACTCTGAGATGTTACTGTAGGATTTTATTGCCCATAAACTACCAGATGTCTCATTTATTACATCGTTCATTGAATCTGACATGTAAGGCATGTCTGTATTAAATTATTGATAGATATGTAATATTGTTCTATGTGTAATAAGGAATGACATTAACCCTCTCTCCACCAAACCGCAACCATATGAAATGAATCACTATAATAATAAGAGAGAAACCAGTTCCTTTGCCTTCTCCATATAACCAAAGGGCAAGGATTCAAAACTCATAGGCTAGGATAAAGTCATTTTGCCTTAAGGCCAACAAAATTACCTTTTCTGTCTCTTTGAGGATCATAGAAAAATGGCTATGAATTTGTGAGGCAGCGATCACAGGCCCTGTTGTCCAGTGTTTTTTGTATGGTTCTCAATCAGGGGAGGCCGGCCCAGCCCCAGAATAGTATCAAGGCCGGTACCTGCCAAAGTTCTGAGCTAGGGGCATACATCATGGCTCATCCGATAGATCTGTTGATCCTAGCCGCACGCTTCAGTAATCAATAGTGGCGAGAAGTCCACGAGAGCGAGACAGGGAACCTCCAGCGGGCCAAGGAACCAGTTATAGCGGCAGAGTCTATGACCAGGCCTGCATCACCCAAACTCACATCCTCTACATTCAGAGGTGAAGTGACATAACGCTTTGTAGCAGAATGTTTTACGAAAATGAGAAGTCAACACATTTAGCCTATGAGAGGCCAAGATCTATTACAAGAGCGGTAGTTCAAAAAATAGTTAAGTAGACTAAGACACAAATGCATTTCTCATCCCCAGAAAAAATAAAGGAAACATTGGTCAATACAAGTGATAATCAAATTCCTAGGAAACAAAGCAAAAACATTCTAAAAGTGATATTTACGCAACATTTACCTTAGAATTACAGAGTATTCTTGGAGCTGCATTTCATATTTTAGAAATAGTTTCCTAGTTTTACTATGACTGTAATTCAGAATACTGTGCAATGAATATCCTGAAATTACTAAATAGCAATTCCAAGATAGCATTATGCTAGGGATTCTTAGGCATTCCCTAGTAATTTGACAATTAAAGCCTCACCTTTTTTAGCTCTCACAGGAAAGCAATGTTTATATCCATACATTATCATAGAGATTGGCAGTATGTTTCAACACATTGACTCCTGGAAAGAAAGCGACATAAATATGATATGACTTTGTTGTTTGACCATGTATTGTACTCCCAAGATCTGTGAAATGCCATACTGTTGAGGCATCTTGTTTACATGTCCTCCTGCTCCGTTTGGCTGCATGATACCTGAGTGAAATAGATTATTCATGTGCTGAATTTGGTATAGCTTTTCCTCTGTTTATCTTATTTCTGTTGTGTTCGGTCGCCTTGGTTTCCATGAGGAACACATTTAATGTTGTCTAGAAGGTTAATGAAATGATATAACGATAACAAACAAAAAAACCTGGCCATTATACATAGAACATGAGGCGACCCAGAGCAAGGTGTGTGAATGTCTGGGGAGAGCCTATAGTGCCGTTAATGCGCTTGATAATGCTGAAAGCTTTTACCTGTAATTTTGCCACATAATGGGGTTGTGACAGAAGTGTTGGTGAAAGTCTTCACCAAGGGAGGTGGGATAACAGCACTATTTGTTTGCGTCAACCTCTCAGTGATCGCCGCGTCCGATCCTTCGCCTCCCTAAGTGCCTGGGAGATTTTATGGCATGTTTTAATCCCACTGGCTCTCGCGACACTCTCCTTCTCAATTATGCATGTGTGCTTAAGTATCGACGGTTAGGGGCCGCCTTTAACCTTATCAAACCTAGCTCCACTAGCAGCAACACTGGCAACAATACAATCACGCTCTGCACCACACCAAAGCTAAGGCTACTTTCATCCAAATCACAAGGATCCAAAGAATTTTGTAAACCATCAAAACTCTGTTATGTTGGTGTTCATTAGATAGTTCTCACTGAGTACTTTCAGATGAGTACCCACATGCCAGGGTTTCAGTCATTTTTCAAGGTTTTTGCGTCATTTTGTATTGGCAAAATTAGCCACCAGCAGCTTAAGGGTTAAGACTGATAACGTTAACAACATTATCTGTTCCATAGATATATGTGCAAAATAGCCAGACAAGCTTACTTTCTCGGAATGTGAACTCAGAGTTTAATTTTTATTTCAAGTAACCTTTTTCACTGGACTTTAATTGATTAGAGCTGACACTCTCTGACTGTTTGCCACATTTGGAATAGTAAACTGAAATTATCAGACACAATTCTCATTGAAAAATATCAAGAGAAGGAATAAAGTGCACCTATCTGCTTGACCACAATGGCAGTCCCCCGACCCACTCTACACACGCAATAAACTAATTGATATATCTAAAAAGCATATCAAATTTAAGTACTTGCAAAGCGCAAGGAATTAAACAATATGCTGTTGACAGCTTGTCAGTCAACTACCGATTGATGACATAAACAAACCAAAGATTGAATCGAAGCTTTTTGTACAAATCGATGCAGATGGATGTGAAATTGATTTCTGCTGTCAACATATTGTAATCCGTCCATGTGTAATATATAAAAAACTTTGGAATGACATAAAAATTATTGGCTGCATGTAGATGTATTCTGGTGTGTATACGCTGTACATGTGATACTCCTATAAGATGATGGAGAGCACTGAGTTTGTGACGAATGTGATGTCAGCCGCAATCTGTCAGGGAAGTCAAGCGTGCAGGCCACGTGCAACATATTGTCAAATAGAGCAGCTTTCTCAATATAAAGGCCAATTGTTAAACAAACAACTAGCAGAATGAATTTAGCACTAGATGCATATGTGAGAGTGTGTGTATTGTTCTTAGACATCTAATGGTATGAATGGTTAATCTAATGTCTGTAAATGTTAAAAGTGTAACTGATATTCAATTGATATTCAATTACAATACATTGTTGTGGAATTGATCTCACGATAAGATGATATTGCTCTAGCAAATATAATATACTGGTATTTGCAAATGATAGAAGCCATAGGAAATTATTCATAACTGACACAGAGAAGGTATATCATAGGTTTATATATCTACCTATTAAACTAACCTATAGGGAGGGGGTTATAGTGATCAGCAGGCCCTGATTGCATGCACTGAATCCAGAAAATTACATTATGGCCGAGGCGGTGTCTTTTAATAAAGCCTTAAATGAGACTGTGGGGTGTTCAGGCTAATCCACTGAACAGGCTGGGAGGGCCAGCCTCTCAGTGATAGTGCTCCATCTTGCCTGTAGTATCATACCCCCCCCCCCCCCCTCTTCCTAGGGGGGTCCTCAATCAGCCTCTCAACAATATCAAAGCCGGCCCTCAGACCGGCAGCGGCCGCAGCAAAGGTCGGCTGAGGTCAGGTCTGGACACATGACCTCAACAATGAGGCTTTACTAGAATTAACTCTCTATTTAAAATTACCATTTCCATCAATAGACCAGAAACAACTTCAAACCTTAAGTCTGTTGAATTGTGTTCAGTACATATTTTCCCATCTTTAACTACTGCTGCCATTAACAGTGAACCAAGGCATAATCTTCCTGGTATACTTGAAAAACTTGTTTTAAAAGCCTCTTTTGAGTATTCTTACCTTTATAATTTTGTGAAAACCAGTAATCTATGAATTGAAAATTACTTTTTTTGCTATCGGAAGGCAAAATCTCACAATAAACAATCATGCCAAAGTGACATTGACCAGGATGTCACTTGGGCACATGTGTAATTTCAACCCTTGCACTGTATGAATTTGTGATTGTGAGACTGCAACCAGGGTATAGGTTCAATTTCAATACTTAATTAGGTTGACCAAAACTGACCAGCCATCTTTGACTGTATCTCACTTATTTTCAGTGGATTGATACCATAAGCTAAAGGTTGATTTTACAAACTCTCCTAAGTTAAAAGATAACCTCTGCACTGTTTGGATGGCTGACCATCAGGGCAGTGATACTGTGCTAAATGGACAGATGGCCATTTTGGGAATTATTTTGCTACCCATTTCTTTAAGAATGGATGTCATCAGGTTGCGACTGCGGCAAATGTTTAATTTCAACACCATATCTTAGTAGATTTACCCATGTTAGACGAATTCCAACTACAATTCTCAAACATATTTCATCTCATGGTGGCAGGAGTAATTTAAACCCTTGCTATGAGCAGATCTTACCACATGGTACCAGGCTAGTTTCGACCCCTGCTCTAAGCAGGTCTCACCACTTAGTACCAGGCTAATTTCAACCCCTGCTCTGCCACACAAGCTACAACTTACTCTCCAGTGCCAACTTAACTCTAGTGTGCCAAATTTATAACCTGCAGCAGAGCAAAACTAATCTTCGGGAGGATCCCTGAGGCCTTCTAGCTTTAAATTAGCTATTTATTTCTTAAGTTGCGAGCGGGCTGTCAGTGTAGTAAGTGAGCACTCTCTGAGCCCGCAGCCCCCACTGTAGCCAGGAAACTCTTTCTTGCCCACGGAACCCTGCAACACGCATAATCATAAAGCCCGCTTGGCAGAACAGGGTGCATTTCCAGCTTACTATCTTATAACCATGCCAAATAACCCTTGCTAGACATGCTCTCAGACACTGCTTGTCTTTAATCCACACAAACAAGTAGTGGGCACGTTTCCGGTACAGTCGGTAAACTGTCCTTTTTGTCGGCGCAGTTGTGGCCTGTGATTTGGCTGCTGCTGCCGCTGCAGAATCAGCAGCAGCAGAGCGGCATAGTGACTTGTGATTGGTGTAAACAACTGGCTGCAGACGGAGGTTGTAATCAGGCGTGGCTTGTACTCGTCCTTGTGTTGAATCATTCATCATAGCCGTGTCGGCTACAAATGACCGCTCTGGGAAACGACCATCATTACGGCAGCGGCGTGGACCAGGGATTGCCAAAGAGAGGCCGCGCCACTTCTACCCGCTTAGGCCTCCAGCAATGCTGACACATTTTGCCTTTACTCCAAGAATGCAGGCTGCAGATATTGCAGACATTGACATTCTACAACCATACTTAAAAATCGACCAAAATTTATTTTTAGTATTAAAAAAGCAATATGATCTCTAGTCCATTGTTAACTGCATAGCATGCTTGATTCCATCATAATTGTCAAACCTGCTATATGTATAAACAAATGATAGAATAAAGGGTTGTATCAACACAGGTGGTGTTTACTAATAGATGAAATATTATTATATACTTCTTTATAAAAGAATTCTGAGAAAAGTCCTTACTGCCAGATGACCTATTGTAGCAGGGGAGGGCATTAGATAGGGAATAAAGAAAAACAAGCTTCATATCCCTTTCACATAAGAAATTGCTAATTCCAGTATCTATTTATTCTCCTCTCCCTAAGAGTATGCAATACAATAGGTGATACTTCTTGTTCTGCCTGGGTTCAATTGCCAGCCAGGGTGTGTGAGAGGTTACCAGTGACTCAGGGTTAGGCGGTTGTTTTCACTGGGTTCTTCAGTTTTCTTCATCATTTACAACTGGCTAGTCATGACTTAGCCCCAATACAACGGAAAAAATGACAATAATCTAAATTCCACACTTCCACATATTGTTTCGTAAATGACCTTGACTTTCATATATCGGTAGCTGGTACCTGTCATCTCTATCATGCGTCCAGTGTGAGCCATATGGTTTGTGTATTATATGTAGCTAGCTGGCACCTGTATTTAGCATATGGTGCCTGTGAGGTATAATTCACACATTACTAGTACCTAGGCACAGATAGCACATGGCTGCGGCGGCGTACCAGCAGGCAGGCTCTGCGTACTGCACCGTCCGCCCACCACATACAACTACATCCAATATAACAACACACAGAAGGAAAAGAGGGAGATCTGTGGAATATACTTATAGGGGTCACTTTACCACTTAAACCTAAATAACCCCTTCTTTCTGACCCTTTATAGTCTCACTCCAAGCCCTTTTTATTTTTCCTCATCCTTTGCCCCCCTATTACCTCACCAATGACCACCTTTTTACCCTGCAACCTGATCTAATTTATACCCCCTCTTTGAAACCCCTTCCATCTCAATGGTCCTGTTTTGACTCCCTCTCACAGCTCTCTTGTATATCTCATCCCTATTTGCCTATCATTATTAAATTTTGAAATAACCAAATGGTATTTTCTCCTGAAATGGGGTATTTCTTCCCATTTTGAGGGTTTGGTATCTTTACCATTTAAAAGATAAAGCCTCAGTTTCATCCGCATATTTCCAAAATGACAATTTTTAGTGGGCCTGCATCAGGTTCCCACACAGTAAACACTTATGTCACCCATGTGCACATGTATAAGGGGAAAAGCCCCGTTCAATCTGTGCTGCTCCATAATTATAACATTGTTGCTGCTGTACTCGGCGTTGTGGCCATTATTATTGAAAACCAACCCTAAATGTAGGAGCAGATTAGTTTGGTAACCTGACTGTAAGATTGATAGATTCCTTGATTGGAGAATTCAGTGACGCCCGGTCGCCCGTACGCCCGCTTCTCCCTGTTTACTGATCGTCCACGCTCCTCACATGTATCTCCACTAACTGATGCCGCGTTTATTCGGTTATTAGAGATTACTCCCGATAGTGGGCTTTCTGGCCGCCACTAGGGGGAGCTGATCTATCTGGCAGCGCCGATACTCCCACCACTTCACTCCTCCCCGTCACTGGAACAGGAAATTGGCCGCCGCGGCTAAATGGATCATTTTAATGGAGAAGATGGCCGAACAATAACACGCTAAATCAAGGCCCGCAGATAGAGGGACGACGAGTGCTTGTTCAGCGGAGAAGCCAGAAAAGCCGTAATTCTGCAGGCAGATACTGCACTGAGAGCAAGAGGTTCACTTGTAAGGGGCAGGGGAGGGTCAATTCCTTCCCAATTCAGGAGAAACCAGCAATTTTATTACAAATTCTATAACATGTACATGCATGGGGTAGGTTCAAAATATCTTTTAACAAAATGAATATATACATAGCCACATCCCCAACCTGTTTCAGCATCTGTAAATTGCTCGGTAATTCCAAGTGTTCCTTATCTGGCCACGCTTATTTTCATTTTAATGATGAAATACCTGATAATTACATGTGTAGATTAGAAAAAAATCTAACATCCCTCGTGTTTTTTAACATGCATACGGCCATTTTTCTTAATAAGAAACGGGGCTTTGCAAAACCCTCCTTACCCCAACCTGTATCAGCAACCATGAATTTCTCAGTAATTCCAAGTGTTTAGTATCTGGCCACGTTTTTCTCACTAGGAAGCCTTGAGCATGGCAGCGGAGAATGGAAGCACAGCTGATGGGATATTTGGGTTAGTGGAGAACCTTGCGTGAGGAAACGCCAAAGAAATGCGCGGCCTTTCTAACGGCCAAATAAATCCTTCACATCTAGAGTATCTCGCCCCGCATAAGCAACACTAAATGAGGCGTACCGCGACGCTGCTTGCATTGCATGCCTCCATGGATTTAAAAGTAAACATCGTTGTGAATGAAATCTTATCTCACCCCGCCAGAGAAATTGAATATTTTGGTCGATTTTTATCGAAATTTCTAATCGTGCTTGAAATTTCCCTGTTAACTTCTAGTGCAGTAGTGATACAGTAAAAGTGTATTGAAGATAAGATTGTAACCATGTTTTGGAATCTGAATCCAATCATGCAATTCAGGGATTACTACAATTTTTTCTGCACCATGAGTGTGAAACATGGAAGTGCATCTATTTGGTGGATTAGGGTAATCCTTGGACATGCTTGGGAATCTTGGAGCAGCTGGGACAGGAGAGGAAAGAGGTTATGGTGGGAGGGGCAAGCATGATTTTGAATAACCATCACGCCACTTAAATGCATTGATTTATATTCAAAGGAACTAAGTTTATCAATAATTAAAGCAAGAAATTTCCCCACGCTGGTAATGAGTGCTCTGCATAAATTGCAGTCTGAAGTTCAAAGAGCCCTGCTTTAACCCAAGATATCCTTGATCTGCTTTCTGTAAGCCCCATAGATGTCTATAGGCCAAACTTTGTGGAAATATGATAACCAAGCAAAATTTAGAGAAAGAAAATATAGAAGCTCTCTCCCCCCTCCAAAAATCACCTAATATTATAGAAAAAATTCAAAAATGAAAGATTTTCTAAATCAATGTGCCTGAAGTAACTATCACAAAACCAAGTCAAAACCTAGCCATATGCATGTTTAAATCGTGGAAACAGTGAGATAATAATAGATGTAATTTCCACTATTTTAATTGCACTTAACTTTTAATTGTGTTAGGGAACTTCATACATGCACAGAAAAGATAACAACCAGTTAATGCTAGTGTCAGTGCAAACTTAGTATGAGGATACAGTAAAACCCTAGTTTATATCAAGGAAATAAATTTGTTATTCAAAACCTCCGTGAAAATCCACCCTTTTTGATACATTTTTCTAAACTGACAGATCTATGTAGAGTGCATGCATTAAAGATATTGACGAGTGTTGTTCACATTGTCACAGCAGATGTATTCAAACTCAGCCTTTAAAACTTCAGACTGAATGCATTACATTTGAATTTCCAAACCACTCACATATTAGCTACAATGTACCATTGAAATACAGGAAATACAGGTCTCTAAATTACACTCTACGGATAAACCAATCTTTAACGGCACTTGTTGAGTGTTACGGAGTATCCTATCTCACACATGTGCCAATTGAAAGTAATTGACTATGAAATAGAAATGTGACGTGTTATTACATAATCCACTACTAGATTACCTCAAGCACCCTTCATATGCTGTAACAGTCATTACTCAACAATTTCCCCTTTGTACATAACCGACAAAAGGTACTACAATCTGATAAGCCAAAAACCCTGGAAATACAGCCCTTCTGCAAACAGTGACCTCTTTATACATAATCAACAAAAAGCACTAGAGGATTAGTCAAAGAACCCTTGACATGCAATTTTCCCCCAACAATTGCCCCTTTATAGCGGAGAAGTCGACACTGTGTGGGTAATTATCCAGTTATGAAACTTAAAGCACCACTTAGTTCCACCTGGCAGCTAGAAAAACTTTGATGTTTTTCGTGACCTGTGCTTGTGTATAAGTAAAGAATCCGGGACGTCTGATTTTGGCGATTAGGGTTTTCAGCTGAATAGCGGGTCATGTTGAGGTTTCCTGAGGAAGAGGTGATAAAATGGGGGCTGTGCTAAACCCATTCACACTCACAGTTACCCTTGAAAAGTACCATCTGCACCGAGGTTACTTTTCAAAATAACTTAGGAAGAAGGCATGAATTCAAAACTTATTTGAAGGAGAATTGCAAATTAGGATAGAACAAATATTTCTTGATAAACTATTTCATTATGGAAGTTTTCTCAAGAAAGATAGTGATCGCCAAAGGAATATGGCTATTTCAGGATCATTCATACTCTAAAACTAATGGGTTAACCGTTTCAACCAGCCAGAGCATCATTCCAAATATATTGAGGAGAAATGTTGATCAAAACTCAACCAACAACTCTTCATCATCATAGTATTTCGGAAATTCATACTTAATTCTAAAACTATTTTCATAAGTTTGCTCATAGGACACTTATCAAGCCCACCTCCTTTAACCCTTCCAATGCTTTGAGACTACTTTTGTCCAAAGCACAAGAATGCAAGATTCTTGAAAAACCATTGAAACCCTGTCGTCTTGGTATTCATTTGAAAGCTCTCGCCGAGTACTCTCAGATGAGTACCCATTTGCCAGGGTTTCAGTAATATTTCGGGTTTTTTGCATCTTTTTGTATTGGCCCAAATTAGCCACCAGCAGCATAAGCGTTAAGACATGAAAGTGTCAAAGCCTAGGATGATATCACTATTTGCCAGGGTAGATGAAGACACCCACGCCTGCATGCTCTGTCGGTGATGTGTACCCCAGATTTACAACACAACATAACAACAATTACACTATGGAGCACTGTGTCTCCATCTGTTCCCAACACCTCTGCGGCAGGGAAAGTTTGCTGCCATGCTGATTCCCGATAAAAATCTCCATAAAAATTGTGGGTACTGGAGCTATTATTGAGGATGTGTGGGTGAGATATTCCCAAAATGATAATATTCTAGAATGAGAAAAATGTGATTGTAAGGCATTTAAATTTCTGGCCCAAAGTTTGCTGGAGCTTGAGACGGAGGGGGGTCTATGGTGCCCCTGAGTGTCCACAGCTGTGAGAGATACATTAGGTACCCTATTCAGCCAGCTGTCAATAGGTATATAGTGCCACATATACCTCAAAGCATCTGTTGCCTCAAGAACGGCACCGGGACAAAGTTGGATAACATCTATATATCATACATTGTGCAATATATGCCACTTAAATATAATGCAAAATATTGTGTCATCATATCCTTATCTTTCTTCATGTTATGTCTTGGGGACAATCAAGAATTCTATGGCCTTTTCTGTAGTTGAATTAGACATGGTATATACTGATATGATCAGTTAATCAAAATCAGTCTTTGGAAATATATGTTTGTCAAGATGAATATTTTTCATAGTCAGACCATTGGATTGATTTGAGGACATGTAGATTGTGACATCTGTATACATATACAGGTTTTAAAAGCTTTCTATAGTGTATGTACTAAGCACTACAAGAGACTGTATCTTTTACATGTCTTGACACCCATACACATTTTTCATTTTCCATAGTGTATGTTATAGTAAACTCTATACAAAAGACTGTATCCTCATTGACATCTCATCTATTGCTACTGTGTATTTCCACTAAACACTGTATTCTCTATGTGGATCTTGACATCTTTATACATTTCTAATTTACCATAATGTGTGTACTAAACACTAGAAAAGACTGCGTCCTCTATTATCATTACCCTTCTACTTCCTGCTGTGTGTGTACCCACAACAAGTACAAATAAACAAAACCATCAATTCAGCAGCAAAAAAACTGCCTTTAAGCACATACTAATGTGCTAACTTCGGCAGCTTTGCTCTATGCCGAACCAGAGCTGCGGAAACACTTTGTTGCGGCCATTGCCGATGTTTTGTGTCTGATTTCACAGTCGAGTTTGTGTGGAGACACGGAGACTGACGACTTGTTTTCGCCCTTATTTCGCGAGGAGCACTCCTCAATTCCAAGCTCATAGCTTGTTTCCAGACAGACCAATTAAGTTGTAAAACACTCAAATTTGCCGCCAACTAATTTGATCCAGAGCTCATTATTGGTTGTTGTGTAGTGCGGCCGGGGTATGTAATCAGGGGAGCCCCTTTTTGACAAGGGGGCGGGGCAGGGGCAGGGTGTTGAAGCGTGGCGGTTCTGGAGGGGTGTGTTCACGTGCATACCAAAGTTCCCCCAAGAGCAATTGAATGCTAATTATGGTGAAGCATGACTACCTTGATTAGCGCGCAATCATTCATTTGGGTGGCGCCCCCTTTCTCTGCATGTCTCCCTCCATAACCGATCAGCGACTCCCTCTTTTATGATTATCCCTGTGTCCCTGGACATGACTGACAGCACCTGTTAGGCCCACAATAACACCATGTGCTCGCTGGCTGGACAATATGCCAACAGCATACCCACCAACTCCTTCACAACTTGCATCAATGGCAAGTTTTCACTTGAACGGTTTCCTTAAGAAAATGATTTAACAATAAAGCCATCTTGTGATATTTGGAACAATGTAGTTTCTGGTAGAAAAATATCAGCTAAGATAAACTATATGGCAGACAGCATAAAACTCTGCCTTATTATGTATTCCCAAAATCTCTACCTATAGAGATATTCTCTCTCTATCTCTCTGTCTCTCTCTCTCTCTCTCTCTCTCCCTCTCTCTCTCTCTCTCTCTCTCCCTCTCTCTCTCTCTCTCTCTCTCTCTCTCTCTCTCTCTCTCTCTCTCTCTCTCTCTCTCTCTCTCACTCTCTCTCTCTCTCTCTCTCTCTCTCTCTCTCTCTCTCTCTCTCTCTCTCTCTCTCTCTCTCCACCCTCCCCCCCCCCCCCTCTCTCTCTCTCTCTCTCTCTCTCTCTCTCTCTCTCTCTCTCTCTCTCTCTCTCTCTCTCTCTCTCTCTCTCTCTCTCTCTCTTAGTCTCATACCACAGTGTGTGTAGTGTTGACTAATGATGATCCTGCCTCTTCTTGATAGATATGTTGAAAATTACCAAGACAGGCAATAAGTGTCCGTGACCAGGTGTTCCTGATTAATCATCTTACCTGTATGCCGCGGTCAATTATAGCATATACTATCTCCCTACACGTACACCACACGGCACAAGGCAGTCTACTATTACATGATTATCACCTCATATACAGGCATAATTGGGGGAAAAATAGTTCACAAGGGGACAAGAGGATTAAGGGCGTCTAGAATAGTATATCATCGACAAAAGTTAATGATTACCTCTTCGTATAGAGGCAATGTTGGGGGTAAAAGTTCACAAGGGGACATTAGTATTAAGGGTGAATATACGATGATAAGTAATAAGCTATAGCAATAGTTCACCAAGAACCTGGACACCTTGTACTGGATACTTTTGTTTTTCTGCTTATCATGTTTATTTGATTTTATATAACACCCTTCATTGAAACATCCATTATCCATTTATCTATCAAAAAAACACAAATATTGTTCATGAAATTTGGAATTTTGTTTATCGTCACATTTCCACCATAATGAGGCTAAATCATGACATGCTAGTTGCAAATGTTAGAGGAAACAGGAGTATCTTTGAATTACCACTGCCTAACCCCATGTCACTGGCATTGTTTATTTTATGAACAAATGCCAATAGTTCCCAGCTATTCACAAAGGGCCTATATTATTAGCATGGAGTGGGCAGAAAGAATAATTATTTGTAAACTAATAGGGAGTGACCTATGACTTGAACAAGTAAATAACTTGTTTGTGTGGTATGACTTGTAAAGGGATCCATTGATACCTTTGAGGTGCAGCATAACACGCTTTCCCTCATGCTTCTCTAGAGGTGACACCTGACACCTTGAATACACAGCCTGATGAGAAAGTAGTGTAATAAAAGTCCCTTCAAGCCTGGGTACACCTTCAATCTATTATACTACTTATTGTACATCACCGATGCAGGGTGCCCAATCGGTGGTGGGTGCCATCCGGGTATCAGGTTGGGGTTTAAGGGTGAGTTTGTGTGGTGTGGAGGTTGTTTTGGTTGATGAGCCGCGTTACCGTTGAGCGGTGAGACGTCTCGCGTTACCGCAGAGCAAGGACTAGCGAGGCCCCCTGCTGGGATGGTGGAAGGAGGGGAAGACACAGATCACATACCAGCGCAAATTTGGGCAACAAAGTTCAGCGACAGTTCACTATAAACCCTCCAGCATCTACTTGTGCTCTGTGGTCATCTGAGTGAGCGTACAGGGTAGTTAGGGTATAAATATTAATAGCAAGGTTGAGTACGTGTCAATACACATCGCCTGATAGATCACACCAAAGGAGCATCAGAAAGTCCACGTACACACATAGGTCAATAACTTCAATTGAGAACTATACCTGTTGTGGCTAAACTTTAGCCTATCTCACGACACAGGGTCAGCAAGATAGATTATTTTCAGTGTATGAGTATGGTTGATTACAAGTTGAGGTGCTTCACCTGTTGACCTGTACATTCATAAGATCTGGCTGCCTGTGTACATAGGTGATTCAGATTTTTAAGGTTTAAATGTGTGTACAGAGGATTGCAAATTTTAAAATACTACCCCTTTACATCCATTAAGATGTACCCCCTTATAATATAAGAAATATGTGTCTACCCTGCCCATTTAATGGATGTTTTATAAAAATGAGATTTCTATATATTTCTATTTCTATATCCAATTTAAGTCAAAGGCTAGTCAAGACATGATTCTATAAGCCCTGAAAATTGCTTGTATCCTAAAAAAAAATCTGATCCCTTAGCCCTGCCTGAAAACTAATTGCTTAAATACTATACTTTCAAATATCAAGAATTGAAAAGTCCAAGTCTGGTAGAAATATGTGCATTATAATACAAATTCCTGCGTTTTTCTGACTAGCTGCTATTTTTTTGTGAACTGTTCTGGAGTTGAGTTTTTTTAGTGTGGTGCATACCTCATAACAATAGGGCATGATTTTCCGCATGAGCGACTAATTGTTAGCCTAAGTAATCACTTCATATCCACAGGCGAGTTAACACAATGCTGAACAAACAGAATTGTTATTAGCGAGGTGTTCAAAAGCACAAGTATGTAACTTTCCAGAGCATAGGGTCAACAGGAAGCGAAAATATAGGCTTTGATAAATTGTGAAGCAGTCCATGAAATCTCTGTTCTAACCCCTCCTGGGGCTTTCTCTGGGACCAGCCATGGCTACAGAGGAAGTCAGATTGTTCTGAGCTAGCCACCTCCCTGCAATATCAAATTCAAGCGCTTTATTGTATAGATGACACTTTTTCTAATAAATCGTGAGGTAGTCCATGAAATCACCCACCCACCCCCTCCTGGGGATTTCTCAGAAACCATCTATGGCTACAGAGAAAGGCAGACTGTTTTGAGCTAGCTACCTCTCTGTTATATCAAACTTACACATTTCATTTGTAAAATTAACACTTGTATCAATTCATTCATACCTGCCGCAGCTACAAAAGGCATGAGTGTTTTGGGAATATTTTTCCTGGAAGGATTCATGGCAAAATATATCTGAACAGTATACACTCTACAACACTACCATGGATATACTGCAATTTTACTCTTAATTACCATATTTATCAGGGATGCCTAGGATCCAGACTTTTTTGAGGGTTATATTCTGAACATGGATGATTTTAATCTTGTAGGAAATTGATACCCTCATATCGAAAAAAACCCTCTTTTAATAACATCCTGAAATCTGCAATCTTAAATTGTCATGGACAACATCTGCATCGTCCTCTACACACACCCATTAAAAGGGGCAGTTTGCGCAAAAGCCTAAACAATAAAAATCCATATCTTGATAAATACAGCATACATACATGCATACAATCTAACACATGTATGCAGTACATACAAATATTAACATCCTTTATGGTTGTCAGGGCTATAAATTAGCCAATGATACAAGTGCATTGGCATTGATCTCATTCTCACAGTGCCTCGGTGCAGGGTTAGTGATTCCTTCAACTAAAAGGCCAATTCCGCGCACCCTCAATGCACTCGGTGCTTCTGGAACCTGAGTATCCAAAAAACATAAGGCCCACATAAATGCTAACAGTATTTAAAGTCAACCAACAGCATTGCTAGAATGGTATCCTGTGGAGTGCAAACACACAATGACTTGGTTGCTTACATCCCATTGGCTGATTCCTGGTACTGTTCCTCTTCAGAGAACTGACCACAGTGAAGGCAAGCCCTTTCATACTAGCCCCTGACTTTTCCATAGCGCTCATAGTTCTGCAAAGTTGGACTTCCCGATCCATGAGAGTATGAAATCCTTGGTTACATGTATTTAGGACAGCCTGGGTAATTGGGCTTTGGTTTATAGTACATGGAGGGCAGCAGTTCTCTTTACAAATGGGGGCTCGGCAATCAAGGAGCTTACTGTTGGTACAGACTCACGGGCGCCAGAATAGCAGGGTATCTGGGTGAGCAAGACAGGGTTCTTTGTGGTATGGGCACAGAACCCTTGCACCCCATTAACCCAATCCTTTGTCTTTCCCTGCTAGGTATTGCACAAGATCAGAAGGCGCCCACTGTTAGCCAGGAAAATATTGACGTAAACAGTTTTCAGGGCTGAGCAGGAACAATGGAAGGGAGCAGGGAAATTATTGCCCAGACCAGTGTCTTAGTTCCTTCCTGCCGGGAGGTAGGGTTATAGGAGCATGGCTCTTTGTTTGGGGAAACTCAAGGTGCTATATCCTGCTGAGAGCTGTCTAAAGCAGTTACAATAACAAGAGGATGCTGTAAATCTTCACACGTTACCTCTGTGCATCAACGCTTCTCAGACAACATTTACCTCAAAAAGCTTCTTTTTTTTTTACAGATTACAGTTTGGTAAAGTAAGAATAGAAAAGGAAGTCAGGGAGACAACACAAAGATTGGTGATAAACAAATAAAAGCACACCCGTTGAGATGAGTAGAGGTATGTCAGAAGTAACGTAGTCTTAAAGAACATGTGAAATGTATTTATCTTCAGCGGACATTATCAGAGACACATTCTGCATGGATAGGTGGTCATTAACCCTTTCAGTGCTGAGAGTATTTTCATCCAAAGCACAAGAAGGCAAAGATTTTCCAAAAGCATCTTAACCCTATCATGTTGGTATTCATTGTAAAGCTCCCACAGAGTACTTTCAGATGAGTACCCATTTGCCAGGGTTTCAGTAATTTTTAAGGTTTTTTGCACCATTTTGTATTGGCAAAATTAGCCACCAGCAGCATACCCTATATCCCCCCCCCCCCTTAGATCTAGAGTAAGACATCTATAGATACCCATCTCTTTCTTAGAATGTGTACAATACTGGAAATGACACATAAAAAGGAAGAACTAATTACTCAGCTGTCTCAAACCACAGCTCCTAATATAATCGTGATGAGAGGAAGATGGCTAATCCTGTCATTTAATAACAATGGCCGCCCCGGACGTAGACTTCCCCCTTCTCAGCACCAGATGGCACTCGCGCGGCTGATTAAAATCCAGGTACCTAAATAACAGGAAATTTGCGGTGGGGATTTAGAATGATAAAGTGACCAGTCTGCTTTGAAAGCCGCACCTAGTTATTTCTAGCCCGAGGGGTGGGAAGGGGGGCGGGTGGCGGTGTAGATGCGGTTTTCCTGCACCCAGGCCCATGATATAATTACGGATATGACACCAATATTTAAATGAGTGGTTTAGACAAGCAATTACCGCTTAATTCCTGGAAGTGGAAAAGAATGGACTTTTGCAAATGGTTTAAAGATATCAAGTTTGCGTTGGTGAATTGATCATGCTAGCATTGACAGATGGAGGGATCAGAGCAGGGGGGGGGGGGGGGGTATTATATAAAATTACTATTACAGGGGAGTATTATGGGTTTATTAAACACAGAAGTCTGCATGCAGTCTAGACCCCATGGCTATCAAACAGCCAAGGCATTAACTGATATGCATGGTGTCGTGATCTAAGAATTATTTTTAAAAATGTATTAAGTGATAACCTTTATGCACTTTTCCAATAGGTAAGTGTCTAAACACTGTTAACACAGTAATTAGAGTTATGTATAACATACATCAAAGTGTACTTGATTCTACTAGGAGAACTTTCTGGATGAATCAAAATTTCCTTTATACTAACACATTATGGCATAAAGCTCTCATTCAACTTTATCTAATCCAGTATTAGTCCTTGAAATACACATTCATTATCAAGCAAACACCTCGGAAAACACTTTGAAAAAATTTGACATCTAAAATTAATGATCCATATCTCATGGGAAAATAGCTGCCTTGCATGCTATTCTTCATAAATGATCCTGCTATCTAAACTAATCTGGAATCCATTCTTACTCAAGCCTACTAAAATCCAAATGCCAATTTTCAATTCAGGGATTACATGTTGTCATACAAAGCCTGTGTGCACGCATGTGTACTTTGTTAAGTTAATTGGCCTGATTTAAGCCTTAAAGCCTGAAAAAAGTGCTTATCAAGCCAGATGGAGGTGTGGTGGAGTGATCTTTAAGGTGGCAATTAAAGGCCAATGAATGACTGTGACACTGAGCCCGGGGCTGGAGCAAGACAATAAAGCTCACTTAAAGCACCTCCTACCTTCTTGTCATAAAACATCAAAGGCTCAGGCAGCATCCCTGACAGGCAATCAAATAGCTTTGCCTTGAATTGACACCGAGACACCCCTATTAGTTTCCTCTATCACCTTACCACACCGCAGTAATCCATACAGTTCAACGCAAGTTGGTTTTTAATTGGATGAATCATTTTTCCTCCTACTAAGACTAACACCATCAAAATGAGTCTCTTTTATCTCTTTATGCTCCGCTTGAAAGGAGTCTAGCTTATGATAAATGGGTCACACTGAATTGTAAAGGCAAAACAATATCTATGCTTGTGTTTATATAATGAACTACAGGACCCTAACATGATAAACCGTAAAATACCTTTTTATTCAATTCCACCCAATGTTGATTCACTATGATACCATAAACGCCGTGCTAACAAACAAACCTCCCTGTGTAAGCAGAGACACTTTTCACATAGTAATTTCTGTACTTGCCCAAAAATGTTAATTTTTGTCCGTTTTATGATTTTCTGGTGTTGTTTACGAGACGGGAAGTAATAAGCGCACATGTACTACTAAGTGACTTACTTGTTCTACATCGCTCACCTTGAGGCGGTTGAGGCGGTGCAGGCGGTTGGGTGGTGGAGGTGGTGGTGACGTGCATGGACCCGTGCATACTGGTGCCATCAACATCCCGAGAGGAACAAGCCTCATAAATTCCCCTCATCAGTAATTCAGCACCACACACCTTTAAGCTTAACTCTGCTGTTTTAGTAACGAAGACGCCTGCGTTGACTCTCAGAGCCAGCAAGTAGATACAAGAGTATTCTCTATGCTGGGTCAGTGGGTGGAATTTTTTTCAAGAAACTAGATTTTACTAGAAAGAAAGTTTACCTTTAATCTTTGATGAGAAGATCAATAAAAATTAAAAGTCATTACACATAATCACCTTCAAAAATGAATACCTATAAATGTGAAATCCTTCAAAAGTGAACACATCTAAACATGAGCACCTACAAAGGCGAACACCTCTAAATGTGAACACCTCCAAAATGAACACGTCTTAATGGGAACACCTTCAAAAATGGACACCTTTAAACGTGAGCACCTCCAAAAGTGAACACCTTTAAACGTGAGCACCTCCAAAAATGAACAACTCTAAATGTAAAGTAACCTCCAAAAAAAAGTACTGCTTAAATTGTTCAAGATGCCTGATCAAATTTCTCCTTATACATTGCAAAAACCCTCTAAAACCTAAACACCTTTGAAAATCAACACTAGCCAGATTCTTAAAATGTTGACATTTCAGGAGTGCCACTGTTCAGAAATAACCCTTATGAGTTATTGTTAGCTGTGTAAATAAATCAAATCCTTTAATAGCCAATTTGTATTGAAGCAGTTTTCAACAGGTCACTGGGGATGTCTATATATGGGTGATCTGGGAGTGTTGCCTAAAGGGTAGGCATTTCTGTCTATACCATGGTGCATGGCCTGCTAATGTCAACCTGTCACACTTCATCAATAGAGAGATTTAGGAGTTTTCAAATAAATGCATGGCAACAAGTCAAACAAAGCCAGTGTAGGGGGAATATGAATGTGATAAACATCAAATTACAAAAGTAGAGAGAAATAAATAATGTAGAATAGTTGGCAGGAAAAATAACAGTGGGGAAGGAAGATGAATGTTAATAAAGAAGTAGAGAAGGAAGAAGAAGCAGAAGAAAAAGCGAGAGAAAGAGAGAGAAAGAGAGAGAGAGAGAGAAAGAGAGAGAGAGAGCAGAGAGAGTGAGTGAGAGACAAAGAGAGAGTGAGAGACAAAGAGAGAGTGAGAGACAAAGAGAGAGAGAGAGAGAGAGAGAGAGAGAGAGAGAGAGAGAGAGAGAGAATAATAGATAGGCAAATATAAAAAAGAGGCATGATAAAATGCTGTAGGTCTCACGATAACCCACTTCTACAAACTATGCGACCTCATTTCTTTAATGCAAACAGGTAGTAGCTCCACCCAGAAATGTCACCTTTTGCCCAGGTAGAAACATCAAAGTGATTGCGTTGGTTGCAGTCAGGTGAGAACAATGATTCATGGGTAGCCAGAGACCTGTGTCAGTGGAGAGATAAGCCAGGTAAATCCATATTCAGCCTCATTTGCATATAGTGCACTTAGAACAATGCCATCAACTAGTCCCTTACCTGTTGTGTGAAAATGAAATTCAATTGTTGCGTCCCTGGTGTTCTACTGATGATACATGGGAGGGGAGGGAAGGGGGAGGGGGTTGAGTCATCATTAGTGCTGCTCAGGGAGAGTGACCCCTGGGGACGGTTATAGTGCAACCATCAATTAGTAGATGAGAGGAACAGTATGGATTAGGACAGTCAATTAAGGTTTATTGATTGACAAATATACTTTAGAGCAAAATATCCACAAAAATATGATATTTACCTAAGATACAGTCTATCAATACAATTGATTCTCAAGAAAAAGTGTATCAGTACATGTGACTACCAAAGATACACTATATCAAGATATGCAATTACCGAAGAAACATCATATCAACATTTCTTATCAAACATATACTTTGTCAATACATGTGATTATAAAGATACAATTTATCATAATTCAAGTAAAATGATAACCAAAGATACATGTACATAATATCAACTTTTCTAATACCAACTTTTAACATTTCTTATTGAAAAGAATTCATAGAATATCTCCTTTTGGAGGGTGTTATACAAACCCCAATGGTCAATCCTTTAAGCTCTGTATACCTTAATCAAGGAGACACCCTTTAAAGAGGGTGCTTTTCATCCCTGTGGTATCTACTCTGTAACTGCATAATCATAATGAGAGAGAGCTGGCACATACACCTGTATGCGATCTATTACCACGGACCCCGCATGGCGAACTTAAAGAGAAACCCTTTAGAGGAGGGTGCTACATAAATCCTGGTGCTACCTCCTCCATAACGCTGGTCATGCCACGAACACCTTAACGAGGCAGAACAGGCACATACACCTGTATATGATCTATTACCACGGGCCCACTCGTCACTTACATTGACATTTCAGCTGATGCATTATTTAGCAAACAAGGCTGTTGTGAATGTAGAGCTAACCATACTGATGAGATACTAACGATGTTTACAGAATGCTGCTACAGTTCTCTCTCGGCTCCAGTTGGCACTCACTCAGCATGGTGGAGAATCAAGTCACTATAATATCCTCAGTTTACCCCTTTCTCTACCCCCCTCCTCCCCTCCCCTTGCCTTCCCTTCCTCATCCTCTTCCTCAGGTGACCATCTTATCCCTTTGTTATTGGTCCCTTGCCTTCCCTTCCTCATCCTCTTCCTCAGGTGACCATCTTATCCCTTTGTTATTGGTTACAGGTTAGTACACCTTTACCAAAAGAATACCAAATAATTCCAAGGATTTTATTACGGAAAATCACAGGATACTTAGGAAAATCCAAGAATTTCCTACAAAATCCCAGGATTTCCCAGCAAGTATTAGCTATATATTCAGTAAGGCATACAAGTATAAACCATGCTCATGTAGTATTTCTGACTCAACTAGTGACTCTATGATATATCTGTTATATTTACCTACTAAAATCATTCAGCCAAATATTATTACGAAAGCAGCATCTATTATTACCTATATTATAGAGCATACTGTGATGTATATGTGTGTTCCCCGTACATAGAGGTGGTTTATGGTGCAAGAGGGAGGTAGTTTGTAATAATTAACTGCCCGGGCTTCGCACCTGGCGCTCCTGACTGTGAGTTAAATCTTCCACTTGTCTACAGGAGATCACAGGCACAGCAGCTGAAACTGACACCATACCACACTGTAATGTACAGCCACATCCTGGAGTCCTCAGCCACAATACTTCATGCACGAATATTTCCTTGTTCTGAAGCTATGAAATTTTCACCTTTCATAGACAAGGGCAGTTTTGAATATATCATCTGCCCTACTTCATGTAGGAATATTTTCTTGTGCTGAAGCTATTAAGGAATAGGGAAATTTTCCCCTTTCAAAGACAAGAATAGTTTAGAATTTACCATCTGCCTTACTTCATGTAGGAATATTTTCTTTTACTGAACGGAAGCAGTTGAATTAATACATAATAAAAGGATAATCTAAAAATAGTCAGGAATACTATAGCAAATGATTTATTCAGAATTTACCTCCTACCCTCATGCATGGATGCTGTTTGCATACTCAATATATTGCACTGCAATGCATACAAGTAATACACATTTAAGAGGTTTAATCTTCCATTGTAATACTTCATAACGGAAGCAAAACATGCATTCTTTTGTTTTAATGACATTTGCACTTCTGTTAACCTTGGCATTTTTTATCTATGATCAACAACAACAGCTACCATACTGTATTGGACCTTATTGCAATAAAACACACATTGGCAATATTCCCAATATGTCCTTGACCCACAAACCTTTTTATTGCAAGTGCCTCAACATAATCGTTGCAACTGGTACCAAAGGAAAGCTCAGCAATTAAGATCCGTTCAGCAATAAAGCAGACAGTGGCAATAAAACACTCCTTACAGAGAGGAGCACTGAAGCCCCTTGTGGAATAGGAAAGAGGTTGAAGGAATCGGCGGCAATGCTACAACATGAGCTTAGGCTCTAGAAGGTCTTCAGATGCTCTGGGTTATGCGTAATCCATGCCATAAATATAAATGAAGCCGTGCGTGTATATTGGTGTGTGGGTTAACCAGCTAAGTCCTATGGTTAGAGATGGGGAGATGCTACATATCAAAGCTGACCCTGGTCAACTGAGGACATGGACAAGACTCATTATAAGGTCTCGGGACTTAGAAGCCAATGCATTATTAAGAGGCCCAATAACACTGTATTCAAATATGTCATACATAAACTAAATTGTTTCATTAGGAAAGAGTGCCATAACATTTGAGCCAACAGTGGTTTCCCATTAACCTCTAAAATCTTCCCAACATATACCTACCAAATCTGCCCATTTGAATAAATAATGTGACAACCTTTTGAATAAATAATTAGATGTGATATGTAATGTCTACTTATATGGATAAGCTTAAAACTTCCTTGAAAAATTTAGACCAAATTTGAAATATTATTCACAGAATTGTGAAGTAGTAGTCAGTGACAGTCACATACATGTATGTATCAGGAGGCCAAAGCAGGTTTTCAGTACTGGTGACCCCCTAAAACTCATTATATGGGTCAAATATGCCGTTTTTGTGTCGTATACATTCATATAAAAAATGAAGTTGCATGATCTTGCTCATTGATTATTATTGTGATCAGGTCCAGAGCATTCTATCATCACCCTCCCCATCTCCTTAAACCAGATTAATCAAATCCTCCCGCAATTATGCTAACGACAAAGAGAGCAAATGTGTGGGCCTTGTAATTAGCAATTAATGAGGCCGAATTACCTCCCGCCCGGGCTGGTGGGACGCTGCCTTGTTCCGCCAAATCCCGCTTATCGAGAAGATCCCATGCTGATTGGTTGTCTAATTACGGCAGGCACGTGCGAACCATTTCAAGTAGCGCTCGCAGATGCAGGGCATGTTGTAATGATGCGGAGCCCCGTTGTTGCTCCTCACACCTCAAACAGGACTCTCAATAGAGCTAATGGTAAAGATCTCTACAGGAGAAGGTGGGGGCCTCTGCTGTTACGAGCACAGTGGAGGCCAGACATGAGAATGCATTGTTATAATTATAGAGGTGGTGCTAGGACGTGTGTCATACTGCCATGCAGTCTCCTATTGTTCTCAACTTTCTATTGTTATACAAGGAATATACACCTGTAGGGGAGATATGGGATTATCCAGAAAACAGATTATCCTAACAAAACATGGTGTTTGGGTGATGTTCTATCATTAAAGTTGCTATGTAAAAAGGTATGCTTTTATTGCTATTTGCATGTACTTGATATTGAAGGAGTCAAGGGGTATGGATAAACCTCCTAATGCAAAGCCAATCCTGGCTCTGTTATAACCTAATCATGCTTACTTCAATGTTCATACTTGACAACCTGCACATATATCTAAACAAACATTTGCTGTTCCTTCATTGTAAAGATCTAATTCACATTTGATAGAGTTCTTTCCAAAATGCACTGCCCATAGGGAAAGGATGTTTTCATCAATAGATATTTTCATTCACAGCTGGAATTTCTTTATGAAACTGATATAATTATTTTCGTATTGCAAGATTATTTCTGACTGAATCATATCAATTTTCAACTTTGATCCCTATTAGAAATTTATTCTGAAGTTACAATTGACTGCCCTGCTTTGCTTACTAACTATAGGAGGCTTCGTATTTTTCGCTGTTTTTTTCCTGATCACAAGAAATGTCAGTGAACACAAACAGCGGGCTCCAATTCAAGCTGGATAATTCTTCATCCAGGTAGAACGGTCCTGGCGAGAAAGTCATCGGAGGGAGCTGAAAAAATGGCATCACGCAGGTGTGCAACGATTCCATTCCACATAAATAACGATCCTAGGAACCTACCACATAAACAACTACAAAGAAATAATTGGGATATGCACACGAACCCCCCGGGGGGATGAAAATGCCATGCTCATTGAGAAACATGTGTTTGTATAGCAAGGCAGACATCGGGAAATAACCGCCCATCGATACATATATACGCGGAACGGGCCTTGATCTGAGGTTGCATTATTAGTCATGATATCTGTGGATAATTGTAGAAAAAGACCACCTATCAGAACATACATAAAGTGCTGTTTGCATATCAGTGAGTAGCTGTCGATAATGCTACTTTGTTGTGGTGGCATGACAATATATCTCCTGGCATTTTTCCACTCCCTCACCAGCATCAAAGAGGGACTCCCAGCTGGGTAGACAAACAAACAGCGCATACACAAAACAGGGTCCACATTCTAATGGAAGATGACTCAGACGAGACAAAAGAGCTTGATGAATGAGGTATGCAACTAGTATATAATGCATGTATGTAGAAATAGAAACAACTGACTACAAAAACAGTGTCTCCATTCTAATGGAAGGCAAGACAAAAGAGATTGAAGAATGCAGTATGGACTGTGGAATTTGGTAGTCCTATCAAAATACGAGAGTTAACTAGTATACATGTATTCAGAAATAGAAACAATGCTAAGATAAAGGCACATTCTTACACGGTGCCTTCAATTGGTCTGCTTTAAAATATTTACTCTAAAAATTCCTTAAAATTACTTAAAATTACTGAAAAATTCTCATCTACAACAACAAGGATGCATCCCTTGCATATGTACTGAGATTTCCTAGAAAATTCCATGATTTTCCTTGGAAAGTTCTATGAATTCCTTGTAATTCCCAGCTTCACATAAGAAAGGATTAGGATTATAGTTTTCAAAAAGGGGAATTTAGGTGTTTTTAAGCCAAATTCAAGAGGAGTGGCATTGTGACATGTTTCCTGGAGGCCAAGTTCATCTAAATGCCTTTAAATCTATTTGTCTGGAATCTTTTTTTGGAAATATCCATGTTACAATATATCTTCAAATACATCATATTTCACCATTAGATGTAATAGACATTAATGGATCAATACATGAGGCGGTTCTTATCACACAGAATAAGGTCTGTGATGCTTGTGTGTATATGTATGCAATTGTATGTGTGTATGATTGTGTGTATGAGCATGTGAATTAAGCAATACCACATCTAGCGTAGCAGTGTCACTAAAGTCAACATGGCCCGGACATCAACGAGTGTCTCCTAATCCTCAGGTATCCATTAACTCATTAATGCTTAAGGATTTCTTCAGAAATTGTCGTCCGGATCTCTGATACTTATGACCACAATTTTTGAATAAAGATTAATTTTACAAAATATTTGTAGGAGAGTTGTTACTAATATCCTGATAAACATTTCTCCATCAAATATTTTCCTGAATATGTTTTACTTATGACCACAATTTTTGAATAAAGATTAATTTTACAAAATATTTGTAGGAGAGTTGTTACTAATATCCTGATAAACATTTCTCCATCAAATATTTTCCTGAATATGTTTTTGCCTGCAATATTTCAGCAAAATTGTCAGGCTGTTTTAGCCGTTGTGAGTATTAATGGGTTAACCAACCACAGGTATGCATTTTACACTGAGAGAGCAATGGTGTCTCAGAAGTTGCCGACAGAACGTTCAGTATCGATCTGCGGATGTTCTTCTGAACATTTCTGCCGTGGGGGACGAACGGACTCAGCGAGAATGCCGTTGAACTCGGACCCCACGCTTCACTCCTAATCAGCCATCACATACAACAGCCAGGTACATGCCGACCGCCTGATAAGTGAGTTAACCTATCAGTGGTCGTACATCTGTCTATCTGAGGGTACACACTGACCTCCACCCCATCCCGACCCCCGCCAGCAATATAAAGTCAGCCATATTCACAGAGCATGCTGCCCCCTGGCTGTGGTATTATGATACCCACGTGGCTGATAGAGAGATGCATAAGGGAATTATTAAGTGTCGTAGAACAATGGAGAGTTGTGACTGTGCCAGGGAGGCCGTGCGAGGGAGGCCGTGTGAGAAGGGCCGTGTGAGGAGGCCGGGATGCACCCACCTGATCATATGGCCAAATTAATTAACCATTTCATGCTCATGGAGAAATGTGACAAATCAGTAATTATTACATTCATAAAATAAATTTTGTTATAAATAACAAATTTTCTAAATATGTGAATAGTTGTTGGTTTGGTTTTGATGAAGATTTTTCCAGGAAATATTTTCTCATAGCTTAATCCTTTCATGCTCACACAGAAGAATGTGTCACTAGATATCATCAAATTTGCAAAGATATTTGTTAAAAAATCACCAGTTTGCAAAAATATATGAAGGATATTTGTTGGCTGGATTTTGAGTAAAATCTTTCCAGTTCTAATAAGGAAGGTCTCCCTATATCAGTGTTGCTGCAGGAATGGTAGTGTTAACACAGCAGATGGTCACAGTCACCTCTCTGCAGCATCAGCCAAGCTTAATCCCAATATATCACCTTAGTCACAATGGGAGATACAGGAGATACAGCCAGCATGTTAACCATAGGGCTCAACACTGGCCCTTGACCTCCATCATTCTCCTCATCATTATCATTATCATCTTCATTATCATCACCATCATCATTATCATTATCATCTTCATTATCATCACCATCATCATTACCATTATCATCTTCATTATCATCACCATCATCATTATCATTACAGGGCCCAACGTTAACTTTTGTGGCGACTTGCCCAGTAGGGCAAGTTAGATTCAACTTTCACTTGCCCCACTAAAACCTTCACCTGCCCTTGAAAAGTTTTATGTTTTATAATGTTTCATTTAAAACCAAGTAGAACATAGTGCTGGTATGTGAAAGCATATTTTCTAGGACAAGCTTGGATTCCAGACCACAAAACTTGCACATATTCTCAAAAGTAAACCTGAAATATACACAGCATACTTGCCCAGTGGGGCAAGCAAGATACAGTTTTCACTTGCCCTACAGGTATAATTCACAAATTCTACTTGCCCGGGGCAACGGGGCAAGCACCAATGTCGAGCCCTGCATTATCATCTTCATTATCATCATCATCATTTATTCAGCTTCTTAGTCATAGCATGGTCATTCAATAAGACTACTATGAGAATTAGAAATACCATTCCTTTGTTTCTTCTTCATCTCCTTAATATTCATAATTATCAAAATCTTCATCATTATCATCATCCTCATCCCGTCATCATAATCTTTATCATCATCATCATCATCATCATCATCATCACCATCATCATTATCACCATCATCATCATCCTTGTTTTTATCTTCATATCTAATGTGACATACTGGCACAATCATGTATTCAAAGAGGTCATTCATATATGTTTATATTTTGCAAATTCACAGCAAGAGTGGTAGTAGTAGTGCTGGCGCTACAGTAGGTAACTCAGCCAGGTGCCATCACCCACAATAACACTGGCAACTCAAGCAAACCACCCGCCCATAATGTTATTTCAAAATTTCATGCCGTCAGCACAATTACAGGGTATGCTTCCCTGCTATGAGTGCATGAAACGTCTTCTTTGTAGCCGGAATTTATCATCCCACCTAGTTCCTACAATACCCCACAAGTCAGTAGATAGAGTGTTCATGTTAGGCCACTCCAATTTATTTACTTGTCTTACGAGCTCAGGAGGTAGGAAATGAGCCATTTTGGAATAAAAAAAAATGTTGAAAAATGTTGACTTTTTTTATTATTATTTTTTTTTTTAGAGTCTGACGACTAGGACTGGTAGCGATATGTTTCTACCAGCCTATTCTCAACTAAATAAAATCAATCAATCAATTAATTCCTGTAACCTGAAGGGTTGGAGGTATACCTCCTCAAGTCTGAGGCTCTACTACAGCAATGATAGCTTCCTGTAGTTGATTGAATCACCCTTACAAAGAATATTCTTAAAACTTGCACTTTTTTTTTTTTTTTTTTGGAGTCTGACAGAAAATTTCAAAACCACTTTCGTCCGTAAGACACCAAAGGTGACTTTTTTTTTCTTTTTTCTTGGAGTCTGACAGGATTTTTTTTCCAAAAAAAGCTCGTAAGACAAGTAATTAAATTGGAGTGGCCTTAGTATCACTATTGTAACATACTCCAGTGCTCCAGACTGAGCTGGGCTTGCCTGTATGCTACTGCCAGCCTACTGCGACGACGGCGGCACAGAGCCAGGGTTTAGATAGTGGATTTATGAATGGCTGGCTTTAGCCCGCAGCCTCTGCGCTAATACTCTACATTAATATTATTGTTGCCGTGAAAGATATCATGAGCACTGGGTAACCCACGTGCCGAAACCAGCTAGTCATATCACAGCACAGACTCTGTCACTCCGCGAGTCATTGTCCCCCATTCAGACATGTCTGTAACCAATATCATATAGGAGAAAATTGTGCATGGACATTTAACCATAACCAGCGTGAATTGTGCCTCAAGTTGTGATATCAATACTGTAGAATTACTATCGCTGGCTGAGGAAACCGAGCCATTAGCCTAATTTCTTTCACGGCTGTACAAATGCAGCTTATGGCATGCATTTTCCTCACTTTTCTTTTTATTCCCCAGCATGTGTATATCCAAATGTTATACTTCCAAATTCATGATTGAAAATCAAGTAAATTTATTGGAAACTTATCTCAATTCACAATGCTAACTAAGCTAATGAATCCCTTATTTAGAAATTTTAATTAATGTTGCAGTAAAAAGGTCACTCCCCCTCGTTAAACCCCTCGTTTATCATATAAATATGAATATCTGCTCTAAATGCTGTGCAGTAAAACACAGAAAACTTTAATACCCCAAAAGTATGTTATGTAAAAAGTAATATCTACCTGCATAGTATGTTAATGTGATATATCCAAAAATGAAGTATTCATCAATAATACAAACCATGCATAAGAGATATGGATAGTAGGCAATCGTAGACTAGTTCATCAATGTAAGATAGGTGGGTTCTGTAAATATCATGACAAGTCATTTGTAACGTAGGCAACAGGTGGAATACGGCAAAAAGATAAAATCCTAAACTACTTCCACCGAACACATGATCAAATAACACAACCTGTGGAGCATGCAAACCACAACTTGACATTAACCCCTACCAAATGTCACTGAGACTTCCTAGAGAATCCTACGATTTCAATGACAGTCCTAGGAATTCCTTGGTAGTCTTAGATTCATTTGGTAAGGGTTAGTGCTGACAAAAAAATCTAAAAAAGTAAGTGTGCTGAAAAAAAGAACTATGACGTATATAAAATAGTATATCTTGAGAATAGACAATCTCTTTTATATTGATTTTCCAGCTTTATAGAATGAACAATTGATGGCAGTCCGCTTTCTCATATAAGATGATCAAGTTTCCCCTGGGTCAGTGTCTAGACAATTTCTTTTTTTTTCAAAAAAAGCTGACACCATCTCATGTTGAGCTGTGTGCAATCTCTGAAAAAAATCAACAATCAATTCCAAAACAAAGAAAATAAAACAAATTCAAATGGATAGAAATATAGTATCAGGAGTTTGGATAAAAGTTGCTTTAGTTTTCAGCCGAAGAGGCCACAGGTAGTATCTCAAGTTATAAATCCCTCTTAGACAGATGGAGGGTGGCGGTTGGGGGCCTGTATGGTCAAATTGAAGAAAATAGCCTCCTATGGTTAGGAAATTATGGAATTATGATAGTGAATGACACTGAAGTAGCTCCAGTACTGTAAGTGGAGGATGGTGTAAGGAAATTGTAAAAGGTCATTGAGATTGAAGAACTTTCGGAGCTTTATTTGTTCCATTGAATGTAGAGACATTGTGAATGCGTGTAATATTGATGTACTATTTGTGTTCCATAGTGTGATAAAATTGTGAATGCATGTGATATTGAAATACATCAAGTAAGTAACATATGATATTGTGTTCCAAGGATATTGTGAATGTGTGTGATAGTGAAGCACCTCCAGTACTGCATATGTAAAACAGTGCAAGGAATATATGACAGTATATGACATTTTCAAAACCCTACAAATTTGTTTGCATTCCACAAGATGAAGAAATTGAATGCCTTAAGCCGCATAACTGGTAATTATGTAAATGCAATAGGTTTATGAATATGATCAGTGAAAGTTCAGGGTTTATAGTGACATCATAATTTGAAAGTGCAACAGAATATGACTTTGAAAAGGTTATTTAGATTGATTGTAAGTGATTGGAATTTTGGATTATGATAATGTATGTGGAGCAGTGAAAAAATCCCAATCATGTATGCACTATGAGTATATGGGAGATTGTAAAAACAAAGTGGCCCTCCTTTACAATACTGCTAAGTGTAAGACTATGATCCCATGGTGGAGGGTCAATACTAGAGTACCCTTCTCGTGGACAGTGTACTTAACCCATTAATGCTCACAGCGGCCAAAAACAGCCTCACAATTTTGATGAAATCTTTCAAGTAAAAGCATAATAAAGCAAATATTTGATGGAGAAATGTTAATCACGACATAACTAACAACTCTCCGTCAAATATTCTGTAAAATCATCTATAATTCCAAAGTTATTGTCAAAAGTATGAAAGATCCAGACGACAATTCTAGAGGAACTCTTAAGCATTAATGGGTTAGGTAGTATGCTTTATTGGCTTGTGAATGCATGATTAAGCAAACAACTGGACCAAGGTAATTAACCCTTTGTGAACTATGAGATAATGATAGGGTACAGGGATAGTACAGTAACCCCTCCATGCCAGATTTGGCAGGTGGTTTGTGGTCTTTTGAAGTGTATATCCTATCCTAGAGGCCAGCTCTGACTGAAATGAAGTTAAGTAGCTACAGTGATTAAGGGCTTAGGCTGAAATGGAATGAGGGAAAGAATGGTATTATGCACTAGCCAGTAACATAGTACAGAAACCTCCAGCTGTAGGTATGCAGAGTTGGACAGGGCACCGGTCAATGTTTAGACATTTCTATTAGTTCAACACAATTAAAATAATTTGATTGCATGCTCATCAAGTGTTATGCAATGTTCTATTGCTCTGTAAGGGGGTCTTAAGTGTAGTATGTTGAAGAAAGTACCATGTGATTCTCAATCGAAGTATTCACTGAAATAATCATAGTGCTTGGTACAGTGAGCCACCACCTATTTGTACTCACTGCAAAGGGTTAATGAAATGAAAAAGCTTATCAGGGGGACCGTGAATGCTTCTCATCTGAGCTGGCTGATGCAGCTGGTGGGTTGTTCATGTAGTACACGTCCACATATGGATCTACATGGCCACATGTGTGTTTCTGCTTAACGTCCTCTTAGCTCTGCTCTCGCTACATTGTGCTGCCCTCCCTTTCATCTTAAGGCAGCCTACCTATAGCTGGTTTCAATGGCAGGTGAACTTACATTTTGGCCAGGCAGGGTGTTCTCAGACAGCGTTGGCAAAAGACATATATTTGTCTTTCAAGATTTTTCAAAAAATGGGGAGTTTTGTTCAATGTGCAATTGAAAATGATTGAAATTCCATAGCTCGTGAAAGTATGAATATAAGAATAATTTTACGAACCTTCGAAAATAACTTTCTTATCACAGTTCCACAATTGCTCATTATCATGTAAATTAATACAATTCTGCCAAAAATGGCATTATGGCACTATTGCATCCTGAGTGATCATCAAAATTTCTAATTAGGGCACCTTTCAAATAAACCATAGCCCCTCGCTGTACACTAGAGCAGTCCATTGCTGGTATGCACACCTACTGCCAACTGGGTCAGGCACAGTGCTATCAGCTGAAAAAAGTTCCGGCCTCATCTTTTCTACAACTATAGATAAATGATTGAATGATTGCCCCCATTTCAACAGTATGACCAAAAACATCCTATGTACAGCTCCCCTAGTGTATCCACAGTGACTCTGTAGTCTGCCTCTCATTGCAATGCTTTAACCCATTAATGCTCATGAGTTCCTCCAGCAATTGTCGTCTGGATTTATGATACTTTTGACAATAACTTTGGAAATGACAATGATTTTACAAACTATTTGAAGAAAAGTTGTTTGAAATGTCCTGATTAACATTTCTCCTTCAAATAGGTTTCTAAGAGAGGTTTTGTATGCAAGATATCATCAAAATTGTCAGGCTGTTTTGGCCTCTGCGAGCATTAATGGGTTAAGTAGCAGCATTGGTCCTCTGAAAAGCAGAAATTGCCTTTGCCTAATGAAAGTTTAGACTTCCAAAATACTGGGATTCCTAGTCATTAATCCTGGAAATCCCAAGGTATTCCCAGCTCATTTGGTAAAGGGTTCTCGATCTGAAATTTTGCAATCAGGAACGCTCATATTTCTACACATCTTGGTCGGTCCAATTCATGATGGTTTAATAACTCATACGCCACATCACTGGAGCTGGCATAGGTTCTCACCACATCATCAACATTTCATGCACAACTACCTGCAACTCAATCAGACTTCCTCTCCGATAGTTAGGCTTAATGTTGAGCGGGTGATTGTTGCTTTTGTGGTCATGGTGCCCAGTGTGTGTACCTGGGTTCAGGTTCACTCAGTCTTTCACTAACTCTTTCCATGCCGGGTGAATAACTCTGCACTAAGATGTGACCTTTTGGACAGAACACATACACTTAAACCCTTATACAAAGGCACTTTATATTGTGTATGGTTAAACAAACATGGTACTTATTTGGGTCTATACTTACAAATAAATTGCTTTCCCAATTGAATTTTTGACATTATATTTTTCATTGTTGATACCAATTTTATTATTATTATGATTATAATTATTACTGTTATTATTATATTTATTATTATTATTATTATCATTATTATCCTGATTATAATAATTATTATTATTATTATTATTATTATTATTATTATTATTATTATTATTATATTATCATCATTATTTTCACAATTCTTGTGATCATAATCATCTTCAGCATCATTACCACAGGCATGAATGGGAAATAAATAAAGTGTGTGCATGCCCAGGTTAAAGTACCTATGCTTATTTCTGAATTTCTTATTAATTGTATGTATAATTACGTGTTAAAGTTGAAATAAACGCCATGTGAAATATGAACAGATGAAACGTCTCATGTGAACCCTGTCACGTCTCATCATCTGATATGCTTTACGACAGCCAGCACTGGGGGGGGGGGGGGGGGGGGGGGGGTGCCACAGTGATGAATATTTATGGAAAATATTTGATATCGCATGACAGGTATTTGGGTTAAGGAAATCTAATGCCCAAGAGCACATATACACAAATATATGTATATATATATATATATATATATATATATATATATATATATATATATATATATATATACATATATATATATATATATATATATTTCTGATTTTATATATATATATATATATATATATATATATATATATATTTATAAAAACATTTATCAGAATTGTCAAAGATAACAACCAGACAATGGTAGCATCTATATGAATGTGATGAATATTTATGGAAAATATTTGATATCGCATGACAGGTATTTGGGTTAAGGAAATCTAATGCCCAAGAGCACATATACACAAATATATGTATATATATATATATATATATATATATATATATATATATATATATATATATATATATATACATATACATATATATATATATATATATATATACATATATATATATATATATATATATATATATATATATATATATATATATATATATATATATATATATATATATATATATATATATATATATATATACATATATATATATATATATATATATTTCTGATTTTATATATATATATATATATATATATATATATATATATATATATATATATATATATATATATATATATATATTTATAAAAACATTTATCAGAATTGTCAAAGATAACAACCAGACAATGGTAGCATCTATATGAATGTAAGTTCATTAACCTGTATTTCATTTATTTTTACAGGTGAAAAACTGACTTACTGGTATGATCTTTGATGTTTACCTTCACAAGGAAATCAGGTGTCACAATGCTGATTAATTAATTCTCTTTTGATCTTCAAGCAGGTGTATCGATATCGAAACACAGAAAAATGAACATTTCATGCAAATGCAGCACACCATGTGCAAACATAAACCTGCACTGTATATATCTTTACAAATGAACACTGAAGAGTGACCTTGGCTTTGATGTTTACCTTCAAATTAATGTCAGGTGTTAACACGCATATTAATTGATACCCTGTTTACCTAAAGCAGGTGTGAGTATAAATAGCCAATGAAAACAAAATACTGATGCGAAATGTAATTGCTTAATGTAGCAGAGAGAACAAAAACCTATTATGAATAAATTATAATGCAATAAATGAGTGATCCCATTAATTGGCACATGGATATCATTTAGCAATTAGGGTTGCAACCTTATTGGCCTTCGGGGCTGAGAAAAAATTTATTCAAAAATAATCATATAAAATATAGAATAATATAAGACCCATCAAAATGTATTATTTTAATAATTAGAACAAAATATTTATATTTTTCTTATTATCCATGTATTAATATTGTATTTGGTACATGCAATATGTATTCTATTAATGACAGCATTGTTGATTCTAATTTTTCTCAGACACAAATTTTGAATATTACAAAGTTCATCCCTAAAAGAAAATTCCTATGGGAGGGAGTAAATGGTATTTTATCTGACCAAAAGTGGATGTAGAGATTGGTGACTTATATATAGTATGTCATCTTGTCACCTAGTGTGCCAGGTAAGGTTTCAACACTGTAATGTAAAACACATTACACATATTTGATATGGTATTCTCACTTGGCATTCATTTCAAATCTGATGTCATCAGTCTGTCTCCAAGCATCCCTAGTGTTAACCCACCTTACATAGGCACATGGATGAGTTATGGAAAACTAAGGAATGACTGATCCAGAATCTATGCTACATGCTTTGTACAGTCTTCATGTAAGTATGATAATATGAAATACATACACTCGCTATTACATCGCGATCGGAGGAAGAGTGGGATTGCCAATCTTTCTCTGCTTCATACAAGCCATAGACATAGAATCGAGATGGAGATATATCGATAATTACTCCCGTAGAGGGAATCCCATGAGGTACTCATGTCTGCATGCAAGGAAAGTATGAATGAATGCTTAAAAGGCACATCGGCGCACCAGGGCTATTTCGCTTTGCCATGAAATATCTGTAACTTAAAGCAGGTCCTCAGCCTGAATGGAGTCTAAAGAGAGCGCAGCCTTTATGGGAGAAGTAAGCAATTCTAGCCAATCATCTCGTCCATAGAGGGATAATTAATAACCGTCATTATACCCGTAATAATCCCACAAATTATCTCTCCCGCCATTACACCACAAAGGAAGCTTGTTTTTGCTGCTGTTGTGTATGCTATAGGTTATTTGAAGGGCTGCTGAACAAGTATTTAACTTGGATTTACTGGTGTGGTGTTAAGCAGACATAGATCACTATTTAGGTATTTTTGTTATTTTTGTGAAAGATTCCTTAGCCAGGAAAATATGATTATTGTATACAATGGATTTTGTAAAAGTAAAAAACACACATAAAAACACTATCCAAGGTCTGTGCTCTTTAGGCATAGCACAATAATAATCACCCAACTTTTAGAATAGATCAATCTCATTTCAGGTCCACATTTCTTTGAATTGTATACCTGAGAGAAAATGTTTTGAATCATAAAGTGCTAGGTGAGATATTTGGAAAGCCATATTGCGTTCGAAATGAGTGATATCATGAAAAACCTTGGTTCAAGCATCATTCAAATGGTCTATGGGAGGGGAAACCTCCTTTTGCCTCCTTGAGAGTAGTGGGCCCTGCCTGCTGTGGGTCTTAACTCATTAGCACTCAGAGCGGCCAAAATAGGCCTGACGATTTTGGAAATATCTAACTTACAAAAGCATATTTTGAAAAAACATTTGAAGGAGAAATGTTGATTAGAAGCTAAACAACAACTCTCTTTCAAATAGTTTGTGAATATTCACTTTATTCCCAAGTTATTTTCAAAAGTATGAGAGTAGCAGACGATAGTTTTTAGAGCACCTCTGAGTGTGAATGGGTTAATACGTCTCTGCCACACATTCATCATCAAGAAGAGTACTTTACAGTGACATTGCATGCGACAAGTCATTGAGAGGACTCCAAGGTGCTTAGGCAAATACAGAACAAACCCACAACGACTTTCTCTCTACATTTCCTCAACAAAGACGACTGCCACACATGTTCATGTGCAATGTCGCTCAGGGAATCGGAGGAAAAATCTTAACCATCATCTTTATACCTTATCACTTAACAAGATTTACCTGCTCTGGTGCTTGCAGGCAATTAGCAAAGAGGTAGAGTTAGTGGTGAAATTCAGAAGCAGTAGCTACAGGCTATCTGTAAGTTAAGGTTTCCATGGTATACCACCCTAACAATGGTTAAAAGCAGCATGCATACCTGCACAACTTAAAAGAAGCATATTGTTGATTAGATAATGAAAAAGATTATCACATTGTAGCTCTTGCAGTAGAAATATCAGGGTAAGATATAGGACAAGAACTCCTCAGGGGTGTTTGTAACAGCAAGCATGTATTTCCTATTGGTAGTGCTTGTGCTTTTAGCAGTTGTTAGCATTCAGTACGTGACCGAAGATGAATGGCTTTTTCATGAGTGAATCATGAATCACATTGTCGCTGTACCCTGCGAGCACTTAACGAGAAGTACCTACCTGCTCACAGGTACGCAAGCAGGCAAGCATGGTAGAGGCTACAAATGGCCTTACAGTTTCCGCATTAACCCATTCACACTCAGAGTTCCTCTAGAAGGTATCGTCTGCTACTTTCGTACTTTTGAAAATAACTTGGGAATAAAGCAAACGTTCACAAAATATTTGAAGGAGAGTTGTTGTTTGACTTCAGGTCAACATTCCTCCTTCAAATATTTTCCAAAAAATGCTTTTGTTAGAAAAATATTTCCAAAATTGTCAGGCCTGTTTTGGCTGGTCTGAGTGTAAATGGGTTAAGTAGGGAGATTTCATGTAGAGTATTGTATGGACCGTAACCAAATGAACAAGGGAATACCAAGGAATTCCTAGGCTTGTCCAAGGGAAATCATAATATTTCCTTGTAGGTCTCAGCTGCCCTAAGGAAAACCCTAGTATTTCCCAGAAAGTCTTAGCTACCCCTAAGCTAATGTAGCTCAGGCTTCCAAGGGAATCCTGGGATTGGAAATTCTATGGTGTACCCAGCTTCATCTGGGGAGGTCATGCTGTATAGTACTATGGTAATAGTATCAGTGAGCCAATGGGTTTATTGTATATTCAAGTTTCTACCTGATGTAGCTTGAAAATCCACGAAATCCGGAGAATTTCCAAGATAATCTTAGTAATTCCATGTGTTTTTTTAAGCTTTTTCTAAGAAGAGACATTTGGTAGGGAGTAGTGATGTCAGTAGGCCTACTGTACAGTACTAATATGGCAATAGTGTCAGTAGGTCTATTGTACATTCAGGTTTCCACTAGCCGCCGCGGCAGAGAGCTGGGAGTTTCGAGGTTTCCGTGAGAGGGTATCATAACAAGAGACTGCCACGGTGGTAGTAGTGAGTAAGTGTTAGCTGTCTGCCTGGAGAGCTGCCGGCCCCAATATGTACACAGTATCTCTCATCTGCAACAAATATTTGCTCACAGGATTGGGTTGCAGCGTTTTCCTTTGCCTTCTCTCTCTGAGTAAGAAGTGGAAGGACACGTTATTTTATACTGCTTTATTGATACTCCTTACCTGAGGAAATCCCCATATCTCCCACACATAAAAACACATTTGTCGGTATCTGTAGTGGAACCACTCATATTGGTGTATAAATAGATGAGCTACACTACTGTTCATTATGTGCTAGCTTAAAGGAGTACATATTGCACAGTGTTAGCTGTATGAGGGCACTACTAGCATGGCCACCTACCTGAGAGGCTGTGATAGAGATGTTCATTATGTGGTAGCTTAAAGGGGTACATATTGCACAGTGTTAGCTGTATGAGAGCACTACTAGCATGGCCACCTACCTGAGAGGCTGTGATAGAGATGTTCGAAACTCAGCTGTAGTCTCAGGTTCACTTTTTGAAATGACTCCAGAGATGGGGACACTTACTGATCCAGGAAATGATATAATTGTATCATCATCCAAAACTTTTATGAAGCGATGATATGAACAATTCATATCAACATCTTTCGAATACAGGCTTTGATTATAATTTGACTTAAATGATGTGAAATATCTGACTCTGATTATTAATCTGATTCTTTAAATATTTTTTGTTATTTCATGACCTATTCATATATGAGCTATTATGAGCCAAAAAAGGATTAGAATTTATTGTAAATTTCGTAATTATTACCAGCAACATTGTGACTGTGGCTTCTCTCGGACACAAATCTATCATAACCGTGATGCTCATATCTCATTGGCTGAACCATGACTCTAGTCCTCTATCAGACCACTAGCCACAAGCAGGCTCTCTGATCTTATACCCTTAACTGATGAAGAGTTTGCTTGGTCATTATCCCTATGTATAAGTATCTATGGACATATAATCTAGCTTTAACAAGTCAAGAGCTCTCAGGGGAGTATGGGGTTAAGTGGTGGAGTGTTTACAGTATCAATAGACTGGCTGCCATTAATTTACTCCCTTAACCTGTTATTCCAAAGAATTACCCGACCTATCAATGCATTATGATAATGTTGGGAAGCTAGCACTCTCCATAATATATGCCTAATACAAACTGGCCGATGACACTCAACTTATGTTGAGATCATAATGAGGTACTCAGGTTCCTGTGTCCACAGTAAAATGTCCCGTGGCCCTGGGATCGATGAGTCCCTAACAATAACAATAATTCCACTGTCTGGCTGACTTGTGGTGTGTGACAGTGACCTATGGCTGCTGGTGCCACAGGTAACCGAGTCACAGAACTATCACAGATTGCCTGGGAGCTGCCCACCTGCCTCGCCGCCGGAACCCCACCCCCTCACCCTGCAGGTCAATTAACCCATTCACACTTAGAGCTCCATCAGAACCTAACGTCTGCTACTTTCATACTTTTGAAAATAATTTGAGAACAAAGCGAAAGTTCACAAAATGTTTGAAGGAGAGTTGTAGTTTGGCTTCTGATAGACAATTCTCCTGCATTTGTCTTCCAGAAAATGCTTTTGTAAGTAATATTTTTCTAAATTTGTCAGGCCTTTTTTGGCTGGTCTGAGTGTTAATGGGTAAAGACAAAGCCAGGCAGCTTATACTGAGCTGGCAATTATCCGGGAGCAGCTTTTCTCCCCACTGCCCTCATGGTTTGTTTAAGGGATGAAGCCTGTCCGGTCAGGATGCCCAGGTACTTTTGTCCTTACTCTGCTCCCAGCGATCTGCTCTGTTGTGAACAACCATCCCTTTAACCCTTATGCTGCTGGTGGCAAATTTGGCCAATACAAAATAATGCAAAAAAACCTTAAAAATGACTGAAACCCTGGCAAATGGGTACTTATATGAAAGTGCTCAGCGAGAGCTTTCCAATGAATACCAACATGACAGGGTTTAGATGATTTTCAGAAATCTTCGCATCCTTGTGCTGAGAACGAAAATAGCCTCAGCATTGGAAGGGTTAACAACTCACCTGGGAGGTGGAGTTGAGTACTATTGTTGTAACAATGTGTAGCGGGTAAGGCGGTAGTGCTAGTCATTCTTTTTCAGCCTGATTTGTTGTTAGTAAACACAGGTCATAAAGAGGCGTGAGGAATGCTACTGCACCGAACAGGTGTGTTTTCCTGGCCGCCGCTATTGTAAGGCTTTTCATACCTTTGAGCTAGGATTGACACTGTTAAAGACCCTCGATCTCATACATTACATACCGCCCACATGCACTGCCGATTTCATGGACATTGAATCTTCAAAAATGCAACAATGGATTGTTATTCTCTTTTAATACATTTATACTGGAGTTCCTCTAGTAGTTGTCTGGATTAATGATGCTTTTAACAATAAATTTCTAATATATCAAGAATGCTCGTACATAATAATTGAAAGAGAGTGAATGGTAATATGTTCTGATTGACATTTCTCCATTTTCTCCATAAAAATTTGCAACTTTGTTTTTTCCAAGGAGATTTCACCAAAATTGGCAGGCTGCATTTCGGCCGCTGTGAGAATTATTAGTTAAAGAAGCAAATAAATCAGGGGTTTATTTGTTCATTTATAAAAAATGGGACCAGGTAATTCTGTTCACAGTGGGAGGTGTTCACATCATTGAGGTGTTCACATTTGACAGGTATCACTGTATAGTATAGAAGGGGGTGGGACCTCCATAAACTTTTGCTGCGTGACCTATGTTTGGTCCGAGGTCATCAGGCACATGTCTTGGAACACACAGCGAGATGAGGCCAGGGCTGCCGGAACAGAGCGAACAATCACAGGCATTCCTGCCTATTTAGTGTTCACTAAATCATTCCTTTCATTAAACCAGACTCTTGCTGTCCAGCCCTGATTCCAACCACATCCGCCTCATCAAAAACACACACATCATAGAGTACGCCAGGCAGGCACAGTCTGCTATTCTAACACTCGAACGTCTTCATTGTGCAATGGAAGAAAGGATTTTTCTGCTGCCATTCTGAGCATTGGTTTGGTGTAATCTCGCGTGAACCTGGACAGTAGAGGTCGCCATGTGTGCGCGAGGATACGACGGAGAATTCAAGATGCGCGCTGACCAAACAGAGGCGGGATGGGAAAAGAGCAAGAGGTCGTCGGGGGTCAAGCCAGGTCTGCAGATAAAAACCTAAGTGTTGACCAGCTGTACACAGTGCGGATGTGAGGCAAATAGAGGGCTCATGATGACAGCACCCGCCACCAGGGGTCAGGTCAATAGCAGGCGACCTGAGGCATAGAGGGTAATGCTTCAGAATTAGATTTTTTCTTCAATTACTTTAGGCGAAAACACCTTTTTTTTGTAATTACAGCTGAAAAAATACTTAATATGAAATCTTAATATACCCCCTTCAAAGTAAGGAAAATACTATTTTAATATACCCCCTTCATAATAAGGAAAATACTATTTGATATATCCCCATTCATAATAAGGGTTGCCTTTTTCATTTTAGAAAAAATTGAATGAAAGTAATCTCCTACTTAGATAAACCTCATTGACATTGTTTTTGGTTAAAAAAACGCCTTAATGGCAGATTTTGGCCAAAAACAATTTCCTATGTTCATATCTTTGCCATATCTTTGAAACGTTGTTTTTGGTCATGACTGGTACGCCATGAAGAGCGAGAGCAGAGGGAGAAGAGAGCAGTCGGGGCGTGAACGATGACGGCATGAAAGGCATGCTCGCCCTCACCTCCTAACCTCCACGCATGTAGTTGTCTTTGCTTATTTATGCTCCATACAGCGAGGATCACTCAGCCAATGAAAAGCTTGCTGGCCTGCCGAAGAGGCACCCGCCGCAAGGGCAGCACAAAAAACACCGCACCTTTTCAGCTGGAGTGCTACGGCCGAGTACCTCCTAAAAACCACATAACGCTAAAACGAAAAAAACATGCTGACGACTTTCAATTTTTTGACAGTGATTTGACAGTGGATTTTCTGAGTGTCTTGGTGGGAGGGAGTTATATGTACCAGTCACCTGCAGTGATACTGGACCAGTAATAGAGCCATATCGCTGGCTAGTACAGCACAAATCCTTCCATAGTTAACTAGCAATAAATCCTGATTTGACAATATCACATTGGCCTTTTGACACTTAAGCTTTGATCACTTCAAATCCCTCGAAGGATCGCTATGGATGCGAATGTTACCGCCAAATCTCCATCATTTCCTCACAGAAGGTGCAATGTTCTTTCATATTCATTTTATCACTTGAATTAACGCGCACATACTACAAGTTCACGGCTACACATCAAAACTTCGCAATTTCAAAGGACTGTAAAATAACTCAGCCTGGGCATAATTCTCCATAACTCCCATAAAGCATACTTTGTCCCTCTGGTCCATTAATCTAGTTTTTTGAAGTGAGCAGAAAACTGTGTTGTACTGTGGAAAACCCCGGGGAGTATTGAAACTATTTGCCAAAAGCTTGGTGCCTGACAGAAAATTAATAGATCTACAAGGCGTTTCTGCGACCTTCTTCATCTCAGGTCGGAGGTCAAAATGAAACCACTTACATGTCTATCACTTCCTACATGAATGACTGATTGAGCTAGAGCTGTTTGTATCGGAAAACATTCATTAACCCATTAATGCTCACAGCGGCCATAAGCAGCCTGACAATTTTGATGAAATCTTGCAGGCAAATACACAGTTTTGAAAACATTTGAAGAAGGAATGTTTATCAAAACATTGTCAACAACTCTCCTTCAAAATTTTTGTATAATCATTCTCAATTCTCAAGTTATTGTCAAAAGTTTTTTAGGTCCAGACGACAATTTTTGGAGAAAGTCATAAGCATTAATGGGTTAACACATTGATGCCCAGAGAGCACTTGACCCAATGTCGTCTGGGTGTGTGACACTTTGAAATATTACTTTTAAATAAGCATAAATTTATAAAATATTTGAAAGAGAGGCGTAGATAGAGTTCTAATGAACATATCTCCTCCAAATTGTTTCTATGAATTGCCCTTGAAAGAGAGGTATCACAAGAATACCCAGAGATATCACAAGAATACTCAGGCACTTAATGAATTAACACACACAAACACACATCTAGAGGAGCTAATAATAGAATAAGATGAATTTGAAATCATTTTAATGTTGCCAGATGCAAATAAAGCTACTTTAGAATAACCAAATATTGGCAATAACAAAATCAAAATGAATGTTTTTTTCAAAATCGAAAAGAAAATCCATTATTAGACTGAAAATAAAAGTACTCAAATCTATAGAAACATAGATCAACCCTTCAAATGTTGCAATTTTTCTCTTGGTTTGACTTGCCAAAGCCCAAGAAAAAAGGGTACCAAAGACTAAAATAAACCTTATTTTAAAAGGAAGTTGACAATCTTCAGCCATTCCTTTGATCTTATACAATGAACATAAATGCAGGTTTCAGCAGCCATTTAACTGATTACTATTTACTATAGAGAGTGACTAGCACACAGGTAATGATTATATAACGACGGGATCACCTGCTTAGAGGGGTTCAATAATCCCCCGGCAAATAACAATAACCATCTGGAACCAACACACAGCAAACAGAATTAATTAGACTGTGACAAATTAATTTTTCATTGATCACCACCGGTATAATCATTAGCTACGATGCAGATGATTTAATAACCATATTTGATATTTGTGTTCAATACCACAAAATAGGGCAGGCGACTTCCAAGTCAGTTGCATTATTAAATTTTAAGAGGTCTTGTTGATTAGCTTATTGATTTCGCTATAAACTGATCAAGGTGGAGTTATTGATCTGTCTTGCCTAAGTCACAGACAAACATTTCCTTTCAATTGACAAAAAGAATAATTAATAGCGGATATTATGGCAGCAACAATAGAGGTTCTGCCACACTCAATCCGGGCCACTTTGGAAAGGTCACCGACTCTGTCGATAACAATTCAGGGCCGTTTATATCATGGTGTGAATATATCGGAATAAGTATTGATAATACCATTCCAGAGAAGGATATTACATCAGGTTTTGCTCTGCCTATTGAGCAGGGCAGAGCCCAATAGCGTCATTACCCTAACCCAGCCAAGATCAGTACGATAAGTATTAACCCATTCGCACTCAGACTTTCTCTAGAAAGTATCGTCTGCTTCTCTCATATTTTTGGAAATAACTTTTGAATAAAGCGAAAGTTCAAAAATAATTTGAGGGAGAGTTGTTGTTTGGCTTCTGATAAACATTTCTCCTTCAAATGTTTTCAAGAAAATGCTATTGTAAGTAAAATATATTCAAAATCATCAGGCCACTTTTGGCCGCTCTGAGCATTAATGGGTTAAGTGCAAGCCCAAGCAAGGTAGGATATTGACATATGACCTACACTATAAGATTCACCTGAGGCTTAACCCTTACCAAACAAAGCTGGGAATACCTTAGAATTCTGATAATTAACCCAGGAAAATCCCAAGATTTCCTTGAAAGTCTGATCTACATTAAGTAAGGGTAGCGACAATACTTATAATCATCAGTTTAATCAGTAAGAAAATAAAGTATCGAGTAGTTTTCTAATTGGCCTCAAATGAACAAGCTGTGGAAGAATTTTGATAATCATTCAATTTAAAACTGTTGATACATAAACTTTATAGAAGTACTTATCATAAAAACTATTATCAGACTTTGCAAGAATTTTAGGATTAGGGTACTTTTGGAATGTGAGTAGGTTTCAGCGGCATGTAGTCGTACAACAGGTGTTGAGTAGTATTTGCTAACTGTCAGGTCTACGCGAGTTGAACCAGATCCGAGGTGTGGGGAGTACTGTCAGGGCGACCCCCACACTCGTGACGCTATGCTCGCCTTGCTGCTCAACAAATAATGCATGAGCCGTTCACGTTAGGCTGAATTAATCGAAAGCATTTCGTGAAGTTCATTAAAGAAGCATCATTGCTGACGCTAAGAGCTGGCATATGGTCGTCACATCTTGAGGCCAAATTTGTCGTCTCGAATCCTGAATTCAGAGAGAGAAATCCTCTGCTAAATGTTAACAAAACCAGCAGCCATTGTGCTTGCGGCACAACATCAGGTTTAGCTTCAATATTGCTTTTTAGCGGCACAAGTGATTAAGTAGGCAAACTTGCAGAGGGAATAATACAATTTGGTGTAGCTCTTCGGGGGCTGAATGCACACAGAAAGCTGAATAGTAACTGCTGATTTCAATGCCGAGTGCGACCTCCATATTGAATAAACATCTTCCATTGAAGTTGCGACACTTATAAAGGGAAACCCAACACCTAAATGCAAACGTACAAGATTCTTTTTCAACACTATATTTTTGCAAATTAACCCTCTGATGACAATTTTACTATCATGACACAAACAGGGCTCAAATCAGACTGATAGAAATGCAGTTTTGACAAATTGAGGTTCCCTAATAAGACCATTTTCCAGAGACCTGCATGCCATAAATATGTTTAAAAGGAATACTACATCTTGAGCTGTTACAATCACATTCCTCAAGACTTGTTCCTAATTATCACCAAAGTTCATTTTTGCAGAGTCACACTCGGATATTTTAGTATTTTACTTCACAAGTTATTTTTTATCTATGGCTGAATATGCCATGTTTTTTGTTGGAAGTTCGGATTCCAGACTCTGGCTCTGGAAGGTCTGCTCTGGAGGGCAGTTTTTACCATGTGGACCTATGAACTTAACGCGCTATACCCGGTTCATTACACACCAATTGGACAGGAAAGCGTTAAAACAAGTTTGCTGAAAATTGCTTTCTAAATAGTTTTAATCCCATATAGCTCTAGCCGAGTCATGTTTTGTAGATAAACTCATTACAAGCTTGGCACCACTCCCCACGCTGTGCAAACGCCCCATATTTAGTCAATCAACAGTGGAACCAACAAATACTTCTTTAGGATCTATTGGCGAGCGACTGTGCTGAAGAATAACATCATCCAGCACTAGGGCAAATGGACTTCTATTGTACGTACATTCTTACCTCCCATGAGAGGTCCACAGGAGAGCCACTCTCGCACATTAAGAGGAAAAAAAATATTGTGATAACAGTTGCCCTCGGTCAAGAGAGCATTGCATGTGTTGGGTGTTACGCGTGTTTGTATGGCCTTTTGTTGGCTGTGAGGAGTGTTAAGGTAATTTACACAAGACAACGAAGAAACACCTGAGAACCTAACCCCCATAAACTACCGTACCATAGGGGGGTGCAAAGTTCTACAAACACTCGGGCGAGAAAACTGGTTCTCTCCCTCCCCCAGGCACTAATGGCATAAAGAGACATAAATGTCCATCACAACAATAAGGACTTCCTGTTCCCCTCCCACTTTTTCTAAGTAAAGATGCTTAGGAATCCTTGTTTTTCCAGCAGATAAGTCAATAGTCCCTAATAAAGGAGGCTACCCCAAAAAACTGGTATCTTGCCATGGGAACCTAGATAAGCAAAGAAAAAACTTGAAAGGAGCCAACTGCAACAGTGGCATTCACTTTTTACAAATGTTTTAAAGGGGATTTCACAGTCCAGGTAAAAAGTAACCTTTACTCCCTAAAGGCTCACTAAGCCCCTATTCTGGGCCTGGGAGTGGAATATAACATACAGAATATACTAACACAGGTTTTTTTTCAGGGGTCGAGGTCTTTTCAGCCAAAACTGAAAAATGCACCATTATAAATATCATACTGCTGCCTGATGACTGATCATCTTAAAAAGAGATACATGTTGTATATAGCTCATTGTCCTGTCGCTGTAGCTGGCCGCAGCCACTTGAAAGTTGACAGGTGAATTAAAGGAGGTACCCCCAAAACCAATCACAGCGAAACCCTACAGAACCCCATAGGACCTCACTCCTATTACTACTTAATTAGAACACCTGAGCAGGGGCTTAATTACTTTCTACAGGTGTCATTGTAATCCCTGCGGAGTTACGTAATAGTCTAGACATAGGGCGTGACCACTCTCAATGCTAAAACAGTAGTGGCTTAATTAGCAACACACAGCATAGGTCCATTGACTTATACAGGTGAACTTGTATATGACGGACTCAATGGGACCAGGAAAATTGGTCCGTCATATGCAAAATCCGTCGTATACATATGACGAATACTTGATATGCATCGGACTGGGACCAAGCATATCATCCGTCATATGCAAAGATCCGTCATACAGTTGTCCGTCATATCCAAGTTCACCTGTATAGGCTGGTGGAGCACCCCAAACGGCTTAAGCACAAACAAAATTATCAAAAATGATAAAGTTTTGGAATAAAAGATGTGTTTCAAATTAAAAAGAACAATCTTTAAACACTTCAGTAATAGACCCTACAATTACATGTTCAGGAAATCTTAAACAGCCCATTGCATTTAGATATATCAGAAGACAAAAAGGATATGGTAGGGCTTTGATAGAAAATTGTTTTTTTCTAATTGTAAATAAG